>OY734950.1:2500-701264 GCA_963457585.1 Spergularia bocconei
CCTAAACCCTAAACCCTAAACCCTAAACCCTAAACCCTAAACCCTAAACCCTAAACCCTAAACCCTAAACCCTAAACCCTAAACCCTAAACCCTAAACCCTAAACCCTAAACCCTAAACCCTAAACCCTAAACCCTAAACCCTAAACCCTAAACCCTAAACCCTAAACCCTAAACCCTAAACCCTAAACCCTAAACCCTAAACCCTAAACCCTAAACCCTAAACCCTAAACCCTAAACCCTAAACCCTAAACCCTAAACCCTAAACCCTAAACCCTAAACCCTAAACCCTAAACCCTAAACCCTAAACCCTAAACCCTAAACCCTAAACCCTAAACCCTAAACCCTAAACCCTAAACCCTAAACCCTAAACCCTAAACCCTAAACCCTAAACCCTAAACCCTAAACCCTAAACCCTAAACCCTAAACCCTAAACCCTAAACCCTAAACCCTAAACCCTAAACCCTAAACCCTAAACCCTAAACCCTAAACCCTAAACCCTAAACCCTAAACCCTAAACCCTAAACCCTAAACCCTAAACCCTAAACCCTAAACCCTAAACCCTAAACCCTAAACCCTAAACCCTAAACCCTAAACCCTAAACCCTAAACCCTAAACCCTAAACCCTAAACCCTAAACCCTAAACCCTAAACCCTAAACCCTAAACCCTAAACCCTAAACCCTAAACCCTAAACCCTAAACCCTAAACCCTAAACCCTAAACCCTAAACCCTAAACCCTAAACCCTAAACCCTAAACCCTAAACCCTAAACCCTAAACCCTAAACCCTAAACCCTAAACCCTAAACCCTAAACCCTAAACCCTAAACCCTAAACCCTAAACCCTAAACCCTAAACCCTAAACCCTAAACCCTAAACCCTAAACCCTAAACCCTAAACCCTAAACCCTAAACCCTAAACCCTAAACCCTAAACCCTAAACCCTAAACCCTAAACCCTAAACCCTAAACCCTAAACCCTAAACCCTAAACCCTAAACCCTAAACCCTAAACCCTAAACCCTAAACCCTAAACCCTAAACCCTAAACCCTAAACCCTAAACCCTAAACCCTAAACCCTAAACCCTAAACCCTAAACCCTAAACCCTAAACCCTAAACCCTAAACCCTAAACCCTAAACCCTAAACCCTAAACCCTAAACCCTAAACCCTAAACCCTAAACCCTAAACCCTAAACCCTAAACCCTAAACCCTAAACCCTAAACCCTAAACCCTAAACCCTAAACCCTAAACCCTAAACCCTAAACCCTAAACCCTAAACCCTAAACCCTAAACCCTAAACCCTAAACCCTAAACCCTAAACCCTAAACCCTAAACCCTAAACCCTAAACCCTAAACCCTAAACCCTAAACCCTAAACCCTAAACCCTAAACCCTAAACCCTAAACCCTAAACCCTAAACCCTAAACCCTAAACCCTAAACCCTAAACCCTAAACCCTAAACCCTAAACCCTAAACCCTAAACCCTAAACCCTAAACCCTAAACCCTAAACCCTAAACCCTAAACCCTAAACCCTAAACCCTAAACCCTAAACCCTAAACCCTAAACCCTAAACCCTAAACCCTAAACCCTAAACCCTAAACCCTAAACCCTAAACCCTAAACCCTAAACCCTAAACCCTAAACCCTAAACCCTAAACCCTAAACCCTAAACCCTAAACCCTAAACCCTAAACCCTAAACCCTAAACCCTAAACCCTAAACCCTAAACCCTAAACCCTAAACCCTAAACCCTAAACCCTAAACCCTAAACCCTAAACCCTAAACCCTTAACCCTAAACCCTAAACCCTAAACCCTAAACCCTAAACCCTAAACCCTAAACCCTTAACCCTAAACCCTAAACCCTAAACCCTAAACCCGAAACCCTGAAACCCTGAAACCCTAAACCCTAAACCCTAAACCCTAAACCCTAAACCCTTTATCAAAGGTGTATATTTTGTGTTTCATGGGTTTTAAGACAGTTTGGAAAAAGTGATCGAAATGCCCAAAATTGAGCAAAAACAAAAGGCTATAATGCACGTTTTATGGCTAAAAATAACAATGGAGCCAAATTGACTACTCCCTCCGTCCCAGCTCAAACACTCCGAACCTTTTTTTTAGTGGAATAAGAAAAATTGATTGAGTTGGGTAATATTAGGAAAAATGAGGAGAGAGAATATGGGGATTAATAAAAGTAGGAGAGATAATGTGAGAAAGGATGTAATAATTTAATAAAAGTAGGAGAGAGAAATATGTCCCAAAATAGATGGGGTGTTTGAGGTGGAACGTCCCGAAATGGAATATGGGGTGTTTGAGCTGGGACGGAGGGAGTAAATTTCTTGGAATACCGCATAAGGGTCATATTGCGAGTTATGGAAAAGTATTAGATATTAAAACCTATGTTATACCATACAAATCAGCAAAAAAAACATCGATTTGCTCGACGTGAGACGAGACCTAAAGGTGCTTAAACGAAAGGAAACGCCTCTTAAATTTAACAAAGGCGGTCTTAACCTGTATAATCTTATGTTTCATGGGTTTTAGGAGAATTTGGAAAAAGTGACCGAAATGGCCAAAATTGAGCGATGCCGAAGGTTATAATGCACGTTTTTTGGCCAAAAATAACACTAGAGCAATAACGACTAAATTTTAATTGTAGTGCAATATGGGTCATATTATGAGTTATAGCAAAGTATTAGGGCTTAAGGCCTTGGTTATGAACTCCAAATTAGCGAAAAATAAACGATTTATTCAACGTCACCCGAGACCTAAATATGCTTAAAACACTAATAAACGAAAGAAACTGCCTCTTAAATTCATCAAAGGCGGTCCTAATATGTTTAATTTGATGTTTCATGTGTTTTAAAAGACTTTGGAAAAAGTGACCGAGAAAGCCAAAATTGACCACACCGAAGGCTATAATGCACATATTTTGGCCTAAAATGGCACTTGAGCAACATCACCGGGAGTATGTACTCCCGGGATTACACTATATATTTCCGAAAACCCTAACTTCAAGCGCCTCTTTTATTCATTCTTTTCCGAAAACCCTAACTTCAAGCGCCTCTTTTATTCATTCTTTTCCGAAAACCAGAGTTTCCATGACCTCAATTTGAGTGAGTGATGTGATCCCGGCTTGTTTTCACATAAGTTTTTTACTGAATGTCAACTCGTCATGGACGCCACTATAGTAGATTCCGCTCGATGTGACCAAGATCGAATATTAGCTTTTCTTTCACCCCAATCTTTGCTCATTATTGGGTAGCGAAGCCTATTCTTTTGAAGTTGAATACATTAGAGTTGCGAGAGGCCTCGGGGCCATGGAAGCACAAATTTAGCAAAGATGGACAAAAATTAGTATGAGAAATAAAAACGAATATCGAAAATTCGAGTGGTTTAAGCTGAAGCAGCTATCATATTTTATTCTGCAATGTAGTCTACCAATTCCATTTGATTATACGACAAATGGATCGGATTTTCCATTTGATTCTACGACAAATGACCGTTGTGAAGGTTCGAAGGGGTTTAGACCTGGGGATGGGGCCACTCGAAGTTGCACACAGCTTGACGCCCAAAGCCGAACACAATCTTGCCGAAATCAAATATCCTTAATTCAACATCTTTTGCTGCATTAATCGCCAGATTATCAGTTGCTGCAATTGTGTGAATATCTTCTATCAATTCATCAACAACGTAAATATTTATCGGCGGGATGCGCTTGTAAATCTGTGTGCACAGAATTCCTAAAACATAATCCAATTTCTTTGAATTTATTGAATTTAAAATTAGAGAGAAAGATTAAATTTTGTCTGCGGCAGGCTCAACGCCACCTTAAAATCAAACTTATTCAGCCCTCGCTGTAATTGCGTATGAAGTTTGCGCCACCAATACGACTTATGCACCAAATTGAAAGCGATGGGACTCGGAGTCCTATCCCTCCATCTGTAGTTAAGACTCTCCAATCTCTCCCGGTAGGATAGAATATCAAAACGAGTTTTGACGATACTCGGTACCGGAAAACGAGAGGCTGGAGGTGTATATGAATATGAACTGTTACCTGATGCTGAATGGAGGTAAGGTTCAAGGGTTTGAAGATGAGTTCTTTTTCCTGAGACATTTAGAGGGAGTTGTAGAAAATTGATCTGACTGTGAAAGTTAGGAGTACAGTAAGGAGATATGATGAAATTGGAGGAGGTATGATCATATGGAGCTGTGAGGTATCGGGAAGGCAAGAACAACGAAGGAATTCTGCCAGTTCGATAATTGGAGAAGGAAAGAAACCGTGGGGATCAAACTGTGGGGGTATAATAAAAGTGGGAGGTGAATCTGGGATGAACTGTGGGGGATCAAACTCTTCACGACCTGGGAGTTTGTAAGCTTTGAAGGAGTTTAGACTTGGGGATGGGGTCACATTCTTAAGCGACTTATACTCATAATTGTAAACATCAACCCATTCTCGAAGTTTCGTAAACAAATTAACAGGCAATACAGTTAGTTCAGAAGTAAATACCTCAGCTAGGACGCCATACCCGAATACCTTCTTGCCAAAATCAAACAACCTAACTTCAACGTCTCCTGCTGCATCAAACTTCAAACTAGGAGTTGCTGCAATCGTATTAATATCTTCAATCAAATGCTCAACATGGTAAATATTTGACCCCGCCTCCGGGATGTGCCGGTAGATTTCGGTGCGCAGAAGACCAATACAATAATCCATGAATTGATTTAAAGAATGAGAAGTCTTAAAACAACACTTTGCAAATATTGGAATTTTCATTGACGATTAAGGTACAAAGTCTTACATTTTCGAAGGTTCAATGTCCACTTACTCATAGAGTTAATTGTATGTTTTTCGCTAATTTAGACTAAACCTCATGTGTTTTACGCTATATTCTTGTTCAAAACTCTTGATGTGACATAAATTTAGTCATTTCTGCTCTTGTGCCGTTTTTGGCCATAAACACGTGGATTATAGCCTACGTTTTTGTCAGGTTTTACCCATTTCATTGACTTTTCCAAAGTTTTTTAAAACTCCTGACGCATTACCTGATAAATGTTAAAACTTCCTTGGATGATTTTAAGGCACAAACTCTTTCGTTTAAATGTGTAATTAGCTGTTTAGTGTCTAGTTTCTCGTGGAGTGAATCGTAGGTTTTTCGCTTATTTGGACAAAATATCACAAATTTTAAGCTATATTCATTTTCAAAACTCATACAATGAGCCCCAGAAGCTTCCGCGATAAATTTAGTCATTTTTACTCTTATTCCGTTTTTTGGCAAAAAAAAAACGTGGATTATAGCCTACGTTTTTGTCCAATTTTGGTCATTTCGTCGATGTTTTTCTAAGTATCTTAAGACTCTTGACACTTCACCTTACACATTTTTTAAACTTCCTTTGATGATTTTAAGGCACAAAAACTTTCATTTTTAGGGTATTTTTTGACTGTCTATATCTAGTTTCTCGTGGAGTGAATAGTATATATTTCGTTATTTTGACAAAATATCATAGGTATTAAGCCAAATTATGTTTCAAAACTCATAATATGACCCATAGAAGCTACTGCGATAAATTTAATCTTTTTTTGCTCCTCACAAATTAACCCTAAACTAGAAACCCTAACTCACGAACACCACATTACAAAACCAAATAATTAGATTGAGCAAAGAAATATTTTCCTATCGACAAACCTAAATTGAAAACCCTAATATAAAAATCCCAAATCATAAATAAAGTTAATAACATATGAAAATATGCATATAATCATACATGTAATCAGATCGAAATACATATGTTCATAAACCAATTTTCTGATTTGTAAAAGGGAGGATTTCCTGTCGAAAACTAGTGAAGAGAGAAAACAGTACCTCGAGTTCGATTCTTGCTCGCGGCGACCATGGCGTTGAAGGAAGAATTTGCTTTGAGGATTCGACTCGTTCATGAATCGTGAAACTGGAGGAAGGAAGAAGATAGAAAAAAAATTGAAGAGAAGTGCGTGAGAGCAGGAGAGAGAGAAAGAGTGAGAGCAGGAGAGAGAAATTATTTCTGAGAAATGAGAGGGTGAACCGAAAACAAATGGGATAAATTTTTTTTTTCTTTTTTCTTTCGGGTCAAACAAGTGTTTAAGGCGTCGGTTTCTTTCTGACCCGACACCACAATGTCAGTTTTGGCATCGGTTCCTGTATACAACCGAAGCTAAAAGTAATTTTGTGAACCGCGCTGAAATCTTTTAAGCTTTTGGTGTCGGTTTTTTAGAAGAACCGACACCTCAAGTATTTTTAGGCGTCAGTTGTACAAGAACCGACGCCTTTAAGGCGACGCTATATTGTGTTTTTCTACTAGTGCGTCGACCTTTTTCAAAGTATTTTAGAAGTCTTGAAACATAACCTTACACATATTAAAATTTGCATTGACGATTTTAAGGCACAAAGTCTTTCGTTTAAGGGTGGTTTTCGACGGTTCAATGTCCACTTTCTCATGGAGTGAATTGTATGTTTTTCGCTTATTTGTACAAAATATCAAAGAATTTAAACTATACGGAGTATTGTTTTTCAAAACTCATACTATGGGGCCTTGTACCTACCGCGATAAATTTTGTCATTTTTGCTCGTATTCCGTTTTTGGCCAAAAAACGTGGATTATAGCCTACGTTTTTATCCAATTTTGGGCATTTCGTCGACGTTTTTTCAAAGTATCTTAAAACCCTTGAAACTTCACCTTACACATATTTAAACTTCCCTTGATGGTTTTAAAGCACAAACTCTTTCGTTTAAAGGTGTAATTTAGTTGTTTATTAATGTCTAGTTTCTCGTGGAGTGAATCGTATGTTATACGCTTATTTGGACAAAATACCACAGATTTTAAGCTATATTCTTTTTCAGAACTCATACTATGAGTACTAGATGCTTCCGGGATAAATTTAGTCATTTTTGCTTCTATTCCGTTTTTTGCCAAAAAACGTTGATTATAGAATACGTTTTTGTCCAATTTTGGTCATTTCGTCGACTTTTTCAAAGTAAACTCTAGAAAATTCACCTTACACATATTTAAACTTCCCTTGATGATTTTAAAGCTCAAACTCTTTCGTTTTAAGGTTGTATTTTGGCTGTCTATATCTAGTTTCTCGTGTAGTGAATGGTATATTTATCGCTTTTTTGGACAAATATCATACCTTTTAAGCCAAATTCTTTTTCAAAACTCATAATATGACCCATAGAAGCTACCGCGATAAATTTTGTCTTTTTTGCCCCTTTTCCGTTTTTTGCCAAAAAAAAACGTGGAATATTACTTACGCTTTTGTCCAATTTTGGTCAATTCGTCGACATTTTTCAAAGTATCGTAAAAGTCTTGAAATATCACCTTCCACATATTAAAATTCGCATTGACGATTTTAAGGCACAAAGTCTTTCGTTTAAGGGTGGTTTTCGACGGTTCAATGTCTAGTTTCTCTCGGAGTGATCGAATTGTATGGTTTTCCCTAATTTAGACTCAATATCAAAGGTTTTAAGCTGTATTTTTTCCCAAAATATTGATTTGACCTCTAGAATCTACTGCGATAAATTTAGTCATTTCTACTCATGTGCCATTTTTTGCTATAAAAAACGTAGATTATAGCCTACGTTTCTGTCAAGTTTTAGCCATTTCGTTAACTTTTTCCAAGTTTTTTAAAACTCCTTTCACATCACCTGATACGTGTTAACACTTCCCTGGATGATTTAAAGCTATATTGTTTTTCAAAACTCATACTATGAGCACTAGAAGCTACCACGTAAATTTTGTCATTTTTGCTCCTATTCCGTTTTTGGCCAAAAAACTTGGATTACTGCCTACGTTTTTGTCCAATCTTGATCATTTCGTCAACGTTTTTCAAAGTATCTTAAAACTCTTGAAACTTCACCTTACACATATTTAAACTTCCCTTGATGATTTTAAAGCACAGACTCTTTTGTTTTAAGGTGTTTTTTTGTTGTCTATATCTAATTTCTCTTGTAGTGAATGGTATATTTATCGCTTATTTGGACAAATATTATAGGCTTTAAACCAAATTCTATTTCAAAACTCATAATATGACCCATAGAAGCTACTGCGGTAAATTTTGTCTTTTTTGCTCCTGTTCTGTTTTTTTCCAAAAAAACATGGACAATAACTTACGTTTTTGTCCAATTTTGGTCATTTCGTCGACCTTTTTCAAAGTATTTTAAAAGTTTTGAAACATCACCTTACACATATTAAAGGTCAGATTACAGGTCTGTACTTTGAAGGCTTATATCTCCAGCTACAGATATCGGAATAGGGCTAAATTTATGTTCAAATTGAAGTTCAAGATTTAAGCTTTCCAATGACATAAATTACAGCTTCATCGGAGTTGTGGTCAGAAAGTTATGGCCAATGTCGTGCTGTTACGATTTCATAAAAAAAAAATATAGAACCGCCAGTGGGACTGGCGGTTTCTCTTTTGTGAAACCGCCATTCCCACTGGCGGTTTTAGGCGATCAATGGCATCCTCCTTCAGCCATATTGGCACTGTTTGGCATACCTAGAACCGCCATTACCACTGGCGGTTTATCATATGGGGTGACGTGCACCCCATAAGGTTTAACAATTTTAATTTCAACCCATATCGTTTAACATTTTTTTTTTTTTGAGCCCTATTTCGAAAAAAAAAGACCGACAAAACTCTAGAAGCTACTGCGATAATTTGAGCCCTAGAAGCTACTGCGATAATTTTCAAGCTATCAAATTTTCAAGCTATATTCCTTTTCAAAACTCTTAATTTGAGGCCCTAGAAGATACTGCGATAATTTTAGTCATTTTTGCTCTTGTGATGTTTTTGCCAAAAAAAATTGGATTATAGCCTACGTTTTACCCATTTTGGTCATTACGTCGTCGTTTCTCAAAGTATCTGAAAACTCTTGATACGTCGCCTTACACATGCTAAAACTTCCCTTGATAATTTTAAGGCTCAAACTCTTTCGTTTAAAGGTGTTATTCGGTTGTTTAATAGACATGGATCTTAGATGACAAACTAAAATGACACGATATTGACTTAAATGAGTTTTACACTTTTTACATTACATGGGTACATTGTTACTTCGGTGCATTAAAGAGTGAAAGAGAAATAAAAACAAAAACTCTCCACCCAAAGTGTACGTAGCTCGCACAAACTGATCAAGGATTTCCTAGGTCATTGTAGGCCTCCATCATTGACTATTGTGTCTTAACATCAGGCGAGTCACTCTTAAACCTACGTGTTGTTTGACGATTTTACTAACTCTGACCATATTGATTTTTGGTGACAATTGGTCTTGAGTCATTGCAACACAGTCAATTTGTTGTTCCGATGAAATAGGCGCCATTCAAAAAATGACAAAATTAAGTGATCTCGTAAATTATAATATTTTTTCTTCTGAAATTGTCATAAATTATAATTTGAGCTTGCCTTAAAAGGCTAAACTCATACTCAAGATCGGCTCAATTTACTCATGAAATGGCAATTATTTTAATGCAAATATGCAATACAATGTTATACAAAGAGGTCAAGCAGAACTAGTTCGACCCAAGTATTATTGAGCTCAGGGTCGGCTCAACTTGGATGGAAATCGAACATGATTTGATTGCGCAGATTCAAAGGGCTAGTAATGAAACTAGAGTCAATTACAGCATAGTCGTTGTATATCGACCAATTCAAGCAAGCGGAATTAGAAGTGTTTCCAAAGTTCCATTCAGGATAAGTTTGAATGGAAGAAATGTGAGGAAGAATGAAGAGTGGGAGTGAATAGTTGAGAAAAGGACAACAGAGAAAAGAGTTGGTGACATGAAATTGAAGTGTACTAGAATGAGGTTTGGCAGAATGCGCATCATGGTCGCCCACCTCTTGGGAAACTCGTTGGTTAAGACTTGAGAATAATACTTGTAATATTACAGCTTGTCATTTATATGCCACAAATTTGATTGATAGCCTCTCAAAATTTCATTTGCCACTTCCACACATCCATGACTTCCACCTACCTCCTCCTTCACCCTCCATTTGCATACACTATATATTACTAGACTCTCTCGTCACCTCATTCTTTCTTCTCCCATCTTCACTCATCTACCATTCTCTCTCTCTCTCTTCCTCTCTCTTTAAGTTTCAACAAATTTGTATTGTATTGTATTGTAATAATTAAACCACCAAAAATGAGCATGGCTGCTGTTGAGACCACAACAACACCATCATCTCTCATCTCATCAACTACCAAAGCAGAGGATGTCTCCTCCTCCTCCTCCAAAACAGAGCACATCTTCAGATCACGCCTCCCCGACATTCCCATCACCAACCACCTCCCCCTCCACTCCTACTTGTTCGAATATCTTCCTCAATTCTCAGACCGCCCATGTCTCATTGCCGGAGCCACCGGCAAAATCTACACCTACGCCGAAACCCACCTCATTTGCCAGAAGACCGCCGCCGGGATGTCCAACCTCGGTATCAACAAGGGTGACGTCGTTATGATCCTCCTCCAAAACTGCCCCGACTTCGTATTCTCCTTCTTCGGAGCATCTATGATCGGCGCCGTCGTCACCACCGCCAACCCCTTCTACACCTCCTCCGAGATCTCCAAACAGCTCCTCGCATCCAACCCAAAGCTCATCATCACCCAATCCAGCTTCGTCCACAAGCTTGATACCCACCACACCGCTTTCAAGGTCGTCACCGTCGACGACCCTCCCCAGCACTGCCTCCCCTTCACGGAGCTGTCAGAGGCAAACCAGCTGGATATGCCCGACGTTGAGATCCGACCCGAAGACCCGATCGCACTGCCCTTTTCATCGGGGACCACGGGGCTACCCAAGGGGGTGATACTGACCCACAAGAGCCTGTCCACAAGCGTAGCACAGCAGGTGGACGGGGACAACCCCAACCTGTACATAAAAGAGGATGACGTGATGCTGTGCGTGCTGCCTCTCTTCCACATATTCTCACTCAACTCCGTGCTCATGGTGGCGTTGCGTGCCGGGAGCGGGATACTCATCATGCCTAAGTTCGAGATCGGATCACTGCTGGAGCTCATCCAGAAGCACCGTGTCTCCGTCGCCATGGTGGTTCCTCCCCTGGTTCTGGCGCTGGCCAAGAATCCGATGGTGGACAAGTATGACCTCAGCTCCATCAGGATGGTCATGTCCGGTGCCGCGCCGCTCGGTAAAGAGCTCGAAGATGCTCTCCGGGAACGGATTCCTCAGGCCGTTTTGGGTCAGGTCAGGATTAATTCCGTTTTTTTTTTTTGGTGAAATTAATGTTGTTTACTGTATACCAGTCTGTTACTACTTGCTTGCATTCGTCAGTTAGATTCCTAAAGTATTGTATTGTATAGTGATTATATCATCAGATATTCAGAATTTCAGATGTCCTGTCCCCTGTTTCGGCTGTTTGGGTTCGGTTTGACTTTCATAATCGTTACATATATGATATATATGGGAAAAACAAAAGGAAAATGAAAAGAAAAGGGTGGTTAAACGGGAATCAGAGTTGAGGGGAAGGAGACTGGTAATATATTAATGGGTAGTTACACGTGGGCCGTCAAGTTAGATCTCATAGCAGACCTGCACTCTTTCACTGCCCCCACCAATAACACCACCTTACTACTCTTACTCTTGTTGTGACCTTGTCCTTTTCTAACACGCACCTACCTTTGGCCTAACTATAGATTTGGCTTTTCAGTTATTACTGTTGTTATTGCGAACAACCAGATTAGGAAATGTTCACTGTTGCTTCAGTTTTTAGCCGACTTGTAAAAAAGATGGTTACTTTTTACACGCTCGATGGGACTCGAACCCACGATCCTTTGATTAGAAGTCAAATGCCTTATCCATTAGGCCACGAGCGCTTGTTATGTTAGGTCGTTGTACACATGTGTACACATCGTAATATCCGATCGATCACACATTTTCTGTTGTCCCTGGAATCGAATTAATTAAGGCGTGATGTGCAGGGTTACGGAATGACAGAGGCTGGACCAGTGCTGTCCATGTGCCCTTGCTTCGCCAAAGAACCTTTTCCTACCAAAGCCGGCTCATGTGGCATTGTCGTTAGAAATGCCGATATGAAGATCCTAGACCCTGAGTCGGGTGCGTCTCTTGGTTACAATGAGCCTGGAGAGATTTGCATTCGTGGTGATCAAATTATGAAAGGTATTTTCTAGCTAGAGACTGTGTACGATATATATGATGCTCAAGATCAGAGCATGAGAAAGCACGACAATTTCATCAATTAATCCATAAGTTTTCGATGTGCAGGATATTTGAATGATCCTGAAGCTACTGCAGCAACTATAGACTCACAAGGTTGGCTTCACACGGGTGACATTGGCTACGTTGATGATGACGGTGAAGTTTATATTGTTGACAGAGTTAAAGAGATCATCAAATATAAAGGCTTTCAAGTAAGCACAACCTAGCTACATGTGTATTCTTTGCTAACTGCGACATTTGAGACACTTCTGGCTTTTAACTTGGCTAGTCTGAAGTTGCAAATCCGGCGATCTTTTGATTCATTTTTGCAAAATTCAGGTCCCACCAGCTGAGCTAGAGGCCATTCTTGTGAGCCATCCATCAATTGCTGATGCTGCCGTTGTCCCGTGAGTGCTACTAACTGATCAACAATTAATCACTTTCTTTCTTTGTCTCATACAAGCTTTGGTTAGATAACCAATGAGAGTGTATCAAATGCAGGCAAAAGGATGAAGCTGCAGGTGAAGTTCCAGTTGCTTTTGTCGTTAAATCTGCTGATGGAAAAGATCTCACTGAAGACAACGTCAAATCCTTTGTCAATAAAGAGGTAACAATACCAACTAAATAACAAGACCATTTCCATTTTATTGGCCTCATTTGTTCTAATATTACGAGACGCATACAGGTTGTCTTCTACAAAAAGATCCACACGGTGCATTTTGTGGCGGCCATTCCCAAGTCCGCATCAGGAAAAATCCTAAGAAAGGATCTTCGTGCTAGGCTGTCCTAAATCGATCTTTTTTCAATTTTGAGAATTAAGTAATCAATTAATATGATTTGGTGACTGAGTATGTAGCAACACATCGGTCATCACCCCCAAACAACAACGCTAGCTAAAGATAAAAGACTTAAAGTCATCATATTCATCCAGCAACATACATCTTGTGAATCCATCCATTCTTTGTACAATTACCTTTTGTGCTATACTGCTATTCTTATAAATCTACTACTTTTGATTTTTTTTTTTTTTTTTCTTTTCTTGGTTCCCTTTCCATGAGTTGTTAGGTGAGATTATTGTAATTTTCACATTTATTGGATGTTTACGGAATAGAATATTTTCCGCAGCAAACAAAAGAACATGCATGTGACATAAACATTGCAATAGAAATTGCCTTTTATGTAATTCTATTTGGAAAATGTTTCATTATCCTCGCCATCTATTCATTGTTATTATCATTTAAAACTTGATTATTTGTATCATAAGAATTAAGGTTTGAACTTGGAACCATTTCCATGGAGAGATAAAATGACGAGATCAGAATAGCATGCTAGCATCTAAATTTTGATACATCATTGCATCACTAAATCTTGCCACGTATTAAGCTACCTCAGACGAGTTAGTTGTGATGACACTAAAAATGACCCTGAAACTTGTAATAATTGGTAGTGTAGTGCTCCATTCATTCACTCATAGAATGGAATCAAAATGAGGTAATAATAGTTAGATAAACACTTTTAGTGAGTCCATGATTGTAAACATTGCACAATAATGGCTAGTTGCAATTAAGTGTAACTCACAATTCACATGATCTAGATTCCCTGTATGATTAACCCGCATTTGTCGGAATTCATAACGTGTGCTGAAAAGGTTTTAACACAACCCTCAAATAAATAGTCGAATAGGCTTTGAAAACATGTCTGAGAAAGGAACTAGCCCCCATATGGCCATATCCAACAAGGGAGCTCAAAATATATCCATTGTAAGAACATTTACAACTTAAAAAAAAATATGGTCAAAATTAGCCAAAACCGAAACACCCATTTGGTGTCACTGTCATTTTCTTTTCCATGTTATATAGAAAACGAAAGTTGACAATGAAGAACTTTTTTTTCTGGTTTTATAAACGAAACTTCAGATTTCAAGAATATAGAAAACGATACCAAACGGTGGAGTACTACTCCATCATATCTCAATAGATGTTTGAATATAAATTCGAACGAAACGTAAGAAATTAAACCTAGCAAAAAAGGTGGGAACAGTTTTTCTAATCTAAAAAATTAAACCGAAATAAAGAAAAAGTTTAGTTAAAAAATTGAAATAGGTGGGTATTGTTGTAAGTCGGATATGACATTGCAAAGACAATAGTTATCAGAAGGAACAAGAAGAGGATAAAAATAGAGAGGAGGGAAGGAGTAAAAGGAAAAGGCGGGTGGGGAGTGTGTTTGACCGAGTGCAAAGGGGCTTTTGGTGTGCATGTGGGGCCACACAAGAGGTGGAAGGGAGCCTTTGAAAACAACTCCAAATCCCATTTCCTCTTTTTTTTTTTTTGTTCTTTCTCTGCTCTCCTCTCCTCTCTGCGTTTGGAGAAATATCCCCCGTCCCCTCATTTTGGGCTTTGAGCGGGAAGGCCTCTGCATTCCAGTGATGCCTCTTCTATCTACCACCAACAACAGGTTCGTCTATAATCTCAAGTTTCTATCGAGTATTATTATGTCATTCATTTCTGCAATATTACCCCATCTTTGATTTTGCACATTTCTATTTGTTACCATTTCTTTCTCATCATTGACTGGGTTTCAAAGTTGTGAATAATAATTGGTTGTACAAACAATTGTCGGTATATAATTATCTAGACAATCACTAGCTAGTTGTCTTCACATGATGATACCTTAATCAGGATATGATTACTCGTTGTTGCCTTGTTTTCTACGTCGCTTTTTGGTCCTCTCTTCAATCACCAAGAACCATTTTAATCTTCAATATTCAACCAACATTCATTTTAAGTGAATACATAGATTGACCACGGACGATGGTGAATTGGTGATCTTTCGTTTTACATCTTCCCCATTTTAATCTGGTAATTCAAGGGTTTTTTGCTTTTTACTACTCCGTATGTTAACATTAGAACGTGGACCACCGCACACGTAATTAATAGAGGTTGCATTACAACTGGAACGTGGATCCATGAGGAGGTTACGTGACATGCTGCTTAGGCTCTAGGCTGTATCTGGTCGGCTGTCCACCAAAATTCGTGCATGTTACATGGGTCGGCTTGGCTTTGTCAATTATGTTGACTTAGTTCATCTTTGGAATTAACTATACTTCTGAGTTTATATGACTCACCAATACCGTATTACCTTACATTTCTGACTGCTTCATTCAAGTGTTCTTTGATTATAATTGTCTCATCGCTCACATGATGTTTACCAATCTAATCTAATCTAATTTTCCATACTGTAATATACGGGGTGTATGTACAATGTACATTTATAAGCCTGAAGCCTAATCTCTCTGCTTGGGCAATTGGCATAAAATAATTGGAAATTATTGGGTGAATATTGAGAGCAAACGGGTGTGAGGCCAAAGGGGCTTAAATGACTTCCAAACAGAAGAATCGGCCCCTCAAGTTCATCAAGGCCACTACCTCAGTGTTTTCGATAATATGTTAACAATATTTAGCTACTTTGGAAAAACTGACCACATCGCCAAAATTGGAAGAAACTGAAGGCTATAACGGCTCAAATTTTGTGGAAGCCCTTAAGGGTAATATTATGGGTCTTATCATAATATTAGAGCCAAAAACCTATGTTAGGTTTCCAAAATTAGGGAAAAAATGCACGCCACCATCAGTGGGTGGAACAAAAGTGGCTCCAATTTTCTTCGGGGTCTCTACGGGTAATATTATGGGTTCTGATGACGAATTTTAGAAATTTTATAATATAATATGACTGATGACTCGAAATGGAAAAAAAAAAAAAGTATAAAAGGATCGATGTGTGTTGAATGTATAAAATCATTTTGGGTGCCCGAACCATTAGTCTAGACTTTTGGTGTAGTTGGTTGTCTAACATGGTATCAGCTAGCCCCTCTGTTATGTTGGAGTCTCAATAAAAGGAGCTCATTTTACGTTGTTTGTAGAATTGTAGGCCAATGTATTACCCACGCTTCAAACCCAAGTGGGCTTTTGCGTGAGGAGGCGTGTTGAATGTATAAAACCACTATGGGTGCCCTAACCATTAGTCTAGATTTTTGGTTCAGTTGGTTGTCTAACAACGTGCTCATTTGAGACACCAAATAGAGAAATGATTGTTTTTCCAAATGAATCAGAATTAGTCAAAAATTCATCATTCTGGATTGCTAGGTGCATTTTCTGTGAGGAAGTCATAAAAGTTGGATAGTTTGTTTGAATTATTGAAATTTATAATTGTCTTGGTAAGATCATTAGAAGGTTGGATCATTTTTATCAATCCAACAGACACAATGCTTTCAGTTTTGTTTTTTATTTTTTTGCATTTGTTACATGAGTAGAGGTGCTTAATTTGTTGTTCAAACAACTTACAGGTAAAGTTCTAGACTTCCAGTAGCACTTCTACTTGTCGTTGGATCTCTTTCATCTTATACCTTTCCGTGATAAGCTATGGCTTCTTCATCGGTAAGAAAAGCCCCTTCCTGATATTGAATGAACACCATATAAGGTGGACTGTAATGCTCTCTGCTATATAGCAACTGACTCTGATCTGTTTGATAATTCAGGTTTACACAAACAAGTCCCTCAAAGGATTGGACTCAAGGAAATCGAACTCTTGGTGGTGGGACAGTCATATTGGTCAAAGAAGCTCTAAGTGGCTAGCTGAAAATCTAGAGGGTGAGTGACTATCCGTGATGCATTCTGAGCTAACTACGAATCCAGAAATGACGGAGAATAGGAATAATGATATCTTTTTTTCCGCAGATATGGATCAGAATTACAAACGAATGCTAAAATTGATTGAAGGGGATGGAGATTCCTTTGCTAAAAAGGCTGAAATGTATTATCAAAGACGGCCTGAGTTACTGTCTCACGTGGAGGAGTTCTATCAGACGTATAAATCTCTGGCTGAGCGTTATGAGCACTTGACAGGAGACATGAGGAAGCACCTCCAGCCGGAACTACAATCTCAGGGGTCTGCTGGTTTTGACTCAGGCTCCGAAACAACTTCTGTGTCACCCCAACAATATCCAAAGATAAGTCGCCGTGGGTTGGGTCATCGGGCTGCTGGGTTTGACTTCTTCCTTGGCTACGGGAAAAGTGGACTAGATCGCTCTGTAAAAGGAGATGAAACATCTTCGATATCGGATTCTGAGACAGAATCTGATGTATCTTCTTTACACAGTTATCCTGGAATGACGGTGAATGCAGGTGAAGAAAGGCTGCAAATGAGGTCAACGGAACTGGATGTTGAGGCTTGTAGTGAGGAAAAGTTTCAAAGTCAGGATCAAGATTATAGAATTGGGTCCTTCAGGAGAATCAATAGTGAGAATTTTGATGACGTGCATTCTAAAATTGCTGGTTACGAGGAAGAACTAAAGATGGCAAAGGAAAAGATCCACCAATCAGAAGAAGAGATCGCTGACTTGAAAGCGGAGCTTGAAAAGTGTAAGTCGCTAGAATCCCTCGGCAACTCAGCAGAGATTAATGCCGAAAAGGTACTAGCACTTCATGATAGCAGTAACGCAATTGGTCTAGATGGTTCTGGACCAGAAGAAAAAATTCAGGCACTAATTAAGCAGTTGGGATCCACTAATAGAAAGCTCGAAGCTTTGGACAAAGAGGCAGTAAAGTTAAGAAAGGATAACAGAGAATCCACTGAAAGCATCCGTAAAATGCAGGATTTGCTTAAAATGGCTCAAAAGGATGCTGCTACATGGAAAGGGAAGCTTGAGACCGAAAAACGACTGGCATCCAAGTTGCAAGATAGGATTGCAAGGTACAAAACAAGTCTCACTGACCGAGAATACGAGGTTAGGGAGCTGAAAGAAGTGATATCAGATGCCAACCGTAAGTATCAGCTCCATGCTGAAATTTCAAAATTGACGGACGAGAAGACTTGCTTGGAGCAGACACTAAGGGAATGGGAAGTGCATTGCCATTCACTGGAAACTCAGCATGGGTTGTTGGAAACAAAACTTACTGATGAAGTTGATAAGCTGAAGGCAGATATTACTGAGAAGACAGGCAGACTTGAAGTGTTAGATTGTGATTTGAATACTTACAAACTAAAATATGATTGCTTGTTGACTGAGAAAGACAAAGTTGACACCGATGTCAGCACAAAAGAAAATCAAATTGTCCAAATGGAAAACCATCTTCAAAATACGATTGCTGAAAATGAAGTGACAAGAAGGAAAGTAGACGAATTGAAATTGAGAGTAGAGGAGCTGAGAAAGGAGATTGAAGGACAGAAAGCTTTGATCTTGGAAGCAGCTGAAGAGAAAAGGGAGGCAATCAGACAGTTGTGTTACTCCCTTGAACATTACAGGAATGGTTATCAACAACTTCGACAAGCCTTCACCGGGCACAAGCAGCTTCATGTGTTTGCATCATAATCCTTCTTTTCTGAATGTAAATATTAATCCCATGTCTGCCGATTGCTTGCATATATTTTTGAGGCTGTGAGTGTTTTCGCCTGTACATCTGCATGGTTAGTGTGCTTTTTTAGGTAGTTTCCTTCTGAGGACAGGAGGAAATTTTTGTCATGGACATGATGCTAGATTGCTACTTGCTAGCCACAGCGTGCCCCCGTGGTTGGCTGGCTGGCTGCAATTTAGTTTTGTGGACGTCGACCTGTTGTATACGTAGGTATGTTAAAGCCTTCACGGTTGGCAGATAGCACCTGTTGGTGACTCGGATATACTCCGATCCGTGTGCTGCTTTTGTTTCTGTTTTCTGATTATTTGTATCCATTTTAAATTTCCCTGACCTGCTCACATAAATTCATCATTTGGTGAGGATGTCAACTCAGATGGCAAGAGAAGTCCATTCAACTGATTGTTGATACTCTGTGTTTGATTTTTAATGACTTTGTAAATCCACTGTGGAGATCTTTATTTTGTGAAATGTGTTATGCCCACTTTGTGTTGGTATCATGTGCTAAATGGTTGTTTAATGCTCTTCGAATAGAGACCAATTCACCAATCTCAATATATTTTAAGTTTGAAGAAATTAAATGTCCTATGTAGAGTGACGTGAAATGAAATGGGTCGAAAAAAGAGAGAAAATAGTTTTTATAAACAAGTGTCATGAAATTGAGTGTCATTGAGGAAGATACCATTACTTGTTTAGTAAAATATTAGGTTTAGCAAAAAATTTGGAACCAAAACCTAATGACAAATTCAAAATCTCACAAAAATGCACGTTTCAACCCCGGGGGTAAAGTATGTCGAGAAGGCTTGAATAACTTTTCTAACCGAAAAACCAGCATTGATATCAAATACAGGTACTACAGGGCTATCCATGGTAGATTTCTGAGAACATTCCGTTAGTATCAAAAAATCTAATATTTATTGATATATAAATTATAAATAATAAATTACAAGTAATAGGTTGGTAGCCGCGAAACAATCTGGGCCCCCACACCCTTGGTTATAGAAAAACCGATACGAGTGAAAATATGTGTCGCAGCCTGCACACCAATATCCTGCGTCCTGGAGTACCGTTGAATGCGTTGAAGCAGAGCAACGGCACCTGACTCCAACGGTTAAAGTTGGTTAAAATTGGCCAAAACCGTAGTGTATGATCCAAGGTTTTTCGGCAGAAATGACCCAACGACAAAATTCGCTAAAATTTCAGTGGAAGATAGTATTGGTAAAATATTTGATTTTGCAAATTTTGGAGCCATAACCCAATGACAAATCCAAAATTTCACGAAAAAGCACGCTTCAACCTCAATGGGTGAAGTATGCCGAAAGGATTGAATAACTTTCTTAACAGATTAACTAGCATTCATATGAAACACAAGTATTACAGGACTATTCAAGGTAGAATTTTGAGAACATTTTCTTAGTATTGAAAAAATGGCTAAAACCGTATTGTATAATCCACGGTTTTTCGGCAGAAATGATACAACGACAAAATTCGCTAAAATCTCAGTGGAAGATAGTATGGGTAAAAATATTAGTTTTTGCAAAATTTTGGTACCATAACCCAATGACAAATCCAAAATTTCTCGAAAAAGCACGCTTCAACCTCAACGGGTAAAGTGTGTCGAAAAGACATGAATAACTTTTTTAACAGAAAAACCAGCATTCATATCAAACACAAGACTACAATCCATGGTAGAATTTTGAGGACATTCCGTTAGTATCGAAAAATTGGTCAAAATTGGGCAAAATTGTAGTGCATAATCCACGGTTTTTTGCCAATAATTCGTTAAAATTTCAGTGGGAGATAGTATTAGTAAAATACTAGGTTTAGCAAAATTTTGGAGCCAAAAGTCAATGACAAATCCAAAATTTCACGAAAAGCACCCTTCAACCTCATTGGGTAAAGTGTGTCAAAAACACTCGAATAACTTTCCTAACAGAAAAACCAGGATTCATATCAAACACAGGTACTACAGATCTATTTATGGCTGAATTTTGAGAATATTCCGTTAGTATCGAAAAATTGGTCAAAATGTGCCAACACCGTAGTGTATGGACTACGATCGTGCCCTGGGTTTGCCCCCAACACGCGGTCGTGTGAATGTGTGATCAATCTGATACTCATACTCATTAGTCATTACATGTTGCAACACATAATTATAACCTAAGTTAATTCAAACCGATTGAGTTTATCTTGAGTTGCAAACATTGTAAGTGAGTGAGAGAGGGTACCGAGAAGGCAATGGAGTCCTAATAAGTTTACCAATAGTGTGGTTATTTGACTATTGTTTGCGGTTGGCTAGATCCATATATTGTGGCCTTGTGGGACATTATTTATTAGGACTTTGGTGGTGATAATATTTATTAGTTGACGGGATATATATAATGAGACGAGACTCAGTAAAGATGTAAGACAACGTGGTTACGTGCGATCATTATTTGATGGGGAATTTTAACAATCTCGTATATATCAAGTGGGGCGGTAGTCGGAGGTAAGACTATCATTGTTTATTCATCCACCAACGTCCGCACCTACCACTCCCTTTCATTTCCTCACTCTCGAACACACGAACACGTCAATCCTCTCCTACCCAGTCCACTTACCAGCTTTACGCAACTAACGCTATATCTTTATTGGAGGATGTACATTGTTTACATTTGACGCCGTTATCTAACTTGGTCACACTCTTTATCAACTTGACCTTTTATTTTAAACACTGGAAATTTCTCATAATCATAAGAATAATTGTATGAGAACCAATTAGAGTTGTCTCGCACTAACTTATTGTGACACCGTCTCATATGAGATTTTGATGTAATTGGTGTACAGGTGAAGTAACAGCCAAAACGACATCGCTCTCCCATTATGGAGATTTCCAAAGAAATATAGCTGATTAGTTGCCACATTAGCAGCGCTTAGGATGATTATAGGAAAACCCAAAGCTAGAAGGTTTATCTAGGGTGGTTGAACCCCCGGCGGAAGCACCAATTGGTCTCACGGCCACTTTTCCAAATTGCAGTTTGAGATAAGCGTAGCTTGTCTATTGGCGGGCTTTACTGCTTTAATAGCTAGAGCCGAAAATTTCAGAGACGGTTGACCGAGTGAAGGGCTATTTTCCCATGTTGTCCTTTTCACATTTCGCGTTAATTTTTGGACTTTTTAGTATCTTTAAGAATATGCATGAGTAAAATGTACGAAATTATATGTATTGGAACAAATAATTGATTTGAATGTATATAAAGTGATTTTTAACCTTCAAATAAAAAGTGAGAAGTATATTACCCAATCTAATGAATCAGCTCACCGAAAACCAGCATAAATCACTCATATTTGATTGCAATAGTCCGTCATAATTGACCCGTACGTACATAAAATGAGTTATATTGGCTTTGAGAAACTTGACATAATTGAAGATTCCGGTTTACCCCTCAAAAAATAGCTGGAAAATTTGAAAAGATTTGAATTTTATTATTTTGAAGAGAATGGATAAGGGTTTGTTAGACGTGGAAATGTGTATTTAGTGAAAACTGAAAAGGAAACGGCGTTAGATAAAGAGTTGGGAGTGATGGAAAGGGAAGACTTATGAAGACAAGTGGGAAGGTGAATGCGTGGAGTCCGGGTGGAGTTGCCGGAATCACAGAGGTGTGGCGCTGTCAATAAGTCACGCTCACCTAACAAACTCAGTTTTGATTATTTTAATACCCAAATCTCAAATCTGAATTCTGAAATCTGAAATCTTCACCAGCTCTCCCTCTCTCTCTCTCATCTATAAAAATGATAAGTTGAACCTTAATGCTCCAAGACTCCAACAACAACCCTTTAACCTTGTTCATTCCATTTCTAATATAGTTGAAACTCCATAATGGATCTGGTGCTGCTGCAGAAGGGGCTGTACGGCCTCTTCTTTGCCATTGTGGCGGCGATAGTGATCTCAAAGTTGCTGGGGAAGAAGTTCAAGCTGCCACCGGGCCCCGTTCCGATTCCGATATTCGGAAATTGGCTGCAGGTGGGAGATGATCTCAACCACCGGGTCCTGATGGGACTGGCCAAGAAGTTCGGAGACATACTGCTCCTTCGGATGGGACAGAGGAACCTTGTGGTTGTCTCTTCCCCTGAACTCTCAAAGGAGGTCCTCCACACACAGGGTGTCGAGTTCGGGTCCAGGACACGCAACGTGGTCTTGGACATCTTCACCGGCTGCGGACAGGACATGGTCTTCACCGTCTACGGTGAGCACTGGAGGAAGATGAGGAGGATCATGACCGTCCCTTTCTTCACCAACAAGGTTGTCCAGCAGTACCGTACTGGCTGGGAGGATGAGGCCGCCTCTGTTGTCCATGACGTCAAGGCTGACCCCGCTGCCTCCACCACCGGCATCGTCCTCCGTCGCCGCCTCCAGCTTATGATGTACAACAACATGTACCGTATCATGTTCGACCGCCGTTTCGACAGCCTCGACGACCCACTCTTCAACAAGCTCAAGGCTCTCAACGGCGAGAGAAGCCGCCTTTCCCAGAGCTTCGAGTACAATTACGGTGATTTCATTCCAGTCCTCCGTCCTTTCCTCAGGGGTTACCTCAAAGTCTGCCAAACAGTCAAGGATGGCAGATTGAAGCTCTTCAAGGACTACTTTCTCGACGAGCGCAGGTATCTTTTTATTCTTTCCAATTCCATCTGATTCGATTACATTATTCTTTCCCTAATTGCATGCTTCATTATTGTAATAATTGACCGATAAAATCACGAGTAATCAAGAGCTAAAATAGGTAATGTAGGTTTTATTAACAAACTAGGGTATAACATTTGAGGTGAGTCCTCCATTGCCAAATGCCAAATGATCACAAAACAGAGTATATTCTTTAAATCACAATGATACACAAGATTCTCGAAATAATACGTGCGCACATGCTTATCACGTTATATATGAGAATTTATGAGATCAGAGCCATGTGAATTAATGAGAATTAATGAGATGAGAGCCATGTGAATGAATGAACTCATTTTTTTTTCTTTTTTAACTGATGACTAGTAACAAAAGTCAAAGACTGAAGAATGTCTCTTTTATGTTTTGGTACTTTTTCCTAAACACCCTTTCGTGCCATTCGGCATACGCCACATACCCTTTCATGTTGGTTTCAGCTTGTATGAACTACGAACTTACGAAGTACTACTCCATTGACTGTTTGCTTTCCTCTGCATCACTTGACTGCCCGCACAACCTCGTTACTCTAGCTCAACTATTAGACTCTGTATGTAACCACACAGGTCTTGACTTGAGATGCAAGTGCAACTCCTCCAATTCGTTATATATAATCTCCTTTTTCTTGTTTTTAATTAATTTGTTTTTGGATCACTTGTTATAAACCCAGGAAACTAAATAGTACAAAGGCATCAAACAACAATGACCTCAAATGTGCCATGGATCACGTTCTAGAAGCACAAGAGAAAGGCGAGATCAACGAAGACAACGTTCTCTACATTATTGAAAACATCAACGTAGCTGGTAACTCAACTTAAGATCTCTACTCTACTTCTTCAGTTCTTCCCCTGTCTATCTGTTCATGCTACTTCAACACAAGGCAGATAAATTACTCTTACCACTAAACTAATAATAACAGAAATTTCCATGCAACTTTGTGTGATACAACTAATATTGAACTGTATTGAATGTTAACAGCAATCGAGACAACACTGTGGTCAATTGAGTGGGGAATAGCGGAGTTAGTGAACCACCCAAACATTCAGAATAAGCTCCGGGAAGAGCTAGACACTGTCCTAGGGAAGGGGCATCAAGTCACTGAACCAGACCTACAGAACTTGCCATATCTGCAAGCAGTTGTCAAGGAGACGATGAGACTGCGGATGGCCATCCCACTGTTGGTACCCCATATGAATTTGCATGATGCCAAGCTGAGCGGATATGACATCCCAGCTGAGAGCAAGATATTAGTGAACGCTTGGTGGCTTGCCAACAATCCCGCTCACTGGAAAAAACCAGAGGAGTTTAGGCCAGAGAGGTTCTTGGAAGAAGAGTCAAAGGTTGATCCCAATGGCAATGACTTCAGGTACCTTCCTTTTGGGGTGGGCAGAAGAAGCTGCCCTGGCATCATCCTTGCCCTCCCCATCCTCGGCATCACCATAGGCCGCATGGTTCAAAACTTTGAGCTCTTCCCCCCACCGGGGCTGTCCAAGCTTGATACCACTGAGAAGGCTGGTCAATTCAGCATGAACATCCGCACACACTCAACCATCGTGCTTAAGCCCAGGAACTGAAAAGAACAACCTGCCAGTCTCTTTCTCAATTCTTTTTTCTATTTATGCTAAAAAAAACACTTCTTTCCGAACAAAAATGGGTCTGTTTTAACTGAAGTCAGACCCCCATGTATTGTCTCATATTTGTTTTTTGCGTAATTGATTTTATTTATTGGTGGAAACTTTAAGAGCTCAGTTATGTCCGAAACATTTTGTGTGCAAAATAGTGGAATGTATTTTGTACTAAATCTACTAATGTAACATACTCCAGGGAGTATATGTTTTGCAATTGACGGAATGGTAAAACATTTTTTTTTTTGGGGGTACCTTGTCATGTGGGTTGAGTGTTCACTTTTGTCTAACTAAACACCCAGGAGTTTTTCCAAACCTCATTCTGATTAGTATTTGCATTCGTGGCCGTCCATGTTGGTCTAGGGGCCCCTGAGGCCCTGAGTGAAGAGTTCATATGGGCCATCAGGTGCATGTTATTATCGAGGAAATATAATCGAGAAATGAAATGATACAACAAACTGACTGAATTGCTTTACTATCCCCTAATCACAATCTCATACACATCTAGGGATCTCTTCTTCTAAATTCTACGAATTAGTCCAAAACTACCACTAACCAATACGTCGTTATAATACTTCGTAATAGATGAGGGAGAGATATGTATATATATATTTATGGCAAATCTTTCATTTTTATTGGACCTTTTTTTAAATAACAACGTATTCCTGGGATTTTGGGCCATGGGCATTGTCTGGGCTCGTCCTGCCCCTATTTGCATTGGGGGGAGGGATATGAACTCAAGATCAAAGACAAGAATTTCGCCTACACAACCATTCGAGCAAACAGATTTTATTGATGTTACTCCCTCCATTTCTTTTGATTCTTTACGTTGGGCTTGGGTTCCCCTCACAAAACCCGGCCCAACGTAAAGAATCAAAAGAAATGGAGGGAGTATATAGCAATAGTTTATATAAATCTCGAAAGTCAAGGGGGATCATGGCCCAGTCCCGCACTGTAACTCCGCCCCCGATGATTGAGTCTACTTGATAGAGAAAGGGATAATAAACGTTAATATATATGCTGATGCGTGAGTCAGCTCGATAGAGGGGGGGGGGGGAGTTGATACCATGTGAAAGATCTATCTCGACTAAAAGATTAGATTAATGGTTGAGATCTAAGAAACCGTTTCATATCTAGAACTAACGAATAGTATCTCATTAGTTGTTGGGGTTTCCCAAGTGTGTTCATAAAAGTATTGTCCCAAATCGGTAGAAATAAGTTGAGGAGATTGATTTATAAGTTAATGGGTTACTCCTTATATTGCAAATTGGTTTTAGGATGGAAGCTCACTGGACTTGTGGTATATCTAATCTACACCTACGAACCTGCTGCCCTGGACCCAACATTAGTATAGTGTAGTGCCTATTTCAGTTTGGTATGTTTTATCACTCGTGAATTATGCATTGTCCTACTTGCATAACTCCTTTGTCCACGTGTTACTAGATGTGAAACTAAACTCTCTCCCTATGTTTGGTCTATGTGTGGTAAAAGTAAGGTTAAGGAAATAAATAAGTAGAGTTTGTACATTCTTTACGCATTTTATTTACGAAACACTAAAAATAGTATAGAGACGGTTTATCAAATTGATTTGTTATTTTATTTTTAATTATGTTATTATGTTTAACGTATGAGTAAACAGTCTCGATAAGATAAAAAAAATTGATAATAACGAAAGTATATGAGTGGTCAAACTTTGGATTGGAGGCCAAAGAGCCATGCTAGCGCAGATGATGGACTCAAGTCACTCAACTCATTAAGTGAAGAAGTCGTAGGAGTCGTCTTCTCCTCCTAATCCTTTCAAATCTTCTTCTCCATTTATTTATTTAAAAAAAAAAAAAAAAGATAGTGGGAGACGACTCCAGGTTGAGTGTGTGTGTCGTGCATGCAAAATTGTTGGTACAGACCAGAAGCCAGAAGGTGAGTATTTTGATTAATTTGTTCATCCCTTTTTTGTTCTTTAAAAATAAAAGAAAAAGAAAAAAAAGAGTGGAATCGTCCGTAATTTGCATGCACACACGCTTTCTGACTCCCCGTTTGCTTGATTTTTGTTTATTATTAAAAGGTTTTGGTGGGGATTATTCATTCATCTGCGATTTGAATCAGGCGGCGCTGCGCTGTAAGTCAATCAATGTTCTCAACTCTAATTTGGTTTAGCTGCAGATATTGAATTAGTGTTTTTAGTTGCAGAAATTGAAATTAATTGAATTGGGAATTGGGAATTGATGGAGTCAAGGATGTGCATGAATACGTATTGCGGGGCCAAGAATACGGTCCAATGGAAGAAAGGCTGGTTATTGAAATCCGGACAAGCTGCCGATCTGTGTTTCAACTGCGGGTACTTGTTTACTCCTGCTTCAGCTTTACTTTAATTATTACTATTGAAGTATTTTACAAATTGGTGGTGTGCCAGATCTGCTTTCGAGAATATGACTTACTGTGATACATTCCATTCGGAAGAAAGTGGTTGGAGAGAATGCAGCTTGTGCAGCAAGGTACTGTGTTTATCCAATAATACATTCATTAGTTACTCTCGTAGTATATGATATATATCAAATCAACTGGGGGGTTTGGTTTCGATGTTGCAGAGACTGCACTGCGGTTGCAGTGTTTCACTCCCATTCCTTGAGATCCAAGATTATGGTGGTGTATGGTGTATTAGCTGTGCCCGCACTGCTGCTTCTCATTCAGTATGTTACTATAAGCAAGCTTGGCTATAAGCTCTTACATTACATTACATTAGGAAAATAGTGTTGTTGATACTTGATACTTGCAGGTGTCTTGTGAAGCTCAAACTTTGACCAAGCATTGCAACACTAATAATGATCTACAGACCCCTCAGATTACTAGTAACATTTTCAGTTTGATCAAGAATCATGTCCCTACCTATTTGCCTCAAACTCACACACGTCTCCCTGATCCAATTCCTGGCCAGCTAACCCGCAATGACAATACTTCACCCACCTTGCCTTTCCCTAATCTATCTCATGTGCTCAACGGACCTGCCTTTAATCCTCAACCTAGTCAAGATAAAAACAAGGATATCCAAGGGCACCCAATTCCATCATTAAATATAGGCCTTCACTCACCTGCAGACACCTCCACTTTCGCCCTTACTTTCTTCAACACTGCCGAAGAGGGAGACAAGACCAAACCAACCCTCTGCCTCTCCGGACAAAGGCCTCGCCAACTTTTGCCTAAGCCTCCCAAAACCAATCCTGCTAAAGCTTTTGATGCAACTAAAACCCCATTTTCACCGATGCGGGTCGCACGACCTCCTGCTGAAGGCCGCCTCAGGAATCAGTTGCTTCCACGTTATTGGCCTAGGATTACAGATCAAGAATTGCAGAAGCTATCTGGGGAGTATCCTTCTTATTTATGTGTGTTGTCCACTTGTTTACTCAATTTTTTTTTTCTTCTTCTTCTGCTGTAATTTATGTGCTTTGTAGCATACCTTAACTGCACTGCTTTCTAGCTTGAATTCTACAATTGTGCCTCTCTTTGAGAAGATTCTTAGCGCTAGTGATGCTAGTCGAATTGGCCGCTTGGTCCTGCCTAAAGCATGTGCTGAAGTGAGTTTGTTAGTCATATGTTTCATTGCTGGGGATGATATGATTTATCGGCTGTGGTGAATGTGGTAGCTGACATTTTTTTGTCGTTTTTGTGCAGGCATATTTTCCTCCTATTAATCAGTCAGAAGGTCTTCCATTGAAAATTCAGGATGTTAAGGGGAATGAGTGGACATTTCAGTTTAGATTTTGGCCTAACAACAATAGTAGGATGTATGTCTTGGAAGGTGTGACCCCTTGCATACAGTCCATGCAGTTAGAAGCTGGTGATACAGGTACATTTCACTCTCGTACTTGCCTGAATTTACAGGCTAGAATCGATTTAAGTCTTTTTTTGTGTGTAGATATCACTTGTGTATGTAACTACCCACCTCTCTAGTTAATAACAAATACTTATTTAAAGGCAGTGATGGACTGCAGTGAGGATTCACAGCCTGCCTCACTGAACTCTACCCAATGATGTTCTGCGATTGATTTATGAGACATTTGTATGTGTGTGTGTGTGTGTGTGCACCTTATCCTACTGAATCACTAAGGGTGTAGGTGGAACCAGTGAACCACGCGAGCTGGTTAGATGTGTCGGGTAGAGGGCTCTTAGTACCCCCTTTCCTTTTCTTTTGGTGTGTGTGTTTTCTTCAACCAAAGAAAGTGAGAAAGGGAAGGATAGTTCAGGCCTAATATCTCACTCCCTATGCTTTTTTTCATGATGTTGCTCGAAATTTTATTTTCATCTTCCTGTAAATTTTGTGCCCTGGAATTGTCAACCTCACAAGAGAAAAAATTGTGTGAAAAAGAAGCAAAAGTTGACCTAACTGCCATGTGAGTGCTGTTGTTCTGTCTTTCGTAAGGATATGAGGAATGATTAATTGGCAAAAGGTGAAGATCACACAAGAATTCTAGCGAAAAGCTACTTCAGGTCTTTATATTATTCTCAACTGTGATACGAGACAATAATAATTACAAATAAACTCGCAAAGGCACTCAATCTGGAGATTGGAAAATATGAGCATTCTAGTGATTCTACTTTTTTTTTTTTATAAGACTACACAAACAATGATCGTTGTGTTTTTGATATGGGTGTATTGTGAACTGTGCCCTTGGTCTTTCTGGTGGGTCAGTATGTTCCTTTAATTATGATTTCCTGTTCCCAGTTACATTTAGCAGGATAGATCCTGGAGGCAAGCTTGTCATTGGCTATCGCAAGGCATCAAGTGCTCTTGAAGTCCAGGTTTTCTATCTGAGACTGATACATGTAATGCACCCGGCTCTAATCATTCTGTAAGCTAATACTGATTTTAAAAAACCAGGATACCCAAACTTCATCGGCGAACCCTAGCGGTCTTCCATCTGGAGAGAGCCTTCACTCTGATGTGACTGATGGCTTAGCTGCTGGCAATGGTAATTTGGTTTCACAGCCAACAAGAGGAAGCCAAGATAATCATCTCAGTATTCTTTCGGAACAGTCAGAAATGGTAAATGGAGATACTGTTTTGAATAAGTGTGAGAAGTCAAGCATGGCGAATGAGGATGCACCGCAGCAGCCTAAATTGACACCTGAGAAGAAGAGAATGAGAAATATTAGTTCTAAAAACAAGAGGTTAATCATGCATAGTGAGGATGCTGTTGAACTTAGACTTTCTTGGGAGGAGACTCAAGACCTTCTTCGTCCACCCCCAAGTTCAGAACCAAACATTGTCATGGTTGAGGATATCGAATTTGAAGAATATAGCGTAAGTTACATGGGATATCTTCTCAAAAGTTTTCTCGTATATGAACGTAAAACCTGCTGAGAACTCAATTCTTGTCTTTTTAATTTTGTGTGCTTTTTAAGATCGTAATCATAATCATCAACTTTTCGTGTTTTAGGAACCCCCAGTTTTCGGTAAAAGGACGTACTTTACAGCTCGGCTGTCAGGGTAAGTTATTCTGCGATTTCTTTTAAGTGAAAATTCTAGTTTATTTCCTTTGTAAAGTATCAGTAAAATTATTTTCTTGTGGTTTGTTAATACTTATTATAAAGATCTCCTAACTTATAAAATATGATAACTGGATACCACGTAGTATACTGTTGCTATTAGAGGCAAATGACTTCCCACATTCCAACTTGAATGTACTTCAATCCTCTTCTGGACTTGAAAATGTCTCATTGTGTCCATGGAGTCCTTACCCCTTCACCTGACTTGAAACTGCAAGTACTCTACTATTTTTGGCTCCAACAAGAGTCAACGTGTTCTGTAAAGGTGTCATGTTTTCTGTTCCTGGCTGCAAATGTGTCGGAGGATGAATTATGAGAAAGAAAGAGGAACATGAGATAGGAGGTTTCTATTTGGAAGTCCCAGACAATTTTTTGCGGTAAATCGCTCAGGCCTAGACAGGTCTATCACTGTAATATACTAACATCAGCAAGTTTGATGAAATAGAGTTGCTCAGAAGTTCAGAGCTGTGCTGATATCTGGAGATAAGAGGGAGGGAGAAGGAGCCTATTGTTATATCATCCTAACAGTTTATTTATTACCGTGTTAGGTGTAAAGACTAAACACAGCTACTTTTATGTGTGTGTGTGTGTTCTACGTTGAGGATAGAGAAATGCAAATGCCATTGTCCTAGTCATTGTTGCAAATGTAATACAGTATTGTGATTAATATCCTATCGAAGTTCAGGGTGCAAGAGCAATGGGCTCAGTGTGATGAATGTTCAAAGTGGAGGAAGTTGCCAGCAGATGTTCTGCTCCCGCCTAAGTGGACGTGTTCAGAGAATATCTGGGATTTGAGCAGGTCTGACACATTGTCGCTATATTGCTTAAATTTGATGGATTTGTGTGACATTGGTCTTGAAATACTCTGACTTGTTTTCTTGTAGGTCTTCCTGTACCACATCAGAGGAGATGAGTCCAAAGGAGCTTGAAAGTGTTTTAAGGACAAACAAAGGTTTGTCGGGATGATCTGTTTCTCTTGCAGGATTACAAATTTACAATACATTTTGCTTTGTTTTGTGCTGGAATGTGGCATTAATGGGAGGTGCAAGGCACAAAAAATAAAGGAAATTCAGCGATCTTTAAGTAAACTGTCGGCTCTCTCCGTATGCGCAAAATAACACAGTCGATCCCGATGATGATGCTAGGTTCAAAGCACAATTTTTAAGGTGGATTTGATCTATTACTGGACCATAATAGTCTTATCTATTGGAATCGTATATGTTATATGACGACCATCTCCAGCATAAATTGGGTTGTTTCACTTGTTTGGTTATTTTTCTCAAGGGAGGGCAGAAGGTAGCCACTTATTCTTGCCATAGCTAGTAACCAGTTTTGAACAGCTACCCTTGAGATTGGGAGGTGGGTAGGGGGGGAACCAGATGAATTGATTCAATCAACGATTTAGTGTTTTACAAGTTACCTAGGATCAGCTGAGCGCTACTGCAAAAGTATTGAAACTGCTAGTGGGAAGATTCAATATTTTACCTTGCAGTCCAAGCTCTGTTTATTTTATCATGAAATGAGATTTATTACTTCCAATACTTTTTTCAGATCTAAAAAAACGGAAGATTGCGGAAAGCCCCGAGTTAGGCCAAGGATGTGAGCCTTCAGGTTTAGATGCTTTGGCTACCGCCGCTACACTGGATGAGCATGCAGAGCCATCAGCTGGTGCCACAACAAGACATCCTAGACATCGTCCTGGCTGTTCTTGTATTGTCTGCATTCAACCCCCAAGTGGGAAAGGCAAGCACAAGCCTTCATGTGTATGTAACGTGTGCTTGACAGTGAAACGCCGATTTAAAACACTTATGATGCGCAAGAAGAAGCGCCAATGTGAACGTGAAGCTGAGCTGGCACAACGAAAGAGCCATGACCGGGCGATCAAAAGGCCCCGACTTGGAAAGAATGCATCAGCAGATGGTATGCCATCAGATAAAGGCTGTCTACAGAATGATATCCAGAAAAAATTGCAGTCAGAAGGTGAGAGTAGCAGCAAAGGACGCATTGATTTAAATTCCCACCCTAATCGGGAAGAAGATGCCAAAGTGGTCGTTAAATCGAGTACAGCAATGACTAGTCTTGCTCAAGCAACTGGAGTTACTTTAAATACGTGCATGAACCCAAATGAGCTTGCAAGCCTCCAGCACAAGCAGCGAGCAGATGATGATTCCTCTATTCAACCAGCCAATAGATGCGATGACGTATGTTTGTCATCAAAAGAGGAGTGCCAGACTTCAACGGTTAAGCAACAGGAGCAGGAACAGGAGGGCGATGATCAATGTTCGAATAAGTGCACTCTAGATTAGTAGAGTGGTCGGAGTGGCATGTTTCTGTTCAGTCATGGCTTGACTTTGGTATGTGAATTCATCATACTATACTGGGATTTGAACTGGGCTTCAGTGCGTAGGTGTAAATACAGCTCCTTCAACCTGACCACTGATCCGCCCAAAAAAAAGAAATTTTTTTAGCGAGCTCACCTCATTTTGTACTTTTGCCGGTGAGAACCGACAATATGCGGTATCATGATAGGGTAGTTAATTAGAAATGTAAAGGTACATTTTTGTATATTGTCAAAAACTTTGGCTGAAATAACAATCTCTGAACTTGCATTATCAGAAACCACAAATACTCCATAATGAATCAATTGTTGAAAACTCTTTGTTAATACAAAAATATCAAATCAAGTATAAGCACATCAATTTACGAGGAAAAAGAATGTTCTATGATAGGACAATTAGGCCATATTTCTAATTAACAAATAATATAGAAGAATTTAAAGCGTGGTTTGTTGCCTTTTGGTTCCCGTTTCTCGCACGTATTCAAACTAAAAGTAAAGAATTGAGAAAAACGTCATTTCTTACACATTGAAACTAAAAGTAAAGAATTGAGAAAATTGAGAATTAAGAGATTATTAAGAAAAGAAGAAGATTGTTTAATTAAAATAATAAAAATGGGAAGAGAGACAAGTACAAGTGTACAAGTAGGAGTAGTAATCAAAAGAATCACATGAAATCTCCATTGGTAGATGTGCGTGTCACTCCCTCTCTCTCTCTCTTTCCTAGTCTTCCGCTCTCTCTTCTCTAATCTCTCTCCTTGAAATTCCGATGGATCCATCCAATAATGCGGAGGCGGCGAATGGGAATAATGTGAATGGAATGGTGTTGAGTCAGGCGTTGAGGGGGCCCCACCACCGGCGAGCTCACTCGGAAGTTAGTTTCCGCATCCCGGACGACATGGATCTGTCCTCGGATCCATTCACCGGATCCTCCACGGAGGAGATCGGATCGGAGGACGACCTGTTCAGCACCTACATTGACGTCGAGAAGCTCGGCGGATCTGGAGGAGACAACAACGAAGGTGGAGGTGGAGTTGGAGGTGAGGGAGGTCGCCCCCGCCACCGCCACAGCAACTCGGTGGACGCCACTTCGTCCGGCAGCATGTTCGGTGAGATCATGGAGGCCAAGAAGGCAATGCCTCCCGACAAGCTGGCCGAGCTTTGGACAATTGACCCCAAGCGAGCCAAGAGGTTTCATTCATTTTGTTTGGCATTGCATTTGGTCTATGTTTATGTTTGACATCATGAATTCTGTTGATGTGTTTGTTTGTTTTGTTTCAGAATTCTTGCAAATCGACAGTCTGCTGCGCGGTCCAAGGAGAGAAAAGCTCGTTACATACTTGAATTGGAGCGCAAAGTTCAGACCCTTCAAACAGAAGCCACCACTCTCTCTGCTCAGCTCACCCTTTTTCAGGTTATTCTTCGAATCACTCCATTCCCCCTTTTTTAATTTATGATGATGGTAATTCTTATAAACATCCTTTGTGTATATTATAGAGGGACACAACTGGTCTCACCACTGAGAACACCGAGCTCAAGCTTCGCTTACAAGCTATGGAACAACAAGCTCAGTTGCGCGATGGTATTTACGCCTTTTGGTTACATTCACTTAACATTTAAGTATCTCTTTATCAGATGTACTCCGAGCTGATGCTGCTAGACATTCTTCTTTTTGTTTGACGCAGCACTGAACGAAGCACTGAAGCAGGAAGTGGAGAGGCTTAGAATTGCTACCGGTACTGGAGAGCTAATGGGTCCTTCAGAGTCGTTTAGCATGGGGATGCCCAGCATCGCATATAATGCTTCTGCCTTTTACTCGATGCCTCAGCAACAGCAGCATAGTATGCAGTTGCCGCCAACATATCACCAGCACCAGCACCAGCAGCATCATCATCCGCACTTGCAGACTTCCTCGGACTTCCTTTCAAATGATCCTCTCGGAAGATTACAAGGCCTTGACATCAGCAGCAGAGGGACGCCTATCGTCAAATCTGAAGGAACATCCATGTCTGCCAGTGAGAGTAGCTCTACGTTTTGATTGCTGACTAGCTAACTAATTCACAAACTTTGTGTGTGACTGTGTGCTTCCTAGATTGTCTATAGACTGACCTCATTCAATTAGATAACCCACTCTTTATTTTTTCCATTTTTTATTCAATTGGGATCACTTCTCATTTGTATTTCCAGAGATCCCACACAAGGTTAATCACTTGTTTTTTTGTTTTTTTTGTTCTTCATTAAGATTCTTGTACTTTGTTTGTCTTGATCAATAAACAAATATTTAGTTCATCATCGTATTCCGATAATAGAAACTCTTATGTTTTTCTTCAATGCTCTCTCCCACTTTGTTCTTATTGTTCATCTCCCCTTTCAATACCCCTCTACTCAGCAAAAGTTTGTGGAACAGATGATATGGAACAGATGATAATTCAACTGACAGCAACTGTTAAGCAATAAAATTTCAATCAAGCATATCTCGAATTTTTTCAAGAATAATAATTATTGATAGTAATACACGATGGAAGAAGAAAATTCTTAATGTAATAATGCTCTTTCTCTGTGGACACGGGTAAAACTCCAAATCCGTGAGTGAAATGATGAAAGAATGTAAAAAAAAAGCACCAAGGCCAGAAATTAAGAGGGGAAAGTTTGGGGTTAAGGGCAGACTGCATACTCAAATCAAAAGAGAGTGCAGTTAACAATACCACTGATTTGAATGATGAGACCCCCATAAACGCATTGGCACACCTTCTGGGCACCTTAGCAATCAACACAGGCTTGGATAGAAGTCAGAGGATGCCTTGAAGATTGCAGGGTCACTAATACTCTGTACATTTGTTTGCTGTGCTTCTGCCCCTTTGAAGTCGGTGTTGCAACCCCATACCCTGATTGCAAGCCTCCGGCACATGGGGGATGGCTTCTGGAAATATACACTGTACCACTCAATCAGCTCACTTTTCTTCATATTCCCAAGGACTTGTACCTCCTTCTCCGCCAAGTCAAACATATACCTGAACGTCGACCATATCTTAAGTGATAACGGTAACATATAATTCCAACAGCTTGATATATATTACACCTTATTGCACATTAAGCCTTTATAATTTCCAACATAACAAAAGTGAAACCTTCACAGTTCACAGGCAGGTCAAGTTTCGAAGCATGTAATTAACCACAAGTAACAAATTAACAGCATGACAGAAAAGTAGCAGGCAGTATAATGAGCAGTGGCTACTCGGAGGCACACCCAAATCATGAGCCCACTATAAGCCCCTATTCTAACATAATATTACATTTATGTGCTCAGATATGTTGTACCTCTTATCTACGACTTGATTCCAATATCGGTTGGTCTCATATGTCAAAGATGGATCTTTCTCCAATAATTTTGCAATTAATCCACTCTTATAACTTTCATAAGAACCATCATCAAGTGCTTCCTGCAGCAAATGAAAAGCAAGTGAAATCAAATGAATACATTAAGTAGATGCACGCGGTGATGCACATATGCCCAGATCTAATGAGTCAGTGAGTTGACGAGATCTGCAAAGTTCAATACCCTTGCTTCAATCAGATGAATGTAAGCCGAAGTCAAAACTATGGTGGAAAGAAGTCAGCGGTTCCCAAAAGCGACGAATATATTGACAGAATGTTGGGAATCCAGACAAATACGAAAAGGAAACAAATGGGACAGACCTAAATTTAGAAAGCTAACCGGGGTTACGTGATCTTCAGACCTGTAACCCCATCTTTCCATAGTCTTTTGTCCCTCAATTCTTCACCTATCCCAGTTAGTCTTTAGGTGTTGTGCAATTGAAATCTAGGCATCTGGCTCCCCGATTAGATGATGCTCATTGTTGTGATCGTAGTTACTATAACTTTTTGGTTGATGAGAATGATAATCTATCCACCAACAACATTACCCTACTTTTTTTTTATTAGAGCTATCCCCTGCAGTAGATGGCCACAACATCACCCTAGTTGAAGATACAGAGAGGCTATTTCCAGTGACCCGTGAAGAACTCTGCACTGAGAATTGCACGACTGACTACCAGTCTACCCCACAATATAAATTGCAAAGAAAGCTTGGTGAGCAATTTCCCAAAGAAAAGTGAGTTTTCAGCTTCATTGTAATTGAAAACAAGGTTTCTGATTACAACGACAAAAATATTAAACAAAACAACAGAAAGAATATTGTAGAAACTGGTCAGATAATTGCTTGCTTACCAGCAAATCTTTCAGGCCATCAACAAAGTTATCAACCCTATCTTGCAAGTATACAGGATCATACTTGGAAGATTGAACACAGAAACAAAATCCAAAGACACGATACGTTGTCCGTGGGCCACACTCAACAACATAACCAAGCTGCTCCTTTGTCCTATTTTCAAGTCAAACAAATGAACAAAGATGTCAGTGTCTCAGTGAACATCGCATGGATGACAACTAAGCACATAAATTGCACCCTGCAATAGAATAATGAAGTAACCACAGAAAATCTCCAGTTACTCCCAAATCAACAAAAAAGCAAACAAATGCAATAAAATGAAAACTCATTAGTTTAATAATTGAAAAGGCAGAAAAGTTACAAATTGATACCTCAGCTGATTAAAAAGTGGCTCTTGCACGATTTCATCAAAAAGATTAGAGAGAGCTTTCAGTCTTATAGAATCCCCGACATTTTCTCGCTCAATTTGATAATAAAGCTACAACATTTACCAAAAAGATAGCAAAAAATAAGTCATCTAGCAAATTTGTATAATAGAGCTCAAAAAAAAAAAAAAAAAAAAAGATTTCTTACCTCAACAACAGAGTTGGTTTCTAGTTTATTTTTTGCACAAACATCTCTAACAATGTTTGCACCAGAAGGAAGGCATAAGATATTATCTCTATGTCTTGCCTCGACCGGAATTTCTGGCACAGGAAAGTACTGCCTAAAAATGTTTGATATGCTAAAGGCCTCTTCTTCTAGTAAATTGCCATGACAAAGAGCCTCAATGTATAACTGGGGAATAAAAGCAAACTCAGTGTAAGAACACACACTGTTACATTAATAATTTAGAGGAACCAGAATCACAAGACAACAATAATAACAATCTAATTTGGTCTGATCCTCTGAACTTAATTCCAACACCCAATTCTAGAGAGTTGATGTCCATACAACAAGAGAAAAGGTTGCTGCTTCAGTACAACAAGAGAAACTCATATCCATCAAGAATTTGGCTTTTCGAACTTTGAAATAAACCATCAAGGGTACCATCCCAAGTACTCCCAACTTTAGATAAAACCATAGCATAACATTCATTACATCGTCCTAACAAGTCTACCAGTTAAAACAAAGGGAAGTGATCAAGAACAAGTTAGTAAGCTGAACTTCCATGGTTCCACCTCCCATGGTTTGACAGCACAGAGCAATAGACAATATTCACATGCCCAGTGCTCCCAAAGGGTGCAACGTTAAGTCCAAATCCATAATAATAGGAAATGGCAAATATCAACATATTTAGAAACTGTTAATCACCTCATGGGAAAGGGAAGTCAGTAGCAGATATCAATTACAGAGTCGGACAAAAGACTCTGTATATATACTGTATATATTGAGATGAAATAATCATAGTAAATATTATTCCATCACTAAAAAGTGGTACAGTTTTCGAACCTGGGAAAGAAGTTGTGGGATAAAAGCTCGCAATTCAGCAACAGACAAATCAGCCAAGCACTGCAACTTCTCATCAACATCCCAGAAAGATTTGCATAAAATTTGTAATCTCAAGTATGATGCATGACTTAGAGGCTTCATATTGGTGTTCCTCAAATTTCTTTCCACATCCTCTTTAACTACCTGCAAGGTTCCAGAAACTTTTCAACTGTATATTCTTCCATAGTCAACCACCTGAGAATTTGCAAGTTTCTTCTCTAGGAGAGAAAATTGAGGAGAGCTGAAGACTGAAAGGATGAGGTAGTGTAAATCTGTAAATGTACCATGTAGTAAAAATAGGAGTTTGGATATTCTCAGCTTTTAGATATATGACGAAGGGATTGTAATGATTCTCTAAAGCCAAGAAGACAGTAATCCACTTAATAAAGCAAAAAGCTCCTACACTTTTCAACCCTTAATAGCCACCCTCCTAAGCCTCACCCGACAAATCACCCTGAGTCGTGACCATTCTAGCTACCCAATGCCCCCCTCGAGTCAAAAACAATAACCCACACTCCCAGACCCCTGAATCACCATCCCAAAAGCCAACGGCTTGCACAGAACGAATTTGTGCATAATGCAACATCCCCATCCTCTACCGTGCCCAAGCTCTCCTACACTACCGAAGTATATTGTCTTACAATAAAGTAAATCCGTATATCATTCATGCTGACGATTTCAAGTATATAGTAATGTAAACTCGCATTTACAATGTTGCACATTTCGAGTATATATTGTTTTTCATTGAAATCAGCATCCCCATCCTCTACCCTACCCAACCTCTCTCCTACGACCTCAACTCCCAAACAACCCTGCCTACCTTGAGTGAAACCTCCTTCCCCTCCCCAAATCCATGCAAAGTATATTGTCTTGCAATAAAGTTTAATCCATATATCATTAAAAATTAACGCTTTCAAATGTAAAGTAATTGACGCTAGCATTTACAATGTTGCAGATGTGAGTTTATATTGTTTTGCATTCAAATCTGCTATCTGGTCATTTGATACATGGATGATGTGGATGGAGACAGGTGGTGTGAGTGGGAGGCAAGGCAATAACAGGTGGTAGAGAAGGTGGCACGAGAGGTGGTAGTGGAATGCAGGAGATTTGCGTGGTGGACATGTTCCGCATGAAGATCTAGTGGTTGTGCAATGGCGGAGAACTGGTTCTTAGCGAGATCCAAAGGTTGTGACAAATGGGGCGGAGGTGGGCTGCTGGTAGCCAAAATCGGTGAAGTGGGGTTGATGTGGGAAGAGGATGAGCTGTTGGGGGCTGAGCGGTGTGGTGGGGGATGAATGGACAGTTGGGATGAGTTGAGAAGGAGACATCGATATTAGATAAAGTGAAAATAAAAATATACATCCAACCTTTTTCTAATTAAATCTTTCTCACCTTAAATCGATCATCTTTGGGCGAAAAGGATTTTGCAACTGCCAGAATCTTCGAAAGTAGCAATGGAAGCTTTTCACTGAATCCATAAACCTTCAGCTCAAGTCTATCGCCATAAACTGATATTGATGTGTCCAACTTGGCTATGCTAGCCTAGATAAAGAGCACAAAGTTTAAAAACTCAAACTACGAATCATACTGTATACCAAGTGAAAATAGTGAATAGTACTAGCTCACAGTTCCACAACATGTAATCAGCTAAAGAATCTTGAATTACGCAATATAAATGGCCATCTAGACACTATACACCAATTGATATAAATCAAATAACATTCTTACATTCTGGCTTGAGAAAGCACATACATGCTACACAAGAAATGATCATCAGCCAATAATTAATGAGACTGAACTTCAGTTTGAGAAAGAAGTTTGTCTTGCGGTTTTGCGGCGAGTTAACACCGAGACATACAATTGATGACATGAGAAAGTTTAAGCCAAAGGATGAGATTTTTAGAAACTAGACTGTGTTTAGAAATTCAATTTATATTGCAGGGTATACAAAACCTTACACTGCGTCATGCCCAAAACCCATGTCAATGAATTAAAAGTTGGGGAAAAGGAAACATCACCCGTTACAATCATTGACGCAATAAGGTATATACAGCAAATCTAACAGGGTCACATTGTCCTTTCCGTATAAATTGACTTGTAGCATACAGCCTCTGACAAACCTCAAGTAATAACACTTTTATCACATGGTCACATACAGCAGATAGCTCTGAACATCTGGTGGGTCACATACAAGTTCATATGTGAAAGGATCATGATATATAAAATTACCATAGATGAATTGGCATAGCTACGACTATTCCATGTGCCTTAAACTATATCCCTTGAGAGAAAAATGAGACAAGGAGCAATTATAGGCTTCAAGAAGTTATTTAAGTCATTAAGATGTTAAAACCTAGAAGCATGTGACAGAAGGATGGTTGGAATGGTCAATAGATGCACATAGCTCAAAAGTTCGTATGTTATGTCCATTAAAGTACAGTATCATACGTTCTCATTTATCATTTGTAACCATATCAGAATCCCCCAGCATCATTGCTATTGTTATTTTTTTTTTTTCAAAATTGCGCTCTAGTCACACCATATAAAGTCCGAGTCCATTGTAAACATGGGAAGGGGTAAGTGGAGCCTAGTGGAATGCTGAAATGTGCTCCATTTTTACATTTAATTTGAAAAATAGATGCGTGTAGTACCCAAATGATAATTCCACCCAATACATTTCAAACTCTAATGCTGTTACTCTGTCCTACAATAAATCAATATTTCTTAGGAAGCGCAAATACAATATACACCTTTCTTGACAGCGCCCTTCTTTTCTCAGCATCCGGACTCTTGAGAGGTTTTAGGTAAACAAGTGACTAAAGCCCATAATCAGAGAGTCGATCAAGTAGGTGATTAAAAATTAGGAATCCTTCTGCCCTTTTTGTGTAAAATATTAAGTGCATGCATCCTTATTCAGCTCCAAGCCATTCTATCCCCACTATTTCCCTTTTAGTTATGTGCTTGTGAATTTAGGATACATAGGACGCAAAATGCATGGCAATATAATAATTTGTAGTAGTTTATACTGGTGGGCGGTGACACCCCCTCCAAACCTATCCCACCCGCCCACAAAAGAAAAAGGCATTTATTCTAAGTTTAAAAACATCCTGTATTTTGCTGCATTGAAACCAAAATCATATAGGGTGAGATTCAGACGTCTCGAAAGGGCATGGTACTGATACAAAAAATCCGCTACTAGGAACATTTTGACATTTTGTTGACACACACAACAACAGTAGAGCTAGACTTCACATTCACAGTTTGGGACATAGAAGAATTTAACATGCCAAAAAAATAGTCATACAAGAATCAACCAACTCAGATCTTGAAAGCATATACTTGAAACATATGGAAGAGAACAAGCAAACAGAAAAAGACCAAGAACACTACCATGGTGCCTCAAAGGCTCCCACCTATGGCAATGTATGGGGGTCCACTGTTCGCAGCATTGCCCCATTGCAGAGGTGTTTCTAAATGACCCAAAATGAACTAACAAGACTAACCTGATACGTAATTTCATTCAGCTCATCTTTAAGCAGGAGAACAAACAATTCAGTCAAGAGACAGCTTCGCACACTTCCATAGGCATCCTTCAGATTAATGCGAAAATATGTATTTGCGCGAGGAATTTTAAAAGTCTTATCAAGCTTGTACCAGAACTTCATTAATGGTTCATCAAGTATACATCTTGGATATAATTCAGAAGCCAGATCTGTCGATACAGAACCCTCATGCACAGAGAAATTAACTGGAATGAACTCGTTCTTTACAGGCAAATGAAATGATCCTTCTATTTCTGGAGGATCCCTCCACAAGTCCATCATAGATTGAGAAATATCTTCCTCAGTATATCTTGCCCCAAACCATGGTTCACAACGGACATCTAAAGAGCAGATTACAAGAAAGAAATGTATAACACTTCGTTAGATTGTAAAATATAAGATTTAAAGCAGTAGACATTTGTTGTAGTCTTCTAAAATACATATCAAAGAGACCCGAAATTGTAATCAAGTCATTAGATCTAAGAATCGTTACTAAAGCGAGATAGTCACCTCTGGTCTCTGTAAATGACTTGGACAATATGTCAATCCTCATATTCTCAGGTGTGAACAAACTCAAAAGGTATGCAACCTTCTCTGCATCCCAATCTTCATATGTATATTCACCGTAAATGACATGCTCTGGAGGATACAACAGTAAGTTACCTGCATTGAAAAAGGAGAAGCAAAAATGAAAGAATAATCTAACCAGTTGCTCATGAGACAAAAGCAGGAGATAAAAGGCCATTCACCCAATAAAGAAAAGAAAACAAAAAGTAGAATCCTTAATCGCAATCGTGTAGAGTCACACAGAAAAGGACCAGTACCTGCAAGCTCGGCAGCATAATCATCCTGAGGCTGCTCCTCAACAAATTTAAATTCCATATTCGCAATATCCTGGAGCTCCTTATATATCCACTCCTGGAGAGGTGCTTCTCGCAACAGTTTGAGGTATTGGTATATAAACCCAAGGATCTCGTAAATCTGCTAATTCAGGGTCATTTGTTGAAAGAAATGATAACTTGTTAGTGACTTAGTGCAGCCGCTAAATTGGTGCAGAGAACATAAAAGAGTTTAGTCAGGAAAATTAATATCATTTGAAAAAAAAGACTGAATAGGCCCAACCTTCTCCAAGCCAGAATCTGTAAGGCGTATAGAAATGCCAAAAATATATGCTAACGAAGATCGCTGCAGTCCATCATCCCCAACTCCAGCAGAAACAGATGTTATCCATCCTTTACTCTTCAGAAAGAAATGTAAGCTTCCCCTGCCCTCTGAAACAGCGGTAGCGGGTTTATACTGATACCCTCTCTAGTAGTAAATATAATGAGATGAAAGGACTATCTGGATTTAGACATCTCCAGCTAAAAGGAGCGATAAGGATGTGAAAGAAAAGAGCACGGAAAGATAGATAAGATGTGCAAATTTGCAGAAGCTATATATTAAAACGTGGGGGAGAGGGGAAGATGGCAGATTTTGAAACACAGACAACAAACACATGGGAGTTACAACTTGGAGTGCATAAATAATTCATATGGAAAAATCAAATCAGACATCAGAATCATGAACCAATTCTTACCATGCCCTATAAGATGGGCTAGGTAATCTTCAGATTTTTTCCGATACTCTTTGTGAAGACATGGCAATTTCCAAGCTATCTCAAGGATGTGAACATCCTTCACAGCCTCCAGTCTGTATAGCTTGCCACGACTCCAAATAGGACCTTCATCCTCCATCTCCGGCTTTGTAAGATGGCCTTTCTTGACATTAGAAAACAATTCCAGAACCCAACTTTCAAGTGTATCAAGTGACTCTACACAGTTTTAACGCAAAAAAGAATATCGTAAGAAAAGGGAGCACCAATCAAACTTCAAATGCTTTGCTTCACATGAGAAGAAATATGTTTTAAACAAAAGTCAAAACGGAGGGTTGCAGAAAACAAGGGAAAATTGCACACGGGAATTCGTAAAAAGTCCAGCAAACACGCATAGAGATAGAGTACTAGGATCTAAGATATTAAGGCACTCGTGTAAGCTCTAAAACATTGATCGAGTCAAACACTTGGATACACAGCCTAGTTTGACACCAATGGATCAATGTAAGATTGTATGCATATATTAAAGATGGACACTTTATTAATGCATCACCTCTGTTAAATGCATTACTTAAACCGCATAAATGGTTCTACAACTATCTTCCAAAATAATATAAAATAAAAAAGTGAAGGGATTTACCTCCACCAATGACCACCAATTTCATGACTTGGCCGCAGTAGTTATCTTGAAACATTTTCACAATCTTTGCACGCAGATCAACCCCTTTTTCCATGGCTTCCATCAAGCTTTTCTTGTTCCCTTTTAGAGAACAAGGAAGTCAGGCACGAGGAAAGACATGAATGAAATGAAAAACGAGACAAGGGAAAATAGAAAACTGACCCCAAAAGAACCTATTGAAAGGATGGGCAGGTATAGATGTGTGACACTGGAGCTGTTGAAGGCGGCAAGAATCACTTTGCAGAACTTGGTTAAATTCTGGTTTTGTATGCAAATGACAAGAGCAGCATAAGAATTCACTCACTAAGTTTTAGATAAGAGAGACAATGGTATATTGAGGTACCTGAATCAACCGCAAGAACCTCACGTTCCATGGCTTCAGCTTTAACCAATGGCGAAATGAAGAACTGGGAGAATCTAGACGACAAAGAATGATATAATGGTATTATTAGAAAGAAAAGATGGTAAGAAGTGGTTGAGGCAGTAAGATGAGTTGGGGGAATGGGGTCACCTTTCCAAGGCACCTTTGAGAAAATCTCGCTTAACATCGAAATGGTAGCAAGTATACTCGGTCTCAGTGTAAGCGTTTGATGAGCCGCCGTGCTTGGACAAGTAACTATCATACTAGAAACAGAAACAGAAACAGAAACAGAAAGACGGGGTACGATAAGACAAAGGGTAGCAAACTTAGAAGAGAAGTTGTAAAAAAAAAAGGAGTTGGGCATGAAAAAAGAGACCTCATTTTCATCTGGAAATGCAGCACTTCCCATAAATAGCATGTGTTCTGGACAAAGCACGCAAATACATGACAATGGAAACCCCCATACATAGACATGTTACAAGTAAAAGTAGTGTTTAAATGAAATACCTAAAAAGTGAGCAAGGCCCTGTGCCTCAATGGGGTCAGAGAAGCTGCCCATCCCAACGCAAACTGCGGCCGCGGCCTGCAATTCCAGAATTATAATTAGAATTATAAATTAGAATCAGAAGAATCCAATTAGGTGAAACATAAACCTTCTTAGTCTGAGAGGAAGCTTTGCGGCTCCCTTGGTCGTCTTCATCGTCATCCTCGTCTTCGTCTTCATCGTCTTCGTAATCTTCTTCTTCTTCTTCATCATCGCTGCCTTCATCCTCATCATCATCCTCATCGTCGTCGTCAGTAGCAGCAGCAGAATAAATGTCGGGGTCATGGACAAGCAACGCGGAGAGGCCATTGTGAAGCTCAAGGTATCTGTATACTTTCCTGTCGTTGGGAGACTTCTCCACCAAGCCATCCGACGACGACGTCACGCCTCCCACCGTCATCTCCAATTTCAAACTAACCCTACCGCTGCCCGCTGCTATTCTTTCCCTCTTCTTGTAACCTAATAAACTCCTGCTACTCGCTCTTTGGCTAAACCAATTTTTAAGCACCCAACCTAATTGAACCCGCTTATGATTTCCCAAAACTAACATAATGTAAAACCAAGCCCAACGTTGCCCATTAACTTTTGGGTTACTAACTGCCACCAGGCTAGTCTCAAGATGTCGTCACTCACAGTTTCATTGTTTAGTCCAAATCAAAGCATATGGCATACGTTTAAGATTAGCTTAAAGAGTGGATTAAGGTGCAAGTCCGGGAATCACTCATTAAGTTGTACTTTATGCACAAATTCAAGCGCCCTAATCTATCATTCGATGAATTGTCATTCAATCCTCCTCGAAATTATAGAATTTTTTTGTCAACTATTTTATAATGACCTTAAAATGTGCACCCAAATGTCATTTGAATCTAAACCACTTATAGTATTAGTATTATTATAAATCAATACACTCCGTATATCTTCCTTTTCGTAAATTAATGCATCGTAAAAGTAGAGAATGTCTTCAACTATTGGGTATGGTTTCAAACTTTTAACCAAAAAAAGCATGACTGTGAAGTGTGAAGGTGCTTAGCCGTTTAAGTTGATTAGTTTTTTTTTTTTTGAGGGGGTGTAAGTTGATTAGTTGAGTATTTAAATATGTTTCTAATTTATTTGTTTATTTACGATGATATAAAGCATCATTACTTGCAAAACAAACAAAAAAAAGCGAAAAAAAAAAAAAAGAAAGGAGGGAATGACAAAAAAGCAGGGTGCAGCCCGAAACGAAGAGAATGGGTCTTAAATTGCGAGGGACAGGGTCGGGCGTCTGTCTTAATCATGGAACGTGTCTGGGAAGAATATTAATTATAATTAATAAAATAAAAAGAGTTGACCAACCAGAGATCTATAGCGTGTATTTGGTCTGTCTGTGCCTACTCGGCAAGAGTATTGATACATGTGGCTGCTCATCATTGGTTGTACGGTTTATATAATTGATTAATTAATGATGATGAAAGTCCAAAGATTGAAAGCCAGCTAACAAGTAACAAGGAGGAGCTGTTTTTAATCCCGACCGGTGATGCCCACTTGATATTTTCTAAACAAAGATTATTTCCAAATTTGAAAACATCATCATCATTTCCTCCACTTTACCCTTTCTTTCTTTCAAATTCATTCATTCCTTGATTCTTCTTCTCTCTCCCTTTGGCCCCTGTACCATAACTACCATGTTGTTGCCCATGTTGGTGGGCGGGCATTGAGACTTTGAGAGAAGAAGAACACACCTTTATCTATTATCTTCATATCATATTATATACCCCAACATACAAACAAACAAACAAACCAACCTACACAAGAGCAGGGAAGATGACGGAGCTCCTCGGCAAATACGAGGTCGGAAGGCTTCTTGGCTGCGGCGCTTTCGCCAAGGTCTACTACGCCAGGAACATCAAAGACGGCCGCAGCGTCGCCATCAAAGTCATCAGCAAGAAAAAGATTGCCGGCACCAACCTCATGTCCAACGTCAAGCGCGAGATCACCATCATGAGCCGCCTCCGCCACCCCAACATCGTCCGCCTCTACGAGGTCCTTGCTTCCAAGTCCAAGATCTATTTTGTCATTGAATTGGTCAAGGGCGGCGAGCTCTTTGCCAAGGTCGCCAAGGGCCGCTTTTCTGAGGATACCAGCCGCAACTACTTCCGTCAGCTCGTCTCTGCCATCGCCTACTGCCACTCCAGGGGCGTCTACCACCGTGACCTCAAGCCCGAGAACCTCCTCGTCGATGAAAATGGCAACCTCAAGGTCTCAGATTTTGGTCTCAGCGCCCTCAAGATCACCCCTTTTGACCAATCCAATCCCAATAATGCCAACAACCTCCTCCACACCCTCTGCGGCACCCCTGCCTACGTCGCTCCTGAAATCCTCGCCAAGAAGGGATACGATGGCGCCAAGGTCGATGTCTGGTCTTGCGGGGTTATCCTCTACGTCCTCACTGCCGGCTACCTGCCCTTCAATGACCCCAATCTAATGGCCATGTATAAGAAGATCTACAAGGGTGATTTCCGCTGCCCCAAATGGATGTCCTCTGACCTCAAGCGCTTCCTCTCTCGCCTCCTTGACACCAACCCCAGAACTCGCATTACCCTTGATCAAATCATCCGCGAACCTTGGTTCACCAAAACCAGGGATCAGAATTCTACTTTCCAATGGAACTTTTCCTCCTCGTCTTCCTACCCTGATGAGGATTATATTGATCCGTTTATTGATCATGCTTCTTCCAAAGCACCTCAACCGCACCTGGAGAATACCTCTTCTTCCCTCAACGCCTTTGACTTGATCTCCTTCTCGTCGGGTCTTGATTTGTCAGGCTTGTTTCACGATTCTTTCAATCCCATTTTGGAATCAGAGAGGTTTCTATCTGCTGAATCTGCTCCCAACATCCTCGAACACATTGAGAAAGCTGCATCCACAGAGAATGTCAAGGTCAAGAGCAAGAAGGAAGGCCATGTGGTGGACTTGGAAGGTCCCAATGGGCATTTTCTCACCAGATTGGAGATTAGCCCCTTGACAGAACAACTCCTTGTGGTGGAGGTGAAGACAAAAGGCGGAGACTCTGCATCCTTCACCCATTATTGGACGAATAAGATCAGACCCCGTCTTTCTGGAATACTGTACAACCCAGATTCTGAGCCACCACCATTAACAAGTTCTCCTACTCATACAGCTGCAGATGCTTCAGTAGTCTAATAATTACTACTTCCTATATTGACATCCCGTTAGCCTGTTTACTGAAGAGACGTTACCATGATCAACACTGTACGGCTGCTTGCTGCCGTTCTTATACTCCAGTCTCAGTGTAAATTGGAAACCTAAGCTGAGTTCATTTGGTCGAGGCTGCAAAGCTGGGAGGCCAGTCTCTGGTAGGACACCGGTATGCTATACCACTATCATTTGAGAAATATTGTTTGTACATTTTGTGTACCAAAATCTATCACATAGATAGAGAATACGGTCTCTTTTGTTTGATTTGTTTTCCTTTGGGGAAGGGGGGGCTTCTTGTATTTATTTTCCTTGTTTTCCAGATTTTGCATTGTGTAAATTCCAGAGTCCTTGTCATTTGTTCATGTTGCTTATAAGCAATTCTGTAGCCTCACTATGGGGAACCTCTAGACAGGAATAGTTAGAAAATAATGGCCTGGTAAAGAAGGCCAAGGTAGCTCTAACCTGAGTCTTTCCACATTGCCCGGATGGGGAGGCTTTTGGCGATAACATAAGGGGTTCTTGTTGACTCAAATCTCAAAATATTTGTAAATATTACACTAATGGAGTCAGGGTACTACTGAAGTAATAAAATCCTAGGCCTGCCAAATTCTATGTTTAGGCATCTTTCTCTCTAATGACAATGATTGCTACACTGCCCTCTCGGAGTACAATTACATACTAGACTGATAATGGGTGTCTACTTCTGCGTGCAGTAGATATCCCTCAGGAGACTCAGGCATTTGAATTACAAATTTGATTCAAACCTAACTAAATAGACCTGCAATTGCTAGAATTGCCTGAAACTCTACTGAAGAGAACGATGACGAAAAAAGAGACTCTGAAACAGAGCTTCAGAGTTCACAATTGACAGCCAATATTAGATAACACAAAAACTCAACAACACATCAGAATGCTCAATCCAGAGAAGAAAAAAAAAACAATATATTTAGTATGTTCTTCAATAATTTTTCTATCACATTTCAAGGAAAATAAAGGTCCAGCAAACTTTGACAAGGACACACCATCATGCTGATGCTTATTTCGGGGAAAAAAAAAGGTAAGACATTTAGTATGTTCTACAATATAGTCTCTATGTGACATTCTACAGTTGAAGAAAAAGAGGTGACCTCGTCAGATCAATTAAATCAGAACGGTCACTGGAAGTTCTTCTCTTCTTGCTAACTGCGACGATTCTACAGTCTGGTGAAGGTGTAAACAGATCAATCACCTCAACTGGCTCTATTCCTTCCATTTCAGCAGATGGGTGAGACAGACATTTCCCAGTTGGCTGACATTTTTCGTCAGGGCTCTCATTTATGAATACACATGTAAAACTGTCGTTTTGGGCAGCTCTTATTTTGGTTGAGACAGAATCCACATAAGTATCAGGTTGTGGAAATGGCTGTATTTGCTCCTTCAAACATTCTTTGGTAGGTGTGGTATAGTCAACCAAGTTGGAGGTATGAACATCGGCAAGGTCCATGTGTTTCTTCAATGAAGGAAACACTTTATTGGAGTGAATATAAGTATCAGCAAGGTCTGTGTGTGGAGTAGCATTGGGCATCGAGTAGGATGGGTCTTGGTGCACCAGTGGAGCACCGATTGGTTGATTGAATATGTGTTGCGGAGAGTATTGAGGGGCATAAGTTTGAGCATGAGTTGAGTCGGGAATGGTAGCGGGAGGAGAAGTGGAGGGGGAGTTGAGGAGATCGTGATCGTCATCAGGGTGGGAAGAAGAAGGAAGATGGGGGTTGAAATAACAAGGAAGCTCATCCATGGAGGAGAAGTGGAGGTTGATTTGGGGTGGCAAGGGAGGGCAACCAGCAGCGTGCTTCATGTAGATTGTGGAGAAGAAACTTACAGTGAGGTCCATGCTGAGTAAACGGGGGGGACGAATAAATGAATAAATAAGAGCAATACCATAACCAGGGCAGAATGCGAGTAAAAGAAGACACAAAGCACACAAACAAAAAGGGGGAAAAACAAGGCATTACCAGTTCCAGGAAGGGAGGGTAAGCATAGTGAGTGCGAGTTTGATCTTGTTGGCAAGTCCCCCAAGTGTTTTAAAGCTTGCAGCTGTTTCCCTCACCGCTATCGAATCTTTAGGATGCTGCCATGCCCATTCAAACTGCAACCCCACCACCATTTTATTTTTGAATTTCAATTTATCTTTAAAAATCGATTGGCAAGAAGAACAAGAAACCCTAAAATTAAATTAAAAGAACCTGGAGAGCAGCAACGTTGGTGGGGAAGCCATGGATGCAGAGAACCATATCCCAAGGCCGCTTCTTTTTGGTCCTACTGGCTCCGCTTGTAATTTCCCCATTGTGTTGTCTTATTCGTCGTTTTGGATTCACTGTGAACCTAATCATTTCAATTCAATTTTACCATTTCTTTCAATTCAATTTTACCATTTAATCAATCAATTTTACCATCTAATCAATTCAATTTTACTATGGAAATCAATCAATGAATCAAGAAATAAAGAAATACCCGATGTAAGAATGGCCTTTGTAGCGGGGGCTCAGGCTGGTCAACAGATAACATCCGAAGAAGTTTGCGCCGCCGTCGTCGACACTTGATTCCTTCTCCTTCACTTTACTCTGCCGCCCATCCCATTTCCGTCCTCCCTCCTTTTCTTTCGCCTTCTTTGATCTTCTCATCTCTCCCTCTCCATCGCCTTCACTTCCTTTTCTTTTTCTTTTCTTTCTTCTTTCTTTTTTCAACTGATCCGCTCCTCTTTCTTTTTTTTACCGTTGTTTTCAACTTTTTCAGAATTCGCAAGTAACACATATAAAGTACGGAGTAACATTTTTCCCATTTACTAACGTAACGTTTATGAATGTTACCGTCAAAAAAAAAATGTAACTTTTATGAATGTTTCATATCTCATGCACTTGCTTCAGATTATACACTCCTAGTCGTAACACATTATTACAAGAGACCTTTTTTCAATTCTCCTTTTTGCAAGCCGTACACAGACTAATTAGTTCATCTAGACCAAAAACTCTGCATCCGAACATTGCGCCCAAAAAAAAAAAATTTGCATCCGAGTCCGGTCTTATCTCGAGTTCCGGTTCAATAAATGGCTTTGGCGATTGATAGTGTTTCTATCAAAGTCTCACCTGACGTAGGAAAGCAAAGCACCCAAACAGCTGTTGTATGTTGTTCCCTTCATTCTGGATGAAGCTTCCCTAGCTTCTCTGGACAGATTCCCACGTGTACTCGATTAAACACTCTTTCCTCTGATACCTTGTCTTTAAGATCAATGCCAAGTTCAAGCAAGACTGGAATTGATAGAAATAAGAACCTTTCATCAGAAAAGATTACTTGTCCAGTTATCACTAAAGCCCAAGCATGTATACTATTTCATCATCAACCTTGATTACCAATTCAAACTACACCTACGAGTAGGACTAGCAGAAATCTAATCTTAGCATTCCTAATTTTGCAAGCACGAGCTCAACATCGAGATACTGCACACTTGTGGGATACCGATGTAACATGTGAACATTAATTTCTTGGACAAAGTACATCAGGTGCACGAGGCAAAGTCTACAAGTGTAATCAAGGAAACCAAAAAAAGAGATAAATATCAAGTGTAGGCACAATTTTGATGTATAATCATGAGGATGAGCAAAAACAAGGACTTCACACAACGGGACCTGAGCTGAGCTCTCCAAAGTTTACACTGTCAGCATTCCATTCCTTGAAAGATATAAGGGAGCGCTTAGCAAAATACCTCCAGAGTCAGCACCTGCTTCCCGGGTCTACCAACACCTGGAACTCTGGAATCCCCAAGCATTCACCACCTTTACTGCACTTCAAAATCAATCACAAATTTGAATCAAATGGTGGAGAAGATCAGTCAGTAATAGTAGTGGTAGTGGTAGCTCGAATGTAGCATTGGTACCTTGGAGGGAGTACAGTACATGAGGAAGTAACACTCAGAAGGACAAGGGTTGTCAGTGTCGTGCTCACATAGATGGTAAAATCCTCGCTGCAGTTGCACATTGTTGAATACAGACCCAGAACCCTCACAATGTCGAGATATACGCAAACCTTGCATATCTTGTTGACAAGGGAATATTCTCAAGGCTTTGTTAAAAATGTTCTTGCAACCTTCCAAAGGCAGACAACACAATGTGTGATTGACTAATTTCTAAAAAACATTTACAGATTTACAGTCTGTCCATCATCCAAATGTCTGTCTTATGAACATTTTCAGCTGCTCACTAGGTTAGCTCAAAAGGCACTTTATCAGATGGTGTCTGAGATCAGGACTACTGCTAAGCTTTCGCCCTCAAAACTACTATGACTGCTGTTCATTATGTACAAGTCGCTTCGGCACCATTTTCTGATGCTGATTTGTCCAATGGCGGTCTTTGGTGTTGCTGCTCACCTTGCCAAGCCCAAACTATATCTTGGAGGGCAGGCCTTATATCTTCCTTTAACACCTTCTGGTATTCTAGAGTGTCTCCATTGGCTTTTCTCATTTCCACCAAGGGTAGAGTGCCGAGCTGACTTCAAAAATTTCTGCATCAATTGACAAGGCCCCCTTCCTTCCTTCTTTGAGCCCTTCAAAGTTCAGCAACCCTTTGTCCGTTCTTTTTACTTTCAGCCTAAGGCTATTAGCTGTTTCTATCAACCGCGAGATTATGTTAGAAGCAGGTTCTCTGGAAGTAAATCGCGCCTCCTTCCTCTGCCCTGTGTCCTCAAATAATCCAGACAAATCAAAGCCACATGAAAGAGATATAATATCAAATGCATTCAACTCTGCTGGTCTGATCAGCTCCTGTCTGGATTCTTCTTCCTTGGCAACACTAGCCCCCGAAGAGCCAGGATCACCACTGGTATCTACAGGAGCAACACTTTTGCTGTCTGATTCGGATGGGATGGGCTTGGGGGAAAAGTCCTTGCGAAACCAAGAACTCTCCTTTATTCTAGCAATAGAGATTCTAGTGTCAGGGTTAGGGTCCAAGATCTTCCCCAATAGCCTGCGTACATCCTTGGGGAACCAGCTAGGGCATTTGTATTCAGCTTTACCAATTTTTCTGTACATCTCCATGAGATTGGAATCGTGAAAGGGAAGATAACCAGCCAAGAGAACAAAGAGAATAACCCCACAAGACCAGATGTCAGCTCTGGCCCCATCGTAGCCCTTCCTGCTGATGATTTCTGGAGCAACATAAGCAGGGGTGCCACAAGTAGTATGCAGCAAACCATCTTGGCGTTTAGTTTCAGCGAGGGCACTCAAACCAAAATCTGTAACCTTGAGATTCTCAGAGTCGTCGAGCAGGAGGTTTTCAGGCTTTAAATCGCGATGATAAACACCGCGACTGTGGCAGAAATCAATAGCATTGACGAGCTGTTTAAAGTACTTGTGAGCAACATCTTCCTTGAGCCTACCTTTGGCGACCTTGTCAAAGAGCTCTCCACCTTTGGCGTATTCCATGACAAAGTAAATTTTGGTCTTGTTGGCCATGACTTCGTAAAGGTGGACGATGTTGGGGTGACGAACCATACCCATGACAGAGATTTCTCTCTTAATCTGTTCAATTAAACCAACTCGCAAAACCTTCTCTTTGTCAATCATTTTAATAGCAACACTCTGGCTGGTTTTGAGACTTCGGGCGTAATAAACTTTGGCAAAGGTACCTTGGCCCAATAGCCTCCCAAGCTCATACCTTTGCATGATGATCCCAGTTCTGTGGTCCATGTCAAACCAGAAAAGTGAAGACTATTACTATATACAGATCGGGCGAGCGGGCGACAAGGGGAGTTGATGGCCTCCTCGTGGGAATTTCTATCAAATATTTAGGGTATTGATTAGACATAAACATCTATCTACAACAAAAAAAAAAAAAAAAAAAAAAAAAACAGTACCAAAGAATATTTGAGGAATGATTGAAAAAAACATAACAGAAACAGTAGCAGGAAGCTCATGTTTATGTCTCGAAGGAATCAATTGGGGAAGATCCAATTTCAGAATCTGACGATGAGTTTGGACAGATAATAACAATAATCACAAGCATACATAATCATAATGATAACAATAATGACAGAAAATAGGAGAATAACCAGAAATCAAAAAATACAACACATTAACCAAACAATCAATCAATGAACGAATGATAATAGATGATGAAAACGATGATCAGAAAGAAAGAGGAAAGCACCTGAGCTGAGATTCCAAGGGGAAAGGATGGCCTCCCACAAACTCCTAATCCAAGTCGTAACAGTAATAATCAACGGGAAACCCACAACCGCCGCGTCTTCCCCCCCGCCCGTTTTCTCTATTAAAATCCCCTTCTCTTCTTTTCTTCTTTTTTTATTACTTGCCCCGTTTTGCCCCTCCACAACTCACTAACTTGGCCTCTAAACTCAAAAGTCAGAATTCAATAAAATAAAAAAATACTTGCTTTTCTTCAAACTTTGTCTAGACATCACACGCTCACGAAGTCACGAATGTCATCAACCTACTCCAAACCTATAAAGTTCTTACCGTATAATCTAGATACGCTCGTACATGCTTTTTTGATTAAAACGACCACAACTTAATTTGTCGCAATATATAGTTACGACATTCATAGCTATCTAATCAAACACTCATAGGGTCACTATCAACCAACATGCTACGGTCTGTATATAAAATCATATTTTGTCGGTTTACAAGATTGTGTCACGGTTTAATTACTTAATTAGTAAGATCCTGGCAACATAGAACAACTTGATTATTGTCTAATGCTCCGCATATTAGATAGATTTCTAATGTTTGATCCTTTTTAACTTCACTTTTTTGCCATTTATTCTCCAAATGGCATTAATAACTTGAATAAGTGAGAAAAAGTGAGCGTACATATTGCGTTGTAATTTTTATCTTTCTAATTGTTTATAGTATGGAGCTCTAGAGTACATACATTGCTCTTCAGTGGTTAATTGGTTGTTAAGGACTTATGGTCTCTACTCTCTACTATATACTGTACTCCTATCTTTAACTTAAGGTCCGCATATATTAATAAAGTTAGATATATTTTTAATTCAAAAATGTATGATGAGACTAAGAAATAATTAAGATAAGCAAATGGAAGGGGGCCAGGTGGGGGCATGAGTCATGAGCTTGAATGATATTGACTTATGAGAGATGGAGCGAGCAATGTGTGTTGATGGATATACTTAGCATGGGATTTTCCCTCTTGGCATAGGCTTTTATCGGTCTAACAACTTACGGAGATAACATTATTCATGTGATCTTCTCCATACAATTATACACTACTCTACATGCCATTTTGCAGCAAGACCAAGTTCATTAATTAGCTAAAGCGGCCAAATAAGTACTCCGTATCATCATTTAATAACTAACTATTTCAAGAGGTATCTTAATTAATATAGGAGTGTTAGTTTATCTAATTAACTAATTAACGACTTGGTCGATAATAAACGTCTGAAATATTTGAATTCCTACTATTTCATTTCAGTATCTAGCTAGTAGGAGAATAATATTTGTAGAGTAGCTAAGTAATGACTAATAGATCAGAGGGAGCTATGCGTGCGAGCACATGATCTCCGAACGTGGGGCTTCGATCATCATGCAACCACGTTTCGTAAAACATACTCACTATTTACAAATTAAACTTGACTTTGACTTTGACTTAATTACTACGTAGCTAATGGAGGGTTGATTTTTAATTGATTTTTTTTTTTTTTTTGGCAAACGAATTTTAATTGATGATACTCAGATCATCAGCTCATCAAGTTACCCTTTTACCGCAGTGAATTAGTAGGTAATAATAAGGTCGTCCCATATTTAATGAACCCACTGAGTCGGTCAATGCCGCATCACATGCTGATATTGGTCGGTTACATTAATATTGTATGCGCTTGCTTCCTCTTCGATCGATCACCTAGGAATCTAACTAATGATAATAATAACATACATAGTGATCATCACCTTCGTAATTGATAATAACTAATCAGCTTTAAGTAAGATAGTTGGTCGAACTCTTACGACGTACAACCCAAACAACACACCGTCTTCTTTGCCTTCTTTTTCGGGTCAAATCACCCCCGCCCCGCCCCGCCCCGCCCCCTTTATTAATTCCTTTCTTGATCCCATGCTAAAATCGACTCCATTCCGATCGTCCCTTGATCAGTTGATCTTTATCGTGAATCCCATAACCGAACTTCTTTTAAAATGAAACTTCTCTAAATTACACATTTGCATGAATTGTTATTATTACCTTGTCAGTGTTTTAAGAAAAATAAAAAAATAAAGTACGGAGTAATAATTTAGGGTTCAAAGGTCAATAATTGACGGTAGAAAACCCAATTAAGAACGTAACCCATTATGGCGTACAGGCCCAATACGTAACTAGCTACTGTACTGTATATACCAAGGCCGTTAGTAATGTTTGAATGGATGGGTGGATCAGCTGCTATTTAAGTAATTATCCAGTTTAAGTTGGGTGGCTTTCATTTAGTCATCGTCTGATATCATTCTGATTCTGATAGTAAATCAAAGAAGACAGCGCACACAGCGTACGTTTATGAATGTCCAGAGAAAGGTAATTAGTAAGAGATCGATAATAGTAGAGAATAATGCGGCGCGGCTTCTTATTTTTGTTTATTATTGTTGTTGCTTGTTATCTATATATCATTATTACTGTATTATTACTGGTCTGGTTTGTTTGGGTAGTGCAAATTAAAAAGTCAACGATGATAATAATGCATGATGCAGGGAAAGATACTGGGAAGAAGATGAGATAGGGAAGAGGTTAAAGAGGGAGATAGATGCGGCGGCAGCGGTGGCGGCAGTGATATCAAAGTATCAAGTAGAGATCATGGGGAGGAGACAGATGACGGCGGCGATGACAGAAGATAATAATGAAGATCATCATCATCATCATAAGCATCAGCTCAACAGCATCACACCCTGCGCTGCCTGCAAGCTGCTCCGGAGACGATGTGCAGAGGAGTGTCCATTCTCACCCTACTTTTCCCCTCACGAACCTCACAAGTTTGCCGCCGTTCACAAAGTCTTCGGAGCCAGCAATGTCTCCAAGATGCTCATGGTATGTAATTATCATATTCTATACATACATGTTATATACAATATGATATTATTAATAAATATGACATATATACATACAGGAAGTGCCGGAGAACCAAAGGGCAGATGCTGCAAATAGTCTAGTGTACGAAGCAAACGTGAGGTTGAGAGATCCGGTGTACGGATGCATGGGTGCTATCTCTGCGTTGCAACAACAGCTCCAGACTCTGCAATCCGAGCTTAATGTGGTCAGGTCTCAAATTCTCAAGTGCAAATTCAGGGAAGCTGCTGCTGCTGCCGCCTCTTCCATCATCTCTCCCGCCGCCCCGCCCACTCCTCCACCTCAACAACGACAACCCACCCCTCCTTCAACGCCTCCTCCGCCTCCACCCCCGCCTTCCTTTGCTTCTCTATCCACTCATCATCATCATACACTTCCTTACTTTGGCTGATCCATGCATATGATGACTACATACACTACTCTTTATTTTCGATCCATACCTTTTTGGTCTTCAATTCATTTTCTTTCTATACAACATCATTATCAGACATCAGTATACGCTCTTCTTTCCCCCTTAATTAGCTTGTTTATTTGTTTAATTAGCTACTTTAAACATTGGTTACTTATTTCTTAATTTTTTTTTACTTGATAATTAGCTTAATAATACTCCGCTAGTCGCTTAAAAGTTGCATTGCAAGCTAGCTAGAAATACGTACATTATTTATGTTCATCACTATCATCAGTCTCTCCTTTTTGATATATAGTAGCTCCAAATAAATATGTTGAACTCTATAAGGAAAATGTCTACATACATATATACATGCATCCATTAGTACTCTTAAATTTTATCCAACAAATCAACAATTACAATTTATGGTTTATGATGAGTTTTTGACTTCGTGTTGTAATGTATAAAGGACATGCATATACATTAGTATTCAAGTTTTTCCTAAAGAAAAGTTTAAGAACATGTATAACCAATCCAACTAACTAAACAAAAAGAGTGCATACATATTATACCAAATTACAAATATTTAGTTTAGATCAGATCAGTTCCTAAAATTTTCAATGACTAGCTTAGTTTAGTTTTGCTTTAATTCAAATTACTTGAAACTTCGCTTATTGCTTATTAATATAGGAATGTTCAATGGAGTTTAAATCAAGATCAAATATGAGTCATTTTTTTCATATATGGAACTATTTTAAACTATAAGCCATGGATTACATACAATTGATTGATTTTGGTCAATTTCGACAACTTTTTCAAAAGATGTCATGTTCTCAATACTCTAGCAAAACCTTGAAGTACTCTTGTTTGATATTAAGGTTGGTTTTGTGTTTGAGAAGTCACAAGCCCTCTTTACCTATACTGGAGGGATGTGCACCAATGTGGATTATTTTGATTTTGACCATTTATATATGTTAAACCGTTTTCTCAAAACTTTACCTTACGATCTTGGATCAGAAGACTACTCTTTATATAGAACTTCATGCTTGATTTCTCTGGATTACTTTTGATTTGATCGACAACCTTTTTGAAAGTAGGCGAATGATCATAAATTTACGGAATACATCATATGCATCCTTGGTGTACCTTGTTGGAAATTGGGATTGGTTCTTTTAGGGAAGTTGTTTAACCGTTTTCGTCACACGTCAACCACTTAGTAAGCTAAGAACAAAGTATTTGCCAAATTTTGAACAATTGTTAATCCCGGGTGATTTTAGGTTGAATTTCGTAACTAATACTCGTACAATTTTGGCAATTCTTGACCCTATTTTCTTAAATTAAACAAATAATGTTGTCAGAAAAATGAAAGACAACTCACGCCTCTACCCCATAAATTAGAGTTGAGTGTTACATGGGGTCCGATGATTCTGTGTTTTTATCATTCAGGGTCCAATGTTTGTTTTCTTTATCATTTGGGGTCTGGGGTGGGGTTCTGTCAGTTTGGTCCGTTACATGTTAAAGGAGGAGGAAAACTTTCCTCAATTATCTATAAATCCCCACCAATCATTACACTTGCCACCACTCCATCACCGCCGCCGCCGCCGTATTGATGCTCAAAAAACAGGAGAGAGAGAATCATCAGATCAGTTGAATAAGTTTTGATTTCGATGGCGAGGGTGGCGCGTCAAGGAGTAGCGTCCTCGACAAGAAGAGATAGTGACGCCGGGCCCGGGCTTGAAGCTTGCCTTTCGGACATGCTCCACCACCACCACATCTCCGCCGCCTCTCTCCGCCACCAAACGGGTTAGTCAAGTCATCATCTCCCCATCTTTTTTTATTCGATTCGATTCAATTCAATTAATTTGGGGGAGGAGGGTGTGTTGGTCAGATATGGCTAAGAAGGAGGCGATCAGGGCCGGGACACGGTTGTCGGAGGTGCTGGTGGAGTCCGTCAACGGCGGCGTTGAAGAATGCTTCCTCAACGAGAAGCAGATCGAGCTGGAAATCCGGTCACTGTCGGTCACCGTGGGCCGCTTCCACAAGCAGACTCAGCAATGGCTCTCTGCCTCCCGCGCTCTCAACAACGCCGTCAAGGAGATCGGCGACTTTGAAAATTGGATCAACGTCATGCTTTACGACTGTCATAACATCACTGCTGCTATTCGCAACATTCATCAACCTTAGTTCACTCTCATCTCTTATTGTGTACTGTATTCTGATTTTTTTGTATTCAATGATAATGTTCGCCACCCTTTTACGAGCAATCAAAATTTGCAATTCATCAAACATTTTCGTCTCTGAACAACTCAAGACGTCGTATTAACCCAACTCAGCAACAGCTCAAGACGTCATATTAACCCGTATCAGCGGAACAAAAATACAGGGAACGCGTCTAAAGGTTCCTCCAAACTCACACCACAAGAATAGTAGCGAAATGCCAACACCTGATCTGATATCTCATTCAAAACCTTTCTTGCTATACCAATGAAACAGGAACACGCCTATTCTGGAATCTGTATCCCTAAATACAAAATTCTCAGCTCTACTCAAAGCATTTTACAAAATTCCAATCTCTAAAATACAAATTCCTCTGCTTCAGTATCAGCACTAGCTACTTCGTCTCCCATGTCCCTCAGAGCAGCTGCTGTTGAGTCGCTTATTCCAAGTAGATACTGCAGACGCGACACTTTCTCTGACGCTGCCTCACTTTTCATGTATATGCCAAACAGATCTGCCAATTCTTCTGGCACATCCCATGACAAAGGCACCGCATTTACAGCCTTGTCGCAAGCTAGCAGATCATTCAGTGTGGAGACCTGTACAAAATCACAATCAGGCAAATAGACAATCAGAGCTCGCTCTAATGTGCAGACCACCAATAGAAACTAAACAAAGAAAAAGCAATAAGCTTGGAAATTTTATCAGATACATACCACTCCTGCACGGTTTCTCTGCCTGAGTAATGCCACTGCTTGAACCAAAGAGTTAGATAACCTACTCCGGGCTAGTTCATGGACAACTCCTTTTGCCTTTTCAGCATTTATATGTAGGTCCGCAGGTATTTTTTCATAAACTTCTTCTTCGTCAAAATCTCCGGTACCAGAGGAAAATATCTCATCCACACTCTTCTTGTAGAGATTCTCCCGCAAACTCACTGATATCATGTTGTCAATGTTCACGCTTGCTTCCTTGAGTTCTCTAATCTGTTTTATACTAAGCCTTCCTTGGCCTATTGCTGTCTCTATCGCAGCAGCCATTTTTGAGTTTACAATGCTCTCTCTCACCTTTTGAGCGTGCTCTGGAGGCAAACCAACTTGTTTCTGCACCTCATCCAACTGCTCCAACCTAGCTTTAGTCAACTGACCATCAGCTAAAATGACCTCCGCCTGTTGCCTGAAAGCTTGCTCAGCTAAGCTTCTGTGGACCTCCACAATCTCCTTCCGTGATAAACCTAGAACTCCACCAAGCTGATTTAGATAGAGATATTCCGTATTGTCCTTCTTTGTAGTAATTTGAGCACCAAATGGAATTTTAGTGACTTCTCCAGTAATGCAGTATAACAGGTATGTCTTGTACAAATCAGCCCTTTCCCTCTCCGAAAGGTCATCTACAACAGTTATGTCTGTCTGCCCAGGCTTCCCAATTTTGTCCTCAAGCTCTTTAGTAGGCCTTGTTTTCCTTAGTGTCTGAAGTGATTCCCATTCTTCCTCATCTTCAATTTCCTGCTTCTCTTCCTCTTTCACAGGTTCCTCTGCAGGTGCCTCAGTTGATTCCCCTTTAATGTCTGCCACTAATTCAGTGACCACCAAAGTATTAAATGCTATCATCTTTTTAAGAATTTTTGCAGATTCAGTTCGACTCCCAGCTGCCCTGGCCTGTTTAATATAGTTGATGAATATCCTCCGGACCTGCATCAAGTAAAAGGTTATGAATGAAAGACACATTAATTACCAACATGTTCTCCTGCGGAACCAGGTGGATCAAAAGTAATCATTAGCCATCTCTGGACACAGATAGTTATAAGAATACCAAACACCACCAAACTGATGAGCAACTGATAAAGTAGCCACCTACCGCTTTGCTAGCAATTGTCATAGCTGCTTCCCTAGTCAAGCGCAAGCCATGAGCTGCTTTCCTGACAGATGCTTTTACATCTGCATCATATCCATCAACACCAGAAGCAATGGCGTCTCTCACAACCTAAAACCAAGAGAAAGCTACTTTGTAATTGTGCAGATTAACGACAGAATTTTTCATTTATAAAGAACAATAAAGCACAGACAGGGCAAAGACAAGGGTAGTAAAATCCAAATTTCCAATAGCTAAAATTTAAAAGCTTAAGAACCAGAACAGGAATAAAAGTTAGAAAAAAAAACTAAAATAACAAAACCAGTAAATATACTCCTTTTCCCTGAAAAAAAATCCCATTAGACAACAAGAAAGCACGGCATTGCTCCATCAGGGTTCTACGGTTTCACCATTGTGCAATACGATTGAACCAAGGACAATGTAGTTCTGGAGACTTAGAAATGAAACCAAACACTTCAATAAAAGTATTTTCCATCTCTAATGAACACAAAATAGCACTTGTGGAAAGTTCCTCAATTAAAAACCAGAAAGATACCTCATGAGTAAAGGAAGCTCACAATGAAGCATAGAGGAGGGGGGGGGGGTCAGTAAAAAATACCTTTTCAAACAGAGTGCCGCATATGTCAGCATGAGCTGCTTCAACAGTTTTTTGGGGAACACATAGCATGACTCGTAAACGTAGCAAGGCTTTAACATCCTCTTCACTCAACTGCCCATCAGCTAAGCACTGCTGAAGTTTCTGTCGGTATATTTCTATAAAAAAAAATGGCAGATCAGCAACGATGCATCAAAGATCAAAATTTATTGAGGACTCTAAACCGAAGAGTTCAACATGTTGATGACTTCATACAGCAACATCAAACAACTACCAGGACACATTACCTTCATGGATCTCACTGGCCTTCTGTGGATCAAATCGCAGCTGATCACATAATGTCTGAAGGAAAGTGGCTTTGCTCTCCGCTGCTTCTAGCTCCCCACTAGAAACAGACTGCGACAACAATTTGCGATACACCTTTGAGGAGACTTCCATCGTAATAGCTTCTGCCTCTCGTTTCCCAAGACCAAAGATGTTTTTTAACTGGTTCAATGCAGCCACCTTATGCAGGAAAGAATAAATTATAAGGGGATGGACTAGTATTAAAGCACATGCAAAAAAGGAGTTTGGAAAGTATGTGACAAATCGTAAATAAATGGTATAATTAAGTAAAATCACAGAGGCTGAAGTAAAAGAAAATGAGACTTTTTTGCTCTTTACACTTTAAGACATACAAATATCAAAACAAAATTTCACGTGGCATAAGAGGAAAAAACACTGACAAAGAACATCTATTAATTTGTTTTCTATTAAAAACACACAAAAGACAAACAGCGAAAGTCTTGTCACCTTATTATCCTCGATTCGACCACTCGACAGAGAGTCAGAGACATATGCTCTATAGAGAAGCTTCAAGTCATCAATTTTTTTGTTGATGTCATACTCACCACCTGCCAATAATCAAATATTTGAATGAATGCCACAAATGAAACTCCAGCAGTGGCACACAACTAAGGCGGCTAAATTTTTAGAGCATAAAATACAACAACAACAACCAAGCCTTATTCCAAAATGATTTGGGGTCGGCAAACATGAATCGTCATCTAGTAACTGTCTTGTGTACGCCATGAAATTTCAAAACGTTGAAAACCTTTTCGAAATATTTAAACACTTTTCAAAGAAATTGACACACTATGAGGCCAGCAGTGAACAAAAACGTTACCTATGAGAGAAACTGGACCAATTCCAAGAGCAAAACGACCAGCATCTGGTTGATTCCTTACTGAGAGAAGTTGATTATTAAATGCGAGGATCTTGTCAAGCTCTTGCACAACCTCTGCAGTTCCCCTGTGTAAGAACAATATGAAGGCCAGATACAGATTGTATAATAGCTAATCTATGTCTTTCAGCCAAAAATAAGACATTGGAAAGACAAACAGGTACGTTATCTGTTTTTCCAAAAATTCCAGTTGGGTAAAGACCAATTCTGTGATCTAAGGCGCAAAGGAATCAGTAGTAACAGCTGCTCGTACCCTGTTCTGGTCCGGGACTTAAGGAGAACAAGAGCTCTCGAAATGTTTTCCTCTACAATTCCTCTTGTGCGATCCTTGAACATCTCTTCGGCCAGCTGTGAGTATTGATCCCACACATCAGTAAAAGAACCATGAGCTTCTTTCGGGATTCAATTATAGAAGTCAGACTAATTTTTATCACATGGCTAGAGACGTAATACCTCATCAGAAAGGCGGCATGAAAGTTGAGCTTCTCTAAGGTTAGCAAGTTGCTCCATGTCTAGATCTGTATACACAACAATGACAACACATGACATCCCAGGCAAATCAATTGGGTAGGCAGATGCCGCAGAACCCTAATTTATCTACTACTGTAAATTAAATCATTATAGCACTAGATATACAAAATTTGATTGCCAAAACACTCTCTTAAACAAACAGCAATAGAAAATGAGAGGACAGTATAAGTACTAGCCTCTGCCAACTGATTTTAGCCTCTGAGCATAAAGCTTCTGGGCATTGTCACGAACAGCGACCTCAACCTGACACGTAAAAAATTGTAGTTTAGAAGAGATGTGACACAGACAATAAGAGACTGCACCTTAAGCAATCATTAGGAATTTGCCATTAGGTTGAGGGATATAAACAGGCTGGTGATGCACTCCCTCATGAAGTAGAACTTGGGAGTTTACCTGGGAATCAGTAATTTTAAAAACACGCTTCCAAGGCAGGAGAAAAGCCGAGGCCTCGCCAAAAACAAGTGTAGATACATACACTAGCTTCTGGAATGCCTGTAGTGAAACTCGGTTGATCAAACAACAATATCTCAAAAGTATACTGTTGTATATGTCGAGGAAGAGAAGAAGAAAATGTCACCTTACGCTGCTCCATGTCACCCTCGCGATCTCCAGTTTCCAGCCTTTGTCTGAATATGCGTCTAGCAATCTGTAGGCGGCAAATATAAATCAAAGTTAGTGAGAGTGGCAAACTCTTTTGAGTAGTTGTCAGCATTGGGAGGTTTCGAGCTACTATTTCCCCCTGTGAGTGAGAAAAGGAGAAAGGGAAGGAAAGAGAAACCTCAATGTGCATGTTGGCAGCATCAGGATCATCAATGCCAAGGGCGTTTTTGAAGTTGATGATAGTTTGGACTTCGGTGCCCTTTAGATCTTCATTTGCAGGTGGAAGAACCGACGATACGAAACTACAAACATCAATGGCAACATATGTTTGGTAACAAAACATAATAATATATGATGACTCTATTCAGACTCAAAAACAACAACTGACCTAAGGTATAACTCACAGAGCTCCGAGTTGAATGCTTCGTCTTGCTTGCTAACACCATATCTTAATGAAACAAACACACCATTATTACACTACTAATTAACTAACTAACTAACTAATTCATTCATCAATTAATTAATTAAATTAATCAAGAAACAAAGAAACCTGGTGGGTATGGCTTGGATATGTTCCTTGTCTACAGCCAGTGGGTCCTGCAACGACGCCACGTAGTTGTGGAGGTTCGCTGCCGCCACGTCAGGCACACACGAATTCACAGAGTACGCGGCTGCCCCAGCAGCAGCTCCCAGGGCCACCGCACCACCAACCGCAGCGTTTCTGCTTCCCCCCAAACGAGACCCTAGCCCGTAGCCGGCCGCTATTGCTCCAGCAACAATCAGCGCAGACCCCGCTAACCTCACCGGCGGCGACAAGGTGTCCACTAAAGATTGAAGACCGGTGAGGTCCCTTTTGGGCCCGAATATCTCCTCCGATTGTGGTTCGGCGGCGGAGCAGCGGAGCTTGGCGACTCTGTAGCGGCGCCTTGAATTGCATCGGCGGAGAGCAATAAAGGTAGGAGGAGTAGGAGTAATGAAGGTGGAAAACAGCAGCGGAGATTTCGATGACGCCGCCGTGGTGTTCATACTGTAGACCTCCCTATCTCTCTGCTTCTCCGCTCAAATTCAATCGATTCGTTAGGGTTTGGTAGGAAGAAAAAGAGGATAGAGGGGGAAAAGGGGGGGTTTTGAAACGATGATGAAAGTGTGAGATGATGATAATGATAATAAACCCAGACCCAGTGACAAGAGAAGAGAAACTTTGCACAAATTGCCACTTTCAACTCTCACTTTGACCCTCTTTGAGTTATTATCCCCAAAATCCCTAACATGGAGTAACACTACATCATAAGAATTAGAGACATTCCGTATTGGTAAATTTGAGCACCAAATCGATATTCATTTAACACATATACATGACATTGTCTTTTTTTTTTATACAAAGGCACAAGGGGAAATTATTCCTATTGATCGGTCACATAGGCTGATAGGCCCGAGTCGGGTTTAAAGAAAAATAATATTATTCATCTACCTAGATATTAGGTCTTTTGTAACAAGTGGATATACTACAAAAGGTTATGGAGTGACGTAACTAGAATACTAAAAGTGCATTTGATTTCTTTGTTGATAAGATTTAACTACTACACGAGTATACACTATTTGACATTCTGCCTTTAGTTCTTTACTACAGAAATAATCAATAGATCACAATTTTCATTATAGTTGACTCCGGGTTCAAAACCATTTTGACTACTTAGAACTTTGGTTGAAACGAATAAAGATCCCTAAATTTGTTGCATGAATGCCATATGATAATCATTGATGTTAGAGGTATAGGTGATCAACCTATCATGGCTAATGTTATTGGATTGATATTAAGTGTACTAGAGGTGTAAATGTTGACACTTGTTTTGCAGGTTAGAAAGTAAATTTAAGAAGATTGAATGTCCATTTTAACACAAAAAATTACGAGATGATAATTTTTTTCACTTACTAATATTTGTGGAATGTTTTCCATACCAATATTAAAAGGAAGCAACAACAAGACGTAAATGTAGTTTGGTTGTTCCCAACTTAGTTTGAGATCGTGTAATATAATCTCTACTGCCAATGAAGTAAGAATGAAAAGTAAATGTTGTATGGTTGTTCCCAACTTAGTTTGAGGGCGTGTAATATGATCACCGCCAACTCGCCAAGGCATCAACGTAAACCGGGATACAATTAAGCAGGAAAATGGAAAAAGAAAAATATTAAGGGATGGAATAGGCCGGGGTGAATGAGGTAATTTTTTTTTTTTTTTTTTTGTTTTTGTTTCGAGGGGAGAATAAGGCAAATTTTGATGGGGTGGAATGAGACTAAAAAAGGGATTGGGGGAAGAGTTGGGCTGGGAAAGCAAAAGAACATGGTTGTTAAATGTAACTTTTTTTTTATTAACGTAACCTGCCCAAATACCTACACTACCCTCATATTTCCCAAAATTACAAATTATACCCCAATTATTATTTCATCTCTTTCATTATTTATCTCCCTATATTATGTCATAGTGACATTATTCTTCATCATTATTGCATAAAATCAATAGCGAAACCAAGTACAATTATTTTTACTCAATACATCGTGTTCAAAAGTTCATAATTTTTTTTTTTTGTATTAGAATCTAATGTTAAACATTGTAAAATTGATTAGGCTAAGTTGTCTAAAAGTTTACGTAAAAAAAATGTTATCTAAAAAGTTGTAGGAGAAAATATCATTAAGGGTAAAGTAGGAAGAAATATAGAAAAAATAGGTTACAGTAGTATTTTTTAGGTTGCGTTTAGCAACACCCCAAAAGAAAGGGGGGCGAAAGGTAAAAAGCCCATAAAGAAAGTAGAGTGTTCAGTGTTGGCTTTGGCTCCATGAAAAAACTCAGAAAAACAGATAAAACTCAGCCAACACTGTGTTTGAGAGAGAGAGCGGGGAAATGGAAAGGGGAGGTTACTGAATACTGAATATTTAGGGGGCGTAGAAGAAAAAAGAGAATGGCGTCATCCTTAGTTCGAATTCCGTGGAGACCCGCGCCGGCGTTGGTTGATATCCGGCAATTCAATCGGATTTGCTGCTGTGCGGCTTCTGGTGGGCAAGAGAAATGGGAAGCCTTCAGGAAGAAGAAAGTGGTGATGCGTGTCGGATATGTTGGTTCCAATTACAAAGGTATTCCTCTCTTCTTCTTCTTCTCTGATTTCATTCTAAATTGGTTGCCCAGAAATATGTTTGATCCATTCATTGATTTCAATTGGTGTATCATCTCTCCTTTTCAAGGCCTGCAGAAGCAACGGGAAGATAACATTAGGAGTAAGTTTACTTCCATCTCTTCCCCTTACATTGCCAATGAATAAATATATGTTGAATTTCAATGAATGAAATGTAAAAGCGCAGCCATAGAAGAAGCCCTGGAAAGAGCATTGTACAAAGCGGGTGGAATCCGAGACAGCAACTACGGGAAGCTGGAGAAGATAGGGTGGGCACGTAGCAGCCGCACTGACAAAGGGGTCCACTCACTCGCCACCACTATCTCTTGCAAACTCGAGATTCCTGACTACGCTTGGATGTCTGATCCCAACGGCCTCATTCTCGCCAACCTCGTCAATTCTCATCTCCCCCCTGACATCTCCATCTTCAGCATCTTACCCTCTCAAAGGAGCTTTGATCCCCGCCGAGAATGCCACATTCGTAATTATTCTTACCTCCTTCCCGCCCCCATTATCGGCATTACCACCCACTCCACCCCTCTTCAAATCCAACACCATCTTTCCGACTTCAACGCCATCCTCAACAACTTTGAGGGCAAACACCCTTTCCACAATTACACTGCCAGAGCCAAGTACCGAAGAAAGCCTTTCAATCAAGGCCGCGCTGACAGAAGACACAAGTCATCTCCCCCTATCGACCTCAACACACATAATGATGATGAGGATGATTTGATTGCTGATTCTTCAGACTCTAGTGACTCTGAGCTCATGCTAGACTCCCTTGAGGATGAACCTGCAAACTCTGTTCAACCCTTACATGCCAGATGGCTTCATCACACTGATGTGGCCGACATGCTTAGTTCCGCTCACTGGAGGAACATCTTTCAATGTTCTTGTGGCCCCTTGGACCACTCCCTTGGGATGCCTTTTGTCGAAATCTCCATTTGTGGCGAATCTTTCATGCTGCATCAAGTAAGTATATCCTTTTAACTGCCTGCCACCTCTTTCTCCGTGTCTTCTCTACCTTGCATTTGCATAGGTAACATAATGTTGGTTTGTTGAGCATTTTGCCATATATGTGATTGGGTATTGGAGGCCACTGTCCTTCTCGGCATTCAAACGTCGTTTCCCGTGTTAGTAAACTTGCTACTTGGATGTAGTGGAGAGCCTATTATTGATCACCACAATTCTTCCACTTTTTGATATTTTGACTTTTGAGCCACACAGTTAATGGGGGGGACTGTGGTAGTGTGTTTCAGGTGGCTGGTGTGCACATGACAGTGGTTTGATGGTTCTTTTTTCCCTTCTTCATTATTAATACTAAGTTCATAACTTCAAGGTTGTCAATTGCACAGATTCGTAAAATGGTTGGCACTGCTGTGGCAGTGAAACGTGATTTGCTTCCCAGAGACATTCTCAAGTTGTCTCTCAATAAGTTTTCACGGATTGTCCTACCCCTTGCGCCATCAGAAGTTTTACTGTTAAGAGGGAATGACTTCAGATTGAGAAAGCTACTTGGCAATACGAAAAGACCTGAGATGTCCATTTTAGTTGATTCTGAGGACATTAACACAGCAGTAGACAAGTTCTACAAGACTGCACTGCTCCCCCAGCTTTCAGAGTTCCTGGATCCTTCAAAATCGCCCTGGAAAGAATGGCTTGAGACTCTGGATGCCAATGTAAGCATACCCGATTCGCAGTTGGCTGAAGTAAGGAATGCTTGGAATCTGTGGGATGAAGAATCACAGCTCCGGAAGGTATCTCCTTCTTTGCTTTATTGCTGTTAATTGTTTAGCCTGCCGTTTCATCCCGCCATGACTTCTTTTTAACAACTGTGACTTTCCATCTCTGCTAGTCTGCTACCAATTGAGCTATTTCTGTTCTGCCTCGTGCATTGCTCTCATTATATCTGGACATGTGGGGAATATGTAGAAATACAACTTTGAGTTACTGAACTTCCCTTGTGTGATACAGATGGCTGGTTGAGTTTGGTATCAGCTTGGGTTTTTCAAACATGTTCACCTTCAGTTAAAGAGGAGCCGTGGATGGCCCACTTGACAATTGTTATCTGATGACTAATGGAAATCGTTTGTAGCAACTTGGGACTGGTCACTTAGGAGCCCTATTGAGCAGGAGGATCTTGGTACGAGGAGTGAGGATACAGGTGAACCATTGATTTCCTTCCCTGTATACTCTGTTTATATTTCTGGTTCCTAGATGTCATGTGTGCATTGTGCACAGAAATCTGTTTGTTGTACTGAGTTCTGAGGATGCTATAACCTATCAGATTGGGCAATTTTGCAAAGTCTTCCAGATTAGTTTCTTCTGCTGGATCTCTCATCATCTTGTCTACTTATTTATTTATTTATACTCTATGGTTCTCAGTATAAAAAGTGGACTGTCCTTTTAACAACAACAAATTGAGCAAGTTACAAAATATATCTTTCATGTACCGCAGAGCAACTTCGTTGTGGCTGTTCCATGTCCCTTTTGATAAAATACGTTTAAGAACGTTAAAGAGGTACTCTATGTAACGAAGCTTTCTTGAGATTTGGTTGCTTTGACATGCCGTCTGATTAATGTTTTTGTGTTGCTTGTCGTTGAGAAATGCTTGAAACTAGGATGGCAAGTCGGAGTCTTTTTTGTACTAGTTTGGTAGAAATGTAGATAACTGATTGAATTGAGTTACGACACGAAAAATTTGGTGGACTCTACTGAGTATATGGTTCAGTTACTCTCTCAAGAAAGGTGATGTAGGAATTGAAGTTAGAGACTTTTCCTTTGGTAGCGATGTAATATGCATAAGCCATACGTTAGCATTCGTTTGCTTACAACCTCTCTGGCGGCTTGTTTTGTGGGGGCATTTGCCATTTATTGTTAGTAAGTTGCTTAATTTCAGCCCTACAAGTCTTTATCCTGGAGCCTGGAGGTATGATGTCAGTAAGGCGTCACCATGACGACTGAAGCATAATTCTCCGTTGGTCGAGATTATGAATTAAAAAGGAAAGAGTGGAAATATAGTTGAGACGTTAAGGCGGGGCGATATTAGCCAGCCAAGTCCCGAGTCCTTGAGGACAGATAGGTCCCAAGAGTATTTGAGAGAATAAATGGGTATTGACATGCAATAAATGCGTATCACTTTCAGGAGAATGCTGCATCGGAAAACCTTTTGTGGCGCTCTTGTGCATTTCATTTCACCTAAACTTGTGGCCACAGTACTAGTATTCATTATTATGCACATCCCATCCGTATCTATCTAACTTCATTTTGTATCCACGTCCTAACTGTGCTATCAAAATATCTCTTTTCTTTTATTTTATTTCTTCTGGAGAAGTTATACTTGAGGTTTTGGTTTTCGGTGGCCGGATATCACGGCCAAGCTCCAGTGGATATATTGCTACTAGAGTCCATAGCAAGTCAGTGTCAATACTATCCCATTAGGATTTTCGTATCTTTGGGAGAATGTGAAAGCAAGTATGCCTACAAAATTCTAGGAATGGTAAAACTGGAGAGCAGATTAGTAGAGAACTAAGATGTGATATTATCGGTATGTTACCTAACTAAAAGTAATTTTAATAATAGATTGGAACTTGGATGTATGAAGTCAGATGTTCATCATCATATATTCATGTAGTATATGGTATGGTACTCAATGTGTAATTCCAGTGTCTTACAAAAAGTGACATATTCTGTACAACAGTGCTACTACAATGGTTACCCAGCCTAATCAAAGAGCAAATATGTACATTTTGTCAGTAATTAGCCAAGTATATCTCGTCTATTTATCAAAAACACTCGCTCGTTTATTATCTATCTATCTATATCTATATGCCAGTCTATGGGCGGATTTAGCTACGTACCTACCTCCCTGCCCTGCCCTGCCTACAAACTCTTGTCTATGCTCTTAATTGCGAATAGAATTTGCGAGTGCGGAAATAGAGGACTAGACCAAGGACTGTTCCTAGCAAACAAAGGGATCCCCAGGTCATGAAAGTCATGTTGTAACATTGCAGACCCATGCATTTGCCATGTCCATCTCCTTGTTTACGATACACAAGCGCCGCTAAACTCCCAAAAACAAAGGAGCCTAGCGGGATGTTGGCTACTACAACATTGTGATTTACCCCAAAATTGTCTGCCCCAAATAGCTCTGTCGTCGTAGACACGGAGATGGCAGTGATGGCGCCGGTGGAGAATCCTATAATTGCTGTACTTATCTGAAGAGACAGATTGGATCCTTTGCTAAGTAAGAAGAATGCCCCTGACATTGCCATCATTGCAGCTACTATTGAAGCCGGTCCTGGAACCATGAACTTACTTCTGCACACAGGACATAAAAATAATCAGAATCAATCCTAATTGGAGTAATCATCTTCAAAACATAAAAAAGAATAATTATAGAGGTAAAATGGTACCTTGAGTAGGCATAGTCCAGTAGTGATGGCAGGAGACGCCCGAAAAACACAAACGCCGAAGCCAATGAGACTAAAGAAGACGTCTTAGGATATCCTCTTGAATCTGCGATCTGTCCCAAGTTGTTGAGATACACCAGCCCAAGAGTCGCACCACATAGGTATATGAAGAAATACAACCAGAAATTAAGCCTCTGTAGCATTGATTTTACTCCAATATCCTCAATGGCGCATATCTTCTGTTCCTCCACGGTCACTGATGCAGTATTATTGTCCTCGGCATCTTTCATCCAGTTAGCCTGCTGAAACGCCCCGTCTCCTTGTTGTTGTGGATCAGTAGTAGTAACGTCACATACCCGACTTTCTCTGTTGATAATGCAATCACGTCCTAGACATTGTCCGAGACATTCTGCCACGGGAATCAGGAGCGGCAGTGTTAAGCAAACACCTACGCCCGTGACATTCAGCCACGGTGAAGATTTGATGGACACTGGCCCCAAGCTAGTGACTACAGCATATATCCCGGTGGCTATGGTTATAATGAAAAGGACGGCAAAACCGGCTTCCAGCCTCTTAGGTTTAGCGATGTCAACAGACCGCATAAAGGGTGCTGTGATAAGACTTAGAAGGAGAGGGATGACGGAATTCAAGAGCATGTAGTGTTGAGCTCTGTTGGAAGGTGTAGAAGACAAGGCAGCAACAAGGGCGGTGTAGATGACAGCACTCAGTCCCAGGTAGCTGGTTGTGAGGCCGACAGCAGACTGGCGGTGGAATGGGAAGTTTCGGATGGTGACGAGATAACAGACGGTGTTGATCCAGCAAATGCCGTTGCCGGCCAAAACGGTTAGGAAGAAGATGTGATAATAAGAGAGGGATGAAATATGGTGGGTGAGGAAGAGATATTGGAAGCCGTAGCCTATGAAGCCGAGGGCAGAGCCGATGATGAGAACAAGCCATAGAGGTAGGTAGAGAGCAGCAATCCCAGCACACCAACCAAAGAGCTTACCAGCATCAGAGGCAAGTGCGAGGTTGTTGAGTTGCAGTTGTGTGAGGGAGAGCAGCTGCTTGAGCTCGGACGAGTATGCGGGGAAGTTTGAGTTGGTCCCATTGATGGATTGAAGCCATATGACACCCACCAAGCTAACCCATTGAAGACTTGCTGTGGATGATGATGCCTTGTTAGCAGCAGCAGCCATGATGGGTTTTGAATTTGCTTAGTTTATTAATTAGTAATAAGCACAACAGATGAGATGATGTTTTTGTGTTGCTAAAGGCTTTCAATATAACATATACAACTCAAGAAAGAATTTCTTGGTGTCCTTAAAAAGGAACGAGGAAGATTGTTGTAATTCCTCGGAGAGTGACGGATTTAGGAAAGTCAGATAATTACTGAATCAAGTTGGGAGTTTTATCAAGGGAAGGTTGAGTATGGAAGTGAGTGAGTGAGAAGGAATTGTGGAAAGAAGAAGTGGAATGTGGTTGAGTGAGTACCACCAGCATATCATACACACATCCGCACCTCCAAAGGAGTTAATATAAATAGGTGTGTGTTTGATGATTCATGAAAACACATTCAATCAACATCTTACTCATTAATTGTTGTTTACCGCCCTCTGCTTGCATGCAATTGCCCTCTCTATTCCTATTCGAAGTCGGGTTTACACCTAAATACTGTCTTTTCTTTTGTTTCTTTTGTACCTCTTTGTTTCTTTTGTGTTTGTTTCCATAAACATGATTTTGTTGCCCTACTAACGTCTAACCTAACTTCACGCTTCTTTGGCAACACTCCTTATAATAATTAGTATGGAGTATAATAAATAAAGCAAAGGCCTAACCACGCATCCGCACATGTTAGGTATCTCGATTGAAGGACGACCCGTCTATCACCATACTACTCGTGATGCAAGGATTGTGTCACCTAATATTTTTTTTTCCATTGCATAACAGTAGCTAAGTTAAAATAAATACTCCGTAAAAAAGTTGAAGTAAACCTTTTGATCCATAGATTAATAAAATGAATTAAAGGTTGATGTATGTTTTGGGCTTGAGATTTGTGAGCTCGTAAACCTTGATAAGAAAGAATCAGAGTGAGCGAGTAAAGAAAAAAGAAAAAAGAAAAAGGAAAACGGAAAGGAGAAAGAAGCAGAGTTTGATGGTGTGTTGGGTTTATTGGTGATCGAGAGATTAGAAAAGAAAGAGAAGAGAGAGGATGGAGAGGGAAAGAGTAGAAGAGAAGAGGGTGATAGTTCGCGTAAAGAGGAAGATTTCACAAAGTCCGGTTGAAGCTCTTTGGATTGAAATCAACGAAAGACCTCTTAAGCGCCCCCTCCACTTCCGCAACCTCTCTTTACAACCTTCTTCTTCTTCCGCGCCGCCCAAAGGTTTGTTTGTTGACTCCCAATCTCAATTTCAATTTCAATTTCATACTGTATTAATAATAATAATAATATTACAATTTGATTAATAAATATCGAAGATGAAGAAGAATGGAAGGTGAAGAGGGTGTTGGTCCAACACATCCACACTGTTGCCACCTCCGACGCTGCCCTTGGCTTTCTCAATTCCTTTGTGGTATTTCCTTCCTTGACCTAAAACCCTAATTCAATTCAATTATTTGTGTTCCTATTTCATGTGATGTTGAATCAAATCAAATTAATTAAAGAGTATGAAAATGCATGTGTCTTGAATCTTGTTCATGTGGTGTGTTCAGGAAGGTAACCCTGATGATGATGTTAATGGAAGTTGCGCCAACCCACGAAGAAGGCCTCTCCCTACTCACAATGTATCACTCTTTCTCTTCTTCTTGTTTGCCTTTGGGAGTATTTACTGATCCCCCTATTCAAATTTACTGCCTTTTTCGCCTGCAGATTCATCAACTTAACTTATCCAAAGCCAAGCTTCACCAACAGGTTACCCCTTTACTTCTTCTTCTTTGCTCCCCACCCCACTAGTTTTGGCCAAACCAACCTTCATTTGTTTTTTAAAGGAGCTTGCTTCTTTCATCTGAAATCCTTTTGTTTTCAGGAACTCGCAAAAAATGCTCGCTTTCAGCAAATTTGGAAGCGTAGAACCCAGGACAATCACGATGAGCCTCTGCCTGACGCATGCCGTCTTTATGATGTTCTTCGTCTTGATCCCCACGAGCCTTCTACACCCCCACTACAGCATCGGTGTGTGTTCCGTCTCTTCCATCTATTCTCTGCTTTTAGCTCCACTTCTTTTATGGCACCACCTTTTAAACTGTGCTGCGTTTTCTCATGATTCTTCAGGGAGATGTCTGAGGAAGATCAGGCGGCCCTTGCTAAATTCTTACCTCTCTTAAGGGAGTGTCTTCCTACTGCCGCAAATGACATTGAATCTGATTTCTCTTCTCAACCTCCCAAACAAGGTCTGTACTTTGTATTCATTTCAGACTTTATTTTTTGTTATATGGCTGTCTAAGCATGGTCAATGTTCATTGCGAATCAAATCCGTGTTTTAGGTCTCAATGCTTATGTTAACCAGGTGCTAAAATGAGCTTCTTTCCACGTTTCTTGCAATGCCACTGATGTTGCTGCAAACTTAAAAAGGCTCTGTCCTCCGTTTGTGTGCTCACTTTTGTGGTTATCTTTACAGATCCAGCCAATGGCTACGTCTATGATCTTTACACAGTGAAGGAAAAGGTTGATGAAGTAGAGGCGTCTTACCCTTTTCCGCTGTAAGGGCTGCAAATTATGTGTTTTATTATCTTCCTACATCATTAGCTCTAGCTTTTTTTAGCTTTATAGTAGCTATACGCCTATGCTTAACAAATTCTTGTGCCTCAGGGTGCAGCTTGATGATGATGATCAATATTTTGATGGTCTTGATGATTCAGACTATGAGAGTGATGATTCAAATGGTATCATCTACTTCTATTGTTTTAGCTTTACTATCTTGTTCAAATCCCATGACTCAAACAAACACCAAGATGAGATTGGATACTGACACCCAATTTCTTTTCCTTTGTTTGACAGCTGAGAACCATCCATGTAATGATTATCCCGAAGAGGAAGAGTCCTCGGAAGAAGAGAAGGAAAGTAAAACATCTGGAAGTGAATCTGAAGAAGGTGAAAGTGGAACAGAGAGTGACAACCTAGTGTGCTATGATGCCTATGACAGATCAGAAGAAGATCTTTTGTATGATGATGAGTCTGATGCAAACTCTGATGATGACTCAAGTGACGCGAAGGGTGGGGATGAAGACTGGAGATGGGCCTACCGTTGAGTGGTTGGGCAACGTGTTACTAATTGTGTTCATCAGATCACAGTACAACGTTCGTTGGAGGTTAATGCGGTTAAATGCTGAAATTAACGTTGTGGGGAGAGTAGCTCAAGTTGGACTATTGTGTTTGTGTGTGTACCTTTGTGTTGTATCAAAATGCGGTGTTACAAGAAAAGGGATGAAATATAGCACATATCATGGATTCATGGTATAGCACATTATTGGAATTGGATAGAAAGAGGTTGTTGGGTTTGGTTTAACAGAATAGCGTATTCTTTATATACTGCAGTAATGCATTGCGCTCACTGCTCACTTGAATGAGCATCGGAGCCCTTGAGTTTAGTATCTGAGGAGGTTTGTGATGGCATTATGAGACACGAGATATTGTACTCCCATCGCGTCTCTATAAGCTACTGAAAGGCGCTATGGACTATATCTAATGTGACCTTTATACCAGCAGTCCTCTCTACTCGCAATCAAATTGAATCTTTGTTTCTGTCGAATTTTTTGGGATAATTTGACAATCAAAATTTGCATTATATTGGATTTGTTGCCCAGAAAACTTTTTTTTCTTTTCTTTCTCGCGCCTAAATTTCATCGAGGCTTCGGACACAATTACAAAGGCTAAAAAAGACGGTGCAGGCTACAGCAACAAGATTCCCGGGCCGGGTCGCCCGAAGTCGCCAAAAAGAAATGGATTTGCAATATTGGTATGCAATTTGTCTAAAAAGACCAGCAAAGCCGGATACTCCATAATAAAAAATAAGAATAATAGTGAGAGAATGTGGCAGTCAAATTGCAGTGAAGAAGAAGAAAGAGAAGCAGAGATGGTTGCGCTTCAGCCAGGGATTGGAATACCGCAAATACCCTTTGATCTGTTCGTGAAAAAGAGTGGCAAGGGCATCTGCTTTACAGACGCATTCCAGAATGTGGTCTACAGATGCAGTGCTCCACGACTCCATGACCATGGCCACACCCAACCCAAACCCAAACGCGTCTTGTTCGACGCCTCCGCCAATCCTCTCATCTCCCTCGTCCGCTCTCATGTCAGTATTGATCTCTCTCTCTGTTTAATTAACACAGCTTAGCTTTAGCTTTTGGGTCAACGGACTGATAATGATGAGTTTGGGTTGTGTTGTTTTAATTGGTTAGGATAGCTCCTGGAAAGCTCTCAAGGCTGATGCTTCCCCGGAGGAGTTATTATTCAGAGTGGAGCCGACACTCAACACATTCAGCAAGTCAACCTTCAATGTAATCCTCATCGGTCTCGGAGACGGAGACCTGACACTGAACATGAGAGGCTGCTGTTTCTGGAGATCTTGCGCTATCTATCATGATAACTCTATACTTGCTCAGGTACCCATTACAGTAGTACTATGAAGTTACAATTATTTACAGATGGATGCTTCAATTCAGTTTCTAATTATCACATTCTTTCATTCTCAGACAAATCTCATGTACAAGCTTGGTTTTCGGAAGCATTTCGTATCAAGGACTCGATTCAGAGTAACCATATTTCCTGGATTTCCCCATTTTAACTTGCTTGCCGCATTGATCGTGATTTTTTTGGAAGCTAGGAAATAATACCACTTTGTAATATACGGAGCATCTGCCAAATTAATATCAAGATCATAATTGTTTATAGTTGGTGCAGCAGTAGCACAATCACCTGCCCTCTTTTCTTTTGTAATCAATTGGCAATACGAATATAGTCATCACCCGCAATCTACTCAAAGAAATGAAGTTGCAACATTCCCCACACGGCAGAATACCAGAGACGACTTGTCTCTCGATATATCAATGCAAAACAGGTGGATTTATTTGCTTGTCAATCACATGAACAAAACTCTGTTGCAGAACACAATTAACACCGAATGGTAATCATTGAAATTGCTGGAACTTATCTATCACTCAGCCAAAGTGTCGCAATAACCTAATTAGGCGCCTTACTAAGGCTGCCTCTATGTCTCCCCTACCAAAAAAATTCCTTTTCATCCCTGAAGGGAAAGTACACTCAAGCTTTACTACACTTTTAACATGAAACGATATGACATTATTCATCATGTCAGGGATCACATCCAGAGGAAACGTAAATAAAAAAGTGCTTACGGGATCTTTGACGCAATTGTCAGCACTAATGTACAATGTCACCACATTAAGGGTGAAAGCCACCTCATCTCTGATCCATTGCCATTTGCAAGGTAGTACATCTTCTTCCATTTCTCTTCAGTGAACACTTCTCGGCGGATAAGCCTTTGCCTGTCATTACAACACAAAATCAGTACTTACGAAAACCTATCACTTAAGACACCACATACAAAATTTCATATCTCAGCACCAGCATCAAGACATTGTCTATCACCTCATCACCAGCACCATTAAAACCCACCACCCCTTCCTATCACCACAGCTGCATCACAAACCATATCACTGTAACTTCCATCTCTGCCCCTTATCCCCCCTTCACACTCAGGTGATGCCTAATGACTGTGAGGAGTTGTTATGGAGTAAAAGGGAGCGGATACAGTTTGGTGGAACGGGTGGATTTCAGGCCAAAATAATAAGCAGAGCACAAGCTCTATTCGGAACAAACTGAAGCTGTGAAGTGCAGTTGAAATTGACAAAATTCCTAAAGTGCCCCTAGATTTGCCTACATCCAATGAAACAGGCTCATACATATCTGAAAACAGATCAAAAGAGCTGCCATCCACGGGGACCTAACCCATGGCACTCAACTATGTATTTCTATTACCAAATATAGAAACTTCCTCTTTGATACACATAAAATCCATCTCAGACTTCGTCAGAGAGGAACAGACTTCATACATAACAAATACACGCAATGATGGATCTCAAATTAATCCATGTATTACCAGCTCTACATATAAAATAGCATTAAAAGCTGTTAAAAGTTACGTGCCTCAGATTTTTAAATAAACACTATATCACTGTCACCAGCTTGGACAACACCAGCAAACTAGTGCATATAACAAAGACTAGAATAGTAGCCCCTCAAATTCATCAAGGGCACTCGCAAGGTGTTTCCAATAATGTTCTAAGAATATTTAGACAAAACCGAAGGCCATAATCAACGCTTTTTGGCTAAAACGACCTCAACACCAAGGATGTCCAAGGTGATATTTTTTTTTTTGGGAAATTCAGATACTAAAAAAAACTGGTAAAAAACGACTAAAAACGCTGTATATAGTCCACCGTTTTTGGCTGAAAATGGCTCCGCAATAAAGACAGTCCGAATTCTCATCGAAGAACGTAAAGTTCATATTAGGTATGTGTGCAAAATATTTGAGCCAACAACCTTTAGTAGGTCGCACAATCGGCAAAAAGGTGTTAAACAACTTCAACAATAGATGCATTGTTTCTCATATCCATCAAAATGTACACCAGGATGTCCATGTTTAAATTTTGAAAAAGTTACGCAACTTTCGGAAAAATGATGAAAATTTGCAAAAAAACAAAGTGTATAGTCCACCGGTTTTGCCGAAAATGGCTATGAAATTAAAAACGCCCAATTTTTTTATGGAAGAACCTAAGCGTTAATGTATTGGTGTGTGCAAATTACTAGAGCCAAAAACATTTGGTAGGTCCCTTAAATCGATAAAAGAATTCATATTACCCTCAATAGGTGGATGTGTGCTCAAAAACGTTCAGAGAACTTCAATAAGACATGAATCGTTTCTCATATACAACAAAAGTACACCAAGGATGTCCATGATAAAGTTCAGAGAAATTTAGCAACTTTAAAAAATCTGTTAACAATTGGCTAAAAACGAAGTATATAGTCCACGGTTTTTGGCCAAAAATGACGCCGGAATAAAAACGGCCCAAATTTTTATGGATGAACCTAAAGGCCATATTATGGGTGTGTGCAAAGTATTAGAGCAAAAAGCTTTATGTAGGCGTAGAAAACTGACAAAAAGTGCATAGTCGCATACTAACCTCAATGAGTGACAATAGGCAGTAAAGAATTTGAGTGACAGAAGAATTGTTTCCCTTATGTAACAAAAGTACACCAAGGATGTCTATGGTGATATTCTAAGAAAATTTAGCAACTTTCAAAAACTAGTCAAAACTTGCAAAAAACAAAGTGTACAGTACTACGTTTTTTGCCAATTTTGACAACATTTTTGAAAGTAGCCGAAATTTGTCAAAACTTTACAATAGGTAGCCCTTGAGTAACCTAACTGGATATGAGAGTTGGTTCCTCCTTTAATGATATTTTTATGACGTCTCGACACACTTGACTCTTAGGCGTTAGAAAGCATTTTTTTCCGATTTTCATATCTTAAAATAGGTTTTTGGCCCTAATATTATGCTCAAACCTACAAGTTGACCCCACGGTGCTCCCTAAAAAATTTGAGCATTTTTTGTTCTGATCCAATTTTTGGCCAAAAACAGTGGGATTTATACACTACGTTTTTGGCCAATTTTGACAACATTTTTGAAAGTAGCCGAAATTTGTCAAAACTTTACAATAGGTAGCCCTTGAGTAACCTAACTGGATATGAGAGTTGGTTCCTCCTTTAATGATATTTTTATGACGTCTCGACACACTTGACTCTTAGGCGTTAGAAAGCATTTTTTTTCCGATTTTCATATCTTAAAATAGGGTTTTGGCCCTAATATTATGCTCAAACCTACAAGTTGACCCCACGGTGCTCCCTAAAAAATTTGAGCATTTTTTGTTCTGATCCAATTTTTGGCCAAAAACAGTGGATTTATACACTACGTTTTTGGCCAATTTTGACAACATTTTTGAAAGTAGCCGAAACTTCTCAAAACTTTACAATAGATAGCCCTAGAGTAACCTAATTGGATATGAGAGTTGGTTCCTCCTTTAATGATATTTTTATGACGTTTCGGCACACTTGACTCATAGGCGTTAGGAGGCAATTTTTGCCGATTTTCATATCTTACAATAGGTTTTTGGCCCTAATAATTTGCTCAAACCCATAAGGTGACCCCACGGTGCTCCCACTAAAATTTGAGGATTTTTTGTTCTGATCCAATTTTTGGCCAAAAACAGTGGATTATGTACTACGTTTTTTGCCAATTTTGACAACATTTTTACAAGTAGCCGAAATTTGTCAAAACTTTACAATAGATAGCCCTAGAGTAACCTAATTGGATATGAGAGTTGGTTCCTCCTTTAATGATATTTTTATGACGTCTCGGCACACTTGACTCTTAGGCGTTAGGAGGCAATTTTTTCTGATTTTCATATTTACAATAGGTTTTTGGCCCTAATATTTTGCTCAAACCCACTATTTGACCCCACGGTGCTCCCGCAAAAATTTGAGCATTTTTTTGTTCTGATCCAATTTTTGGCCAAAAACGGTGGATTATATACTACGTTTTTGACCAATTTTGACAACATTTTTGAACGTAGCCAAAATTTGTCAAAACATTACAATAGATAGCCCTTGAGTAACCTAATTGGATATTAGAGTTGGTTCCTCCTTTAATGATATTTTTACGACGTCTCGGCACACTTGACTCTTAGGCGTTAGGAGGCAATTTTTGCCGATTTTCATGTCTTATAATAGGTTTTTGGCCCTAATCATTTGCTCAAACCCATAAGGTGACCCCACGGTGCTCCCACTCAAATTTGAGCATTTTTTGTTCTAGGACAATTTTTGGCCAAAAAGAATGGCTTATGTACTACGTTTTTGGCCAATTTTGACAACATTTTTGAAAGTAGCCGAAATTTGTCAAAACTTTACAATAGATAGCCCTAGAGTAACCTAATTGGATATGAGAGTTGGTTCCTCCTTTAATGATATTTTCATGACGTTTCGGCACACTTGACTCTCAGGCGTTAGGAGGCAATTTTGGCCGATTTTCATATCTTACAATAGGTTTTTGGCCCTAATATTTTGCTCAAACCCATAAGGTGACCCCACGGTGCTCCCTAAAAAACTTGAGCATTTTTTTTTCTAGGACAATTTTTGGCCAAAAACAGTGGATTATGTACTACGTTTTTGGCCAATTTTGACAACATTTTTGAAAGTAGCCGAAATTTGTCAAAACTTTACAATAGATAGCCCTAGAGTAACCTAATTGGATATGAGAGTTGGTTCCTCCTGTAATAATATTTTTATGACGTTTCGGCACACTTGACTCTTAGGCGTTAGGAGGCAATTTTTGCCGATTTTCATATCTTACAATAGGTTTTTGGCCCTAATAATCTTCTCAAACCCATAAGGTGACCCCACGGTGCTCCCACTAAAATTTGAGCATTTTTTGTTCTGGGACAATTTTTGGCCAAAAACAGTGGATTATGTACTACGTTTTTTGCCAATTTTGACAACATTTTTTAAAGTAGCCGAAATTTGTCAAAACTTTACAATAGATAGCCCTTGAGTAACCTAATTGGATATGAGAGTTGGTTCCTCGTTTAATGATATTTTTATGACGTCTCGGCACACTTGACTCTTAGGCGTTAGAAAGCAATTGTTTTCCGATTTTCATATCTTAAAATAGGTTTTTGGCCCTTATTTTTTGCTCAAACCCACAATTTGACCCCACGGTGCTCCCTAAAAAATTTGAGCATTTTTTGTTCTGATCCAATTTTTGGCCAAAAACAACGGATTTATACACTACGTTTTTGGCAAATTTTGACAACTTTTTTGAAAGTAGCCGAAACTTCTCAAAACTTTACAATAGATAGCCCTAGAGTAACCTAATTGGATATGAGAGTTGGTTCCTCCTTTAATGATATTTTTATGACGTTTCGACACACTTGACTCTTAGGCGTTAGGAGGCAATTTTTGCCGATTTTCATATCTTACAATAGGTTTTTGGCCCTAATAATTTGCTCAAACCCATAAGGTGGCCCCACGGTGCTCCCACTAAAATTTGAGTATTTTTTGTTCTGGGACAATTTTTGGCCAAAAACAGTGGATTATATGTACACTGTTTTTGTCAAAATGGCTCCGCAATAAAATCTTCTCAAACATTTATGGGAGCAAAAGGTAAATTTTAGGGCATGCGCGAAATATTAGAACCAAATACCTTGTCATATTATCCTCAATAAGTGACGCGTGCCGCGTGGCGAAAGGTGTTAAAGAACTTCAATAATAGATGAATCATTACTTGTACACCACGGATGTCCAAGGTGATATTTTTGGGAAAATTTAGCAACTTTCAAAACAGGTAAAAAAATGACTAAAAACGAAGTATATAGTCCGCTGTCTTTGGTCGAAATCGGCTCTAAAATAAAAACGGTCCAAATTCTCACAGAAAAACCAAAAGTTCATATAATAGACGTGTGCAGAGTATTAGAGCCTAAAACCATTATCAAGTCTCCAAAATCGACAAAAAAAACACATATTATCCTCGATATGTGACATGTGTCGAAAGGCCTTAAAGAACTTCAATAATAGAAAAATCGTTTGTCATATCCATCAAATGTACACCAACTCACCAAGGATGTCCAAGTGTAAGTTTTGAGATTATTTAGCAACTTTCCAAAAATTGGTTAAAATTTGCAAAAAACGAAGTGAGCCTTAAATCAGCAAAAAACACACGCTAGCATTACCGTGGTTGGGAGGCGGAGGGGGCTTAATAGACTCCCAAACAGGAGTACCGGTCCCTCAGGCATTCCGAACGTGTTTACGATAATATTCTAAGAACATTTAGGCACTTGACAATGGTGACCTACATGGCTAAAATTGGACAAACCGAAGGCTATAATCCACGGTTTTTAGCCAAAACGACCTCGAAACAAAAATGGGCCAAAACATAATTGAGGGTTTTATCAAAATATTAGAGCCAAAAACTTAGATTCCCAAGATTAGTGCACGCTAGCCTCATCGGGTGAGGTGTGCATGTGTGTTGAATGGCTTAAAGAACTACCCAACTAGGGGTACCACCTTAGTATCAAAGAGAGGCACTCAGGTTGTCCTAGGTAAGATTTTGATACATTTAGCTACTTGATAAAAGAATTTTGTTAAAGTTGGCAAAAACCGAATAATGTAACCCATGGTTTTTGGCCGAAAATGGCAATATAACAAAACTGGTTCGGCTTTTTTAGTAGCCTTTAGGGATCATTTTATGTCTTATGGCAAAATATTAGAGCTAAAATCTATGATAGGTGCCCTAAATAGGCAAAAAACTTAAGCTAGCATTGGAAAGCGGATTAAGAGACCTCCAAACAAGGAGAATTGGTGCCTCAAATTAATCAACTGCACTCCCAAGATTAAGATTTTCAGATATTTGTTAGAAAAGGGTGCCAACATGGCCAACATTGGACAAAACCAAAGCCTATAATCGACATTATTTGGCTAAGACGATCGCTCAAATATTTGTGGAAGCCCCTAGGAGTAATGTCACAAGTTTTGTCATAGGTTCTCTAAAATGGCAATAAAGGCACCCTATCTTCATTTGCTGGACGTGGCTCGATGGGCATAAAGAACTACCCAAACAGAGGACCTGACCCTAGCATCACATAAGGGCACTCAAAGTATATTTCCAATTATGCTTTGGAAACATTTGGCTATTTAGAAAAGAAGTGGTTAAAATTCGCTAATAGAGAGCATACCGAAGGTAATAATGGCAAACGGCTCCAGCTTCATCCAGCGAGTACCGTGGGAAATCAACACGAGCACCATCAGGGACACCAGGCAAGTCTTTGCGAAGCTTCCCTACTGACGTGGAATGTGAAAATGCACCGACCATCATGTCGTCATGGATCATAGATCTGAATGCATTTACCTGCGCATGGCAAACAGCATCTTGAAAATCGAAAGATACTTATAAATGAGCATATTGGTGTATGTTGTAAAGATAATTCTAAAATACAGGTGAACAGCTTGATCATAACACATGAAAAAGAGAGATGAGTATTATTGTAACCGTTGTAAGCTCTCTGGCGTGAACTGGTCTGCTAGAGCGGGCTGTGACGACCTCGTTGTACTCACTGAAAGTAAACCAGCTATTATACTGCAAGGCAACAGAAGCAGTAGAAACTATGAACACCAACATAAAATTTTCAATGTTGTATGATATGAGTCAGTAAAATGATGGTGTAACAGAGCAAGAATAGAGTAGGAAAAGCAGAGATGTCTCACTTGGTCAATCAAAAGCAGCACAGGCACATCTTTGACTAGTGATAACTCCTTGCGCAAATGGACTAACACTCCGACAGCAGCATGGGTATGTGTAATTCCAGTTTGAACGAGATCAAAAAGAGTGGAAGCCTCAGGCAAGGCCATGGAGTCTGCCCCCTTTAAAAATCCGACGCCAGCACCTTCCCCCAAAGGAATAGGATCATATAGTTGACACGGGAGTTGTTGCAAGCGGGATTCATTAAACTTGAGGAAATCCTGTAAGATTGAGTAGAAATTGGGAAGTCAATTAAGATTGAATGAATGTTTGAATAGTTGTAAGCACAAGTTAAAGAAAGAAAAAGGAAGTTGCCTTGAGCATATTTTCTGCCTGAAGAGGAGTGTCCCAGAGACCGGTTTCATGATTTTTGTAGAAGAAACCTCCATGGGTCCAATCACGAGCTTTAGGGGAATAAAAGACGAGCCAGCCCTGATGACGAGCCCAATGAGCAAGCATGGCAAGTGCAATACTCTTGCCACAGCTACGAGGACCATCCAACACAATCTGCTTCTTCACTTTGGGAGCTGCAAAGAACAAGGTGAAAAGAAGACAACTTTATTAAGGATGATAATAATAATTAGGGACACCACATCAGTTCATCTAGTTAATCAAAACAGTTTTGGTGCATTTTCAAAGATGTCTTGTTTGATTAATCAGAATCAGTAAGGGTATCTATAATCATAAATAAATAAAAAGGTTAAAAACCTTTAGAAGAAGACCAGGAAGGAGGATCGACAATGCGGCGGAAGTTATCACGAAGATCGAGGAAGCTCTGGCGAACGAGCAATGCGCAGCGCTTGGAGTCGTCGAACTCCTTGAGCATCCCGTCGGGAAGTCCCTCAGGCAGGGCGGCGTGCAAGTCTTCAATGTTGAAACGCATGTATGAACAGGCGTCGTTGTGGGTGAGGAGAGAGAGGGTTGGTGTTTTGGTGAAGAGGGGCACTCCGTTGGGACCCACGTCTAGTGAGCTCTTCTTTTCGTCCTCCTCAAGAAGACGGAGCCTCGCCTTGTCACCATCCAGGTGAGCGTCAACATCCGCCGCTGATCCACCTCCGCCGGCATCCTCGAAACCCCCCTTGGATGGCGGCTTCTTCTTGACCTTTGAGGGTTTTGGGGTTGTCGCTTTCGAGGTTTTAGCTGAGAAATGACGGCTGTCGTTGTTGACCACGACCGCCGTGTTAGAACTCAGATGAGGGTGGCGCGTCACGGTGACCGCCGCCCTGAGCGCACGCCGCCACATTTTTAACTAGAAGGAATTGAATTGAATTGATCAAGGATGACTGACTGACTGAGAAGGAGGAGTTGGGTCTAATTCTAATGACTAGAACTAGTTTGGGCTTGAATTGGGGATGGGCCCAATATAAAATCACTTGAGTTGTCTCTAATTTTATTTTTCAGTGTGGAGGGTTTATGGTTGAAACCCAGAAAAACTAAATAAGGAAAAGAACAAAAAGAGGAAAATCAAAGAGGGGGTTATTATTCATTCACTGTCGATTCATCTTTCTCTCTCTTATTGGTGGCGATGATGTTGTCCGGCGACATTCCTCCGAATCAGACGATTTACATCAAGAACCTCAACGAGAAAGTCAAGAAACAAGGTTTTCATTCTTTCTCATCTTTTTTTTATTAAGTTTTCTAGGGTTTCGTTTATGCCTTAATTATTACTACTTGGGTTATTCTGCTTTAATTAAGTTTGCTTGATTATTTATTCTGCTCTGTTAATTTAATTAGCATTTGCTCCTTTCAGTATTCAAATTGATTTTCAATTTTACGCATTAGGGTTGCTTCACTCCTTTTATTGTTCAAATTGATGATATGTTCACTTTAGTACCAATTAGATCGAGTTTTGTTAATGGGAGAGACCTGCTTTTCTTGTTTCATTATGCTTTACTGGAGGACTGAGCTTTGCTTGGCTTCTGCAATTACCCAAATCAGTTGCCTGTTGTTCTCTCTTTTTATGAGTATTTCTGATTTATTTGTGCTTTCCTCTTTAATGATAAACTCAATCAATCATCTTTTCTGCTTCTCCCCGTAGAATTGAAGAGGTCCCTCTACTGCTTGTTTTCTCAGTTCGGAAGGATCTTGGATGTCGTCGCTCTCAAAACGCCTAGACTTCGAGGACAGGCATGGCTTTGCTTTACTGAAATTACCGCTGCCAGCAATGCTGTTCGCCAGATGCAAAACTTTCCTTTCTATGATAAGCCCATTGTAAGTCGTTTTTTGACTTGCTGATTTTAGCTAGTGATTGGCTTTTACACCCACCAACCTCATCCAATCAAATAATATCACAGTCTAATTAACAATATCTTGTTTTCCTCAGCGCATACAATATGCAAAGAGCAAGTCAGACTGTCTCGCTAAAGCAGATGACACTTTTGTACCAAAGAAGAAGAAGCAAGATGACAAAGGTAATACACTTTTTTCTGTGCCTACATTCTGGTCATAGCCTCATTTTATCTTATCTGGTGATTTGGTGAGTCAACCTCTGGTGTGTGGTTACAGCCGTTTTAGTGGCTCAATAACATATACACTGTGCCGAGGAGGTTGTTTGGAACTAGTGAATTTTGTTATTTGCATTCCACATGATTCTTTGAAAGAAAAATGACATCTTTGCCATGATTTTAATTAATGGGGATGAGAGATTATTAGATAAGGGAAAGTAATGTAAGCAATGGTAAGGAAGCAAGAGACAATTTCAAAACATGGCACACTACTTCTGTACCTTCATATGGATTTCTAAGATATTACTGTTTATCCATGTATATGAACCGTTTTTTAACAACTTCTGTTTGACAGATAAGTTACTTTGCAATCCTATTTTGTTGTTCATCAACATACCTCAACAAGGAATTTTTTGTTTCAGGAATATGAGAGTTTTGGTGACTCTTTCCTGGGGCCTTTACTGCAATAAATATTTCATTTAAGCATTACTTATTTGGCCAGTAATATATGGGAGGCTTTTGGGAGATCTCTGGATGCATTTCTGTTCATGTTTGTACTCTTTAACATTCTGAGTTAAATCTGACATTATTATCCTTATTCAGCTGAAAAGAGAGGACGTGATGAAGAAACTCAACCGACTGCTAATGGTACTGCTACTCAAAACAATGGAGGCCCATATGTAAGTAAACAGATCAACGTTTACTTTCTTTGTCCACCATTTTTCCACAGTCTGGTCTCTGTGTCCATTTGTTAGTCGTCACTAAGTTTCTGTGTGGTATACTGGTATTCAATATACTTTTTGATAATACTGATTTTCCCATTTCCCTTTTCAATAGAGACCAATAAAACCACCAAGTGATCTATCTAATCTGTCTGCCTTTTATCCATTATCTTTTCAGTCAAACTATTGCAAAAGTCATATCCTAGATCCTCTCAGACCTTATACAGTCTTCTGATTTACAAGTATCTGATGTTAATGACAAGGAACTGAGAATGTTATGCTCGTTGTATGCTGTCTTGCTTTTTAAACGCTCCATCTTTCGTCTCTTAAATCATTCGTGAATATATTTGCACTATCCTCTTGAAATGTAAGCGATGAGTCTCCACGTCTGAGTGCTCGTTCATTTGCACTTGCATGACTTGAGTTATGCTTCTTTAACAACATCTTTACATCTTTACCCCAGTGTGGTGCGGTTGGTCTGTGTGGTGTTAGCGAGTCTTCATGGTTTGTTCAGTGCCTTTTTTGGAAAGGGATGTGACATCAAATAATGCAGGTTTTGCACGGTGATGTCCTTTCCACCTTCCACCCTGTGAAGTGTGGGATCCAATACTCAGCAAGGAATTATAGATTGCTAGACTAGGGTTTCCTTTGGTTCATTGTTTGTGGACAGCGTCATATGTCCTCTAAAGTGTTTATTTTGAGGAAAGAATTAGGATGTAAGAGAGGAGTTGTAGGTGTGGATTTGTTTGGTTGTGTTGCATGGTACTTCATATGTGTTTAGAACACATGGCTGATGTTTTGGTGGTATTACAGGGTGGCAAAGCAGGAGCTCGGGAATTGGGTGCTCCAAACAATATCTTGTTTGTGCAGAATTTGCCGTATGATGCTACTAGTTTGATGGTGCGAATGCTGTTTGGGCAGTACCCAGGTTTCAGGGAAGTGCGGCTGCCAGATGCAAAGCCTGGCATTGCTTTTGTGGAATTTGAGGATGAAGACCAGTCAACAGTGGCTATGCAGGCGCTTCAAGAGTTCAAAATCACCCCCCAGAACCCCATTGAAATCACATATGCTAAAAAGTGAAGAGAGATGGAGTGATGTTTGAGGCAATGAAGTGTATGTCCAGTACGTGGTATTGTAGCTTTAAATATCGGGTGTGTTAGTACCCAGTGGTAATCAAGAAACTTGGGTGAAATAGAGTTGATGAAGTGGAAATCAGATTTAATTTCTGTAATGTTTTGTTAAGATATCTGATTTTCGGGGTCTGTAATGGCACATAGTAAGACTTTGAGTAGTTGCAGAAAGAAGCATGTAGGAAAATTTCCGGCTTGTATTACTTACGAGGACTTGGCTGCAGTCTTTGTTATGTTTCCTGAGTTGCACATCTTGTCTAATTTAAGCAGAGGGTGGATGCAAGCATGATGATTGGCACCCACCATTCATTCTTTAATATCCCAACAGGTGAAATAGAATGCGATGCCACACAAGTCATATGATGATATGACATTGTTTTCCCAGTGTGCTGTAAATCTTAAGTAAAAGTGTAGGTGACCCCGGGAAGGTGCATTCGGAATGATTGGGGCGTTGAAAACATGAATTTTGGCATGAAAGGGAGGTGAGACTCACGACCAAGTAAAGCCGTACTAGCACATGTCCTTTCCTACCTCAAATAAGTCCTGCCCCATATAAACAAAATGATATGACTCTTTATTTGTACACTTTCCATTTCCATACTCAAACTCTCTCTTACTACGGAGTATTTGACTTTCTTGTTTACAAATTTAGAAAATGGAGAAGACAAAGCAGCAGCGCATCATCATCAACTCAAACTCAAACTCAATGGAAGATGTATTGAATGAAGAAATGGTGTTTGTGATCCTGGATTCTCTGTCATCCAACGCCGACCATCTCTCCGTCAAATCATTGTCAGCAACCTGCAAATGGTTGTACGGCGTCGAGTCAAGGCACCGCAGATCCGCCAAGATCCTCAGGCGGGACCTACTCCCCTGCGTCATCCGCCGCTACCCCAACCTCACCCACCTCGACTTCTCCCTCTGCCCCAACCTCGACGACTCCCTCCTCCGCTCGCTTTCTTCGTCGTCCTTGCTGTCCCTCAAGCTCACCTCCTGCAGGTTCGTCACCGGGGCCGGCATCTCAGGGCTGCTCTCAAACCTGCTGGAGCTGGACCTAACCAACGCCACCGAGCTCACTGATTCTGCGGCGGCGGCCATAGCGGGTGCGGCTAACCTGGAGACGCTGAGGATGGTGAGGTGCAAGCTGGTGTCGGACATAGGGGTCGGCTGCATCGCGGTGGGATGCAAGAAGCTGAAGAGAGTGAGCTTGAAATGGTGCCTCCGCGTGTCGGACTTGGGGGTCGCACTCCTCGCCCTCAAATGCATCCACCTCCGCTCCTTGGATCTCTCCTACCTTCCGGTATTCTTCTTTTTGTATCTTACTCCACACTCATCGCATTACTCGTTTACTCTGTCTCTGTCTGTCAATCAACATCAAATAACTGAATAGTAACATGTATGTACGCAACTCAATTATTTGTTTATCAACTGCTCATTCATTTCAATCAACATTCTTCTTCATTTGCAATAAGAACAAACTGAATTGGAAACCTTTCTTTGTCTTCCCTGTGTTAATTAGTACCATTTCTGAATGAGAAACCTTTGGTTGTTTCGGTGTATTAATTTGCAGATAACAGAGAAATGCCTAGCCCCTATATTGCAGCTACCCTCTCTTGAAGATTTGGTTCTAGTCGGATGCCTCGGCCTTGATGATGATGGCCTTGTTCTTCTCAAGGATGCCTGCCCAACATTGAGGGTATCTCATCTCATCTCATTTCCTACCTTCTTTTATTCTACCATCATTCATGTTTCCTGCTCTGCTAACCCTTGTATTCGTTGTTCCTACAGACACTTGATTTGTCCAATTGCCAGAATATATCTCACACTGGCCTACGCAATTTGACTCGAGGAGCTCAATCTTTGAACCACATCACACTGGCCTATGGCTCTGCTGTGAGTCCCACTTCATAACTAAAACTTCACTCCTTATTTCTAATCAATTTCTTGGACTGTTGTTTTATTCGCTCATTTTTCGTCATCTCAAAAAGATTATGTCTTGCTGCTGCCTTCAGGTAACTCTTGATGTGGCCAAATGTCTCCAGAGTTTCTCATTGCTAACTTGTCTCAACTTAGATGGTTGCTTGCTCACTTCTTCTGCCTTCAAGATGATAGCAAATTGGTCGGGCTCTCTCAAAGAGCTAAGCCTCAGTAAATGCTCCGGTGTCACTGACGAAGGTATCTCCTCTATTGTGAGACGCCATACACAACTGAGCAAGTTAGACATCACCTGCTGCCGCAAGATCACTTCCGTCTCTATTCAAAGCATCACAAGTTCTTGTACTGCTCTCACTTCTCTAAAGATGGAAGCTTGCGGCCTCATCTCTAGCGAAGCTTTTACACTCATTGGACAGCGCTGTCCATACCTAGAAGAGTTGGATGTTACAGATAATAATCTAGATGATCAAGGTTTGCTTTCCTGGCCTTGCACTTTGCATGTATTTACTGTCTCAAAAGCTCTTAGATCTCGCTGCTATCGGGCTGCCTGAGTACTAGATCAGTAACCTTGTGTACTTCCCCACCATAGGTTTGGAATCAATCTCAAGGTGTGCCAGACTCTCCTGCTTAAAGCTAGGGATTTGCCTTAACATCACTGATGAAGGACTCACTCATATTGGCTCTGGTTGCTCGAATCTCAAAGAGATTGATTTATATAGGTACTGTTTGCCGCCTTTGTGTCCCCTAGTACTCCTTAAATCTCAATTTTTTTTTTTCCGCTGCCAGTATTTACAAAGCTTTAAACTTCTGACAGGGCCATAAGAATAACTGATGTAGGCATTGCGTCACTTGCTGAAGGATGTTCTGCTCTTGAGTTGATCAACATTGCATATTGTGATCAAGTTACGGATAGTTCTCTGATTTCATTATCAAAGTGTTCGAGATTGAAGGCATTGGAAGCTAGAGGATGTTCTCGTATCACGTCAGAAGGTCTTGCAGCCATTGCTGCTGGATGCAGGCAGCTACTGGTCCTAGATATAAAGAAGTGTTTCGAAATCAATAATTCAGGCATGATTCCACTGGCTCACTATTGTCAAAGTCTTAAACAGGTAGATAGACTCATCTCTCTTTACATGTTGTTTTCTGATAAGCTAACCTTAGCATAGATCTAACAATACCCGTCTTTCTTGTAAATCTGTTCAGATAAACTTGTCATATTGCTCAGTGACGGATCTAGGACTCCTAGCATTAGCAAGCATAACGCCATTACAAAACATGACAATCCTGCATTTGGCTGGACTAAGTCCCAATGGCCTAGCAGCAGCCTTGGTGGCTTGTAGGGGGCTGAAGAAAGTGAAGCTCCATACCTCATTTAAAGCTTTGCTGCCTCAGTCTCTTATTGAGCACATGGAAAGCCGTGGCTGCGTACTTCAATGGAGGGACAAAGCATTTCAACCTCAGGTGACCGATCTCTGGCTCTCTTATCAAATAGCATTTGTGTGATGACTTAAGAATTGACATCACAATTTGTTTGGTGCAAAGTTGCTCTTAATGTTATGTAAATGTTAGCTAGTTGACTAAAAGCATTTATTTTTCCTAATAACTTGGGCAGGTTGACACTGACCCATCAGAATGGAACTTACAAATTGGAAGACCCTCCTGAGTCCTGACTACATGACACTCCTCTTTGAAACAGACAACATAGTATGATCATCCACTCCTTTCCTCTGCTGTTTAATCGCAATCTTTGACTTCCTACTTGGATCATGGGCATTCTAACAGATTAATAAGTCAAGAACCTTGGAATCCTGAGGAACAAAGACCATTTGGGAGACTTTTGAATTTTAGTTTTATAATATTTGCTTTGGGGGGGGGGGGAGGGTATCACTATGGCATTGACTCAGAGTTAGTGACTTGTATGATGATGGTAAATTCATTGATTAATCTTATATTACATGTTTTCATGTTGACGAATTTTTGACACATGCTGAAATTGTCTGAACTCTGGTATCATGCCTAAAGAAAGATTATCTTGGTGGTTTTTGAAGATGAGTGGACTTAAGTCTTAAGGAATGTCGTACAGCTTATACTCCTTAAACTTAAAGTGTGAGGTTCAGAATTTTTATTTATTTTTAGGGCCTGAGGTCCAGAAAGTCAGAAACTTGTGCAGGAAATAGAGAAAGTTGTAGGAGAGTTTAGTAAAACTGAAGTGTAAATCAGTGGCCTGTTTAGAGCAGAAAAAAAAAATGAACTGATGTCCCAGCAGACAGCAGGGGTAGATGGAAATGATCCCCAAGAAAAGGGCTTTTGGGCGGGCAGGGGCAGCTGAGAGAGCACAGACAAGCAACTTTAATAAGGATGTCATGACAATAGAGTCATCAGGAAGCTCATCAAGTCGTAGCACCAACGTGTGGGGGGTGGGGCTACGGTGTGGGATCCTTTCCTTTGTATATTCTAAATGTGGTTGATGTGTGATGTCTCTCCCCTTCCAAACATGACTTATGGTCGAACAAATTTTCAATTCACTGAGAAATCTGGCATTTCCTCTGCTGTTCTAGAAAATGATTAATAACGGGTAAACATCATTAGACTTGTTAAGTATGAAGTAACGTAAAACTGGGGACGGAGGGTCTATGGCATCTAATGTAAAAAACGTGGTCAAGATGAAGATGGTGGTAGAATACATTCTGCTGTTTTTCTTTTGTCCACATTTTTGTGCATCTTTTACTGCCTACGTTGTTGTTTTTCCTTTGTAATGCTCTGTCATGTAAATCTTGAACAAACAGTGTAAAAACACAGTAGTTGGAACTCTTGGAGGATATGAGCAAAATACGAAGTAAGAAAAGTGAGGTGAAAGTGTAAAAATAGTGCACGTTTGAGTTTGAGTTTGAGTAGTAGTGGGTCGCAAGCGTCAGCCGCCTTAAAAGGGTTGGACCAATCGCATAAGAGGAAGGCAGTCAAAGACACGAGTATTGACTCACTTAAACAAAAAGTCACTTTCTTTATTACAGTAATCCACTAATCACTGATGTGGGAGTCTGAATGGATTAATACCAAAATTATTTAATTAATTAATTAAGGATTTTTCCACGGTCAAATGTATGAGTGAGTTTCTGAGAAGATGCCAAATACAAATCCTTGCGCGTTACGTGACCAAAGGAACAACCTTTTTCTCTTTTCTTTATTGTTTTTTCTTCATTTCCTCCACATTTACTCATTACTCACCAATCTTCTCCCATTCTTACTAACCAACCCTCCCAACTCTGCAACTTGCAGCTCATCATCCTCATCATCTCCTTGTTCATCAAGCTACGCCTTTGTTATATTATTATTCTTCTCCATCTTCATTTTTCTTTATCTGCTTGATTAGTGAGATTGTTAGTTTGATGGGATATTCGAGCCGTGGAAGCCTTGAAAATTTCAGCAGCAATTTCATGACAAACAATACCACTTCTTTCACAGACCTTCTCAACTCTTCTTCCAACAACTCTTTGGATGAATCATCAGCAGCCACCTTCAACAACAACCATCGTGTTCCCTCTGGAACACCCAAGTTCAAGTCTTCGCCCCCACCGTCGCTGCTGCCGCTGTCTCCGGCACCATTTTCACCCTCATCTTACTTTGCCATTCCTGTTGGCCTTAGCCCTGCTGAGCTCCTTGACTCCCCTGTTCTTCTCTCTTCTTCCAACGTATGTGCTCTTTATTAATATTCTTTCTGTTTAATTTGGAGTAGTCCTATGTTTGATGTTTCATGTGGTCCAATCTTTGAAACTTAAGCTACTCACGTAATCATTCATGTCTTACCTCGTATTTATTAGCTTATCATTTACGCAGCTCTTGGATTTGATGATCAAATCGTATCAGTAACAGAGGGTTTTGGTTTTGTGTGGTTGTAGTTGTTGCCATCCCCGACAACAGGAGCTTTTGTTGGACAGGCCTTAAGCTGGAACCCCAATTTCAACAACAACAAAAATAAAGAGGAAGATGGTACCAAGTTTTCTGATTTCACTTTCCAAACCCAATCCCAAACTAATGATGTTTCATCGCACACCATGTTTCAGTCTACCGTAAGTATCTTGTCTTACCACTTTGATTCTTAATTGCATTTACTTCACTTTTCTGCCATTTATTTGATCTTCTCCTTGAATTCATAATTCCAGGACCAAGGCATAAACCAACAACATCAGCAACAACAACAACAAACCTCATGGAGTTTTGGAAACCAAACCCATCGCCCTAATGATGTCACGGCTACGGTCAAGTCCGAGTTTCCGACATCTCAGAGTTACAGTCAGGACGACAGCACTACTAAACAGGAACCTGACCAAAATCCTTCCTTTCAACCAGCTCAGTACATAAGGGACCATAGGAAGTCCGAAGACGGGTACAATTGGAGGAAATATGGGCAGAAGCAGGTTAAAGGGAGTGAAAACCCTCGGAGTTACTACAAGTGCACCTACCCCAATTGCCCTATGAAGAAGAAGATTGAAAAGTCTTTAGAAGGCCAAATCACTGAAATTGTTTACAAAGGTAGCCATAACCATCCTAAGCCTGTCAATGCTAGGAGATCTGCTGGCTCTGCCTCTGCAACCTTCCACCAAACCTCCAATGATTTCCAAGATCACTCTTTGCCTCCTCAAAGATCGTCTTCTGGTCAAATGGACTCAGTTGCCACCCCTGAAAACTCCTCAATTTCGCTTGTCGATGATGACCATGATATGAGCTCTCAAAGGAGTAGATCTGCTGGGGAAGATTTTGATGTTGACCAACCTGAATCTAAAAGATGGTAAATTTGCTTTTCTTTTACACTGCAGCTGGTTGCTATATACCAATTCTAACTTTACCTTCTTCGCTTATATATGATAATGACCTTTACCTGTGATTTGACTGTATTCAGGAAAGGGGAAGTTGAGAACGAATGCATCTCAGCAGCACCAGGGAACAGAACAGTGAGAGAACCCAGAGTGGTTGTTCAAACAACAAGTGACATTGATATCCTGGATGATGGATATAGATGGAGGAAATACGGGCAAAAGGTGGTCAAGGGAAATCCTAACCCAAGGTGACAACCTTTTCCCTCATTGTCATTTCCACATGTTTGTTTTTGGTTTCAATACTCTGTTGATCTGGTCAGGTCAGGTGTAGCATAAAGTGATACGGAGTAATTTTTAATGTGAAATTAATTCAGACTAAGACCTTTGTACACCTGAAGATTTTCATAACATGCTTTTTTAGTATAAATTCATAAAATGCTTTTTCAGTGATCATTGGACATGTTTGTTTTTGGTTCCTATTTTGATGAATTTCATGTTTTCTCTGTGCTGTCATGCATGCATCAAGCTGTTCCCTCGCCCAAGGGCCAAGGCCAGCTGTGTATCTATTTGATTTGTGATGTTATTACTTACTACATTGAATTTGCAGGAGCTACTACAAGTGCACATATCCTGCCTGCCCAGTAAGGAAGCACGTGGAACGGGCAGCTCATGATCTGAGGTCCGTGATCACAACCTATGAAGGCAAGCACAACCACGATGTTCCAGCTGCCAGAGGAAGTGGAATGAACAGGCAAATGCCCAGCACTGGCATGGCACCACCAATGGCAATGGGTGCTATAAGGCCAGCAGCTGTAAACTATGTGAGCTCTGGCAACCCCAACTCTCTTCCTCTGAGTGAGAGCACAGGACAGTTATCTCCCTTCTCAGTGCAGATGCTGCAAAACCCTGCAAGTTTTGGCTTCTCAGGTTTCATAAATCAAGCTCAGTACACAGATAACATGTTTTCAAACAATAGAGCCAAGGAAGAACCAAAAGACGATATGTTTTTCGAGTCAATGCTTAGGTAGACATTTTTTGGGGGGACATACATGCATGGAGGATTTCCATTGAGGTGAGTTGGTAGGAGCTATACTAAAGACTGACAGAAGAAACTCTAGTTAGACATACAGATTCATTTGTTCATTGTATTTGATGAAATGCTTGCTTGGTTTGTTGATTTGTTATGTTTATACACACAACGTAGATTACACTTGTATACACACAGTCATACATGATACATCACTTGTAGAGAACTTAGCCAATGGCTTACCTTGTATATTTGGAAGAATCGTATAAGATGTAATAGTTGGCCTCAATGGAATTGCATTGGTTCCCATCATTATGCTGCTTCCACCTTCTTTTCCCCTTTTTTACTAATTATTCCTACTCTCTGAGTTCTTCCAAACAGCATTTCACTTGTGGTTTTCGCGTTCATTATTAATTGACTTGTAATCCTTTGAAATTTCATTCTTTGAATTGTATGTTTCTGGAAGTTGCGCCTTGGATGGTCTAGTTTTGACTACATAAAGGAGATGTTTTTGAGTTTGTGTGCGTATAGATTTTGTATTGAACTCAAAACGTGGTTTTTTTGTTGTTGTAGTTGACATGTGGCGTGTCCCTTAGAATATAATTAGTTATTCTTAGGCTTATTATAGGAGATTCTCGGCATGTAAATTTCTTTTTGGAATTGAAAACATTCACCGTAGAATAACTAATATCAAAATGTGACCCTGAAAAAAAACAAACTATATCAAAATGCTTCATAGATGCTAGTGAATCGTACGATAAATGTTGATTGATGTTAGGTTTGTAAGCCCCCTTTTTCAAGAAGCCTTTTTTTTTGTCTTTAAAGACGCCTAATTGATTTTGTAGGCTCATGAAATTGTAAATTTGGATGGAAAGGCAAGGCCAACCGCCAGAATTGTGTTCTCCATTACATCCTTTTTTTTTTGTTTCTCATGCATCTCTAAAGCTTTGATCTTTATTCATCTCCATTGTTCTTCCTCCATTCAACCTTGTCGTATTGCATCGAATCATAATTTTTGGCCTAAGATTATTGTCTTCTTCCTCCATTCAACCTTGTCATTTTTGCAACAAATCATATTTTCGGTTTAAATTATTGTGTTACGTCAATCCTCTTTAATTTAACCATCGGCAATGAGCAAGAAGAATGAGATCAAACTTGTTGCATGGTGATCACCCGTCGTCAATACTGGGACATGAGGAATCGCCTTCGGGTTCACCGTGGCCTTGGCCGGCGGTGAGGGCTGCCCTTGCAATGCTAATACACGAGAAGAGTCAGAGCACAAGAAACTTATTAATGCAAACCCATGAAAAGATACACCGGGATCCGGATTCTTTTAGCCTCGAAAACGGGTTTGTATGCCATTCCTTGGGCAGAGCAGGTTCCCGGGGAATCTTCTTCGGAGATGCCCCGCTCCATTTTACCATACCCGCATTGCTGCTCCAGCTCTCCCTGATCACCTTCATCACCCGGACTTCCCACTTTCTCCTTAAGCCTTTTGGACAGCCTACCATTGTCTCCCAAATTTTGGTCAGTGCTTTTGTCTCCCTGCATCTTGTTTAAATTATTTTAATATTTGATTGAAAATCTGCTATCTTCATGGAAAACCATGAAACAACAGAAAAAGGAGTTGATCTCTATATATGTTTGTTTGTTTGGTGCACAGGGTGGGGTGGTGCTTGGTCCTTCGGTGCTGGGGCGCAGCAAGGAGTTTACAGCAGAGTTATTCCCAACAAAAAGCAAGATAATATTGGATAACTTATCAGTGTTTAGTTTGATGTTATTTTTGTTTCTGCTTGGTGTAAAGATGGACCTAGCCTTGGCTTTAAGGTCAGGGAAGAAGCCCATAGCCATTGGAGTATTAGGGTTCATCATTCCTTATGGTCTCTCTACTTTGGCTGCCTTCCTCCTCAAGCATTTTGTCACTCTCGACCCTGACATCTCTAAATTGCTTCCCTTCATCATTGAAGTTCAGTCAATGTCAGCCTTCCCTGTCATTGCTTGTTTTCTCACTGATCTTAAAATTCTTAATTCAGAGATTGGTCGTCTCGCTTCTTCCTCTTCTGTTGTCTCAGATGTTTGCCAGTGGTCCCTCATCTCTATCAGGGTCACAACCAATATCGCTAAAGCCAAAAGCATTTCATCTTTCTTAGGATCTTTTGCATCAATCACCCTTTTCATCATTTTAGCCCTCTATGGAATCCGTCCTGCAGTGTTATGGGCCATCAGGCAAACACCTGATGGGGAGCCTATCAAGGAAGTTTACATCTTTGGTGTTTTCATTGCCCTTTTCGGATGTGGATTTATAGGTGAAGCCATTGGGATCAGCTCGGTGATTGCTTGCTTCATTGTCGGACTAGTTATTCCAGATGGACCTCCTTTAGGAGCTGCTCTATCAGAAAAGCTTGATTCTTTTGTGTCTGTGCTTCTGATGCCAATCTTTTTTGCCGTATGTGGCCTTCAAATGGATGTGTTTGCTATTCAGACGGTGAAGAACATAGGTGTTATTCAGTTGATTGTGTTTGTGGCGTTTATAGGCAAGATATTAGGCACAATTGCGCCTCCTCTATTTTACAGGATGCCATTTCGGGATGCACTGTCTCTCGCTCTCATCATGAATGCTAAGGGTATCGTTGAGCTCACTATCTTAATCCAAAGGATGAAGGACCATGTAAGTATATTTTTGTATTCAGATATTTAATTGATTTAGCTACAATTATAGCCACTAATCAGGACTAGCTTTGGATTTGCATCAGGGCATGAACGAAGAATGCTTTGCGATAATGATGATCTCAGTGGTGTTCATCACAGGAGTACTGTCGCCTATTGTGAAGGCTCTTTACGACCCTTCGAGGAGGTATGTGGCTTTCAAGAGAAGAACCATAAGACATCAGCGGCGTAATGAGGAGCTCCGTGTCATGGTGTGCGTCCACAGTGCGGAAAATGTCAGGGGAATCATGGATGTCCTGCATGTCTCTAATCCTACAAAAGAGAGTCCTATCAACCTAATAGTCATGCACCTCATCAGACTTATGGGCCGTTCTTCGTCCCTACTGGTGGCTTATCAGCCTCGAGAGAAGCCGTCTTATTACCCAACCCAATCGGAAAAAATTTTCAACGCATTCAAGAAGCTAGAACAACACTACAACAACCTGGTCATGGTACAATGCTTCAAGGCCATCTCGCCCAACGCGTCAATGCACAACGATGCATGCTCCATTGCCTTGGAAAAGAGGACAACACTAATCATAGTCCCTTTCCAGAAGCAGTGTAGTGAGAGGGGTAAGCTTGAGCCCTCTTTTGTATACAGGAACCTCAACAGAAACGTGTTTGAGAAGGCTCCTTGCTCAGTCGGGGTGCTCGTGGACCACGGGGGTCTACATAGCAACAGGAAATCGCGGTCTCTTATATCAGAGCCCTTGGTATACCGAGTGGCGGTTCTCTTTTTTGGAGGGCATGATGACAGGGAAGCACTAGCATACGGCATGAGAATGTCCGAAAATCCAAGAGTGACGCTGATGCTAGTAAGATTCATAGGGTCTTGTGCAGAAGATGTAGCAGGAGACAGTGAGCAGAGTAAGCTGCTTGACGGTGACATTCTTAGCGAATTTCGGCTGAATACACTGCACAAGGAGGACAGGATATCGTATGAAGAAACGATGATAACGTGTACAATGAGCTGGGGGGCTTTGATTAGGTCACTGGAGAATTCAAATTATGACCTGATAATGGTAGGTAGACGTCACCGGAATTCGCACTACTTGATAGAATTGGCACAGTGGGGAGACTGTCCCGGCGAATTAGGGCCTTTCGGGGAAATGCTTGCTTTAAATGGCAACATTGGAGCTTCCATTTTAGTGGTGCAACAACAAACAAGAGTATGGGGTTTGCATGACCCGGACGAATCCCTGCATATAAGAACAACCGAATTGTAGAACTTTAATTTGTACATAACTGAGTGATGAAAGGGACAGTGAACATAACTTGATTATTATATGATGACGCAATTGCAATTCTTTCATGCAAAGTTGCAAACTCCCCTGTTTATAGCAAGCATATACGTTTTCATACAAGTCGATACTCATTCTGAATTTGTGACTAGCTAGCGCGCGTAAACTGAGATGTAAAATTGTGATTGGTTTGAATAACATAAGCATTGCTTTGATCAAAAGAGGCCTAGCTACTCCAGCATTAAGTTAAATCTAGCTTTTGTTTCTGGAATAGTATGTATGATTAATCGATCAATTGCTGCGTATGTTATTAGACAACAGGCATCGGGCATCCGCACAATCCAGTTTTAAGTGATAAGATTTTATATGAACAATTTGGGAGGACTCATGGCCTCATGAAATATAAGAATTGACGAGCGAAATGACAATTAACATGAATAATCTTGCAGCATTGCATAAGTAGTAGTAGCAGACTAGCAGTACTACGTAGTTATAAATAAAAATAAAATAAAAAGAAAAAAGCAAAAGAAAAGAAAAAGGTCAGAGAGGTGAATGTGTGAGGTAAGTAATTGTGAAGAAGCGAAGAAGCAGGGTCTCCCTCCAGTGGTGGAAATATATATGGGGTGAGTCATGAAATATAGGCCATCTGATTTGAATTCCTGCAAAATACCCGTAGCAACTTAGCTTGTTTCTAGGAATCAATTTAATTAAATGCTGTCCAATCATCTCTGCATGCATTTTCCTTTGATCTTCTATCATTTGTATGCATTTGTTGATTATTCATTGTATGAAACTTACGAACTAACAACTTTTTAAGAAAAGATTATGATCATTCATTCATTCATTCATCATTCATTCATTTTGATATGTTTGCAACAGCAAATTTAATTAAAGTCGAAATAATTGAAGCCTAAGTAAGTAAGAAGATGGAGACGAAGATGGCGGGGATGTCGGATCAATGGTGGACGGCGGGGATGATATTCAAGGATAGATTGGTGTGTCAATTCCATAAATCAGGATTCTCAGGTGGGATTTTGGTTGGAGACAGCCCTCTCAATAATCCAACATCGGTCGTATTGTTTCAAATGTGCATCATTTTCATCTTCACAAGAACGCTTTACTTTCTCTTTCAGCCCCTCCGCCAAACTATGATCGTCGCCCACATTGTCGTAAGTCTCCTCTTTTTATTACACTACATTCATTTCTGATTTCTGATTGATTTTGAAATTAATAAACAAAAACGTACAGGCGGGATTGATTTTGGGTCCGACAACAATGAGCCATCACAGAGTGTTTGCGAACAAGCTGTTCCCGCCACCAGGAAGATACATTCTAAAGACATTATCAAGCTTCGGATTCATGCTTCATTTGTTCATAATGGGAGTGAAGATAGACATGTCTGCCATTAGAAGTACAGGGATCAAGTCACTCCTCATCGGACTCTCTGGTTTCCTATTCTCCCTTTTATTCGGTGGAACTGCCTTTTACTTTCTCCGTCAGAATGCTCACCTTGACCAGAACCTCTTCACCGGCATTCGCCTCCTCGTCACCTTCAACTCTCTCACCTTCTTCATGGTCACCAGCGGCTACATCAACGACCTCAAGTTCTCCAACTCTGACATTGGTCGTCTCGCCTGCTCTTCTGCTCTCATTGTTGACATCATGGGACTCTTCGGAACCACCCTCTTCATCACCTGGTTCGACACAAGCAACACCCAGCGCGTTGCTCCTCAAATCATGAACTTTATTTCAATATCTCTTTATTACATGTTTTTGTTCTGCATATGCCGGCCCATGGTCCTGTATGTGGTTAGCAAGACACCTGAGGGTGCCACCACCATGAAGCAGAAGCACCTCATGATGGTCTTAGTCATCCTCATGGTCGCTTGGCTTGGGGGTGAGAACTACGGCCAGAGATTCGCCACCTTCTTGTTCGGCCTTTCTCTCCCGGACGGCCCCCCTCTTGGGTCCGCCCTCGTCCAGAAGTTCGAGCTCTTCACTTCAGGGATCCTGCTTCCTGTCTTCTGCACCATGGCTGGCTGGAGGACTAACCTCAACATTTGGAAAGATCCTAAGCAACTCTGGGTCGTCGAGATCATCTTGGTGATCGGACACCTTGGGAAGCTGTTGGGGACTATTTTATCCTCCGCCGCAGTGGGACTGTCCTTCCAAGATGCGCTCTCCCTTAGCCTCATGATGTCTCTGAAAGGCATCATGGAGGTTGCCACTTATAATGCTTGGAACGACCGAGGGGTAATGTCTATATATCAACTTTGTCATCATCATGTATAATTATTAAGCATACTAGTATGTACATATCTGACAGACAACTAATTAAATTTCATATGATGTATATATATAGCTCCTGGAGGATCGGTTGTATACACTGTCGATGTTGAATATTGTGATCTTCACCGGAGTGGCATACCCTTTTGTGCAGCACTTGTATGATCCTTCCAAACAATACACGACAATCAAGAAAAAAGGGGTTGCGTCAGTGGGTGATAACACGGATCTTCAGGTATTAGTCTGCATTCACAACGAAGAATCTGTCCCGGGGATTGTTAACCTACTCAAGCTTGTGAATAATGTGGGTGCAACTCTTTCGATCTTTACCCTCCAACTCATGAACCTTACGGGTAGCTCAATGCCGATTTTAGAACCCTTTTACAAATACAAGAAGTCGTCCACCACATTCACTCACTATGAGCATGCAGTCAATGCCTTTGATCAGTTGGAGAAAGAAAGCCGAGGCCTTGCCAGGGTCCAGCATTTTGTGTCTGTCACGCCCTACAAGAGCATGCACAACGATATATGTTCGCTTGCACACGATAAGAGGACCAGCATTATATTGGCCCCCTTCTACAAAAGATGGGGCATTCACGGGACTGTGGAGGCTTGCTCCGCTCAGATTAAAGAGGTTGACAAAAGCGTGATTCGTAAAGCTCCTTGCTCAGTTGCCATTCTCATTGATAAAAAGGGTCCAGGAGCTGCTAGCATCCCTCTTAGTGTTAGTTTATTGAGTACTGTCAATGTCCGCTGCACCTACCAGATTGCAATGCTCTTTATTGGTGGGTGTGATGATCATGAAGCGCTTGCATTAGCCAGCCGAATGGCTGAGCATCCTAGTGTAAGGCTGACAGTGGTTTGGCTGAGATCACACGATTATCAGCCTCCGTTGGAAGAGTTTGAGGAAGACGTAAGAGTCATGACAGAGTTCCACAAGAAAGCCAAGAAGAATGACAGGATTGCTTTCGGTGAACAGTTCATCAGCGATGGCATAGGGACGACAAAGACTGTGCTTTCAATGGAAAACGCGGATCTGTTTATAGTAGGGAAGTACCATGAACCGGAATGTCCGGCCATACAAGGCCTCATTGCTTGGAATGAAAGCCCTGAAATAGGAGCACTGGGGGACATGTTGGCGACTTCTGATTTCCTGTTTTCGATTCTTGTGGTGCAGCAACAACCTCAACTAGAATTGGATGTTACCTCTTCCAGACATAGCAAGGCAGATGATTTGTTAAGCTTAAGTAGCTTCAATGACACTCCCAAAAGCACCAAATCACATTGGAGTTTAGGCGTGTAGTTTTTAGTAGTTTTCTCTACTCTTCTCTTGTACAGAAATACTAGCAGTATACTTGTTTTTGATTTAGCAATAATAGACATTTTATTTGTGAATGCATCTTTAACCGTCCACATAATTGTTTACATTTTCGGATTTTCCAACCAACAGATTATGATTTTTCTTGATTCAGTTAATGACTAATTAAGATCGTTAAGAATGATTCAGTGGTTAATGGACATCATCAGCAGAACAAGGAGGGACACATACAATTCAAGGCCTAGCTAGTTAGTCAAATCTTTTGCATGCTTTTGTCCAATATGTCGTCTGGTGACTGTTCTGCCATCCCATCGACTTCAATTTTGACAAAAACAACCAGGAACATCTTTCAACCTCAATTTCAGGCTTACTTTGCTTTCGTGCAGTCGTTGTGACAACCTAATACAGCCACTAATCAAAGTCTAATGTTGTAAATTTTGTTACTTTTCAATTAATCGTCAGACATGAAGTCACCTGATTCTGCTCACTTGAGGGTTTTAGCACTATAAAAGCTCTTTTCATGTTGGCTCTCCTATCCACCTTAGACTGCATCCTCTATTCTTCGTCCAGCAAAACAAAGCAAAAAAGATCGTCAGTTATCATACGACAGCCGACTACAATAATGAAGACGGACTACAATAATGTAATTCTTGCATATGAATAGAAGCATCATTGCTAGTCTCAAGTATCAGCATAAAGACAGCCGACTATGCAATAATGAAGACGGACAGAAACCATAGTTGAAGTCTGGTATTGATGTCATGTTGAACTGATTATGGGCATACAATGTCTATAGAAATCATGCATGGGTGTCATGTATCCATGTTGTACTGATCGGCAATTTAGGGTATATCAGTCATCAATGTGTATGTTTTACTCCTTTCAAAAACCATTTGTATGTTTTACATTTCGTAACTTATGTAAGATTACTATAAGTATCAAAAGAAGAGGAATTTACAAAGGGAGTGAAAGCAAAAATAGTATGGAGCTTAATTGGGCTAACAAATCTTAACGTGAAGCCTGTAAGTACTGGCAGAAGGAAAACCCCCACATATATATACTGACTATTGAGCTTCCAAATCTTTACAATTCAAGATTATATCTAATATTTAAATGAAAATGATTTTTTATATTGGTTTAGTTAAAAATAATATAAAAGTAAACAGATGAGATACCAATATAACAAGCATCTAATGTTTGAAATATGCCAAAAAAAAAATTAGTAAAATGAAATCATGTATTATTAACTAAAAAAAAGGTTTAATAAGGTAAATCTGATGATGAGAAATGAATGGGCAAGAAGTGAGAAAAAGCACTAAAAGCTCGGAAACATGTAATTACTAAATACAAGAGAGCACCTCCTCATTTGTTCCTGAGATGAAGGAAATGTATGAGAAAGACTAGGCTTTGTCTTCGTTTGTTACACAACTAACTCCATTTCTCTTTCTCATCTCTCTTTCTGCTTCTTCAACATACACTCCATGGCAGGTTGAGATTTTCCCCTCTAGACCATCGAAAAAACCGAGCATGCATTGAATTGATTCATCATCCGCAATGATTAAGCTTGTAGCCTGGATCATCATTCTAACCTCTGTTATTTGTTTCCTCTATTCTTTCAACCAGATCTTGTATCACCAGCCTCAATGTCCTCCCAGAATTGAGGCCTCCAACATTTCCGCTGTCGCTAACTTGGAGACGTCCGTTCTTTCCCTGAGTAACAATGACACATTGACGTCTCCTCTTTCCCTTTCCCATTCCCCTCCTGATAATGATCAGCCCTACCTTGCATTACCCAATAAGAATGGCAACATCAGATCAGCTCAGGAAGAAGAAGAAACGCAACTTAAACACATTGTGTTTGGAATCGCGGCCTCTTCCAGCTTGTGGAACAAGAGAAAAGAGTACATCAAACAATGGTGGAAGCCTAATGAGACCAGAGGGGTTGTTTGGCTTGACCAGAAAGTCACTACTTTGAGGAATGAGAAACTCCCTGAAATTCGCATCTCTGAAGACACCTCTAAATTCAGGTACACCAACCGCATGGGAAGCAGATCTGCCCTTAGGATTTCTAGGGTTGTCTCAGAGACCCTCAAGCTGGGGTTGAAGGATGTCAGGTGGTTTGTCATGGGGGACGATGACACTGTTTTTGTAGTCGAAAATGTCGTCAGGATGCTATCCAAATATGACCATCGCCAATTCTACTACATTGGCAGCTCCTCCGAAAGCCATGTCCAGAACATAATCTTCTCCTATGCCATGGCCTACGGAGGGGGCGGCTTTGCCATTAGCTACCCTCTTGCTAAGGAACTTGCCAAAATGCAGGACCGCTGTATACAGCGTTACCCTGCTCTGTATGGCAGTGATGACAGAATACAGGCCTGCATGGCCGAGTTGGGAGTCCCCCTCACTAAAGAATACGGATTTCATCAGGTATGTAACCTCAATCAATTTTCCCATCACTTATTCATAATTCTAGCCCTGTCTTAGGAATTGGGATCATTAGAATATAACACCAAAGATTCAGTCAACTGTTAACACCAGATTAGAATGTAGCTTCTAGTATAATGTTCTGATGCAAACATCAGTCCAAGGTTTAAAATCAAAATGGCTTTATAACAGGAATACATTTTGTGAATGTACATGCAGTATGATGTCTACGGAAACCTTTTGGGGCTCTTGGCTGCTCATCCAGTTACACCACTTATCTCAATCCACCACCTGGATGTGGTGGAGCCCATATTTCCACGTATGACACGGCCCCAAGCGATACGTCACCTATTCGAGTCTGTGAACCTAGACTCTGCCAGTATACTACAGCAATCTATCTGCTATGACAAGAAAAGATACTGGTCCATCTCAGTGTCCTGGGGATATGTTGTTCAGATTATTAGAGGAGTCATCTCCCCCCGGGAACTGGAGATGCCAACTCGAACATTTCTGAACTGGTACAAGAGAGCCGATTACACGGGTTATTCTTTTAATACCAGGCCAGTCATCAGGCACCCCTGTCAGTCCCCTTTTGTTTTCTACATGAGCAGAACTAGGTATGATCGAGGCAGGAAACAGACTATTGGGGTCTATCGTGCTTTTGAAAGGTACAAGCACCCTTACTGCCGATGGAAGATGGAGAGTCCTGAAAAGATTGACTCGGTTGTGGTCCTAAAGAAGCCTGATGACCAACGTTGGCATAAGGTATGTTACTTCACCTCTTCTAAATTTGTTCACCTTTAAAAAGCTTTCAAATTTCCTAAACTTTCCTAAATGTCTACCTAGAGTCCTACATACAAAGCTAAGCTACTCTGTAATTTCATGCTGCAGTCTCCAAGAAGGGATTGTTGTAGAGTCGTACATACACAGAAGCGATCAGTACTATACTTATGGGTAGGTGGTTGTCGCATGGGTGAGGTCAGTGAACTGTAGTTCCTGTGCTTGACATTTCAGTTTTATCTCCATTCATCTCCTGTCCATTTCTGCACCATGGAAATGGCAAGAGGTACAGTGTCCATCCTAAAGGATGTAATGCGGAAAAAGGGGCCGAGAAGATAAAAGAAAGAGATCCCTTCTGCCTACGTACATAACATCAGAAAGTCTTCACAAAGAACTCAACTTGTAACAGAACAAACAGCTTTCAGATGTGAATTTAAAATTTCGAGAACATGATGACATTTGATGAATGTAACACTTACAACCATATACTTCTGTGACTGAAGTATGTATGTCTATCAGTCTATGTTATCTCAAGCAGACCTTATGAAATGTAATTCTTGCATATGAATAGAAGCATCATTGCTACTCAAGGTTCAGAGAATGACATAGCCTAACGATGCAACTGAAGTATGTTTATTACAGTATCATTCAGACAACACAGTAGAAACTGGTAAAGTGTAGCTAAGCAACTTAACTGAAGCAAGAGGCATGTCTTCAATGCTAAGTTGTTATTTACTAAAAGCGATCACAAGATTCCTTGAGATGGTGCTGATCCCCGGATATGCATCATCAGCATTGTCAGATATTGTGATAGAGCTAGACTGAGGAGTTCGGTGAAGTAGCCACTGCCAGGATAGCTAGGCGCTCCAGACTTGTGTGAGTGTCATTCAGAGAAACAGACATGTTGTCAGTCATACGAGCATTCATCAACCTTCCATCCTTGACCACCAAATTCACTGCATTGACATAGCAGCATATTTATCAAATGTTGCAGGAATCAAAAGACAGCCATCCAAACACATCCTGACTCAATACCAGTACTATGATTCTACATTTCTGAAATTGCAGGATACAACTAGTTTTCAGTGAATCTAATCGGCATAAAGAACGTCTAAAACAAGCATTTCAACAATTACATATCTCGTTACATTTAGAGGTAGCCATTTTCCCAACTCGTCTTATTAAAAGAACTTGTGTAATCTTAGATAGCCACCGTCTCCCTATTCGTGATTAAACTATACTGACCAATTAACTAAGAACAACCCAGATGCAAATGAAACGAAAACAAAGGAAAAACAAAATCCTAAGCAGAAAAGGTAACAGAAACTGGAACAAAAACAGGAGTACTGAAACAGAGGGCAGCTTATATGAAAAGTTGGAACAAGCAGACAGAGATTATGAGCAGGAAAATAAAGAATGTAGCATTGCACAGTTCACAGAAAAGAAGAATCGTGCAGAAGAAACTGATGATAAGAAAAATGACTGAGGTTACGCCTGAAGAAGAAAACCACCAAAGCAGGAGAAGCAGAGGAGATGAGAATGAGAACAGGAATAGCATTGAGGCCATAGAAATTACTCGTAACACGAAAACGTCAAACTTCATGCTTTAATAAAGACACAAATGAATCAGAGATTCGGTTCTGATGCGGAACAAGAACGTAAACTGATACATGGATTGAGAAGTGAAAAGGTAAAGAAAGAGACTATGAGATCATCCAGCAAAAACAAGATTAATCAAGATGCAATTGAAACCAAATAACAACAGAATACACAAATCCTGATTCCTGAGCAGCAAAAATAACAGAAACTAGAACAAGAACAGTGTCACAAAGGCAGAGAATAGCCAAATTCGTATGAAATTAAAAGTAACAGATTAAGAACAAAAAAAAAATGAATAATTCCGATTAAAAGTTGAAAGGAATTATGAATTAAGCTGTAAAAAATACAGAAACAGAAAGAGGAGAAAGGAGTGAGTAATAAACCTGGAGAAGAGAACCACCAAATCAAGAAGAAGCAGAGGAAGACGAGAACAGGAATAGCACGGAGGAACTTTCTGTTGAACTGCAAGGGGCGGCGAAGAGGGGTGGGACGGTGGTGGCTTGCGGCAGAAGCGTCGGAAAACAGAGCGGGAGCAAAAGTGGGATGAGTCCTTCTTCTTGGTGGACTGGTGGGAGGCTGCTGACGTGGGGGAGACTCAGGTGGCATATCAATGCGGTGCTCCATGATCATGCCGGGATTCTGATCGACGAAGACGTAATCATCCTGATCCTGATCCATTGAAGTTCCTGGTTTCTGATGCATCTTCCTTTCCATGGCTTTCTTTCTTTTTTCTTTGTTGTTGTTATTAATGGAGGTTAAGTTTTGAGGGAAGAATTATACAGAATGAATAAAACAGGAGAGCTGGTGTATATATATATATATATATATAGTATAGCTGAAGAGAGAGAAGCGAGTCAGAGTTTTTTTTTTTTTTTGAAGTTAGAGTCAGAGTTAGTTAAGAGTCGGTTTCTGTTGAGTTTGTTTCTTAACTAACTTTTTGGCGGGAACTTTTCTTTCTTCCCTTTTCCTTTTTTACCCCGCTCTTTTATTTTGTTTCTAAAATTTCTGAATCATCTATAACTCATATAGAGTAATTATATAAATAAAGCTGCGAATGAGTATAACATATGAGTGGCCACACCAAAAAAAAGGAAAAAAAAAAAAAACTTGAGCCGTTACAGTCCAGAGGTTCTGATCTGTCATTTGGGTCGTTAACGCATACAATATACTGTTGCACCACTGAGAGTACACCAAAAGCTCAAAATCAAACTCCCCAATCACAAGCACAAATAAGGGTATTAGTAAGCGAGACAAGTTGAATGTTGAAAGTGGCTCATTATTATTTCATGGTGAATTTTCCCCTCTATATCAATTTTGACCTACAAGGCTACAGCATTGGCATATTACATACAACAACAAAAAAAAAAAAAGCACACCTCACATGTACACAGAAACACAGGAAGAAGTGAGGTGGAGAGACTCCTATCCTGTTAATATAGCCAAAGGCGCACCTGTTATCGGCAAGTTACAAAATTTGATAACAGACCACCTCATGTATGAACAGTATCAAAGAATTTTTTTGGGTGGTTTATGCTGAATACTCTGTTCAATCTTCTGGTTCATTCTCACTTTGGCTGCCTGTAGAGTCTGGCTTTATACTGCACTCCTTTTTAGTTGTGGAAGAAGATGGGTTTCTTCGGTGATGGCCACTATGCACTTGAGGATCATACATCTGAGATGCAAGGTAATTTAGAGCAGTGACGACATCAGCTATAAGCGGCCGCAAACCAGGTTGCTCTTGGACGCACATTGCAGCTATTGCAAGAGCCTGATACAAACCTCTCGTGGGATATTGGCCTCGAAGTAATGGATCAACCATTTGACAAAATTTCTTCCTGTCTTTGAACAACGGTCGGGCCTGACAGAAATGTAGGATATGTTAGACTAAATGGCGTACTATGTTAAAAGTAGGACATTCCAGCAAAATCAAACTTAGATAATCCTGTTTACTCCAAGCAGTGTGCAGGGGACGGGTGGCTTTTAACGATACCAGGCTTACCACCTCAGGCATAAATAAGCTCAACATCTCCCCAAAAATGAATATGGACAAATGTTTACATTTCTTTGCCGGACATGGCCCTAGAACTGTGCTACATGTACATCCTAGCTTCTTGAAGCATAAGATACAGAATATAATGCACAAACATTGAACATACAACGTTGCCAGGCAAATCAGTAATATGAATCCCAGAGTCTCTGTAATACTGACAGCCCTCTTAGTAGGATTTGCATGCTTTCTGCACTACATGGAGGATAAGTGGAAAACTAAGGGGGGCAAAACACACTCATAAGGTTTTAGGCTGACAGTGAAGCCAGGGCCCCAACTTATATCAGTTGAGTTAGGAGTTTGATGTATTGCTTAGAACATGGAGTCTGGGAAAGGGGATAACGGATTGAACCCTCAAGAACCCTACCGAGCGAATTCCACAGTACAGTAGAGGTCTTAACAAACAGGTGCAATTCCAAATCATTCGCACATGATCCTACACAGAGAACAGAACACCAAAAGCGATGACACCAAAAAAATGACCATGAAAAGATTATACCAAGGATCACCCAGTGTAACTTCTCTAGTGCTCCATAAAAAGGTGGTCAAAGTCCTTGGTAGTTAAATTCTCTCATACTCATTGCAAAGCCCACAACATCTCAGTCTGTAGTCTACTAATATACGTCCACAGAAGCCAAACAGCACAAATGTCACAAAATAAGGGATAGAAGATCAGGCGATCATGACAAGTAGATCAATTTTTGAAGGACTACTAAATGTTTTGAACCCCTCTCACCTGGCACATGAACCCAATTGAGCACATCAAATCAGTTTCAAGACTTGTTAAGCTGTGGAGTTATGACCAGACTAAATGCTATTATCCACCATCAATCCATAATGGCTAACCCAAAACCCCCCAACAGAGGTTCCACATTCACAACAACCAACATTATACGAAATGGCAGCTGCAAGCCACGAAAGGACAATCAGAAGAAGGATGCACCGGTCAACTTACCCAGGCAACCAAATTCTGTTCCCGGGAATCCTTTGTGTTATCAATTGCTTTTCTTCCCGTAATGATCTCTAGTAAGACAACACCGAAACTGTAAATATCCGATTTGAAGGTAAGTTGGCCGGTCATCGCATAGTCTGGTGCACAATAGCCATATGTGCCCATCACCCTAGTAGAGACATGAGTCTTGTCACCAACAGGACCCACTTTAGCTAGCCCAAAATCGGAGAGTTTAGACTCATAGTCTTCACCAAGCAAGATGTTGGAGCATTTCAAATCACGATATATTACAGGAGGCTTCATCTTGTCATGCAGGTACTCGAGTCCCCTAGCTGCCCCGGCAGCTATCTTCATCCTTGTGTTCCAGTCAAGAGCTCTCTGTCTTGGACGGAGGTCTGTAAAAGATAAGATCACATCAGGCACAGAAATTGCATCATACAGAATTACGTGGTGATCGGCACAATTACGTACCATGAAGATGGGCTTCCAATGACCCAAGAGGCATGTACTCGTAAACCAACAGCCTCTGATGACCCTCAGCACAATATCCAATTAATTTGACAAGGTTAGGATGATCTGCTAGACTGAGTGTCAATACTTCAACAACAAACTCCCTAATGCCTTGTAAGCCATTACGATCGAGTTGCTTAATGGCAACAATCTGCAATCGAAAGAAGATACTAGTTACAAACATATGTTCCATAATCAAAATGTCAAAAATGATGTCCAAGTGGATAATGTATACATGAGTAGTAGCAGAATGACCTCGGCAGTATCAGTCAATTGGCCTTTATAGACTTTGCCAAAGCCTCCCTCACCGATGAAGGAATCTGATCGGAAGTTATCAGTGGCATCCACCAACTGCTGGTAGGTAAACGTCCGGGCTTTGGAGCTACTGGGGTTACCATCCACAGTAACATCCCTGACATCGGGATTCGGAATCGGCTCCCCGTTGCCTTCCGTTTTAACATTCGATTGTTGTTTGGCAGCTGATGCATCAACTCCTGGATGTGTAAAGATGATTAGAGGGGGGGACAAAGGTTGAAGAAAAAGACATGGGGTTTGGAGTAATGCCCACTATCCCCACAGCAGACAAAATTAGGAATAGCTTTCAAGCTCCAACATAAATTAAAGGTCAAAGCAATTAAGAGGCGTGTGAGACTAGCATGCTTACAACAATCCCATGATTATTTACAGAAGCATGCATAAATTTTGTTTTCAGTAACTAAGATTAATTTCATTTTTTGATTAATTAGTAGGTGAAAATGTAATTAAAGAATCCCAGAAATGCAAGGAATTGAGGTCCTGTCCGTCCAAGTTATGAAATTAATCCCACCCCACCGACAGAATATCAAATTAAAATTGTGGAAATGCGAATGGGGAAAGCAATGCATGCCCAGAAGACACAACTCCAAAATTCTAATAAAAAAAAAGGAATAATTAAAAAGGGGTACCTGCAGAAGGAGGAAGAGTGTGATGATCTTGAGCTTTATATTTACTGCTGTAATTATTATTATTATTATTATTATTATTATTATTAATATGAGGTTGATGACGGTGAGTAGTATTAGTATTATCGGAAGATTTCTTCTTCTTGTCAGAATTACCCGAACACCCAAACAAACATCCCATCTTCTGATGATGATGATTTCTGTCTCTCTGTCTGTCTGTCGGAAAGAAGGAAGGAGATGACAGACAGATGAATGAAGATAAAAAAAGAGAGATTAATTAAGACTGAGTTGATTCTAAGAAAGAAAGAAAGAGAGAAAGCAATAAAAACCCAGGCACAGGCACAGTGTCTCTCTTTAAAATATCGGAAATTCAACCATTTTTCTCTCTCTCCTTGCCTTTTCTGTTTCTCCTTTGCTTTAATATTTTTGTTTCTCCTTTTTATATTTGTTTATTATTATATTCTGTTTTTCCGTGTAAGGAAGAGAGAGAGAAGGAGAGAGAAATGGGTAATTGGGTACAGACGTACAGTAGACAAATGAGATACTACTACTACTACTATTACGAGTATTAGCCATGAATATGAATTATGTTGATTTTCAAATTTCAAATTATGGTCTCTCCATCTTTTTCTTCACCCTCACCTCCTTTTCCGCCTTTCTTTCTCAATGCTTGTTCAACAACACAAGTACACAACTAGTGTTTTCAATCACATTTTCACCTAATCTTTTTTTTCTACAATGCTCTTTTCCTCCTCTACTCATTCTCCCTACAATTTCACGCTTTTTATGGTACATAACATAGACTAACAATCCCGATCAAATTCACTTGTTAACCACTCGGCCGGCCAACCTTAATCATCGAATTCATTCATCATGACGTAATAGTATAAGAAAAGTGTGTCCCGCCACTTAGTAAATACAGTAGTATAATTTTCTATTATGGTAATTATTTTGTCACCTGTAAAGTTGTAAAATAAAATGATGGAATTGAAACTTATATGTACTTGGAAACAATCTAGTCATAATTTCAACAAGGAATAATAATCCCTTTTGAGTAAATTGTGTTGATTTTGCAACAAAAATAATTTTCAAAAATTATGTTATGATAGTCACCAAAATTTGTGTTGACCAGTGAAATCAATGACAATGCATTAGAAAAAAAAATTAAAAAAATTAAAAATTAAAAATTATGGGAGCAAAAATACAATGTGTGTTTAGGGTAGACAAAGTTACGATGAGTTACTTCGTATGAAATAGAATGAAGCGTGATGAGTTAACTAGACGACCTCAAATATTTTGAAGAACATGTAGAAGTGAACTAAGGAGGGTGTTACCAACACGAGTGTGTTATTAGCACAAGTCTAATGATTTTGCTAGTTAGCGACTCATTCGTTTCTAAGTGAATGTTACCTCAATATTCCAATAACAATTTTTTCAAGTATCAGAGCTACCGGAACATGTCCATTTCCAGTTTCATCAAATGGTGTAATCATATTTGTTATTATTGTACACATCATAAAGAACTTGGTCTCACAAAGTCAGAGCATAGTAGATCTTCTATCCAATTTTGTGTCTCTATACATGTACAACACCAAACATAAGTTTGGTAACTCAAATTTTAATAAATTATTAGTGCATTGCAAATTTCTAATTGATGTGGTTATGTGGTACATGGAGTGCAATACGAAATGGGATAGAGGATCAGCTTTAATGTGAAACTTAAATGTACTTACATTATCACTCATCATATTAAGTTTCTAATTTGAAATGAAATGAAACTCATATTTAAACCTTTAATTAATAGTATTCAAAAACTGTACTCTCAACATTTTAGCTTGCATACCTCTCACAAATTCAATTTAAGCTTGACAAAATGTAAAGCATTGGATAAATGGTAAACAAAAGGGAGTACACCTCAGTAACACAAATGAAACCAAATAGAGCTACATTATTCATGGAAAACTTGATTTGGTAGGTGGTAATTAATTAGTTGACCACTTTGACCACACGGTTTGTGTTAGCAGCTTGTTTGCGACTGCCACGTACAACTACAAGGCTTTGGATGGGAGATTAGAGAGTTTATTATTAGTTGCGTTTACGGCAAACTCCCTCCACGCGTTAAGGTTTGGTAATTAAGGTTAGTTATTACTTATTAGAGCTGTTTCCAAACATTCCCCTAATTAATCCCCCATTTACTCACAAGTCACATACAACTAAAGCGATTCTTCGACGAAAATTCCCACGTACAGGCTCAAATGGAAAGCTTATTCATTATTTTATTAATTAATTGGTGGTGACAATGACGTGTGGTCACTAGTTTTACTCTGCTAGTAAAAAAAGATTACGACTTATCTTATTAGTCTACCTTAGCTTAGTGGTTAACTAATCACCAAATTGTAAGCTACGGATGAGATTATGTAAATGTTGTCTTTTAACTTTGTAAAAAGGACGGCTTCCGACCACCTCATTCTTTCAGCCAAGTGTCGTACCCTGATAAGATATTAGGGTATTGAATGATAGTAGTTGTTGTTGTGTTCTCATTGATGAGGGGTGAACCCCCTATTTATAACGTTACAATAGCTTGTACCGTAAGACAGAGATCTACCCCTATTATTCAATAATACTATTCCTACCATAAGTCTAATATTCCCTCCCTAATACAATTTAGGAATACTTCCTAATCCTCTAACACCCCCCCTCAAACGCATGGTAACTTTGCAAAAGTTTCCATGGGTTTGAAAATTACAATAATTGTGTAAAAGAAAAAAATAGTATCCGTAATTGATCAACCCGCAATCCCTGTTCATCCTTGTTCAGCATCATTCGGTTTGATGGTACCGAAAAACCAAAATTGTTTGTTTGTACGGTTTACTGGACACCGAAAAACCACGGAGTTTGTTTGTCACGGTTTGATGGACACCGTAAAACCAAATTCGTACGGTTTAGTGGACACCGAAAAACCAAATTTGTAATTCAGTTTTGATGGAACTGAAGAAACCAACCATTAATTCGGTTTGATGGTACCGAAAAACCAATTTTGTTTGTAGTTGTTTGTTTGTTAAGGGTCGAAAAATCGTACGACCGAATCGTAGTAGTAAAGGGTGAACGTAGGAGAACAAAGGAATTTGGGCCAGTCAAAGGAACTTTGATTTGAATGATCTGTTGGGAATTCTAGACGTATATGTAGCTAGGAAATAAGATTGAAAACACATTTTTTTTTTTTGAGTTAAACGTAGGAAAGAAGAAATTTGTAGGTTGAATCATTACTATCGAAATCCCGCCGGTGGGCGCCATATATTTTCAGCCCACCGGCAGGGCAGCGGAAGCGATTTGCAGAGTCCTCTAGGAAAGAGGCTCTGATACCATGATAAGAGGCAGTCCTCTACCATTATTCATTTTTTTTTTGGTATTGACTTAAACGTAGGTAAAGAAGAAATTTGTAAGTAAAAGTTGAATCATTACTATTGAAATCCCGCCGGTGGGCGCCTTAGATTATCAGCCCACCGGCAGGCAGCGGAAGCGGTTTGCAGAGTCCTCTAGGAAAGAGGCTCTGATACCATGATAAGATATTAGGGTATTGAATGATAGTAGTTGTTGTTGTTGTTGTGTTCTCATTGATGAGGGGTGAACCCCCTATTTATAACGTTACAATAGCTTGTACCGTAAGACAGAGATCTACCCCTATTATTCAATAATACTATTCCTACCATAAGTCTAATATTCCCTCCCTAATACAATTTAGGAATACTTCCTAATCCTCTAACATACCCCCTTACCAATTGTATTGCTGCTTTCATCACCATCTTGCACGCGCCTATTCTCCCCCATTCAATTCTGTTACTCCAATACTCCGTATAACATTTGTAGATGTCAACTTCTAGGATAAGATAAAATTAAATATAAGTTTGGTCGGTTGCTTCTGACTGAGATTTCTAAACGGCCGTTTCTTAGGTGATGTTTCCGAATAGCCTCTGCATATACGCAGCGTATCCGTACTTGGATCTTGGGCGTATCATTATTCCGTAAACATTAGCTACTTATCTGTAGCTAATAAAAAATTATATATAAGCATCAGGTAATAACGCGTGTTTATAAACCAGGAGCATGGCTTTCTTAATTGGCAAATATTTTAGTTAGTGATGCGACTCTATGCGTGTCATCTTATATAAGAGGAACATTGATCCCTAGTGCTGAACCACTAACCTTAATTAACAAATATTACATACAATGGTACAATCCACATCGATCAGATCATCAGATCAGGAAAGAGATAGCATTTAGAATGATACGTCATATCCATTTCAATATTCACTCATGTATACTTGCATCTTTGGCTTTGAACGGCATCACACTCGTCACTTTGACCAATTAATGGCATATTAGCGGGCAATCGAAATTAGAAATTGAAAACCACACTAGATGTCATAAACGGGCCTCTTATGTTTTCTCTTTTCTCGTGCTCTCACATACTGTACATATTATGTACATGTAGGGAATAATGTAGTCGTAAAATTTTGTAATAGAAAGCACTTGATAACAGGTGTTGCAACTCATCTACCACAAGTGGGTAGCAAGACTGCAATTTGATTTCTCGAAAAATCATAAATGTTGCAAAATTTCAATTTTAAAGTGAATTATGACCAAAAATTCAAAAGATAGGATGATTTCACAAGTGGAGGGAATCCAAAATTATACATTTCCACATTTCCACGTGAAAGAATATAAAAATTGGGGAGGAACTAAATTAAATAAAAAAAGAAAAAAAAGAAAAAGGATTATAGCGTTATAGGGGGTGATGACAATTGACAAGACAGAGGGGCGAGAAGAAACTCAAGAATTGGAGAGAGGAGAGGAGAGAGAATGGCGGCAGCAGGAATGAAGTTTGTTGGTCTGAGACTGAGACTGAGTTTCTTGAAACAGTATGGCGTCGGCCGGAAGTGTGTCCGCGCGTACTCGGCGGCGGTTATGTCTCCGCCGTCTAAGGCAGTGGTTTACGATCAGCACGGCGCTCCTGATAAAGTCACTAGGTCTCTCTTTTAATTAATTAATCTTCTTTTTATTTTTTAATTAGTATTTTGATTTGATTAATTGATTATGATCAAAGTAGTAATTGATTGTGAAGCGCAGAATGGTGGAGTTGCCGCCGGTGGAAGTGAAAGAGAATGATGTTTGCGTCAAAATGCTCGCCGCTCCCATCAACCCTTCCGACATTAATCGCATTCAAGGTCTCTCTCACTCTCTCTTTTATCCTAAAAGAAACTTATTCAAGAAGATACTCCACTCTGTCAGTATGGCTGATTGATTGATTGATTAGAGTAAATATATAAATGTAGGGGTTTATCCTGTGAGGCCGGAGCCACCGGCAGTAGGAGGTTATGAAGGTGTTGGGGAAGTTTACGCCGTCGGAAGCGCTGTCAAAGGCCTGTCTCCTGGTGACAGGGTCATCCCTTTTCCTCCCTCTTTTGGTACTCCCTTTCTTTTCACTTTATTACACCATTTCCTGTTTTAGATTAAGTCTACATACATATGGTCGCTGAATGAACAACTTAGTGTCATTTATCCTTCTGATCTAGTATTATCGCGGATTACTTCATCCTTTCTTATCTATCCTGAGGCTGTTTTATCTCATGCTGGATTAGTTTGTTTACTACACAGGAACGTGGCAAACGTATATTGTGAAAGACCATAGCGTTTGGCACAAGATTAACAAACACACTCCTATCGAGTACTCTGCTACCGTTACTGTTAATCCTTTGACTGCCTTTGCAATGCTTCGAGACTTTGTCCAACTCAATCCAGGTTTTTGCCTTATTCTACCTTCTTTGCAATTTCAACACAAGCCAGACTGTTTCACTTGGACTGCACTAAAAGCGTAGATTGGTGATTGTATCTGCAATCTACATGCCTTAATATCTGACTAATAATGCGTTCCTTTGCTTCATCGCGCTGGATGGTAATAGGTGATGCCATTGTGCAAAATGGGGCAACGAGCATGGTCGGCCAGTGCATCATTCAGCTTGCACTAATTCAAGGTCTCCATAGCGTCAATATTATTAGGGACAGGTGCTACTTTGAATCTTCAATTCAAGGTGTTTTTATTGACATGTGAAAAAATGTTGAAAGTTAAGTTCTGCCGTAGTGGTTTAAAATGCTCTAACGCATAGCAATTTCTCTCTGATTCAGGCCTGGGGTAGATGAAGTAAAAGAACATCTTAAGAAACTTGGGGCTGATCATGTTTTTACTGAAAGCCAACTAGAAGTGAAGAATGTCAAGGAATTGCTGGTATTACTTATAGAGTTACAGCCACTATATCTGTAATCATTATTGCCTCTTAAGTGCTCCGCTAGAAGTTCTTTTGCATTCCCGGCTAATTGTGAAACATCTTTCTTTTCGTTTTGGTGACATGGTTCCTTAGGGAGGTTTGGCAGAACCAGCATTGGGATTTAACTGTGTTGGTGGAAATGCTGCCTCTCTAGTTCTCAAGTTTTTGAGGTAGCTATACCGAACTTCTTGTTTGTACCATTCTGTCATTTTACATACCATGGGGGTTCTTGATTGGGTGTGGGGGGTGGAGTTAACTCTCATGATGATATGTTTATATTTGTTTATTGCAGAAGCGGAGGGACTATGGTCACATATGGTGGAATGGCTAAGAAGCCTATCACTGTGTCTACTTCGTCCTTTATCTTCAAGGTAATTTACTATACTCCTCATTCATTCATGTCGGTAGTTAGGTATCCCATCTGAGGCAGGTGCCACACTTTTTGATACTATCCTCCTTATAGTCGTTCCAGTTTTTAAAATACTTTTCTTCACCATCCTTAATAGAGGCTCCGGACCTCATGTCCAACAAGAGTACTCCTAGGCTATTCATGGTAAAATTTTGACAACATTTGGCTTATTTAAAAAATGTGGTTAAATTTTGCCGAAAATGAAGTCTATAATTATAATCCACATTTTTGGGATATCCATGATCTTTGGCCCAAAAGGGCTCCGGGGCAATGGCAAATCAATTCTATTGGAAGCCCCAAGGGGTCATATTATGGGTTGTAGGTAAGTACTAGAGCCAAAAGCTAGGTTGCCAAATCCGGCAAAACCGCTTGCTAGCCATAGCGGGTGACGTGTGTCAAAAAGGCTTAGAGAACTCCCTCAACATAGTAACAACCCTCATATACAACATGGGTACTCTAAGGCTGTCCATAGTAAAGTTCCGTTATCATTTCACGACCTTTAAATTTTGACCAAAATTCGTAGTATATAAATATATAATTATAACAGAAAATCTACATTTTTAGGCCAAAAATGGTCCTGAAACAGATACGGCTAAAACTTTTGTGAAAGCCCCTGGAGGTCATATCATGAGTTTTTCTTAACAATATACTAAAAGTCGAAAACCTATGGTAAATTCCAAAACCGGTAAAAGTCACACGCTGCCCTAAATCGGGTGCTGTCTGCCAAAATGCCTCGAAAGACATCCCTAATAGAAGCACCAGACCTCATATCCAATTAGGATACTCCAAGGCTGTTCATGGTGAAAGTTTGAGAAGTCTTGGCTATTTCAAAAAATATGCTCAAATTTGTTGAAATTGAAGTATATAATCCATGTTTTTTAGGCCCAAAATGGCACTAGAACATTAACGGTCAAAATTTGTTGGAATCCCCTAGGGGTCATATTATAGGTTATAGAAAAATATTAGAGTCAAAATCCTATGTTAGGTTGCCAAAAGCGGCAAAAACCGCACGCTAGCTTCATCGGGTGACATGTGCCGAATATGCTTAAAGAACTCCCTTAACAAAGGAACTAGCTCTCATATACAACCAAGGTATTCTAAGGCTGTCCACAGTAATGTTCTCTTAACGTTTCGCGACTTTCAAAGATTTGGTCAAAATTGATCAAAATCGAATATAAGGCACGGTTTTTGGCGTAAATGGCTCCGGAACAAAAATGGGTCAAACTTTTGCTAAAGCCTTTAGAGGTCATATTATGAGTTCTGAAAAAAATGCTAATGTTGAAAACCCATTTTAATTCCCAAAATCCGCAAAAACCACCACACTACCTTAAGTGGGGGACGCGTGCCGTAATGCCTAAAAAAACATTTAAAACAGAGGCACCGGACCTCATATACAACAAGGATTTTTTCATGGCTGTCCATGGTAAAATATTGAGAACATCTGGCTTTTTAAAATATGATCAAAGTTTGCCGAATTTGAAGTATATAATCCTCAGTTGTTGGCCCGCCACCTGAACAATAACGGATCAAATTTTATTCGAAGCCCCTATGTATCTTCAGCAAATTGTTAGAGCCAAAAAAACTGTAGTAGTTTGCAAAATTGATCAAAGCCGCACATTAGCCTTAGCAGGTGACGTCTGTCGAAAAAGCTTAAAAAAAACCCTTAACAAAGAAACCAATCCTCGTATAAAACATGGGTACTCTAAGGGTGTCCATAATAAAGTTTCGTAAACAGTTCGCAACTTTTAAAATATCGATTAAAATCGACTAAAATCGAAGCCTTTTTGACACACGTCACCGAGGCTAATGTGCGGTTTTTATCGACTTTGGTAATCTACTATCGGTTTTTGGCACTAATATTTTGCTGAAGATTCATAGGGGTTTCCATCAAAATTTGATCCATTGTTGTTCCGGTGCAATATGGAGCACATTTAGCTATTTTCAAAGAACTCGTCAATGTTGGCCAAAACCGAAGAATACAATCCACGGTTTATGACTGGTGACACAAAAGTCAAAGTAATACAGTATTATGTAAATTATATAATAATGAGTAAATTATGACTTATGACGGAAAATTAGTATTAGTTTTATACAAAATGGCTGGTGGCTGAAAAAGTTAAAAATAATATAAGTAAATCATGATAATTGAGCCGTAATTAATATACATACATAGCCCGGGTATGAGTCGGGCACCCAAACTAGTAATGATGTATTCTCATATCTGTCAGAGAGAAAAAAGAAGTCACGGTCGTTTAGATTTCCTAGTCCGTTTCAGTAATAAATTACGTGAAGTGTTTATTCAAACAAGCCTTGCTCGTACATGGAATGGATGGGTAGGCCAGGGGGACTGCGGAAGCCTCAATAGAGGCATTGTTCTTTATATGTAATGACCTGTGTCATTTGCCAATGATATTTTTGTGTATTGTTTCTAGGACCTTTCGTTGAGGGGCTTCTGGCTTCAGAAATTGATGAGTACAGATAGAGCAAGTGAATGCAGAAATATGATTGATGAGCTCTTAGATCTCATGCGTGATGGGAAGATAAAATACGAGTAAGTTCTCTTTTGCAGAATGAAGTGCTTGTGTGATACGTGATGTTATACCTGGCTGCTGTGAATTACTTGGAAATGATAAAGATGCATCTATTTATCACAAGTCTTCCACACTGTCTGAAACCACAAATTAACTTCTCAATATGAAAACTCTGATAAAATGACTGATAACTTCGTTTTACGCTGTCTTATTATGTTCTCCCCTTTTGCTGTTGTTATCTGTTTTTGCTGGGTACCTTTTGTAATTCATCAAAGCCTGTCCAAGTATGTATAACTTAATCTTTCATGGTTTTTAGACACTTTGGAAAAAGTGACAGAAATGGCCAAAATTGAGCAAAACCGAAAGCTATAATGCACGTTTTTTGGGCCAAGAATGGCACTAGAGCAAAAATGATTAAATTTTGTGTAGTAGTAGCTCATAGGGGTCATATTATGAGTTATAGAAAAGTATTAGAGTTTAAGACATATGCTATGCTCTCCAAATCAGCGAAAAACACACGATTTGCTCGACGTGACACGATACCAAAATGTGCTTCAAACACCAATTAATGAAAGAAACCGGTACTTACATTCACCAAAGCCAGTCCAAGTATGTATAACTTAATATTTCATGTGTTTTTAGACACTTTGGAAAAAGCAACCGAAATGGCCAAAATTGAGCAAAACCGAAGGCTATAATGCACGTTTTTTGGCAAAAAATGGCACTTGAGCAAAAACGGCTAATTTTTTTGTTGTAGTGCATATGGGTCATATTATGAGTGAGAGAAAAGTGTTAGGGCTTAAGTCCTATGTTATGGTCTCCAAAGCAGACAAAAAACACACGATTTGCTCGACGTGACACGAGACCTAAAGTCCTAAAGGTGCTTAAAACACCAATACACAAAAGAAACCGCCTCTTACATTCATCAAAGCTTGTCCTAAGATGTATAAGTTAATGTTTCATGGGTTTTAGGACACTTAGGAGAAAGTGACCGAAATGGCCAAAATTGAGCAAACCGAAGGCTATAATGCACGTGTTTTGGCCCAAAATGGCACTGGACCAAAAATGACAATTTTTTTATAGTAGCTCATAGGGGTCATGTTATGAGTTCTGGAAAAGTATTAGGGTTTAAAACCTATGTTATGCTCTTCAGTTCAGCGAAATTCAAACGATTCGACTTGACACGAGACCTAAAGGTTCTTAAAACACCAATAAACAACCGAAACCGCCTCTTACATTCATCAAAGTTTGCCATAATATGTATAAGTTAATGTTTCATGTGTTTTTAGACACTTTGGAAAAAGTGATTGAAATGGCCAAAATTGAGTAAAACCGAAGCCTATAATACACGTTTTTTGGCCAAAAATGGCACTGTAGCAAAAATGACTTAATATTTTTTAGTAGCTCATAGGGGTCATATTATGAGTTATGGGCAAGTATTAGGGCTTAAGACCTATGTTATACTCTCCAAAGCAGCAAAAAAACACGGCATTTGCTCGACGTGACACGAGACCTATAGGTGCTTAAAACACCAATAAATGAAAGAAACCGCTTTTTATATTCATCAAAGCCGGTCCTAATACGTATAAGTTAATGTTTCAAGGGGTTGAGGACACTTTGGAAAAAGTGACGGAAATGGCCAAAATTGAGCAAAACCGAAGGCTATACACTTCGGTTTTGGCCAATTTTTAGCCACTTTTATGAAAATTTCAAAAAGTTTCAAAACTTCACCATTGACATGTTTAGAGTGCCTTTGTTTGAAATGAGGCCGGTTATCGTTTTTGGGAGTTAATTTAGCCCTTTTGCACTATTCACCAGAAGAGCCTATTTTTTTTTTTTTTTTTTTTTTTTTGTTTTGTTTTTTTGGTTGCCAAAATCGAGATCCCAGCGTAAGCTTATGCCTCTTATATTTTGTTAAAACCCATAATATTACCTCTCGGGGCTGCCAGCTGCCCCAGAACTTTGAGTTCTTTTTTTTTCCCGGGGCTTATTTTATGCCAAAAACTGTGGATTATACAATTTCGGTTTGGCCATGTCAGAAACTTTTTCTGAAGTAGCCTAATGTTCTCAAAACTTTTGCATGGATGTTTTTGGAGTTTCTTTCATGGATTTAAGTTGTCTATCCCCTATCTGCAGCTCTTTAAGTCTCTTCGTCTCCCTTCGCCAATAAGGCTAGCGTACGTCTTTGGCAGATTTGGTCTGCTACCATAGGGTATATAGCTCTAATATTTTGCCACAACACATTATATCACCCCTAGGAGCTCCTGTTAAAATTTGAGCCATTTTTGTTGTGGTGCCTTTTTTTTGACAAAAATCGTGGGTTATACACTTTTGTTTTGGCCAATTTTCAGCCACCTTCATGAAAAATTCAAAAAGTCTCAAAACTGTACCATTGACAGATTTGACACGTTTTGTGTGCCTTACTTTGAACTGAGGGCCGGTTATTGTTTTTGGGAGTTCATTAGGCCCCTATGGTACTATTCACCCGATTTGCCTGGTGTGCAATCCTTGTCAGATTCGGGATCCTAGCATAAGCGTTGGGTTCTAATATTTTTTAAAACCCATAAAGTACTCATCGGTGCTGCCACAGAAAATTGTGTTCTTTTTCTTCGTAGGCTTTTTTTACGCCAAAAACTGTGGATTATACATTTTCGGTTTGGCCAATGTCGGGACTCTTTTCCGCAAGTAGGCTAATGTTATTTAAAACTTTTGCATGGATACTCTAGGAGTTTCTTTCATGGATTTAAGTTGTCAATTCCTCTATTTGAAGGTCTTTTAAGCCTCTTCGCCTCCGTTCATCAATTAAGGCTAGCGTACGGTTTTGGCATATTTGGTCTGCTACCATAGAGTATACAACTCTAATATTTTGCCACGACACAATATATCGCCGTTAGGAGCTCCTGTTAGAATTTGAGTCATTTTTGTTGTGTTCGCATTTTTGGCCAAAAATCGTGGGTTTATACACTTCGGTTTTGGCCAATTTTCAGCCACTTTTACGAAAAATTCAAAAAGTCTCAAAACTTTACCATTGACATGTTTAGAGTGCCTTTCTTTGAAATGAGGGGCAGTTATCGTATTTGGGAGTTAATTTAGCCGCTTTGACTATTCACCAGAAGAGCCTAGTGTATGTGTGTGTGTGTTCTTTGGTTGCAAAATCGTCCGGCAATAATGACTAAAAATATTTGACTGCAAAAAAAAATATTAAAAAATAGATCGACTGCTTAAATAGGTGGGTGGTCTACTGCTCCATAATATGGAATAATTTACATTTCATTGTTCTTCGCTTAATGCAGGATGGAACTTGCTCCATTCAACGATTTTCATTCTGCTTTGGACATCGCTCTGGGAAAACAGGGTAGCCGACCTAAACAAGTCCTCACTTTCTGATTCGTGTGGATGATACTTTTATGAGGGGAAGGTGTTCTGAAATTCATTGCATAATTTAGCTTTGACCAAGAGTCGAGAAACTGTGGGCATATAAGCTGAAAACTCAAGCCCGCTTGTTGATATGTAATCTCTTTGGGTACTTCGTGCGGCTTAGCTCGCATATCGTTAATATGTAATCTCTTTGGGTACTTGGTGCTGCTTAGCTCGCCTCTTGTTGGATCTTTTGTGTAATACAACGCTAATACCCAATACGGTATACAGATTTTTTTTTGTGACTGGTATGTTGAACCCTTGGAGGCATAAAGCATAATGAATGTAGTTGTTCCTCTGAACTGTTCGGGCTCACACCGGGAGAGCTTTTACCCGGGAATAAAAGATTAGATTTGCATCTCTTTCGCCTTTTGCAACTTTGTGGAAACTGTACAGTGCAAACCAGCTTTGCTGGAAACGGAGATTCGACATCAACTTAAACTTTCTTCTCTTTAGAGGATTCATGTATGAATCACTTAGCGTTGTAAAAAGTCACAGCAGGCTCATGAGAGCAATAAATTGATTTTGAAGAATAATTGTGCAAATTGAAATAATATGATCGGTGAACCTAACTTATACAAGTACATTTTGAATGAATCTCCTACTAGTAGCAAAAATGGTACCAAATCGGCAAATCCTCCATGTATCATGTTTCAGATTAGCCACGACTCACGAGCCAGCTCTCAGTGAACGCTTTCCTTCTCCAATATGAAGTCCACAGCCTCTTCCACATTGTCAACGACCTGCACAAGCACAACATAGAACAGTCAAACAGAAATGTCTATGCGGCTGACCTTTTTTCTTTAATCCTTCCTCAGGAGACCAACTAAACAATAGCCATCACAGTAAGTCACTTCATTTGGGCAATCAGATTCACAAAAGAAGTTTTAGTCATAAGTTCTTAACTCCGAAGTTTACACCATTCGCGTACCTTGTCTGCCTGAAATTCATGATCATTTTCACTTCCTCTAAAAACGCCTGTCCTTGTTAAAATAGAGAACCAGGGTCGTCCAGCCTGAAATTAACATTATTGTAACGAATGCAGTTATACCTTTGGTTAGACGCGTAAGGATACCACTCATGGCAAAATTCTCAGTGCCAGATATGCTCAATGTGAATCAACTACAGAAGGGAACAGATACTAACCTGATGTGCACCTTTTATATCGACTGAAGGGTTGTCCCCAATCATATATAGTGTTTTGAAAGGACTAAATCCACCTAAACCTTGATCGGAAAATTGATGTTTGTGAACTTCCCTAAGAGTCATTTCAGCATTCTTGAATGCATGAGGGTTTGGCTTCCCAACGGCAGAATACTGCAACGGATGGGGATGAATGCTGCATAATAAAGCTTAATCTCAGACCTCAGTGACGCGACAGTCAGTGTGTGAGCATAATGTCCAAGGACCATATGGCATCAAGAACAAACAAACAACTTGATGGAGCAGAGCTCTCCAAACAACCTTCTAACTTCTTAAGAGTTCCATTCTCTTTTTTTTTTTTTCTTTTTTTTTTTTTTTTGGTGATACATAGCTTTTATTGGTATGACACCTATGACAGAGCTCCTCCTTGAAGTAGACAAAGGAGCATAACTTATCAAGTTCTGAGCACAAAATAGAAGGTCAGAACTACTCAGAAGAGTTCTAGCAAATGGGGCTTTTACATTTTCAGATCATTCTTTGAGCCTTACTTCAATACAGGAAATATTTTTAGGTTGTAAACTATACATGAGTTCACAGATTACAAGTACCGTCATCAAGGAGATCCCGCCAGCTAGCCTTACCTGTTGAAGACAGATTGTAGAGATATCCTAAATGCACCCATGCCAAACCGTTCCGTTGGAAATGCACCCTGTGTTTAGAGATGTCACATCAGTACATAATAGATTCAGAATATATTTCTTTATGGTAGTTATACATGCATAGGTTTCAAGCAAACTGACCTGATACTTAAGATCGTCATGAGCAAAGTACAAGTCCGGCTGCATTCCAATTTCTTTCCCAGGAAGACCCCCAGTTCTTAATATGTCACAGAGAACCTACAATATTACAGAGTTATTTATCAAACAACAAATATTTGATAAGAGAAGCTTTCAAACAAGCTTGAAAGTTAAGACTAGGAAGTCAGCTCTGCTAAACAACCTGAATGTCCCTGCTCCAGTCAACAGAATCACTCACGACAAAAACTGCTTGGACCTTCTGCGAGGATACATATTTCCTTTTCTCTGCTGATGGAAAGTCGCCACTCTGGTCTAAATTTTGGTCCACTCTCCACTTTTTGTGAGGTGCAAGAGGATCAATATCGTCGAAGCACAATGCATACTCATCTATAGAAATGACATTTCTATAAAGACGAGGGAAAACAAGTGCGTGATTAAAACAGACATCCACATAAATGATGAGCATTTAAAATAATATAAGTCGGAGCAATACTACTAATGAGCAGATGGCCTTACTTGAATCCATACTCGGACAGCACTGCAGCAGGTTCCCCCTTGCCCACAGCAACAACAAAATCATTCTCAAATCTGCATATTATTAACAACGTAAATAAATGAAAAGAGAACGAATATGCCATGCATATCATCAACAAAGGGATTGCTTTAGCTTCAGTTTCACAATCATACATAGTAAGCAGTGCTTACTAAGCACAAACGTTTCAAGTTTCAATGGTGCATTGGTATGCCGTATGCCACAGTTAACAGTTTACATTATTTAGACACCATGTTTTCCCTAATACCAAAAGCCATCAGAGAACCTGCAAAAGCTCAGACAATCATCCTAAACTCAATAACACAAAGAAGGCACCCTAATTCTTATCATTATTGAGTACCAAATGACTAAACTTTCTAAATGAAACAGCGGATGACAGCAGCCAAACAGAATAATCGTCATGACAGCAACTTTGAAGACGTACTTTTTTGCAAGTTGTTTGAAAGGTGAATGTCCATGCAAAACCTGAAACAGGCAATGGCAGCAGAAGTAACAAACAAATTATGGAATGCTAGTGTACGTTAGGAAATGTGACACAAACAGACATTACACAGTGTAGAGCATACCTGTGACGGTAAAACTGTGACGTCAAATAATTTGCTCAACTCAAAAGCCCTTTTAGATTCACGAACTCCACCCCCTATCATATCATACATGTCACTCACATCAGATTTTTACAATTACAATTGAGAATTTCACAATAAAGCACAAGCAACCACAGAACAACAATAACACTAACACTACTAGAGTGCCTCAAAGGCTCCCGCCTACGCCAAAACTGTCTACAACCAATTGAATCCAATTGAACAGCAATTTCGAATCAAAAAGATGCAAACTTTATATTTGAACAGTAATCGCCAATCAAAAAGATGGTAACTTTATACTCCAATTGATTAAGCAAAGCAAAGAACAACGAAATAGTTACCATTGGTGAGGAAGACATAGGGGATTTTCAAGGAACCTGCAGGTGGACACAGTAAGGTTATAGAAATGAGACAATGACACTGTAATTTCTTGTTGTTTAGGAGTAAAAGGTAAGAAAAAGACGGACCAGAGGGATTGTATAGCTTGCGGAGAGCATGAGGGGAGCCTCCAATGGGGGAATTACCGCGCAGTAAAACGCCGTCAATGTCAAAGGCAATCCCAAACCCAGGACTGTAATTTATTCCATTCAATCAAATCAGACAAACAGAATGACAATGTATGGGGAATGAACAGAGAAAGTACCTGGGAGAATCAGAAGAGGAATGAAGTTGTGAGAAGGAGCGACATATTTGTGCAAACACTGGGGAACATTGTCTTCTCTGTACTTGTTGCTGTAATATCTTCTTCACGATTCCTTGCATCATCTCTTCTTCTTCTTTCTCTCCTTCTGTTTTCTTCTTCGATCTCTAACGCAATCTTATTAAATACGACACTTGAGACGGTATTTGAACCTGTGTCCCCCTTGTAACTTTTTCCTCAAGACACTTCTACAAGTGTGTGCCCGTCTAGGACTCTAGGCTCATCCTACCGGGTTTCATACAACAACAAAGCCATATTGGACGGCTTTGGGCTTCATTTTGCGTGTTTGGACTTTGTGTTTGCGTGAGAGGTGACTCATGGGGTGTCTCGGGCATGAATTATAATAAACATCTGACTTCGGTATTTTGGACTGTTTCAAACGATTGTTTAAATTAGTTTTGTGATCCATACGTATTTTATGGTGACCCCGAACTACCCTAATCCCACTTTAGGAGCTTATTCATCCATTTTATGTCGTCTAAATTAACGGCTTTTTTCCCACATTACTTATTGTACATTTGGACAAATGATTCACATCAAAAAGATGTGAAATTGAGTCATAGGGCCAAGTTACATCCCTAAAGATGACTTAATAAACAACTTAGATCTTCACCATCGTCATGCCCCACGCGTCAGTCAAGTTTGATTTGTGTTGTAACTTGTAACGTTACCCACAAAAATAAAATAAAAACAAAGGCAGTGCAATTATCTGGGTTGGATTGAACCTCGTTTCTCACACTTTTTGTCGTCAAACCAAACCGCGAAAGGGCCATTTTGCTCACTCCCACCTCTCCTTACCCAGGCCAAGGGCAGAGGCTTCCACAACAAGTCACCACCACCCCCTTCCAACTTGGCTACTTTCTGCATCTTCTCTCAATCATCCAACTTGAGCTCTGCTATGCTTCTGGTAAAATCTTCCTCTGTCAATCCTTCTTCTTCATTTGCTGTTTATTTTTGTATTTGTCTGTGGTTGGTAGAGCATCATTTTCCCAGCTCACCCCTCTTTCTTTCGGATTCTATCCTCTTAATTAATCCTTGAGCTGCTGGGTTTCCCATTTCATTTCTCCATAAAGATTGAATCTTTCTTCCATAAAACTTGAGCAAGACCTTTTCTTTCAAGTTTCACTCATTAATTCCTTGAAATTCTGGATTATTAAATAACAAAAACAATGGTTACCTCAATTGGGTTTCCTTCAAATTTGTATTACCAAACCTTAGAGACCCCTTTTCCTTGCTCCCAATACTTTGTTGGTCCTAGATTCTTGAGGGCTCAATCTCAATCATGTGCTAGGGTTCCCATCACTCTCACTGTTACTGCTGATGATATTGTAAACCCAATTGCAAGTAAGCCTAGACAGTTTCGGGTTTATAATTCGCTTCAGTTGGACCGAGTTTTGACGAGTGGAGATGTGGAGGAGATGAGTGAATGCTTCTTTGAGGCCATTGAAGAGTTAGAGCGGATGACAAGGGAGCCTTCTGATATTCTTGAGCAGATGAATGACCGGTTGTCTGCTCGCGAGCTGCAGCTTGTGCTGCTCTACTTTTCTCAGGAAGGGAGGGACTCTTGGTGTGCCTTGGAGGTCTTTGAGTGGTTGAAGAAGGAGAATCGAGTCGATAAGGAAACCATGGAGCTTATGGTATCTATCATGTGTGGTTGGATTAAGAAGATGATTGAAGCTGAAAAGGATGTTGCTGAAGTTGTTGACCTTTTGGTTGACATGGATTGTGTTGGCCTTAAACCTAACTTTAGCATGATGGAGAAGGCCATTTCAGTGTATTGGGATTTGGAGAAGCAGGGTCAAGCTGTTACTTTTGTCGAGGAGGTTCTCAGGCGCGATATCATGTCTTCTGAGGATGATGGTGATGATAGCCACAAGGGAGGCCCAGCTGGTTACCTTGCTTGGAAGATGATGGTATGCTTTTCTTATGTTGATTTATTTTGCCTGCTATTTTTGCTTCACTGTATTGTTTCATTAGCCATATGCAATCCTAAGTTGTTTATTGGTTGTGTAAGACCTTTTCTTATGTTGCATTTCGCGATCAAGTAGTTGTGGACCTCCGTTTGTGTTTCATGAACCTAGGGTTAGTTTGTTACTTACCAGTGATTCAACAGTGATTAATTGTTCATGTAAGGATGGGATGTCATGATTTTGATCAGTGTTTTAAACTTTTAATTGATTTTGTTAGGAGAAAGGAAACTATAGAGATGCCGTGAAACTGGTAATTCACCTCAGGGAAACAGGTTTGAAACCTGAAGTTTACAGCTACCTCGTTGCAATGACAGCTGTGGTTAAAGAGTTGAATGAAATTACAAAAGCTCTGCGTAAGTTGAAGGGTTTTGCCAGAGCTGGCCTTGTTGCTGAGCTGGATGAAGAAAATATTGCACTTGTTGAGAGGTTTCAGTCAGATCTTTTAGATGAAGGGATTCTCCTGTCGAGCTGGGTGCTCCAAGAGGCAAATGATTCAGTACTTCCGTTGGTACACGAGAAGCTCCTAGCTATGTATATCTGTGCTGGGTGTGGGCTTGAAGCTGAAAGGCAGCTGTGGGAGATGAAGCTGAGAGGAAAGGAGGTAGAAAGGTACTTTTATGACATCGTGTTAGCTATTTGTGCCTCGCAAAGAGAAAGTGGAGCTGTGTCAAGACTGCTTACAACACTAGAAGCTACAAGTTCTTCATCCAAAAAGAAGACTTTGACCTGGTTACTCAGAGGTTATGTTAAAGGTGGAAACTTCGGGGATGCTGCAGAAACTATAACCAAAATGCTCGACTTAGGACTGCGTCCAGATAATTTGGATCGGGTTGCTGTTTTGCAGGGACTCCGAAAAAGGATACAACAGCCCGGGAATGTGGAAACCTATCTAAGACTCTGCAAGCGCCTGTCGGATGCTGAATTGATTGGGCCTTGTCTCGTATATATGTATATAAGGAGGTATAGACTCTGGATTTTGAACATGATATAGATGATGCCATGATGGTGTCCGACACTTCAGTTTGGAGATCTTAATGCTGGAGCCACGATCATAGATTTTGCTTACTTGATGACGGAGTTTGAAGAGTCGCATGAATATTTAGGTACATTCTGTAATCAATCTTTGTCCAAAATGTATGTATATGTATACTTGTATAGTTGTATGTTGTATAACGTTGATGAGCATGAGAATACCAGTAATCCAGAATGATGATGCATGTATCTTGTACATGTCGCAGAAGATATCTAGTTTAAGTGTAATAATAATACGCGTATTTTGCTTCTGGTAATCTAGTTCCTTCATTCATGTTCTTTTGTTCCAAGCATTCTCTTCCACCATCATTATGAGAAGGCAAGTTCATGGTTAATAATAGCTTCCAAGGTACTCCATCTATCAATATTCTAATGTTCTATGCTGACGAATGAATTTTTCCCTCCCCCCCCCCCCCCTCCCAAAAAAAAAAAAAACCTATATATGAATGTCGACGATGAATTTCAGCAATGCCACCAACCAACCAAACAAATATTCTTTGGAAAGGGAAAAACAAATTCATACTCTTAACAGCAGCCATGAAACGGTCCACTACTGGCACAAGGTCAAACGTACATGTTTATTATTGTATCCACTGCCTTCTAAAAATTCAGTTTCTGTATTTAATTACTCAACCAGCTTTGAGTAAGTTGCATCATTTAGCTTTACAGGCATTACGTTATCAGGAATAGGCGTGTATCTTGATTTGCAAGCCTCAATCATACGCCTAGTCGTAGCTCCAAGTTTTCATACTGCTGAAATAGTCAATGGAACATTGCACGGTAATAGAGACAAGAAGGGATCCTGGTAAAACACTGTAGCTCTTTGTAGCCCAGTTTCACTCAAGAAACGTTGTATTTTCGTTTCACTAATGTTCAATTGAACTGCAACACAGCAATGAACACGAACAATAAAGCAATTCTCACATTTAACATCCATGTATATACACCCTATCCTTCCTTCTCTCCACTCAACTAAATACTCTCCAAAACAGAACCTCTCACGCCATGAGGGTAGTTCTGTTAAACGGGATCACAAATAATATGTCGAGCACTCTACAGTCATCTATTCTAGCATTGATCCGGCCTTGACAAGTCTATACTCTATAACCCCACACGAAGTCTTCTAACTTTATACTTACATTTCTGTGGATAAAACTTCAAGCTCAGCCCACCAAAGAGGAGACAACTTTGGAGTCGCCCCTTCAGGATTTATGCCTGTGATCTCTCTTAACCGAGCAGCAACTTCTCCAATGGTTGGTCTTTCTCTAGTGTCGGGGTTAACACAATCCCGTATGATGTAAAACAGTCTTTGCACTTCCTCCTCTTCAAACGAACTTAATGTTGGATCGATTATTTCCTGTGGAATATGGTCCTTCTCCAACAGGTCAAAAACCCATTCTGCGACAGAGCATTCATCCTCCATATATGGAATCCTACCAGTGATCACTTCAAACAAAACCAACCCAAAGTTAAAGACATTGCTCTCTGTGTCTGTTGATGAAGCCTCGAAGAGTTGCAGGGAAGGTGATCTCATCTTAGATCTAGCTCCCTCAGTCCAGAAGCTGAAATCTGATACTTTAGCCGCATAATCTTCCGAAAGATATATAGAAGAAGACTGCATGTCCCTGTGAGAAATGGGTGGATCCAGCTGATGCATATGCTCAAGGCAGTATGCCATACCCATAATTATGCGTAGCCGCATTCTCCAGTCCAAGCGTTCGGCTTCTTTAACTACAAAAAAGTAATAAAGTTCAGATAAACAAACCAAACATAATACAGTAGTAAAATAGAAATTAACATAATTAGGTACAGGGGAATAAGACACTCACTGTGCAGATGCTCAAAGAGAGTTCCATTTGGAGCATACTCAAAAACCATTACTCTAGTGAAAGGCGTCTCCTCTTCGCAGTATCCAATAAGGTTCACAAAATTTTTATGGTTTACTCTTGACAGTGTTTCTATCTGCATAGTGAGCAACAGAACATTTAGTTTTACATCAACAAACAGAAGAGTCTATCATAAGTTTCAAAACAATTACCTTCTTCCTAAACTGGAGCTCCAAATTATTAGACCACTCGGCAGGAGATTTCACAGAGCTTGCAACAACAGCTATCTCAACTCCAGTAGAAAGAGTGCCTTTGTAAACAGTCCCATCAGCCAACGAACCAATTACATTACTAAAGTCTTCACATGCTAATTCAAGTTCTGATCTCTTAAGCTGCGGCACACCTGTAGAGAAAGAATATCATTAAGAACTTGGAAATGGCTATTAGGCTGACTGTTGAGTAATCTGGCTCAAAGGGTCAGATTACTTTACACTAAAAAGACAAGACTCAAGAGTAGTCTGACAAAGAACTAACAAATCAACGGATGAAATCAATACCTGACACAAAAGCTCTCTGCAGCTGCCCACTAAGCCCAGTGGCCCAAGGTTTCACGGTGACCACCTTACAACTACGGCAAAAAAGAACAGCAGATGCCCCAATAATCAGAAATCCAAAAGCCCCCGCAACAGGGGCCCAAATTATCACCTTATGATGTTTTGACCTTGAGCCATCAGGGGTTTTATTTGAAGAAGATGATGACACGGGAACTCGGGCAGCCTGGGCTGATCCTGGTGTTAAAGCTACGACAGGTGGATTATTTGGAGGCAATGAATGGTGTACAGGTCTTGTAGGAGTATGAGATGGTAAATGAACGCTACGTGAAGGAGATGGTGATGGAGCTGATGCTGGTGATGGCAATGGGGAAGGGAATCGAGTTGAATGTCGAGGTGAAGGTTTGTGGGAAGGTGAATGTGAATGAGAACGCACATGAGATGGAGATGGAGACAAATGTGAGTGAGAATGACTAGGTGCTGGCGCTGGTGATTGAGATACATGTGAGGGAGCCCGGGACACAGGTTCTGTCTTGGTTTTTCCTTTGTGAATAATTTGAGGTGCCTTCAACACCGATTCCACCTTTAGCAAGCTCCTCCTTAGAAAGTCCTTTGGTTGGACATTATACCTGGTTGAGAAGCAGATAACAAATCAGTTTGACTACAAAACTCATTCCATTCCCAGCAAGCGCAACGACATTGAACGTAATGAGAAAATCATGTTAGAGATTGGCTCAAGCTCCCTTCATGTGGTCAACATACTGAGCAGAACTTAATATCAAGAGAAATATAAGAATGGTTCTCACCACGAAACAGGTTCACTGTTACACCTTATCCCATCAGATGCACCTCGCAGCTGATTCTCATCCACCTGATGTTCAGATTGCAGCTGGAGCTGATTAAGCTCAGGAGACAAGCTACCAAGGAGATTATTGTTGTCCAGCAAGCTGTAACACATGCAACGCAGGGCAAAATTTTCAATTTGAGGGACCCGAACAGGAAAAAGGAAGGAGATCCAATTCTTACAAAATATAGTTGCAAAGCTTGTAGTTTTGTAAGACAGAAACATCTACTTACAGAATTGATAGGGAGAAGTTGTTGCCCAAGTTAGCCGGCAATGGTCCACTGAAATTGTTATATCCCAAGTCTAGCACTTCCAGTTCCCCTAGGTCAGCGATTTCACTCGGTATAACCCCACTGAAGGAATTGTTGCGCAGCATACTAAAAAACAGCACAAAGGAAGAAACAATCACAAGTAGGAACACATTATAACGAGATCACTCAACGTAAAGAACAAAATGAAATGTCGAATTTAGAGTCATAAAATTGAAGTTGGAAAGTTACGAGCTTACATCGATTTAATGTAAGAGAGTTGTCCAAGCTCAGGGGCTAATGTTCCTCCAAGACAAAGATCCTTGAGATTCCTGAAAGTGGAATCACCATATTCATGATTGATGAACTAAACAAGTATACACATTAGTAGCACAGAGCTCATGCATTACATTTACAGCTGTTCCTAATTAGCCACCAAATTCAATCTGAAAATATGCAATAGATGCTACATACCTACATAAGAACCATATACTAATACCATGGTAACACAAACTTGCAATATCATGGTACACAACAGGAAATCTGTTTGATGAAATCATGGTACACATAAAATTATTTACTTGAGTAAAAGAAAAGCCAAAGAAGAAGAGACAAGTTAAAAGAACATACAAGACAACAACAAAGCCATCAGAGCAGGTGACTCCAAACCAAGAACAATGATCCAAGACACCATCTTTGAAGCTCCAGTTTGAGAGTGCATTCATTGGATCTCTCACCACTCTCTCTCTAAACTTGAGCAGCGCCATTCCTGCTCCATCATCCCCAACCATACAAAATCAAACATTTCAATTTGAACTCATAAATATTCAAATGACTCATAAAAATACAATAAAGTTGAAATCTTTATAAATTACCTTCGGTGTTGAGTGAGAAACAAGATATCAGCAGTTGATTATGGAACAAGAGTATTAATAAAATGGGCAGATTCATCTTCATCTTCATCTTCATTCTGCTATTATTCAAGATTCTACAGTCTCCACCAATCATCCTCTTTACTTTGGATTAATCACTACTCCTATTAATTAATATTTAATATGATCAACCAACTCTTCCTAGTATTATTATTTTCACTGTAAATCGATTGGAAATGAAAGAGTTGCAAATTCCGAGGATATACAAAGTTGAACAACTAATGGTTTGGTCGTTCAAGAGAAAATGAAGAGGAAGAATGCGCGTTTGGGATGAGCCCAGAAAATCACAAAGAGGACTTAACTTTGATTAATATTTGACTGAGACTTGGTTTTTTGGTGGCCGTATGTATACAAAATACACTTATTAATCATTAATGGTGTACATTATTATTAATAATAAGGTTTTTTTTGAAATTTAGTCTTCAAATTTCAATAGTGGAAAGATTCAATGATGGCGAAACTTGGGAATTTGTTTTGTGTTTTTTCTTGTAAAAAATCAATCATGTTTCTCCTACGATGATTCAATTCTTATTCAAGCAACCCCAATTTTGGTAGCCCATGTTAAATGAACTTGTCAAATAAACTTCCCAAATCCGCACACCCTACACTCTACACTTTGCCACCCATTTACTTCCCATCTCAATGAATACGCGTATTTTTTCAGTTTTTACAGCTTTCATTCATTTCCATTTAAGCTGACTTTTGGCCAACTTAATTGTCCAAAAGAGGATAACTTTACCAAAAAATAAGTTAACAAACGGTATAAAAAAAGCCACATTCGAATACGGACGTAAGTCGTCGAACTAAAGCCAATTTGCTCATTATCACTGTATCCGACTCAATCACCTTTACTACAGAAACTTCCTTGTTATTTCAATCGGTCGATCCAACTTTTACAAACATCCCTCCAATTATCACTTCATATATGTTTGATTATTATCAAAGTTCTATTTATTTATTTAAATTTGATTTAGCCACTTTACCTGTAAACATCATACTCACAAGCACAAGGATTACTACTCCATTTCACTAGCACAAATGGTGAGAGATCGTGTTCAATAATCCACCTTAAGCTACTAGTCATGACAATGTGTTAGCATCCTTTTTCTGTACAACGGGGACTCGGAAAAACGAAAAAGTCAAACTAGGATTTAAGATATGCATGGAAATCCAGAGGAAAGTGGAAAGCTTATTAATATTAAGGAGAAAGAGAGTAGGTGGTATATAGTATATAGTACTCCGTAGTATACAAGTCTTGAATACTTCTCTGCTAATATTAACAACATCGGAAAGTTAGATGAAATGAGGATGTTTGTTTACAACCAAATTAAAGTTGATACTCGTAGTCGTATACATCACACTTTCACACTACTGACACCTGCATTTAACTTCTGCTCATAAATAAACAAATTGCAACAAGTACTGCATATCAACGAAAACTGATTAGTGTATGTAGAATGTTTTTCATTAGAATATAAGTATTTCTGAGGCGGTTGGCGTCTTAATAATTCTAAACAATAATTAATCAGAACGACACATTGTTTGATTCTGTGATAAACTCATGCAGTATAAACGTATTATACACTTTACAAATAGGAGGAAGTAGCTCCATGTTCTGTGCCGACTAAACTATATTATTGCATTGCTGTGTAACAAATGCCCATAACATTTGATCCACCAACCTTGACGTACTACGGAGTACTTCACCTTCTTCATTGTCCATCTCAGCTGCCCACAACTTTCCTGTTTACCATAACTCACTGCTAAAACCAATACTCAAGTACTCATCAATGCTATATGCTCATTTTACCGAGTTCAGCGTATAACTGAAACAGTCATCTCAATCAAGCGAACTAGTTGTGCTTTTTATTTTGTGTCCGATGGTGCAAATATGAATTCAAACACTAAATCGCTAATAAATGGTAGTACGAGTAATAATGTTTTTACTTCCTAAATCGTAACAAAGAAGCAATGTGAATTAATATTATGGCCTACTGAAGTTGTGGGTGAAAGGTGGTAGGGCATTGTTTCAGCACACACTAGTCCATTTATTATGCCACGTTCCTAGAACAAGTTAGAAATCGTGAAGAAAAATCTAGTGAGATGTCGCCTTCTTCCACAGGAGAAAAAGAGAGTGTTCGAGTTGTGTCATATTCTTGTTTGAGATCCATGCATGAACTTTAAATTTCATTGTCTTGCACTCCAACTTTAAATTGAATAAAGATCTACTCGGGTGAGCTACCATGGTCCATGAGTAACTTTAAAGTAACCATATTACTGTTCACTAATCACTACACCTTATCCTAATGATATCAGTAATAATCCCCGTGTTCCCGATCAGAAATGATAAAAGAGGAGGTAATTCAAGGAATTTGTATACTCCTACTTAACAAAGACGATGATCAAAGATCCCTTATGATTATTACGAGTATTCAGTTTAATTACTACTTCGATGATCTAACTCCACTAAAAACACCTAGATTCAAGAAGAGAAGATGAAATGAAGAGTTCTGCGTATATGAGTGGATAACGATCTTCTTGTGTTAAGATGGGCTACAAACTCAAAGCTGAAGGGGACGATAATATTCACTAGTAAATGCTCCACAAACTAGAAGGGCTTTGTCGAAGAATGACATCTTCACAGAGCTCATATCATAAGGTCATTGGATCAACCAACCCTGGCAAGAGTGTGAACAGGTTGGACCTTCAGACCCAAAATTGAGCTAAAGCCCAATGCTGTTCTTATTTCAAGGCCTCTTTCCACTAAACAATCACTGATTCAGGATTTCAGGACATCATCCATCAGACTTCAGACTTTGCAGTCTGCAGTCTGCACCCATTTTGTGAAACTAGACCTCCATATTGGTCTCACTATCTCGCGTGTTTAGTTCAAAGTTAACAGTTCAGACATCAGAAGAAATTGATCATAATACATACGGAGTAGTTGCTGAGTTTCTGCCGAAGCTTTAATGCTTTGTTCTTTGAAGCATTACATCAATGACAGAAACCATGCAGCACTACACAAACAAATAGGCTCAACAACTGTGAAGACTAAGCAACATTCGAAACTAGTATTACCTAATCAACTGTGATTTAGGCTTCAGCAAGTTTTAATCAACCTAACCAAAAGCCAAAAGGAACTTCATACTTTACTTTCAAGCATGAAAGCAGGGCCTTGTAAACAACAACAGAGAACAAAGGTTTCGCCTTTTTATCTTCTATTTTGCTCATCTTCCCTAAAAACACAGAGATAATCATATCCTCCTTCATAAGAAACCCATACCCAAAAAGCAGCTTGAGGTAAACAAGAGGAAGAGCAATCTCTGTACAATCTTCATCCTACTTGACAAAATATCGCTCCCAAACAAAGAAAGACCTTAAGCAGAATTTTTTTTTTTTTAAAAAAAAAATCAGCTACAAAGAACTGATGGCAGTGTCTTGAAGACTAGCACCACCACAAGGCTATCCACGTTACTGATACTTGTTATACAAAATTACAAACCAAATAAATGAATACCATATAAACTCCTCAAGTAGCCTGAATACTCCAAATGCTCATTGCCCTTCCCAAACCTCACACAGTTTCAGATACACCAGTGTAGTTGAACGAACAGAGCAACCAAATACACCAATGCTCTACGAGCAAAAGGCTCAATGACACTAATTCACAAAGCTGGGATAGGAGTTTACTAATAGAGAGTAAGCCTTAAAATAATTGATAATCAACTTGGTTGAAATCTTCTAATCTAGCTAATTCAGGCCTTACCAAGGTCTTTCAGATGACAATACTGGCAAAGTTGACTTTAGCAAACACGGTATAAACAGAAATGGTCAACCAATCTCTTGTATAGTAAAGCAATAGAATTTATCTATTTATAGCATGACACTGGTGATATTGAACCATTCTTTTCCTAAAAGCATATATTAGATTGATTCAACTAAAACACATAACATGATGATTACACAGACGCGTCCAATGTCCATAACCCCAGTTTGCGACAGGGACAACAACGCTAAGCTAAAACACATGAATTAAAACACAAAACTACAATAACAATACCAACAACACCAGCATGAAACAAGAGGGAGCCACAGCAAGCACATAAAGATTAAAGGCCCCTTGTAAAATGAAATGAGGGTCATTTGTCAAATCATCACATCTAATCTCATCTTTGATGAATAATGATGATCCCATTAACAAACGCCACCAAACGAAGAAAACAAGATTACATTTTTGTCAATCAATATAACGAAAAAAAAAAAAAAAAAGTATCCTACTTCTCTTTTTTATATATGTCATCTTCTTTACACACGCCCAAATAAGCATTAGGCCAAAAAAGTTGAAAACACAAATTGCAATAATAATCCAAACCTAATTACTGGCCCCATATCCATACTCTATCACAGATTATGCCTCATCCTAATCATACATATATTACTTACTACTACTGATCTTAAATCTACTGCTAATCAACATCATTAAAATTAAATATCAAAAAGACGACCTGTTAAGAAGCAGCAGCATTAATCGGGCGAGGGGGAGGAGACGAGCAACGGGGGCACCTGATTAGACCGTTTTCATTACACTTAATACACGTGCGAAACCCGGTTTTCTCCGAGAATATCTTCCGGCTGCCGCTGCATTCCGCGCAAAGGATAAACCTGTACCCACCGCACGTGACGCACGTGCCTGGCTTGGAGAGGGGCAGCCCTCCGATTATCTTCTTCAGCTCTCCGATTTCGTGGAGCTGCTTTACTTCCTCGGCCCCACCAATGTACCTCCCTCCGATGAAGACACGCGGCAGTCCCAGGTTGTCGCTGGTTTTGTGACCCAGCAGCTCACGGAGCTCCGTCATGAAACCCGAATCCATGGAGAGGTCACGCTCGTCGATCGCCACCCGGAATCCCTGCAAGATTGACTGCACCGCCCGACACGCCTCGAAGGTGGGCCGGACCACCCGGAGACTCGTGTAGTAGACGACTATCCGGGTGTCGGGCTTTGGAGCGTCGGATCTGCCTGGCCATTGGCGGAGGAGCGCGTTTGCGGTGCGGACCCGGTGGAAAATGGAGCGGCGCGGGGTGGAAGGGTGTCGTTTATTATTAGCGGCGGCGGCGGGGGAAGGGGTAGAAGCGGAATAAGGATGGAAATCGGAATCATTAGGGTCAAGGCACAGATTTTCGATATCTTTGAAGGAAGAACATCGGAAAATCTTGTGGTTATACTTATCTGGGCGAGATGATGATGAAGATGTGTTGCCGCCCCAGGAACCCCACATTGATTGATTGACCACCAATTTTTGTTTAGAAATCCGAGCTGAATTTAGTAACACCGCCGCTGCATTAATTAATTAATTAACAGCGTAACATAATAATCCCTAGAGAGAGAGAGAGAGAAACAAATGGGGGTTCGATTTTTGGGAAGAAATGAATGAAGAGAAGAGGAGAGAGAGATAGAGAGACAAGGCAAAGGGAAGGGTAAAATTGCGTTAGAAATAAAGAAAGAAAAAATATGGAAAGACGAGAAGATAGAAGAAAAGCCAAAGACAGGGAATGTGGAGTACTACTACTAACTTGTGCAGATGTTATTGTTGGCCTAGACAACAAGAGGCGCCGGGAGATTAATCGGTCAAAGCCGTCAAGGCATTGTATTTAGGTATTCGTCCTAACTCGTAAGTTTTAGCAAAGCATTTAAGTCGATTTCATAGTATTTGTACCAGACCGTCTCTTAATGGACACTAAATAGTTGTATGCGATTTATTAATGTACTAATCCGTATAACATACCAAATTGATTGGAGAACTATTAATTCTACATAATGTCTAACCAAAATGTCTCGACTTCAAACTTTTAGTGAGATTCAAAACGTACATGGTTATGGAATGATATTCATGAATCATGATACTCACATTTTTTATTTGAGTATGGTTTGATTAGTTTAGTAGGAAAATTTGGATAGGAGATAGAGATTCACGAGCCCAATACATCATGATGAGATACGTGCAAATTAATGGTTTGATAACTTGATTAGCTTAATACCGGCAAAGATTTAGATTAGATGCCCCAACACATCCGTAAATTTAACATTAATGTTAACGAGAATTACTGTACGACTTTATGAGCACTAGTTGATTTGATGTGTGGTTCAACTATTTTAACTGTAGAGATAAGTTTGTTACTCCTTACAATTCGACCTCACTCATAGCTTGAAAGGAGGGGAGGGGGCACGTGACGTTGCTTGAAAGCTCAATAGAGAGGGAGTAAAGTGGGAGAGTGGGTGCATTCTGAAAAGGGAGTTTGCTTTGGGGTTGGAGAGATAGGAGAAAAGTGGGCATTTGCACCATACACATCACATGCTTTTAAATTCCTAATGGTCCCTCCATCGACGGGAAAATTATACCATTAGCGAATGCTTATCAAAGTTAATGCTACTTTTATTTTCAGAGACCATTCGAATCCTTCCATGCTAAAGGACCAACAATCACTTTCCGAGAATCGTATTTCAACGGAAATTGGAAGGAGATGAAGGGTATTATGGTATTGTGCAGAACATATAGGGTGGCTTGTACAAAAGAGTCGTGGAATTATGCACCCCTAAATTTTATCAATGGGTCGAAATAATGTCACCGTGAGACGATCTCATAGGGGAGTTACCGTATAAGAATTGGCATCCATGTCTCCCTAAATCAACCAGATCAAAATCACTATTCACTCTTCTTATTGAATTGGGCTGGATTTCATCGTCGGCCCAACTCGTCAATCTGGGCCTATTTTTTAAACAAGACTTGTGACATTTTAATCTCAAGGCTAACGCGTCACGGCTATTACACTCGACCCATAATAAAGAATAGAGGAGGAAATGGAAAAGGAAGGTGGCAGTCGCGGTGGCGACGGCGAAGAGTGGAAAGTGGTGATCAAATTCGGAGGTGAAACAATTCGAGTGACGGCCACCGCAAACTCCACCGTATCACAACTCAAATCCCAACTTCAAACCACCACCAACGTCCTCCCTCGCGGCCAGAAGCTCATTCACAAAGGTACCTCTTCTCCAATTCTCTCTCCTCTTTCATTTTTTATTTTACCCAAATTTCTAAAAATGATTGGATGTCTAAATTTGGCAGGCAAAGTTCTAGAAGATTCGAAAACATTGAGGTCTTCTCAAATTAGCAATGGTTCTAAAATCATGCTCATGGCTTCCCAAGGGCTCCACCAAGGGGTATGTCTTCCCTTCATATCATTCCCAATTTTAATCTTTTTTTTTTTTTTTTTTTGGTACCAAATTAATTAAATTCCAATTTCTAAGCATTTGATCCAACATTGATTTCCCCCCAATAATTGAATTAATTAAATGTTGGTTTAATTGACAAAAAAGGATGGACCCACGATCAACAATGCACCGGTTGTACCCAATTATCGTAAAATTGTGAATGCGGAGCGAAAGCCGAGTAGTGGTAGTTCTAGTAGTAAAGCCGTTGAGCAAGTAGCGCCCCCGTCCAAGTCTAGGACTGAGCGTTGGAAGCTCACTGGGGTTGTTGCCCTCTCTCAATCTAATCTCAAGGTACTTATATATGTTTATATCAGTGACGTTGTTGTACTATCATTCTCGACTTTTGTTATTCAGCCTCCCATCTTGATCTTTGCTCGTCGTTGTTTTAGACTTTTGTGGGTTAGCTGTCTAGGGTTTGGTTGAAATTCGTGTTGTTTTGGGTATCCAATTTGAACAATTTTCGGCTCCCTACTACATTGTCATTTGAGGTCGAGTAGGGTTGGGGAGTTTGGATTCAACTTAACGCAACTTTTGAGAGATTTAGTTAAATAGATGAACAAATAAGTCATGATGCTCTTTGTGTTGTTATTGTTGTCATGATGAGTGCGCTTCTCATGCTTCCTTTAAGTTATTGACTTCTCTATATTTAGAAAAAAGATGACCTTTCTCTGATTATCGTGTATTGTTGAAAACGTAAACTTTAAAGGCTATACCTGATGAAGTTTGGGGTTGTGGATCTTCTGCCAGAGTGCTTGATCTTGGCAGCAACTGTATATCTCAGATACCCATCAATATTGGCTGCTTGACATCTATACAGGTAAACATTCATGTATCCTGTTCTTTTCAGATTTCCAAAGGTAACATGGCGTGCTTATTGCCCACGAGTAAACCATTCTGATTCCTGCTTTGATGTTTTGTAGAAATTAATCTTGAGTACAAATGAAATTACGGATGATTCATTAAGTTGGGAAGGTCTAACTCAGCTGAAATACCTCACATATCTTTCATTGAATCAAAACCTGTAAGTATCTTTTGCCTATCCCAAATTTTCTATCCTGTATAGTTCAGTTTTGCAATAAACGTGGTCCTTAAACAATCTAAAACCAGAGCAGAGAACACCCCCCCTCCCCACCCCCAAAATCCCCAACTCCATGGCCACCATGTTTGGAGATATGAACAAATCGCATCTTAGAATTTGCAGTGGGCTTTACATTGTCGTCCACACTATTTCGAGAGATTTGCAGCACCCTGTATCAATCTCACCAACTTACACTATTGCAATTAACATGAATACTGATTAAATCCTCCAAGTAACAAACGAATATAGCGCTTAGGAGTTTAATGAAAGAAGCTTTCTCATTTCTTGAAGAATACCAGTGCACTTGCTGACTTGCAAGAAGTTGGACCGTCATAACTTTACTTGTGTTATTTGTTCTCAAATTCTCTCTTTAATCGAAAAACTATTCTGGTCGTAATGCTTATGCAGTTTAACATATTTGCCTCCATCCTTTGGAGCACTGACCTCACTCGAGCAGCTACATATTGCTGGCAATAAATTGAAGAGTCTTCCCATAGAGTTGGGTCATCTCACTCGGTTGGAGATTTTAAAAGTCAACAATAACAGGTACAAAATCAATGGTCGGTAGAGACATTTTCTCTTATCTCTTTTCGTCATTATTATTATTATTATTATTTTAAAAATTTGGGTTGGAGAGGCAGGCAGGCATGTGATTTGTTTAGTAAGTGGCCTTATTAATATGTGGCACATGATGGATATGAAACCTATAATACACGTTTTTTGGCCAAAAATGGCACTGTAGCAAAAATGACTTAGTGTTTTTTAGTAGGTCATAGTGGGTCATATTATAACTTATGGGAAAGTATTAGGGCTTAAGACCTATGTTATACTCTCCAAATCATCGAACAACCCACGATTTGCTCGACGTCACAGAGACCAATAAACGAAAGAAACCGCCTCTTATAATCATCAAAGCCGGTCCTAATATGTATAAGTTAATGTTTCATGGGTTTTAGGACACTTTGGAGAAAGTGACCGGAATGGCCAAAAGTGAGCAAAAATGAAGGCGTACAATGCACGATTTTTGGCCAAAATTGGCACTAGAGCAAAAACAACTAAATTTTTTGTAGTAGTGCATATGGGTCATATTATGAATTATGCAAAAGTATTAGAGCTTAAGACCCAAGTTATGCTCTCCAAATCAGCGAAAAACCCACGATTTGCTCGACGTGACACGATACGTAAAGGTGCTTAAAAGACCGATAAACGAAAGAAACCGCCTCTTATAATCATCAAAACCGGTCCTAATATGTGTAAGTTAATGTTTCATGGGTTTTCGGACACTTTAGAAAAGGTGGCCGAAATAGCCGAAATTGAATAAAAACGAAGGCTATAGTACACAATTTTTGGCCAAAAATGGCACTGGAGCAAAAATGACTAAATTTTTTATAATAGCTCATAGGGTTCATATTATGTGTTAATGAAAAGTATTAGGGCTTAAAACCTAAGTTATGCTCTCCAAATCAGCGAAACCCACGATTTGCTCCACGTGACACTATACCTAAAGGTGCTTAAAAGACCCGATAACCGAAAGAAACCGCCTCTTATAATCATCAAAGTCGTTCCTAATATGTATACGTTAATGTTTCATTAGTTTTAGGACAATTTGGAGAAAGTGATCGAAATGGCCAAAAGTGAGCAAACATGAAGGCTATAATGCACGTTTTTTGGCCAAAATTGGCACTAGAGCAAAAACGACTAAATTTTTTGTAGTAGTGCATATGGGTCATATTATGAATTATGGAACAATATTAGGGCTTAAGACCTATGTCATGCTCTCCAAATCAGCGAAAAACCCACGATTTGCTCAACGTGACACGATACCTAATGGTGCTTAAAAGACCGATAAACGAAAGAATCTGCCTCTTATAATCATCAAAGCCGGTCCTAATATGTATACGTTAATGTTTTATGGGTTTTAGGACACTTCGGAGAAAGTGACCGAAATGGCCAAAAGTGAGAAAAAATGAAGGCTATAATGCACATTTTTTGGCCAAAATTAGCACTAGAGCAAAAACGACTAAATTTTTTGTAGTAGTGCATAGGGTCATATTATGAATTACGGAACAATAGTAGTTAATGTTTCATGGGTTTTCGGACACTTTAGAAAAGGTGATCGAAATAGCCGAAATTGAATAAAAACGAAGGCTATAATACACATCTTTGGCCAAAAATGGCACTGGAGTAAAAATGACTATATTTTTTACAGTAGCTCATAGAGGTCATATTATGTGTTATTGAAAAGTATTAGGGCTTAAGACCTAAGTTATGCTCTCCAAATCAGCGAAAATCCCACGATTTGCTCGACGTGACACGATACCTAAAGGTGCTTAAAAGACCGATAAACGAAAGAAACCGCCTTTTATAATCATCAAATCCGATCCTAATATGTATAAGATAATGTTTTATGGGTTTTAGGACACTTTGGAGAAAGTGAACGAAATGGCCAAAAGTGAGCAAATATGAAGGCTATAATGCACGTTTTTTGGCCAAAATTTGCACTACAGCAAAAACGACTAAATTTTTTTGTAGTAGTGCATATGGGTCATATTATGAATTATGGAACAGTATTAGGGCTTAAGACCTAAGTTATGCCTCCCAAATCAGCGAAAAACCCACGATTTGCTCGTCTTGACACGATACCTAAAGGTGCTTAAAAGACCGATAAACGGAAGAAACCGCCTCTTATAATCATTAAAGCCGGTCCTAATATGTATAAGTTAATGTTTCATGGGTTTTAGGACACTTTGGAGAAAGTAACCGAAATGCCAAAAGTGAGCAAAAATGAAGGCTATAATGTACGTTTTTTTGGCCAAAATTGGCACTAGAGCAAAAACGACTAAATTTTTCGTAGTAGTGCATATGGGTGATATTATGAATTATGGAACAGTATTAGGGCTTAAGACATAAGTTATGCCTCCCAAATCAGCGAAAAACCCACGATTTGCTCGACTTGACACGATACCTAAAAGTGCTTAAAAGACCGACAAACGGAAGAAACCGCCTCTTATAATCATTAAAGCCGGTCCTAATATGTATAAGTTAATGTTTTATTGGTTTTAGGACACTTTGGAGAAAGTGACCGAAGTGGCCAAAAGTGAGCAAAAATGAAGCTTATAATGCACGTTTTTTGGCCAAAATTTGCACTAGAGCAAAAACGACTAAATTTTTTGTAGTAGTGCATATGGGTCATATTATGAATTATGGAACAGTATTAGGGCTTAAGACCTAAGTTATGCCTCCCAAATTAGCGAAAAACCCACGATTTGCTCGACTTGACACGATACCTAAAGGTGCTTAAAAGACCGATAAACGGAAGAAACCGCCTCTTATAATCATCAAATCCGGTCCTAATATGTATAAGTTAATGTTTTATGGGTTTTAGGACACTTTGGAGAAAGTGACCGAAATGGCCAAAAGTGAGCAAAATGAAGGCTATAATGCACGTTTTTTGGCCAAAATTTGCACTCGAGCAAAAACGACTAAATTTTTTTGTAGTAGTGCATATGGGTCATATTATGAATTATGGAACAATATTAGGGCTTAAGACCTAAGTTATGCCTCCCAAATCAGCGAAAAACCCACGATTTGCTCGACTTGACACGATACCTAAAGGTGCTTAAAAGACCGATAAATGGAAGAAACCGCCTCTTTTAATCATTAAAGCCGGTCCTAATATGTATAAGTTAATGTTTTATGGGTTTTAGGACACTTTGGAGAAAGTGACCGAAATGGCCAAAAGTGAGCAAAAATGAAGGCTATAATGCACGTTTTTTGGCCAAAATTTGCACTAGAGCAAAAACGACTAAATTTTTTGTAGTAGTGCATATGGGTCATATTATGAATTATGGAACAGTATTAGGGCTTAAAACCTAAGTTTGCTCTCCAAATCAGCAAAAAACCCACGATTTGCTCGACATGACACGATACCTAAAGGTGCTTAAAAGACCGATAAACGAAAGAAACCGCCTCTTATAATCATCAAAGCCGGTCCTAATATGTAAGAGTTAATGTTTCATGGGTTTTAGGACACTTTGGAGAAAGCGACCGAAATGGCCAAAAGTAAGCAAAAATGAAGGCTATAATGCACGTTTTTTGGCCAAAATTGGCACTAGAGCAAAAACGACTAAATTTTTTGTAGTAGTGCATATGGGTCATATTATGAATTATGGAACAATATTAGGGCTTAAGACCTATGTCATGCTCTCCAAATCAGCGAAAAACCCACGATTTGCTCAACGTGACACGATACCTAATGGTGCTTAAAAGACCGATAAACGAAAGAATCTGCCTCTTATAATCATCAAAGCCGGTCCTAATATGTATACGTTAATGTTTTATGGGTTTTAGGACACTTCGGAGAAAGTGACCGAAATGGCCAAAAGTGAGAAAAAATGAAGGCTATAATGCACATTTTTTGGCCAAAATTAGCACTAGAGCAAAAACGACTAAATTTTTTGTAGTAGTGCATAGGGTCATATTATGAATTACGGAACAGTAGTAGTTAATGTTTCATGGGTTTTCGGACACTTTAGAAAAGGTGATCGAAATAGCCGAAATTGAATAAAAACGAAGGCTATAATACACATCTTTGGCCAAAAATGGCACTGGAGTAAAAATGACTAAATTTTTTACAGTAGCTCATAGAGGTCATATTATGTGTTATTGAAAAGTATTAGGGCTTAAGACCTAAGTTATGCTCTCCAAATCAGCGAAAATCCCACGATTTGCTCGACGTGACACGATACCTAAAGGTGCTTAAAAGACCGATAAACGAAAGAAACCGCCTTTTATAATCATCAAATCCGATCCTAATATGTATAAGTTAATGTTTTATGGGTTTTAGGACACTTTGGAGAAAGTGAACGAAATGGCCAAAAGTGAGCAAATATGAAGGCTATAATGCACGTTTTTTGGCCAAAATTTGCACTAGAGCAAAAACGACTAAATTTTTTTGTAGTAGTGCATATGGGTCATATTATGAATTATGGAACAGTATTAGGGCTTAAGACCTAAGTTATGCCTCCCAAATCAGCGAAAAACCCACGATTTGCTCGTCTTGACACGATACCTAAAGGTGCTTAAAAGACCGATAAACGGAAGAAACCGCCTCTTATAATCATTAAAGCCGGTCCTAATATGTATAAGTTAATGTTTCATGGGTTTTAGGACACTTTGGAGAAAGTAACCGAAATGCCAAAAGTGAGCAAAAATGAAGGCTATAATGTACGTTTTTTTGGCCAAAATTGGCACTAGAGCAAAAACGACTAAATTTTTCGTAGTAGTGCATATGGGTGATATTATGAATTATGGAACAGTATTAGGGCTTAAGACATAAGTTATGCCTCCCAAATCAGCGAAAAACCCACGATTTGCTCGACTTGACACGATACCTAAAAGTGCTTAAAAGACCGACAAACGGAAGAAACCGCCTCTTATAATCATTAAAGCCGGTCCTAATATGTATAAGTTAATGTTTTATTGGTTTTAGGACACTTTGGAGAAAGTGACCGAAGTGGCCAAAAGTGAGCAAAAATGAAGCCTATAATGCACGTTTTTTGGCCAAAATTTGCACTAGAGCAAAAACGACTAAATTTTTTGTAGTAGTGCATATGGGTCATATTATGAATTATGGAACAGTATTAGGGCTTAAGACCTAAGTTATGCCTCCCAAATCAGCGAAAAACCCACGATTTGCTCGACTTGACACGATACCTAAAGGTGCTTAAAAGACCGATAAACGGAAGAAACCGCCTCTTATAATCATCAAATCCGGTCCTAATATGTATAAGTTAATGTTTTATGGGTTTTAGGACACTTTGGAGAAAGTGACCGAAATGGCCAAAAGTGAGCAAAATGAAGGCTATAATGCACGTTTTTTGGCCAAAATTTGCACTCGAGCAAAAACGACTAAATTTTTTTGTAGTAGTGCATATGGGTCATATTATGAATTATGGAACAATATTAGGGCTTAAGACCTAAGTTATGCCTCCCAAATCAGCGAAAAACCCACGATTTGCTCGACTTGACACGATACCTAAAGGTGCTTAAAAGACCGATAAACGGAAGAAACTGCCTCTTTTAATCATTAAAGCCGGTCCTAATATGTATAAGTTAATGTTTTATGGGTTTTAGGACACTTTGGAGAAAGTGACCGAAATGGCCAAAAGTGAGCAAAAATGAAGGCTATAATGCACGTTTTTTGGCCAAAATTTGCACTAGAGCAAAAACGACTAAATTTTTTGTAGTAGTGCATATGGGTCATATTATGAATTATGGAACAGTATTAGGGCTTAAAACCTAAGTTTGCTCTCCAAATCAGCAAAAAACCCACGATTTGCTCGACATGACACGATACCTAAAGGTGCTTAAAAGACCGATAAACGAAAGAAACCGCCTCTTATAATCATCAAAGCCGGTCCTAATATGTAAGAGTTAATGTTTCATGGGTTTTAGGACACTTTGGAGAAAGCGACCGAAATGGCCAAAAGTAAGCAAAAATGAAGGCTATAATGCACGTTTTTTGGCCAAAATTTGCACTAGAGCAAAAACGACTAAATTTTTTGTAGTAGTGCATATGGGTCATATTATGAATTATGGAACAGTATTAGGGCTAAAGACCTAAGTTATGCCTCCCAAATCAGCGAAAAACCCACGATTTGCTCGACTTGACACGATACCTTAAGGTGCTTAAAAGACCGATAAACGGAAGAAACCGCCTCTTATAATCATCAAATCCGGTCCTAATATGTATAAGTTAATGTTTTATGGGTTTTAGGACACTTTGGAGAAAGTGACAGAAATGGCCAAAAGTGAGCAAAAATGAAGGCTATAATGCACGTTTTTTGGCCAAAATTTGCACTCGAGAAAAAACGACTAAATTTTTTTGTAGTAGTGCATATGGGTCATATTATGAATTATGGAACAATATTAGGGCTTAAGACCTAAGTTATGCCTCCCAAATCAGCGAAAAACCCACGATTTGCTCGACTTGACACGATACCTAAAGGTGCTTAAAAGACCGATAAACGAAAGAAACCGCCTCTTTTAATCATTAAAGCCGGTCCTAATATGTATAAGTTAATGTTTTATGGGTTTTAAGACACTTTGGAGAAAGTGACCGAAATGGCCAAAAGTGAGCAAAAATGAAGGCTATAATGCACGTTTTTTGGCCAAAATTTGTGCTAGAGGAAAAACGACTAAATTTTTTGTAGTAGTGCATATGGGTCATATTATGAATTATGGAACAGTATTAGGGCTTAAGACCTTAGTTATGCTCTCCAAATCAGCGAAAAACCCTTGATTTGCTCGACGTGATACGATACCTTAAGGTGTTTAAAAGACCGATAAACGAAAGAAACTGCCTCTTATAATCATCAAAGCCGGTCCTAATATGTAGAAGTTAATGTTTTATGGGTTTTAGGACACTTTGGAGAAAGTGACCGAAATGGCCAAAAGTGAGCAAAAATGAAGGCTATAATGCACGTTTTTTGGCCAAAATTTGCACTAGAGCAAAAACGACTAAATTTTTTGTAGTAGTGCATATGGGTCATATTATGAATTATGGAACAGTATTAGGGCTTTAGACCTTAGTTATGCTCTCCAAATCAGCGAAAAACCCACGATTTGCTCGACGTGATACGATACCTTAAGGTGTTTAAAAGACCGATAAACGTAAGAAACTGCCTCTTATAATCATCAAAGCCGGTCCTTATATGTAGAAGTTAATGTTTTATGGGTTTTAGGACACTTTGGAGAAAGTGACCGAAATGGCCAAAAGTGAGCAAATATGAAGGCTTAATGCACGTTTTTTGGCCAAAATTTGCACTAGAGCAAAAACGACTAAATTTTTTGTAGTAGTGCATATGGGTCATATTATGAATTATGGAACAATATTAGGGCTTAAAACCTAAGTTTGCTCTCCAAATCAGCGAAAAACCCACGATTTGCTCGACATGACACGATACCTAAAGGTGCTTAAAAGACCGATAAACGAAAGAAACCGCCTCTTATAATCATCAAAGCCGGTCCTAATATGTATAAGTTAATGTTTCATGGGTTTTAGGACACTTTGGAGAAAGCGACCGAAATGGCCAAAAGTAAGCAAAAATGAAGGCTATAATGCACGTTTTTTGGCCAAAATTTGCACTAGAGCAAAAACGACTAAATTTTTTGTAGTAGTGCATATTGGTCATATTATGAATTATGGAACAGTATAAGGGCTTAAGACCTAAGTTATGCTCTCCAAATCAGCGAAAAACCCACGATTTGCTCGACATGACACGATACCTAAAGGTGCCTAAAAGATCGATAAACGAAAGAAACCGCCTCATATAATCATCAAAGCCGGTCCTAATATGTATAAGTTAATGTTTTATGGGTTTTAGGACACTTTGGAGAAAGCGACCGAAATGGCCAAAAGTAAGCAAAAATGAAGCCTATAATGCACGTTTTTTGGCCAAAATTTGCACTAGAGCAAAAACGACTAAATTTTTTGTAGTAGTGCATATGGGTCATATTATGAATTATGGAACAGTATTAGGGCTTAAGACCTAAGTTATGCTCTCCAAATCAGCGACAAACCCACGATTTGCTCGAAATGACACGATACCTAAAGGTGCCTAAAAGACCGATAAACGAAAGAAACCGCCTCATATAATCATCAAAACCGGTCCTAATATGTATAAGTTAATGTTTTATGGGTTTTAGGACACTTTGGAGAAAGCGACCGAAATGGCCAAAAGTGAGCAAAAATGAAGGCTATAATGCACGTTTTTTGCCCAAAATTTGCACTAGAGCAAAAACTACTAAATTTTTTGTAGTAGTGCATATGGGTCATATTATGAATTATGGAAAAGTATTAGAGCTTAAGACCCAAGTTATGCTCTCCAAATCAGCGAAAAACCCACGATTTGCTCGACGTGACACGATACGTAAAGGATCTTAAAAGACCGATAAACGAAAGAAACCGCCTCTTATAATCATCAAAACCGGTCCTAATATGTGTAAGTTAATGTTTCATGGGTTTTCGGACACTTTAGAAAAGGTGGCCGAAATAGCCGAAATTGAATAAAAACGAAGGCTATAGTACACAATTTTTGGCCAAAAATGGCACTGGAGCAAAAATGACTAAATTTTTTACAGTAGCTCATAGGGTTCATATTATGTGTTATGGAACAGTATTAGGGCTTAAAACCTAAGTTATGCTCTCCAAATTAGTGAAAAACCCACGATTTGCTCGACGTGACACGATACGTAAAGGATCTTAAAAGACCGATAAACGAAAGAAACCGCCTCTTATAATCATCAAAACCGGTCCTAATATGTGTAAGTTAATGTTTCATGGGTTTTCGGACACTTTAGAAAAGGTGGCCGAAATAGCCGAAATTGAACAAAAGCGAAGGCTATAGTACACAATTTTTGGCCAAAAATGGCACTGGAGCAAAAATGACTAAATTTTTTACAGTAGCTCATAGGGTTCATATTATGTGTTATGGAACAGTATTAGGGCTTAAAACCTAAGTTATGCTCTCCAAATTAGCGAAAAACCCACGATTTGCTCGACGTGACACGATACCTAAAGGTGCTTAAAAGACCTATAAACGAAAGAAACCGCCTCTTATAATCATCAAAACCGGTCTTAATATGTGTAAGTTAATGTTTCATGGGTTTTCGGACACTTTAGAAAAGGTGGCCGAAATAGCCGAAATTGAATAAAAACGAAGGCTATAGTACACAATTTTTGGCCAAAAATGGCACTGGAGCAAAAATGACTAAATTTTTTATAATAGGTCATAGGGTTCATATTGAGTGTTAATGAAAAGTATTAGGGCTTAAAACCTAAGTTATGCTCTCCAAATCAGCGAAACCCACGATTTGCTCGACGTGACACGATACCTAAAGGTGCTTAAAAGACCCGATAACCGAAAGAAACCGCCTCTTATAATCATCAAAGTCGTTCCTAATATGTATACGTTAATGTTTCATTGGTTTTAGGACAATTTGGAGAAAGTGATCGAAATGGCCAAAAGTGAGCAAACATGAAGGCTATAATGCACGTTTTTTGGCCAAAATCGGCACTAGAGCAAAAACGACTAAATTTTTTGTAGTAGTGCATATGGGTCATATTATGAATTATGGAACAATATTAGGGCTTAAGACCTATGTCATGCTCTCCAAATCAGCGAAAAACCCACGATTTGCTCAACGTGACACGATACCTAATGGTGCTTAAAAGACCGATAAACGAAAGAATCTGCCTCTTATAATCATCAAAGCCGGTCCTAATATGTATACGTTAATGTTTTATGGGTTTTAGGACACTTCGGAGAAAGTGACCGAAATGGCCAAAAGTGAGAAAAAATGAAGGCTATATTGCACATTTTTTGGCCAAAATTAGCACTAGAGCAAAAACGACTAAATTTTTTGTAGTAGTGCATAGGGTCATATTATGAATTACGGAACAGTAGTAGTTAATGTTTCATGGGTTTTCGGACACTTTAGAAAAGGTGATCGAAATAGCCGAAATTGAATAAAAACGAAGGCTATAATACACATTTTTTGGCCAAAAATGGCACTGTAGTAAAAATGACTAAATTTTTTTACAATAGCTCATAGAGGTCATATTATGTGTTATTGAAAAGTATTAGGGCTTAAGACCTAAGTTATGCTCTCCAAATCAGCGAAAATCCCACGATTTGCTCGACGTGACACGATACCTAAAGGTGCTTAAAAGACCGATAAACGAAAGAAACCGCCTTTTATAATCATCAAATCCGATCCTAATATGTATAAGTTAATGTTTTATGGGTTTTAGGACACTTTGGAGAAAGTGAACGAAATGGCCAAAAGTGAGCAAATATGAAGGCTATAATGCACGTTTTTTGGCCAAAATTTGCACTAGAGCAAAAATGACTAAATTTTTTTGTAGTAGTGCATATGGGTCATATTATGAATTATGGAACAGTATTAGGGCTTAAGACCTAAGTTATGCCTCCCAAATCAGCGAAAAACCCACGATTTGCTCGACTTGACACGATACCTAAAGGTGCTTAAAAGACCGATAAACGGAAGAAACCGCCTCTTATAATCATTAAAGGCGGTCCTAATATGTATAAGTTAATGTTTCATGGGTTTTAGTACACTTTGGAGAAAGTAACCGAAATGCCAAAAGTGAGCAAAAATGAAGGCTATAATGTACGTTTTTTGGCCAAAATTGGCACTAGAGCAAAAACGACTAAATTTTTTGTAGTAGTGCATATGGGTGATATTATGAATTATGGAACAGTATTAGGGCTTAAAACCTAAGTTTGCTCTCCAAATCAGCGAAAAACCCACGATTTGCTCGACATGACACGATATCTAAAGGTGCTTAAAAGACCGATATACGAAAGAAACCGCCTCTTATAATCATCAAAGCCGGTCCTAAGATGTATAAGTTAATGTTTCATGGGTTTTAGGACACTCTGGAGAAAGCGTCCGAAATGGCCAAAAGTAAGCAAAAATGAAGGCTATAATGCACGTTTTTTGGCCAAAATTTGCACTAGAGCAAAAACGACTAAATTTTTTGTAGTAGTGCATATGGGTCATATTATGAATTATGGAACAGTATTAGGGCTTAAGACCTAAGTTATGCTCTCCAAATCAGCGACAAACCCACGATTTGCTCGACATGACACGATACCTAAAGGTGCCTAAAAGACCGATAAACGAAAGAAACTGCCTCTTATAATCATCAAAGTCGGTCCTAATATGTAGAAGTTAATGTTTTATGGGTTTTAGGACACTTTGGAGAAAGTTACCGAAATGGCCAAAAGTGAGCAAAAATGAAGGCTATAATGCACGTTTTTTGGCCAAAATTTGCACTAGAGCAAAAACGACTAAATTTTTTGTAGTAGTGCATATGGGTCATATTATGAATTATGGAACAGTATTAGGGCTTAAGACCTAAGTTATGCTCTCCAAATCAGCGACAAACCCACGATTTGCTCGACATGACACGATACCTAAAGGTGCCTAAAAGACCGATAAACGAAAGAAACCGCCTCATATAATCATCAAAACCGGTCCTAATATGTATAAGTTAATGTTTTATGGGTTTTAGGACACTTTGGAGAAAGCGACCGAAATGGCCAAAAGTGAGCAAAAATGAAGGCTATAATGCACGTTTTTTGCCCAAAATTTGCACTAGAGCAAAAACTACTAAATTTTTTGTAGTAGTGCATATGGGTCATATTATGAATTATGGAAAAGTATTAGAGCTTAAGACCCAAGTTATGCTCTCCAAATCAGCGAAAAACCCACGATTTGCTCGACGTGACACGATACGTAAAGGATCTTAAAAGACCGATAAACGAAAGAAACCGCCTCTTATAATCATCAAAACCGGTCCTAATATGTGTAAGTTAATGTTTCATGGGTTTTCGGACACTTTAGAAAAGGTGGCCGAAATAGCCGAAATTGAATAAAAACGAAGGCTATAGTACACAATTTTTGGCCAAAAATGGCACTGGAGCAAAAATGACTAAATTTTTTACAGTAGCTCATAGGGTTCATATTATGTGTTATGGAACAGTATTAGGGCTTAAAACCTAAGTTATGCTCTCCAAATTAGTGAAAAACCCACGATTTGCTCGACGTGACACGATACGTAAAGGATCTTAAAAGACCGATAAACGAAAGAAACCGCCTCTTATAATCATCAAAACCGGTCCTAATATGTGTAAGTTAATGTTTCATGGGTTTTCGGACACTTTAGAAAAGGTGGCCGAAATAGCCGAAATTGAACAAAAGCGAAGGCTATAGTACACAATTTTTGGCCAAAAATGGCACTGGAGCAAAAATGACTAAATTTTTTACAGTAGCTCATAGGGTTCATATTATGTGTTATGGAACAGTATTAGGGCTTAAAACCTAAGTTATGCTCTCCAAATTAGCGAAAAACCCACGATTTGCTCGACGTGACACGATACCTAAAGGTGCTTAAAAGACCTATAAACGAAAGAAACCGCCTCTTATAATCATCAAAACCGGTCTTAATATGTGTAAGTTAATGTTTCATGGGTTTTCGGACACTTTAGAAAAGGTGGCCGAAATAGCCGAAATTGAATAAAAACGAAGGCTATAGTACACAATTTTTGGCCAAAAATGGCACTGGAGCAAAAATGACTAAATTTTTTATAATAGGTCATAGGGTTCATATTGAGTGTTAATGAAAAGTATTAGGGCTTAAAACCTAAGTTATGCTCTCCAAATCAGCGAAACCCACGATTTGCTCGACGTGACACGATACCTAAAGGTGCTTAAAAGACCCGATAACCGAAAGAAACCGCCTCTTATAATCATCAAAGTCGTTCCTAATATGTATACGTTAATGTTTCATTGGTTTTAGGACAATTTGGAGAAAGTGATCGAAATGGCCAAAAGTGAGCAAACATGAAGGCTATAATGCACGTTTTTTGGCCAAAATCGGCACTAGAGCAAAAACGACTAAATTTTTTGTAGTAGTGCATATGGGTCATATTATGAATTATGGAACAATATTAGGGCTTAAGACCTATGTCATGCTCTCCAAATCAGCGAAAAACCCACGATTTGCTCAACGTGACACGATACCTAATGGTGCTTAAAAGACCGATAAACGAAAGAATCTGCCTCTTATAATCATCAAAGCCGGTCCTAATATGTATACGTTAATGTTTTATGGGTTTTAGGACACTTCGGAGAAAGTGACCGAAATGGCCAAAAGTGAGAAAAAATGAAGGCTATATTGCACATTTTTTGGCCAAAATTAGCACTAGAGCAAAAACGACTAAATTTTTTGTAGTAGTGCATAGGGTCATATTATGAATTACGGAACAGTAGTAGTTAATGTTTCATGGGTTTTCGGACACTTTAGAAAAGGTGATCGAAATAGCCGAAATTGAATAAAAACGAAGGCTATAATACACATTTTTTGGCCAAAAATGGCACTGTAGTAAAAATGACTAAATTTTTTTACAATAGCTCATAGAGGTCATATTATGTGTTATTGAAAAGTATTAGGGCTTAAGACCTAAGTTATGCTCTCCAAATCAGCGAAAATCCCACGATTTGCTCGACGTGACACGATACCTAAAGGTGCTTAAAAGACCGATAAACGAAAGAAACCGCCTTTTATAATCATCAAATCCGATCCTAATATGTATAAGTTAATGTTTTATGGGTTTTAGGACACTTTGGAGAAAGTGAACGAAATGGCCAAAAGTGAGCAAATATGAAGGCTATAATGCACGTTTTTTGGCCAAAATTTGCACTAGAGCAAAAACGACTAAATTTTTTTGTAGTAGTGCATATGGGTCATATTATGAATTATGGAACAGTATTAGGGCTTAAGACCTAAGTTATGCCTCCCAAATCAGCGAAAAACCCACGATTTGCTCGACTTGACACGATACCTAAAGGTGCTTAAAAGACCGATAAACGGAAGAAACCGCCTCTTATAATCATTAAAGGCGGTCCTAATATGTATAAGTTAATGTTTCATGGGTTTTAGTACACTTTGGAGAAAGTAACCGAAATGCCAAAAGTGAGCAAAAATGAAGGCTATAATGTACGTTTTTTGGCCAAAATTGGCACTAGAGCAAAAACGACTAAATTTTTTGTAGTAGTGCATATGGGTGATATTATGAATTATGGAACAGTATTAGGGCTTAAAACCTAAGTTTGCTCTCCAAATCAGCGAAAAACCCACGATTTGCTCGACATGACACGATATCTAAAGGTGCTTAAAAGACCGATATACGAAAGAAACCGCCTCTTATAATCATCAAAGCCGGTCCTAAGATGTATAAGTTAATGTTTCATGGGTTTTAGGACACTCTGGAGAAAGCGTCCGAAATGGCCAAAAGTAAGCAAAAATGAAGGCTATAATGCACGTTTTTTGGCCAAAATTTGCACTAGAGCAAAAACGACTAAATTTTTTGTAGTAGTGCATATGGGTCATATTATGAATTATGGAACAGTATTAGGGCTTAAGACCTAAGTTATGCTCTCCAAATCAGCGACAAACCCACGATTTGCTCGACATGACACGATACCTAAAGGTGCCTAAAAGACCGATAAACGAAAGAAACTGCCTCTTATAATCATCAAAGTCGGTCCTAATATGTAGAAGTTAATGTTTTATGGGTTTTAGGACACTTTGGAGAAAGTTACCGAAATGGCCAAAAGTGAGCAAAAATGAAGGCTATAATGCACGTTTTTTGGCCAAAATTTGCACTAGAGCAAAAACGACTAAATTTTTTGTAGTAGTGCATATGGGTCATATTATGAATTATGGAACAGTATTAGGGCTTAAGACCTAAGTTATGCTCTCCAAATCAGCGACAAACCCACGATTTGCTCGACATGACACGATACCTAAAGGTGCCTAAAAGACCGATAAACGAAAGAAACCGCCTCATATAATCATCAAAACCGGTCCTAATATGTATAAGTTAATGTTTTATGGGTTTTAGGACACTTTGGAGAAAGTAACCGAAATGCCAAAAGTGAGCAAAAATGAAGGCTATAATGTACGTTTTTTTGGCCAAAATTGGCACTAGAGCAAAAACGACTAAATTTTTCGTAGTAGTGCATATGGGTGATATTATGAATTATGGAACAGTATTAGGGCTTAAGACATAAGTTATGCCTCCCAAATCAGCGAAAAACCCACGATTTGCTCGACTTGACACGATACCTAAAAGTGCTTAAAAGACCGACAAACGGAAGAAACCGCCTCTTATAATCATTAAAGCCGGTCCTAATATGTATAAGTTAATGTTTTATTGGTTTTAGGACACTTTGGAGAAAGTGACCGAAGTGGCCAAAAGTGAGCAAAAATGAAGCCTATAATGCACGTTTTTTGGCCAAAATTTGCACTAGAGCAAAAACGACTAAATTTTTTGTAGTAGTGCATATGGGTCATATTATGAATTATGGAACAGTATTAGGGCTTAAAACCTAAGTTATGCTCTCCAAATTAGCGAAAAACCCACGATTTGCTCGACGTGACAGGATACCTAAAGGTGCTTAAAAGACCTATAAACGAAAGAAACCGCCTCTTATAATCATCAAAACCGGTCTTAATATGTGTAAGTTAATGTTTCATGGGTTTTCGGACACTTTAGAAAAGGTGGCCGAAATAGCCGAAATTGAATAAAAACGAAGGCTATAGTACACAATTTTTGGCCAAAAATGGCACTGGAGCAAAAATGACTAAATTTTTTATAATAGGTCATAGGGTTCATATTATGTGTTAATGAAAAGTATTAGGGCTTAAAACCTAAGTTATGCTCTCCAAATCAGCGAAACCCACGATTTGCTCGACGTGACACGATACCTAAAGGTGCTTAAAAGACCCGATAACCGAAAGAAACCGCCTCTTATAATCATCAAAGTCGTTCCTAATATGTATACGTTAATGTTTCATTGGTTTTAGGACAATTTGGAGAAAGTGATCGAAATGGCCAAAAGTGAGCAAACATGAAGGCTATAATGCACTAGAGCAAAAACGACTAAATTTTTTGTAGTAGTGCATATGGGTCATATTATGAATTATGGAACAATATTAGGGCTTAAGACCTATGTCATGCTCTCCAAATCAGCGAAAAACCCACGATTTGCTCAACGTGACACGATACCTAATGGTGCTTAAAAGACCGATAAACGAAAGAATCTGCCTCTTATAATCATCAAAGCCGGTCCTAATATGTATACGTTAATGTTTTATGGGTTTTAGGACACTTCGGAGAAAGTGACCGAAATGGCCAAAAGTGGGAAAAAATGAAGGCTATAATGCACATTTTTTGGCCAAAATTAGCACTAGAGCAAAAACGACTAAATTTTTTGTAGTAGTGCATAGGGTCATATTATGAATTACGAAACAGTAGTAGTTAATGTTTCATGGGTTTTCGGACACTTTAGAAAAGGTGATCGAAATAGCCGAAATTGAATAAAAACGAAGGCTATAATACACATTTTTTGGCCAAAAATGGCACTGGAGTAAAAATGACTAAATTTTTTACAGTAGCTCATAGAGGTCATATTATGTGTTATTGAAAAGTATTAGGGCTTAAGACCTAAGTTATGCTCTCCAAATCAGCGAAAATCCCACGATTTGCTCGACGTGACACGATACCTAAAGGTGCTTAAAAGACCGATAAACGAAAGAAACCGCCTTTTATAATCATCAAATCCGATCCTAATATGTATAAGTTAATGTTTTATCGGTTTTAGGACACTTTGGAGAAAGTGAACGAAATGGCCAAAAGTGAGCAAATATGAAGGCTATAATGCACGTTTTTTGGCCAAAATTTGCACTAGAGCAAAAACGACTAAATTTTTTGTAGTAGTGCATATGGGTCATATTATGAATTATGGAACAGTATTAGGGCTTAAGACCTAAGTTATGCCTCCCAAATTAGCGAAAAACCCACGATTTGCTCGACTTGACACGATACCTAAAGGTGCTTAAAAGACCGATAAACGGAAGAAACCGCCTCTTATAATCATCAAATCCGGTCCTAATATGTATAAGTTAATGTTTTATGGGTTTTAGGACACTTTGGAGAAAGTGACCGAAATGGCCAAAAGTGAGCAAAATGAAGGCTATAATGCACGTTTTTTGGCCAAAATTTGCACTCGAGCAAAAACGACTAAATTTTTTTGTAGTAGTGCATATGGGTCATATTATGAATTATGGAACAATATTAGGGCTTAAGACCTAAGTTATGCCTCCCAAATCAGCGAAAAACCCACGATTTGCTCGACTTGACACGATACCTAAAGGTGCTTAAAAGACCGATAAATGGAAGAAACCGCCTCTTTTAATCATTAAAGCCGGTCCTAATATTTATAAGTTAATGTTTTATGGGTTTTAGGACACTTTGGAGAAAGTGACCGAAATGGCCAAAAGTGAGCAAAAATGAAGGCTATAATGCACGTTTTTTGGCCAAAATTTGCACTAGAGCAAAAACGACTAAATTTTTTGTAGTAGTGCATATGGGTCATATTATGAATTATGGAACAGTATTAGGGCTTAAAACCTAAGTTTGCTCTCCAAATCAGCAAAAAACCCACGATTTGCTCGACATGACACGATACCTAAAGGTGCTTAAAAGACCGATAAACGAAAGAAACCGCCTCTTATAATCATCAAAGCCGGTCCTAATATGTAAGAGTTAATGTTTCATGGGTTTTAGGACACTTTGGAGAAAGCGACCGAAATGGCCAAAAGTAAGCAAAAATGAAGGCTATAATGCACGTTTTTTGGCCAAAATTGGCACTAGAGCAAAAACGACTAAATTTTTTGTAGTAGTGCATATGGGTCATATTATGAATTATGGAACAATATTAGGGCTTAAGACCTATGTCATGCTCTCCAAATCAGCGAAAAACCCACGATTTGCTCAACGTGACACGATACCTAATGGTGCTTAAAAGACCGATAAACGAAAGAATCTGCCTCTTATAATCATCAAAGCCGGTCCTAATATGTATACGTTAATGTTTTATGGGTTTTAGGACACTTCGGAGAAAGTGACCGAAATGGCCAAAAGTGAGAAAAAATGAAGGCTATAATGCACATTTTTTGGCCAAAATTAGCACTAGAGCAAAAACGACTAAATTTTTTGTAGTAGTGCATAGGGTCATATTATGAATTACGGAACAGTAGTAGTTAATGTTTCATGGGTTTTCGGACACTTTAGAAAAGGTGATCGAAATAGCCGAAATTGAATAAAAACGAAGGCTATAATACACATCTTTGGCCAAAAATGGCACTGGAGTAAAAATGACTAAATTTTTTACAGTAGCTCATAGAGGTCATATTATGTGTTATTGAAAAGTATTAGGGCTTAAGACCTAAGTTATGCTCTCCAAATCAGCGAAAATCCCACGATTTGCTCGACGTGACACGATACCTAAAGGTGCTTAAAAGACCGATAAATGAAAGAAACCGCCTTTTATAATCATCAAATCCGATCCTAATATGTATAAGTTAATGTTTTATGGGTTTTAGGACACTTTGGAGAAAGTGAACGAAATGGCCAAAAGTGAGCAAATATGAAGGCTATAATGCACGTTTTTTGGCCAAAATTTGCACTAGAGCAAAAACGACTAAATTTTTTTGTAGTAGTGCATATGGGTCATATTATGAATTATGGAACAGTATTAGGGCTTAAGACCTAAGTTATGCCTCCCAAATCAGCGAAAAACCCACGATTTGCTCGTCTTGACACGATACCTAAAGGTGCTTAAAAGACCGATAAACGGAAGAAACCGCCTCTTATAATCATTAAAGCCGGTCCTAATATGTATAAGTTAATGTTTCATGGGTTTTAGGACACTTTGGAGAAAGTAACCGAAATGCCAAAAGTGAGCAAAAATGAAGGCTATAATGTACGTTTTTTTGGCCAAAATTGGCACTAGAGCAAAAACGACTAAATTTTTCGTAGTAGTGCATATGGGTGATATTATGAATTATGGAACAGTATTAGGGCTTAAGACATAAGTTATGCCTCCCAAATCAGCGAAAAACCCACGATTTGCTCGACTTGACACGATACCTAAAAGTGCTTAAAAGACCGACAAACGGAAGAAACCGCCTCTTATAATCATTAAAGCCGGTCCTAATATGTATAAGTTAATGTTTTATTGGTTTTAGGACACTTTGGAGAAAGTGACCGAAGTGGCCAAAAGTGAGCAAAAATGAAGCCTATAATGCACGTTTTTTGGCCAAAATTTGCACTAGAGCAAAAACGACTAAATTTTTTGTAGTAGTGCATATGGGTCATATTATGAATTATGGAACAGTATTAGGGCTTAAGACCTAAGTTATGCCTCCCAAATCAGCGAAAAACCCACGATTTGCTCGACTTGACACGATACCTAAAGGTGCTTAAAAGACCGATAAACGGAAGAAACCGCCTCTTATAATCATCAAATCCGGTCCTAATATGTATAAGTTAATGTTTTATGGGTTTTAGGACACTTTGGAGAAAGTGACCGAAATGGCCAAAAGTGAGCAAAATGAAGGCTATAATGCACGTTTTTTGGCCAAAATTTGCACTCGAGCAAAAACGACTAAATTTTTTTGTAGTAGTGCATATGGGTCATATTATGAATTATGGAACAATATTAGGGCTTAAGACCTAAGTTATGCCTCCCAAATCAGCGAAAAACCCACGATTTGCTCGACTTGACACGATACCTAAAGGTGCTTAAAAGACCGATAAACGGAAGAAACTGCCTCTTTTAATCATTAAAGCCGGTCCTAATATGTATAAGTTAATGTTTTATGGGTTTTAGGACACTTTGGAGAAAGTGACCGAAATGGCCAAAAGTGAGCAAAAATGAAGGCTATAATGCACGTTTTTTGGCCAAAATTTGCACTAGAGCAAAAACGACTAAATTTTTTGTAGTAGTGCATATGGGTCATATTATGAATTATGGAACAGTATTAGGGCTTAAGACCTTAGTTATGCTCTCCAAATCAGCGAAAAACCCACGATTTGCTCGACGTGATACGATACCTTAAGGTGTTTAAAAGACCGATAAACGAAAGAAACTGCCTCTTATAATCATCAAAGCCGGTCCTAATATGTAGAAGTTAATGTTTTATGGGTTTTAGGACACTTTGGAGAAAGTGACCGAAATGGCCAAAAGTGAGCAAAAATGAAGGCTATAATGCACGTTTTTTGGCCAAAATTTGCACTAGAGCAAAAACGACTAAATTTTTTATAGTAGTGCATATGGGTCATATTATGAATTATGGAACAGTATTAGGGCTTAAAACCTAAGTTTGCTCTCCAAATCAGCAAAAAACCCACGATTTGCTCGACATGACACGATACCTAAAGGTGCTTAAAAGACCGATAAACGAAAGAAACCGCCTCTTATAATCATCAAAGCCGGTCCTAATATGTAAGAGTTAATGTTTCATGGGTTTTAGGACACTTTGGAGAAAGCGACCGAAATGGCCAAAAGTAAGCAAAAATGAAGGCTATAATGCACGTTTTTTGGCCAAAATTTGCACTAGAGCAAAAACGACTAAATTTTTTGTAGTAGTGCATATGGGTCATATTATGAATTATGGAACAGTATTAGGGCTAAAGACCTAAGTTATGCCTCCCAAATCAGCGAAAAACCCACGATTTGCTCGACTTGACACGATACCTAAAGGTGCTTAAAAGACCGATAAACGGAAGAAACCGCCTCTTATAATCATCAAATCCGGTCCTAATATGTATAAGTTAATGTTTTATGGGTTTTAGGACACTTTGGAGAAAGTGACAGAAATGGCCAAAAGTGAGCAAAAATGAAGGCTATAATGCACGTTTTTTGGCCAAAATTTGCACTCGAGAAAAAACGACTAAATTTTTTTGTAGTAGTGCATATGGGTCATATTATGAATTATGGAACAATATTAGGGCTTAAGACCTAAGTTATGCCTCCCAAATCAGCGAAAAACCCACGATTTGCTCGACTTGACACGATACCTAAAGGTGCTTAAAAGACCGATAAACGAAAGAAACCGCCTCTTTTAATCATTAAAGCCGGTCCTAATATGTATAAGTTAATGTTTTATGGGTTTTAAGACACTTTGGAGAAAGTGACCGAAATGGCCAAAAGTGAGCAAAAATGAAGGCTATAATGCACGTTTTTTGGCCAAAATTTGTGCTAGAGGAAAAACGACTAAATTTTTTGTAGTAGTGCATATGGGTCATATTATGAATTATGGAACAGTATTAGGGCTTAAGACCTTAGTTATGCTCTCCAAATCAGCGAAAAACCCACGATTTGCTCGACGTGATACGATACCTTAAGGTGTTTAAAAGACCGATAAACGAAAGAAACTGCCTCTTATAATCATCAAAGCCGGTCCTAATATGTAGAAGTTAATGTTTTATGGGTTTTAGGACACTTTGGAGAAAGTGACCGAAATGGCCAAAAGTGAGCAAAAATGAAGGCTATAATGCACGTTTTTTGGCCAAAATTTGCACTAGAGCAAAAACGACTAAATTTTTTGTAGTAGTGCATATGGGTCATATTATGAATTATGGAACAGTATTAGGGCTTTAGACCTTAGTTATGCTCTCCAAATCAGCGAAAAACCCACGATTTGCTCGACGTGATACGATACCTTAAGGTGTTTAAAAGACCGATAAACGTAAGAAACTGCCTCTTATAATCATCAAAGCCGGTCCTAATATGTAGAAGTTAATGTTTTATGGGTTTTAGGACACTTTGGAGAAAGTGACCGAAATGGCCAAAAGTGAGCAAATATGAAGGCTTAATGCACGTTTTTTGGCCAAAATTTGCACTAGAGCAAAAACGACTAAATTTTTTGTAGTAGTGCATATGGGTCATATTATGAATTATGGAACAATATTAGGGCTTAAAACCTAAGTTTGCTCTCCAAATCAGCGAAAAACCCACGATTTGCTCGACATGACACGATACCTAAAGGTGCTTAAAAGACCGATAAACGAAAGAAACCGCCTCTTATAATCATCAAAGCCGGTCCTAATATGTATAAGTTAATGTTTCATGGGTTTTAGGACACTTTGGAGAAAGCGACCGAAATGGCCAAAAGTAAGCAAAAATGAAGGCTATAATGCACGTTTTTTGGCCAAAATTTGCACTAGAGCAAAAACGACTAAATTTTTTGTAGTAGTGCATATTGGTCATATTATGAATTATGGAACAGTATAAGGGCTTAAGACCTAAGTTATGCTCTCCAAATCAGCGAAAAACCCACGATTTGCTCGACATGACACGATACCTAAAGGTGCCTAAAAGATCGATAAACGAAAGAAACCGCCTCATATAATCATCAAAGCCGGTCCTAATATGTATAAGTTAATGTTTTATGGGTTTTAGGACACTTTGGAGAAAGCGACCGAAATGGCCAAAAGTAAGCAAAAATGAAGCCTATAATGCACGTTTTTTGGCCAAAATTTGCACTAGAGCAAAAACGACTAAATTTTTTGTAGTAGTGCATATGGGTCATATTATGAATTATGGAACAGTATTAGGGCTTAAGACCTAAGTTATGCTCTCCAAATCAGCGACAAACCCACGATTTGCTCGAAATGACACGATACCTAAAGGTGCCTAAAAGACCGATAAACGAAAGAAACCGCCTCATATAATCATCAAAACCGGTCCTAATATGTATAAGTTAATGTTTTATGGGTTTTAGGACACTTTGGAGAAAGCGACCGAAATGGCCAAAAGTGAGCAAAAATGAAGGCTATAATGCACGTTTTTTGCCCAAAATTTGCACTAGAGCAAAAACTACTAAATTTTTTGTAGTAGTGCATATGGGTCATATTATGAATTATGGAAAAGTATTAGAGCTTAAGACCCAAGTTATGCTCTCCAAATCAGCGAAAAACCCACGATTTGCTCGACGTGACACGATACGTAAAGGATCTTAAAAGACCGATAAACGAAAGAAACCGCCTCTTATAATCATCAAAACCGGTCCTAATATGTGTAAGTTAATGTTTCATGGGTTTTCGGACACTTTAGAAAAGGTGGCCGAAATAGCCGAAATTGAACAAAAGCGAAGGCTATAGTACACAATTTTTGGCCAAAAATGGCACTGGAGCAAAAATGACTAAATTTTTTACAGTAGCTCATAGGGTTCATATTATGTGTTATGGAACAGTATTAGGGCTTAAAACCTAAGTTATGCTCTCCAAATTAGCGAAAAACCCACGATTTGCTCGACGTGACACGATACCTAAAGGTGCTTAAAAGACCTATAAACGAAAGAAACCGCCTCTTATAATCATCAAAACCGGTCTTAATATGTGTAAGTTAATGTTTCATGGGTTTTCGGACACTTTAGAAAAGGTGGCCGAAATAGCCGAAATTGAATAAAAACGAAGGCTATAGTACACAATTTTTGGCCAAAAATGGCACTGGAGCAAAAATGACTAAATTTTTTATAATAGGTCATAGGGTTCATATTGAGTGTTAATGAAAAGTATTAGGGCTTAAAACCTAAGTTATGCTCTCCAAATCAGCGAAACCCACGATTTGCTCGACGTGACACGATACCTAAAGGTGCTTAAAAGACCCGATAACCGAAAGAAACCGCCTCTTATAATCATCAAAGTCGTTCCTAATATGTATACGTTAATGTTTCATTGGTTTTAGGACAATTTGGAGAAAGTGATCGAAATGGCCAAAAGTGAGCAAACATGAAGGCTATAATGCACGTTTTTTGGCCAAAATCGGCACTAGAGCAAAAACGACTAAATTTTTTGTAGTAGTGCATATGGGTCATATTATGAATTATGGAACAATATTAGGGCTTAAGACCTATGTCATGCTCTCCAAATCAGCGAAAAACCCACGATTTGCTCAACGTGACACGATACCTAATGGTGCTTAAAAGACCGATAAACGAAAGAATCTGCCTCTTATAATCATCAAAGCCGGTCCTAATATGTATACGTTAATGTTTTATGGGTTTTAGGACACTTCGGAGAAAGTGACCGAAATGGCCAAAAGTGAGAAAAAATGAAGGCTATATTGCACATTTTTTGGCCAAAATTAGCACTAGAGCAAAAACGACTAAATTTTTTGTAGTAGTGCATAGGGTCATATTATGAATTACGGAACAGTAGTAGTTAATGTTTCATGGGTTTTCGGACACTTTAGAAAAGGTGATCGAAATAGCCGAAATTGAATAAAAACGAAGGCTATAATACACATTTTTTGGCCAAAAATGGCACTGTAGTAAAAATGACTAAATTTTTTTACAGTAGCTCATAGAGGTCATATTATGTGTTATTGAAAAGTATTAGGGCTTAAGACCTAAGTTATGCTCTCCAAATCAGCGAAAATCCCACGATTTGCTCGACGTGACACGATACCTAAAGGTGCTTAAAAGACCGATAAACGAAAGAAACCGCCTTTTATAATCATCAAATCCGATCCTAATATGTATAAGTTAATGTTTTATGGGTTTTAGGACACTTTGGAGAAAGTGAACGAAATGGCCAAAAGTGAGCAAATATGAAGGCTATAATGCACGTTTTTTGGCCAAAATTTGCACTAGAGCAAAAACGACTAAATTTTTTTGTAGTAGTGCATATGGGTCATATTATGAATTATGGAACAGTATTAGGGCTTAAGACCTAAGTTATGCCTCCCAAATCAGCGAAAAACCCACGATTTGCTCGACTTGACACGATACCTAAAGGTGCTTAAAAGACCGATAAACGGAAGAAACCGCCTCTTATAATCATTAAAGGCGGTCCTAATATGTATAAGTTAATGTTTCATGGGTTTTAGTACACTTTGGAGAAAGTAACCGAAATGCCAAAAGTGAGCAAAAATGAAGGCTATAATGTACGTTTTTTGGCCAAAATTGGCACTAGAGCAAAAACGACTAAATTTTTTGTAGTAGTGCATATGGGTGATATTATGAATTATGGAACAGTATTAGGGCTTAAAACCTAAGTTTGCTCTCCAAATCAGCGAAAAACCCACGATTTGCTCGACATGACACGATATCTAAAGGTGCTTAAAAGACCGATATACGAAAGAAACCGCCTCTTATAATCATCAAAGCCGGTCCTAAGATGTATAAGTTAATGTTTCATGGGTTTTAGGACACTCTGGAGAAAGCGTCCGAAATGGCCAAAAGTAAGCAAAAATGAAGGCTATAATGCACGTTTTTTGGCCAAAATTTGCACTAGAGCAAAAACGACTAAATTTTTTGTAGTAGTGCATATGGGTCATATTATGAATTATGGAACAGTATTAGGGCTTAAGACCTAAGTTATGCTCTCCAAATCAGCGACAAACCCACGATTTGCTCGACATGACACGATACCTAAAGGTGCCTAAAAGACCGATAAACGAAAGAAACTGCCTCTTATAATCATCAAAGTCGGTCCTAATATGTAGAAGTTAATGTTTTATGGGTTTTAGGACACTTTGGAGAAAGTTACCGAAATGGCCAAAAGTGAGCAAAAATGAAGGCTATAATGCACGTTTTTTGGCCAAAATTTGCACTAGAGCAAAAACGACTAAATTTTTTGTAGTAGTGCATATGGGTCATATTATGAATTATGGAACAGTATTAGGGCTTAAGACCTAAGTTATGCTCTCCAAATCAGCGACAAACCCACGATTTGCTCGACATGACACGATACCTTAAGGTGCCTAAAAGACCGATAAACGAAAGAAACCGCCTCATATAATCATCAAAACCGGTCCTAATATGTATAAGTTAATGTTTTATGGGTTTTAGGACACTTTGGAGAATGCGACCGAAATGGCCAAAAGTGAGCAAAAATGAAGGCTATAATGCACGTTTTTTGGCCAAAATTTGCACTAGAGCAAAAACTACTAAATTTTTTGTAGTAGTGCATATGGGTCATATTATGAATTATGGAAAAGTATTAGAGCTTAAGACCCAAGTTATGCTCTCCAAATCAGCGAAAAACCCACGATTTGCTCGACGTGACACGATACGTAAAGGATCTTAAAAGACCGATAAACGAAAGAAACCGCCTCTTATAATCATCAAAACCGGTCCTAATATGTGTAAGTTAATGTTTCATGGGTTTTCGGACACTATAGAAAAGGTGGCCGAAATAGCCGAAATTGAATAAAAACGAAGGCTATAGTACACAATTTTTGGCCAAAAATGGCACTAGAGCAAAAATGACTAAATTTTTTACAGTAGCTCATAGGGTTCATATTATGTGTTATGGAACAGTATTAGGGCTTAAAACCTAAGTTATGCTCTCCAAATTAGCGAAAAACCCACGATTTGCTCGACGTGACAGGATACCTAAAGGTGCTTAAAAGACCTATAAACGAAAGAAACCGCCTCTTATAATCATCAAAACCGGTCTTAATATGTGTAAGTTAATGTTTCATGGGTTTTCGGACACTTTAGAAAAGGTGGCCGAAATAGCCGAAATTGAATAAAAACGAAGGCTATAGTACACAATTTTTGGCCAAAAATGGCACTGGAGCAAAAATGACTAAATTTTTTATAATAGGTCATAGGGTTCATATTATGTGTTAATGAAAAGTATTAGGGCTTAAAACCTAAGTTATGCTCTCCAAATCAGCGAAACCCACGATTTGCTCGACGTGACACGATACCTAAAGGTGCTTAAAAGACCCGATAACCGAAAGAAACCGCCTCTTATAATCATCAAAGTCGTTCCTAATATGTATACGTTAATGTTTCATTGGTTTTAGGACAATTTGGAGAAAGTGATCGAAATGGCCAAAAGTGAGCAAACATGAAGGCTATAATGCACGTTTTTTTGGCCAAAATTGGCACTAGAGCAAAAACGACTAAATTTTTTGTAGTAGTGCATATGGGTCATATTATGAATTATGGAACAATATTAGGGCTTAAGACCTATGTCATGCTCTCCAAATCAGCGAAAAACCCACGATTTGCTCAACGTGACACGATACCTAATGGTGCTTAAAAGACCGATAAACGAAAGAATCTGCCTCTTATAATCATCAAAGCCGGTCCTAATATGTATACGTTAATGTTTTATGGGTTTTAGGACACTTCGGAGAAAGTGACCGAAATGGCCAAAAGTGGGAAAAAATGAAGGCTATAATGCACATTTTTTGGCCAAAATTAGCACTAGAGCAAAAACGACTAAATTTTTTGTAGTAGTGCATAGGGTCATATTATGAATTACGAAACAGTAGTAGTTAATGTTTCATGGGTTTTCGGACACTTTAGAAAAGGTGATCGAAATAGCCGAAATTGAATAAAAACGAAGGCTATAATACACATTTTTTGGCCAAAAATGGCACTGGAGTAAAAATGACTAAATTTTTTACAGTAGCTCATAGAGGTCATATTATGTGTTATTGAAAAGTATTAGGGCTTAAGACCTAAGTTATGCTCTCCAAATCAGCGAAAATCCCACGATTTGCTCGACGTGACACGATACCTAAAGGTGCTTAAAAGACCGATAAACGAAAGAAACCGCCTTTTATAATCATCAAATCCGATCCTAATATGTATAAGTTAATGTTTTATCGGTTTTAGGACACTTTGGAGAAAGTGAACGAAATGGCCAAAAGTGAGCAAATATGAAGGCTATAATGCACGTTTTTTGGCCAAAATTTGCACTAGAGCAAAAACGACTAAATTTTTTTGTAGTAGTGCATATGGGTCATATTATGAATTATGGAACAATATTAGGGCTAAAGACCTTAGTTATGCTCTCCAAATCAGCGAAAAACCCACGATTTGCTCGACATGACACGATACCTAAAGGTGCCTAAAAGACCGATAAACGAAAGAAATCGCTTCTTATAATCATCAAAGCCGGTCCTAATATGTATAAGTTAATGTTTTATGGGTTTTAGGACACTTTGGAGAAAGTGACCGAAATGGCCAAAAGTGAACATAAATGAAAGCTATAATGCATGTTTTTTGGCCAAAATTTGCACTAGAGCAAAAACGACTAATTTTTTTGTAGTAGTGCATATGGGTCATATTATGAATTATGGAACAGTATTAGGGTTTAAGACCTAAGTTATGCTCTCCAAATCAGCGAAAACCCCACGATTTGCTCGAAGTGACACGATACCTTAAGGTGTTTAAAAGACCGATAACCGAAAGAAACTGCCTCTTATAATCATCAAAGCCGGTCCTTATATGTAGAAGTTAAAGTTTTATGGGTTTTAGGACACTTTGGAGAAAGTGACCGAAATGGCCAAAAGTGAGCAAAAATGAAGGCTATAATGCACGTTTTTTGGCCAAAATTTGCACTAGAGCAAAAACGACTAAATTTTTTGTAGTAGTGCATATGGGTCATATTATGAATTTAGGAACAGTATTAGGGCTTAAGACCTTAGTTATGCTCTCCAAATCAGCGAAAAACTCACGATTTGCTCGACGTGACACGATACCTTAAGGTGTTTAAAAGACCGATAAACGAAAGAAACTGCCTCTTATAATCATCAAAGCCGGTCCTAATATGTAGAAGTTAATGTTTTATGGGTTTTAGGACACTTTGGAGAAAGTTACCGAAATGGCCAAAGTGAGCAAAAATGAAGGCTATAATGCACGTTTTTTGGCCAAAATTTGCACTCGAGCAAAAACGACTAAATTTTTTGTAGTAGTGCATATGGGTCATATTATGAATTATGGAACAGTATTAGGGTTTAAGACCTAAGTTATGCTCTCCAAATCAGCGAAAACCCCACGATTTGCTCGAAGTGACACGATACCTTAAGGTGTTTAAAAGACCGATAACCGAAAGAAACTGCCTCTTATAATCATCAAAGCCGGTCCTAATATGTAGAAGTTAAAGTTTTATGGGTTTTAGGACACTTTTGAGAAAGTGACCGAAATGGCCAAAAGTGAGCAAAAATGAAGGCTATAATGCCCGTTTTTTGGCCAAAATTTGCACTAGAGCAAAAACGACTAAATTTTTTGTAGTAGTGCATATGGGTCATATTATGAATTATGGAACAATATTAGGGCTTAAGACCTGAGTTATGCTCTCCAAATCAGCGAAAAACCCACGATTTGCTTGACGTGACACGATACCTAAAGGTGCTTAAAAGACCGATAAACGAAAGAAACCGCCACTTATAATCATCAATTCCGATCTTAATATGTATAAGTTAATGTTTCATGGGTTTTAGGACACTTTGGAGAAAGTGACCGAAATGGCCAAAAGTAAGGAAAAATGAAGGCTATAATGTACGTTTTTTGGCCAAAATTGGCGCTAGAGCAAAAACGACTAAATTTTTTGTAGTAGTGCATATGGATCATATTATGAATTATGGAACAGTATTAGGGCTTAGGACCTAAGTTATGCCTCCCAAATCAGCGAAAAACCCACGATTTGCTCGACTTGACACGATACCTAAAGGTGCTTAAAAGACCGATAAACGGAAGAAACCGCCTCTTATAATCATTAAAGCCGGTCCTAATATGTATAAGTTAATGTTTTATGGGTTTTAGGACACTTTAGAGAAAGTGACCGAAATGGCCAAAAATGAAGGCTATAATGCACGTTTTTTGGCCAAAATTAGCACTTGAGCAAGAACGACTTAATTTTTTGAAGTAGTGTATATGCAACATATTATGAATTATGGAACAGTATTAGGGCTTAAGACCTAAGTTATGCTCTCCAAATCAGCGAAAAACCCACGATTTGCTTGACGTGACACGATACCTAAACGTGCTTAAAAGACCGATAAACGAAAGAAACCGCCTCTTATAATCATCAAAGCCGGTCCTAATATGTATAAGTTAATGTTTCATGGGTTTTAGGACACTTTGGAGAAAGCGACTGAAATAGCCAAAAGTAAGCAAATATGAAGGCTATTATGCACGTTTTTTGGCCAAAATTTGCACTAGAGCAAAAACGACTAAATTTTTTGTAGTAGTGCATATGGGTCATATTATGAATTATGGAACAGTATTAGGGCTTAAGACCTAAGTTATGCTCTCCAAATCAGCGAAAAACTCACTATTTGCTCGACATGACACGATACCTAAAGGTGCCTAAAACACCGATCAACGAAAAAAACCGCCTCATATAATCATCAAAGCCGGTCCTAATATGTATAAGTTAATGTTTTATGGGTTTTAGGAAACTTTGGAGAAAGTGACCGAAATGGCCAAAAGTGAGCAAAAATGAAGCCTATAATGCACGTTTTTTTGCCAAAATTTGCACTAGAGCAAAAACGACTAAATTTTTTGTACTAGTGCATATGGGTCATATTATGAATTATGGAACAGTATTAGGGCTTAAGACCTAAGTTATGCTCTCCAAATCAGCGAAAAACCCACGATTTGCTTGACGTGACACGATACCTAAAGGTGCTTAAAAGACCGATAAACGAAAGAAACCGCCTCTTATAATCATCAAATCCGATCTTAATATGTATAAGTTAATGTTTCATGGGTTTTAGGACACTTTGGAGAAAGTGACCGAAATGGCCAAAAGTAAGCAAAAATGAAGGCTATAATGTACGTTTTTTGGCCATAATTGGCACTAGAGCAAAAATGACTAAATTTTTTGTAGTAGTGCATATGGGTCATATTATGAATTATGGAACAGTATTAGGGCTTAAGACCTGAGTTATGCTCTCCAAATCAGCGAAAAACCCACGATTTGCTTGACGTGACACGATACCTAAAGGTGCTTAAAAGACCGATAAACGAAAGAAACCGCCTCTTATAATCATCAAAGCCGTTCCTAATATGTAAGAGTTAATGTTTCATGGGTTTTAGGACACTTTGGAGAAAGCGACCGAAATGGCCAAAAGTAAGCAAAAATGAAGGCTATAATGCACGTTTTTTGGCCAAAATTTGCACTAGAGCAAAAACGACTAAATTTTTTGTAGTAGTGCATATGGGTCATATTATGAATTATGGAACAGTATTAGGGCTAAAGACCTAAGTTATGCCTCCCAAATCAGCGAAAAACCCACGATTTGCTCGACTTGACACGATACCTAAAGGTGCTTAAAAGACCGATAAACGGAAGAAACCGCCTCTTATAATCTTTAAAGCCGGTCCTAATATGTATAAGTTAATGTTTTATGGGTTTTAGGACACTTTAGAGAAAGTGACCGAAATGGCCAAAAATGAAGGCTATAATGCACGTTTTTTGGCCAAAATTAGCACTTGAGCAAGAACGACTTAATTTTTTGAAGTAGTGTATATGCGTCATATTATGAATTATGGAACAGTATTAGGGCTTAAGACCTAAGTTATGCTCTCCAAATCAGCGAAAAACCCACGATTTGCTTGACGTCACACGATACCTAAACGTGCTTAAAAGACCGATAAACGAAAGAAACCGCCTCTTATAATCATCAAAGCCGGTCCTAATATGTATAAGTTAATGTTTCATGGGTTTTAGGACACTTTGCAGAAAGCGACTGAAATAGCCAAAAGTAAGCAAAAATGAAGGCTATTATGCACGTTTTTTGGCCAAAATTTGCACTAGAGCAAAAACGACTAAATTTTTTGTAGTAGTGCATATGGGTCATATTATGAATTATGGAACAGTATTAGGGCTTAAGACCTAAGTTATGCTCTCCAAATCAGCGAAAAACTCACTATTTGCTCGACATGACACGATACCTAAAGGTACCTAAAACACCGATCAACGAAAAAAACCGCCTCATATAATCATCAAAGCCGGTCCTAATATGTATAAGTTAATGTTTTATGGGTTTTAGGAAACTTTGGAGAAAGTGACCGAAATGGCCAAAAGTGAGCAAAAATGAAGCCTATAATGCACATTTTTTTTCCAAAATTTGCACTAGAGCAAAAACGACTAAATTTTTTGTACTAGTGCATATGGGTCATATAATGAATTATGGAACAGTATTAGGGCTTAAGACCTAAGTTATGCTCTCCAAATCAGCGAAAAACCCACGATTTGCTTGACGTGACACGATACCTAAAGGTGCTTAAAAGACCGATAAACGAAAGAAACCGCCTCTTATAATCATCAAATCCGATCTTAATATGTATAAGTTAATGTTTCATGGGTTTTAGGACACTTTGGAGAAAGTGACCGAAATGGCCAAAAGTAAGCGAAAATGAAGGCTATATTGTACGTTTTTTGGCCATAATTGGCACTAGAGCAAAAATGACTAAATTTTTTGTAGTAGTGCATATGGGTCATATTATGAATTATGGAACAGTATTAGGGCTTAGGACCTAAGTTATGCCTCCCAAATCAGCGAAAAACCCACGATTTGCTCGACTTGACACGATACCTAAAGGTGCTTAAAAGACCGATAAACGGAAGAAACCGCCTCTTATAATCATTGAAGCCGGTCCTAATATGTATAAGTTAATGTTTTATGGGTTTTAGGACACTTTGGAGAAAGTGACCGAAATGGCCAAAAATGAAGGCTATAATGCACGTTTTTTGGCCAAAATTAGCACTTGAGCAAGAACGACTTAATTTTTTGAAGTAGTGTATATGCATCATATTATGAATTATGGAACAGTATTAGGGCTTAAGACCTAAGTTATGCTCTCCAAATCAGCGAAAAACCCACGATTTGCTTGACGTGACACGATACCTAAACGTGCTTAAAAGACCGATAAACGAAAGAAACCGCCTCTTATAATCATCAAAGCCGGTCCTAATATGTATAAGTTAATGTTTCATGCGTTTTAGGACACTTTGGAGAAAGTGACCGAAATGGCCAAAAGTGAGCAAAAATGAAGGCTATAATGCACGTTTTTTGGCCAAAATTAGCACTAGAGCAAAAACGACTAAATGTTTTGTAGTAGTGCATATGGGTCATATTATGAATTATGGAACAGTATAAGGGCTTAAGACCTAAGTTATGTTCTCCAAATCAGCGAAAAACCCACGATTTGCTCGACGTGACACGATACCTAAAGGTGCTTAAAAGACCGATAAACGGAAGAAACCGCCTCTTATAATCATCAAAGCCGGTCCTAATATGTATAAGTTAATATTTCATGGATTTTAGGACACTTTGGAGAAAGTGACCGAAATGGCCAAAAGTGAGCAAATGAAGGGCTATAATGCACGTTTTTTGGCGAAAATTGGCACTAGAGCATAAACGACGAAATTTTTTGTAGTAGTGCGTATGGGTCATATTATGAATTATGGAACAGTATTAGGACTTTAGACCTAAGTTATGCTCTCTAAATCAGCGAAAAACCCACGATTTGCTCGACATGACACGATACCTAAAGGTGCTGAAAAGACCGATAAACGAAAGAACCGCCTCTTATAATCATCAAAGCCGGTCCTAATATGTATAAGTTAATGTTTTATGGGTTTTAGGACACTTTGGAGAAAGTGACCGAAATGGCCAAAAGTGAGCAAAAATGAAGGTTATAATGCACGTTTTTTGGCCAAAATTTGCACTAGAGCAAAAACGACTAAATTTTTTGTAGTAGTGCATATGGGTCATATTATGAATTATGGAACAGTATTAGGGCTTAAGACCAAAGTTATGCTCTCCAAATCAGCGAAAACCCCACGATTTGCTCGACGTGACACGATACCTAAAGGTGCTTGAAAGACCGATAAACGAAAGAAACCGCCTCTTATAATCATTAAAGCTGGTCCTAATATGTATAAGTTAATGTTTTATGGGTTTTAGGACACTTTGGAGAAAATGACCGAAATGGCCAAAAGTGAGCAAAAATGAAGGCCATAATGCACGTTTTTTGGCCAAAATTAGCACTAGAGCAAAAACGACTTAATTTTTTGTAGTAGTGCATATGGGTCATATTATGAGTGCCAGTTTCTATTTTTTGGAGTTGATTAAGCCCTTTTGCATTATTTCAGTTGTCTATTCCCCCATTTGAAGGTCTATTAAGTCTTTTCGCCTGCGTCACCAATTAAAGCTAGCGTACGTTTTTGGCAGATTTTGTCTGCTATCATATGGTTTATAGCTCTACTATTCTTGCACAAAACATAATATGACCCCTAGGAGCTCCCGTAAAAAATTGAGTTCTTTTTGCCATTTTGGGTTGAAAACCATGGATTTCGACACATTATCAGCTACTGATTCGAAGGAACCCAGTAGTCTCAAAACTTTGCCCTTGACAGCTTTGGGGGGTCTTACTTTGAAATGTTTTCATAGCTTCACCATGGTCAGCCTTTGAGTGCCATTGCTGTAAATTTTGTCTGTTCTGTTTGTGTAGTTTTAAGCTCATTTTCCACTCGTCACTGATGAGTCGAGCGTCCGTGTTTTTGCCGATTTTCGGATCATACCATATGTTTCTGAATGTTGGACCTCCGTGTATCTAATGTTTTGTTAATATGTATTTTCTCTGTTCTACAATAGTTTAATGCCAAGTGTCGTCTTAGAATAGTGTGGGTTCAGATTTATATATCTACACGACTACACTCCATGTATTGTCATTAGATAGGGAGTATTAGATTGATGCATGGCAAGATTTCAAATCTAGTGTGGAAATGGCTTTTTACTTGAATATGTGAGTTGTGAACTGAAATTTTCACCAATGTTGGGTTGGCTTGATGTTGTTACTTACATTTGATTATGGACCAGGTTAAGTATGATACCTCCATCTATAGGTGGCTGCAGCTTTCTTACAGAGGTATGATTCTCTGTTCTCTTTATTTGTTTTTGTTTTCTTGTAGTGGGGTTAGTGATGTTTAATCACCTCAAGCTGCTCAGTATCTAAGACATGTCTTTTGTGTCTTAGGTTGATGTATCGTCAAATCTCCTTGTAGAACTGCCAGAGACCATGGGCAGCCTACTGAATTTGAAGGTTTGTTTTTTTATGGTTCTCTTTATGGTCTTACTCCGTACTTCTCAAGCTGAGCCACCGGCCACGTTGATGTGTATCTATGTTCTTTTTATGCAGTCATTGCTTCTTAGTAACAATGGACTCAAATCATTGCCGAGTTCTATATTCAGAAGGTGTGTCAAGCTTTCAGGTCTTGATCTCCATGGAACGCAGATTACAATGGATATTCTGCGTCAGGTATTTTTCTTGTCTCACTGAACTTTTCCTATTATAAGAGGCGAGGGATGTAAACACATCATAATTTCTACCTTTCAGATCGAGGGATGGGAAGAATTCGATAAGAGGCGGCGGTTGAAGTACCAGAAGCAACTGGATTTCCGTGCTGGTGGCTGCGCTGAATTTGATGAAGGTGCTGATAAAAATTGATGGCCTCTACATGAGTGCAAACTCGTTCACCTGTGTCAACTAAATATTGACAAGTATTCTTCCAGTGGTAAACACACATTTTTTATTACCCGAGGGGAAGACAGGTCGATGTGCCTACTGCTCATCACTCCCTTTCACCGGTAGTGCAGATCCGCCTTTTGTCGGTTTGCGATTTTATTTGAGTTAACAATCCTGTTATCTAATTTGGTATGTGAACACGCCCAAACTCGGCTTTTATCATCCTTCAGAAGTAGTGAAGTATAGTGCTGCATCATACTCCACTTTTCTTGATGCGTATGGCCCTTTGTTCCCAGTTTTCGATCACGTTCATTTTTTCCTATCCCCACGTCAGTGGTTTGGACGATTCAACGCCCCATCCTCACCGCAATGGTTGAAGCAGGGAATCACGCCACGATAAGAGTCTAACCCCTGTACATGATGTGTAGGAACTAGGTAGCAAAGACAACATAATTCACGCCCAGATAATTAGGTGACGTAACAAATTGACGTCTTTTTAATCACAAAAAAAAGGTTGACGTATATGCCAGTCAATGAACGTCAAACTACCGCGACGAGCATATCTGTGCTGATTAGAATACACACTCCACGGGAAATTGACAGGCACATCAACTAAAATGAAATTGTTCCAAATCCCAGTAAAAATATTCGGATCATTTCAGACTTTTTTTCAAGATAATCGCCGAATGCCAGGAACTCAATTGGAAAAAAATGTTTATAAGTTGAAAGAAAAATTCTGTGGAACATGTTGCGCAAGAAAAGACACCAAATACATCATAGGACACTGGAATTCTATCCTTTTATCTCAGAATCAAGAGTTCACGCCCCAGATTCTCATACAAGCTCCGAGATACAAAAGCAAACTTATCGGAAGTACACAGATACAAGAGGGATATCAATATCGTTATCATCGTCGTCCTCACAGGCAACCACAACATCCAGGTGACGACGATATGGTGGGATTTCCAACTTCGCCACATCCTTTGCAAGATCCACAACCTTCTTATCCATTCTTTCTTTGTGGCGAGGGAACATACTGTTGTAAAGCAAACAACTTCCACAAGATATGCTGTAAGCATTCAAACCCTTGTCCTTCAGCCACTGCAAAACTTCCCTCAGTGTAGGGTTGCCCTTCAAGACCCACCTATCCCAGACAGTCCAGCTCATGTCTTGATGCTTAAAGACCTTTGGTGGCACTGGTTCAGCAATGGAGAAGAGAGGCAGTGCCAGATTGGCAAATGTATTGCGGTAATCCTCTAGCTTGTGGCCTCCACTTAGAACTTTGTACAGCTCCAGACACACCAAACCAGTGGCCATAGCAGTTGAGGTTGCAATGGCAGGGATAATCCTGCCAGCAATGAACTTTGCCTTCAATTTGTCTACTTCAGGGATGCTGTAGTTTCTTGCTCTCATATTGGCGAGAGCAGCTATGAGGTCCATATGGTAGTTTGTGTCATCATCCTGCACATTTGGTAAAAAACACACTCTCTTAAAACGGATGCAAGGCAATATGCTCATAAATTACTCCCCTCAACTCCAAAGTTCAAATACAAAGAGGCTAGAAACCAGAAACCATTTCGCAAGGGGGAAGAATATGACACCAAATATATGCATCCTTTTCAAATAACTTCTCAAATCAGTTTTGGCCGTCTTCCAACATTATGGGGCTTTACTTACTTGACTTCACTATTTTCTATTCAGGATCACACGAGGTTAAAATTTCAACTACAGTGGAGTGACATCATAACCATATTACTGTAGAAATCATAAGGGAGACAACTTCTAATATAAAATTGGTTCTATACTGAAATCTTGCGGCAAATGGGATCCAACCATAAGCTACGGTGGACTTAACCACAACCACAGAATTTAATAAAGAAGTCAAAAGAGAGATACAAACCTTCTCAAACTGGATGGGTTTCATCCTGAAATTGGGAGGCAGGTTGCTGCGACAATGCTCCAGCTTACTGATAAGATCATTTATGACTGCTCCATCATCAATAGAAGAAGAAGACAGAGAAGTGACCTTCTCGTCAGTCACGATCTTTGCATCCTTCCTAGGCTGAAATTCTGGGACCGCAATTTTGTCAATAGCCTCAGCCAGTTTCTTTGGATGTGTAGCCCAGTCAGGCACAGGGATTCCAAATGTCTCAGCCCGTAATATAGACCCAGACAAAACGTAATGCAGATGGGAGGGATCAGCAGATGAAAATTGCAGCGGACGAGGAAACCTCTTTGGTGCTGACCAAAATGGAGCTCCAGTACTGGTTGCAGCATCTTCAGGAAAGGTGTATGTCAGCTGCTTGACACGGTTGGTAAAGTAGTCTTCAAACCTGTTCACACAATGGAATGATAAAACATTTAGAAATAGACACCAAGACGTCAGTAGTAAGCAACATCTAATTAGTGATACGTACTTCAATCTAGCCCAATTAATACAATCCTCAAATGTTTTGCATCTCTCCTTTTCCAGGCACTCGAGAACGCGATCCAAAGTATCCCTTGCCTGAGCATCACCAGCATTGCTCATGGCTGATGTATATTCGCTCGGATTTGTAAGATAAGCATTCACTTCAGCTGGAGTTTTCTCAAGTAAGCCCTCAAATTCAGAGCGGGCCCATGTCAGACAATGGTCAATGTTGTGCGGAAAAGAATGCACTGTACACATAGGTGCTTGCTTCTCAGGTGGATCTCGCGAGGCCCCATAATTTTCAGTGAGATGTGGAATAACCATCTGTGTATTACACTTGGCACCTAGTGTTCCTGATTCAAGTAGCGGTTTCTGGAAATATAAGCACCTCTGATCGACATAAAGTCTAGCATTTACATTGTCCAGAGCATTGATTACAACACTTAGATTCTCCCAGTAAGTGTCATCGAACACATTCTCAGTTTCAGGGCCTACACGATTCTGCAGGGCTTCAACACAGAACTGGGGGTTGATTGCTGCAGCTGCTCCAGCAGCAACCGTGGATTTGGCCTGTCCGATGTTCCAGTCACGAAACAAAAACTGCCTACTTAGATTGCTTTTCTCTATCACATCATCATCCGTAACTGTTAGCTTTCCTTGACTACCACAAGAAACTCCCATCAACGCCAAATTCTTCAGGAATTCACACCCAAGAGCACCAGACCCTACAACAAATACCTTAGCATCTTCAAGTTTCTTCTGAAGTCCTGATCCAAAAACCGATATCTGAGCATCATAGCGACTGTTTTTCGGTACATACTCATCAGGTTCCAGTGGCTCAGTAGGAAGTGATTCAACTGAATCAAAATAGAAGAACTACAAAGAAAGAAAAAAAAATGGTCAAAACAATAAAAAGAACCTGAACAGAAGTTTAGGTAAGAAAACATTAGCTAGGGCTGCCAAATAGACCAGTGCCAACCTGAAAGAGAGGGTGAAACTTCCCAGAGCAAGCCTTGACAACCTCTTGGCCAACGATACCGCCAAACATAGCAGCCATAGGGTTCAACACTGCCCTGGCCCCAAAAGCAAAGTAACGGAGAAGCTTAGGGTTGATATCTTCTAGCTTGCCATCCCCAAGACCCTCGTTCATTTTGCTAGCTATAGATATCAGCTTCTGCGCATCACCTTCTGAACCAGGATTAGGATAGTGTCCTAGCTCACTAACAAACTTGTCCAAAGCTTGGAAGGCCAAGTGTAGCAGCGGTGGGCGGTCAAACTTTGAGAAGTCACTCAGTAGAAAGTCCCCAGGGTCACTAAGTGATTCTCTTAAAGGCTTAAACTGAAGAACCTTTGGCTGCTTGACCTGTGTCACAATGCCACCCTTTTGGTACAAACCATAGCTTGAAGTGTCCTCCTCGAGGGTAAAAGAATAAGCCCTTGCATTTTTAATCTTTCTCGGCTTCCCATCATTTAATTCTGTCATTCCATGGACTTCTGAGAACACAACTAGGTCCCCATCTTGAAATTCTAGCCTCTCATCATCCACACACGATACAATGGCAGGATTATCATTGCTTATTGAAGCAATTATACCAGTGTGCGGTTCCTCGCCATCAACATCACAAACAGTAAACTCCGGTCCAAAATCACAGAACACACTACCAAAAAGACCCCTAACTTCGGCTTTAATGAAAGCAATTGGTGGCTGATGACTGTGGCAGTAATCATCAAACTCAATAGCCTTCTCCAAGGTGATATCAGTAAAGACAACAGCCTACAGATAAACAATGAGATCAGGTTGACCAGTGATTATACTCAAAAGTAATACCTATAACACAATTGAAAGCCATAGATTGGACATTCCAACAAAAGAAGCACAAAACGCAAAAGATCTTTCAGCATTCTTGAGAAGAGAAACTTAAACAATGAATGTGGCATGAAATTAGACGAAATAACCAAGACAGTACCTGAAAGTTAGAGAGTTGTTCCTTGGTCAAGCCAGTTGTCAAGGTTGTAACAAGAACAGCATTGTTTAATTCTTGCAACTTATTCATACTCGCAAGCGCCCTATTCTTCCCAACATCACTTTCAGAGAAGTTAAAATTGCTGGACAAGTCCCATAACTCCACAGACCCTTCATCGTGCAAGGTGACAGATTTGACACCAGCAAGGATGAGATTCTTTGCTGAAATTGAGAAGAAGACAAAAAAGCATGTTTAGGCGGTGAGTACCCATGGACTTTGCGTAACAACAAGACTGTGACATAGGGCTGATAATCTTATACACCCACACCACCACATTTCAGCAAATGTAGCTACAACAGGTACTAAACAGTAAGAGATCATCAAAAAGTGGTGAAAGTGTTAGAACTCTGGCAGTAGTTAATAGTAGCTCACACTAGCTCCCAAACAAGACTCTCCAGAAAAGAACTTTCCTCCCTCAGCACAAAGTGGTGCATAAATTTCATCTAGTCGACCCACCTTAGAAACAAACACTGAGCCATGTAACACTACATTATAATTGGAGTTGCGGAGTATCTAGACCAAGCTCAAGCAGTTTTGAAGATATAACAACGGAAATGCGTATGCAGGCGCTTCGACAACTTAGAAACCACTTAAAATTTGACTAATGAAACCAAAGGTGGAACGTCCGAAACCCCAATTTACTTAGAGAAATCATAAACTACGGCATAGGAACAAGAAATGCAATTGGAGAAACAAACAAGCTGCGAGAGTTAAAAACAACAGGAAATGGGAATGTACCAATTTCGGCACCAAGGCCTTGCATCCCAGAAACGAGAACATTAGAGGCGAAAAGGCGTCTCATAGTCTCACGGCCGTAGACAGCGAGCTGCCTGCTGTGAAGATCCTCATCAATGTCAGCCATGGTGATAAGAGGAGCTTGAGTATCGGCGCTGGGGCCGCTTTCGGTGTTCCCAATGGTGGCGGATTCGGAGTTGTTGGTTGATCCTTCTGTACGCGACTTTTTGAGACAACAAGTTGCTGATGATGATGATGATGATGTAGCGTGGTCAACAAGCTGGCCTTGAACAGGTCTCTTTTTTGGAAGCATATAGTGCAAACAACTGCTCAACAATCGCCGACCACACACCATTGATTCAGTCAATTTAATCAAAAACACACAAAAATTGATCGGAAAACCAAACCCTAACCCTAACTTTAATCTCATAATTTTACAATCAATCAAGGCAAAACATAAATAGAAAGGATTCGAAAACAGCGAAAAGAAGCAACAGATCAAAGTAATACCATGGAAGAAGATTAGAATACCTCAGGCGACGCCGACGGAGGAAGAATGGAATCGGATTTTTAAAGGAAATGAGAATAGCGAATGAGAGATGGTAGCTTCTCTGAGAATTCTTATGAAATGATACCAGAATTAAAATATAAAAATTGGTGAAGAAAAGGGATGGTAGAATTCTTTTTTAATTAATTAATTTAAATGAAAAAGGAAAAAAAAGTCTAGTTTAGGGTTTAAGGGGAGGAGGGAGGTAGAAACAGGTGCCCCCTCCATGTTTAGTTTTATGCGGAGGAGAGAGATAAAAACGAGTGTTTGGTACGACCACGATGCGGTGCCCACTCTTCTCAGTTCTCACAGATTAGATTAGATTTGAAAATGGGTGTTTATTTTCCCTTTCCTTTTTTTTTTCTTTTTTCTTTTTTCTTTTCTGTCATGCTTGCCAAACGTGTCTTTTGTTGGCCTATGTTTCGTACGAGCCATGATCCAGGCCCAAGTTTCACACCAATCTTTTTTTTTTTTTTGAAATAAAGTTTCACACCAATCTTGACATCAACCTTGCTTACCACTTCTCAACTTACAATCTTTATGTGAAACAGTCATGTATACGATTCTTTTGCATTATATCGGTGGGCATTCACCCAAAAAAAGAAAAAAAAAAATCAATGAGCTAAAGACAGTGTGAGGGACTGAGGGCCAAAATGCTACGTCATACTCCCTCCGTCCCAATTTAAACACCCCGCTTTCCTTTTTTGGGTGTCCTTATTTAAACACCCCATTTCAAAACTTACTAAATGGGGCAAGTTTTCACCACACATCTATACTCCACTATTTCCAAAAATAATAAACAAACCATCAATTATCTCAAAAAATAATAAACAAACCACCCATTATATTCCAAAGAAGTATTTTTTAGCCACCAAAGTGATGAGGGTGGGTTCTAAAAAACACCAAAGTTGTATTTGGTATTTATAAAACACCAAAGTTGAAATTCTTGTTTTTAAAACACATTTTAAGCTATTTGGGTATTTATTAAACACCAAAACATATAAAAACATTAAAAAATAAAATGAAATTATGTTCTTACTTACCGAAATTAAGAAATACGAAGTACTAGGCTCGTTTCACAATAGGTAAACATATGAAGTAAATCCAGTTCATTGATCTAAAAAAAAAAAAAACAGATCACATAATACAGCAAATGTAAAAAAAAAAAAAATACGAACATGATTGAACGGTACCGCGAAGTTCAAAATGTAGCATAAAATTGTTTAAAAGTGCCAAAATCCTTGCGCTCTCGCTCCATTAGGTCTAGGACGACTCTCATTTAGATTCCCCATAATCCTAGGTTCTAATTGTAAAGTTTGTTGGATATGACTTAAGCTTGCGTTTTGTGCCTTAGTAGAGAAAATCGATGATTGAGAATTGGAGGAGAAGATGAGTAATTTTTGTTTTTTAACGCATAAAAATAATTTACGAGGTAAAATAAAAATTAGCATTTTTTTATTTCTTTTGGTGTTTAACAAATACCAAAATAGTTTGAAGTGTGTTATAAAACCAAAATTTTCAACTTTGGTGTTTAATAAATCCCAAATACGACTTTGGTGTTTTTTAGATCCTACACTCTCCAATTTGGTGGCTAATAAAAACTTCTTTGCATTATATTCAACAATAATAAACAAACAACTCATTATCTCCAACAATAATAAACAAACCAACCATTATCTCCAACAATTATAAACAAACAAAAACTACCTTAATCCAAGTGAAAAAAACATATGGGGTGTTTAAAGAGGGACGGAGGGAGTAGCAAATTTTGGTTTTGTATATTTTGGTTTTTAGTGTGATGTTAAACGTCCATATACCGAAACTTATTGTAACTTGCGATCAAATAGTTTTATTATATGAGTACGAGTATCTCTTTCTTGCAGACATTCGAAAAGACCAATCATGCATGAAAGAGCAGAGTATTCGGCATTGTACCGATTTGGTACCTCACATTTTACCAACCATAATGTGTACTTGATTACTTGAAGATCGCAATGCGAAATAAGGAGTAACATAAAAAAAAAAGGAAAAAAAGAGTAATGGAGTGTTAACGTGGAAGTCTGACGGTAGGTAGTGTAGTACATTGGATCTAGAGAAATGATGAGCAGATCAAAGTATTGAATTATGGAGGTGTTTGACCTGACACTTTGACAGCAACGCCAGATACTCTACTCCATCCCATTATTCCAACTCGAAGAAGATCAAGTCTTCGAAGAAAGGGTGATTAGTGTAGCGTAGATTTGAAGGCACATGCCTACATTATTATGTAGAGTTGTGGAATCTATCGAGGAGGATTACAGATTACTTACTCCCTACTTTCTAAACGTGGATTTGCTCGTGTTTCCCGGAAAATCCACATGCACCTTTCTAATTCCAACCAAACTGAATACTTCAACATAGATCAGATTCTCCCCCTCCTCAAGAAACAACCAGCACACTTATCATGGCTTCGCATACAAACTCAGCAACTACACGTATTCGCAACACGTTCCTTGTAAAATGGTCATGACTCGCTCAATTTCAGACCTCATCAACTCAGTGAGTCAGTGGTAGCAAGTCCCCACTAGACCACCAAAGTCCACTAATTCTGCCACTACACAACTAAATGTAGGGTTGTCAAGATACATAAAGCCCCTTATTCCTCCCTTTTAGACAAATCTTCCACAAGGTAGCCTAGTGTGGAGTTACCAATCATACAAATTGACAGTTTAAAAAGGAAGGAATTTAAGGATTTCGGTACCAATCGTGTGTATTCAACTGTAAGTGGAACATAGGGGTATGGGGACATCATCTGAAGGAAAACAATACAAAGAAGCAAAAGGTATAAGATAGAGCTAGTGGCCATTGAGTGTGGAACAATGTGGCCGCGGCCACAGATAAAAGCTTTGATTTCATTCACTAATGATAGCTACAAACTGGTACTACACATTCTAGTGGGATTTTAACACTTCTTTACATATGACTGTATCTGCTGAGTAGACTGTAAAAATGTCGAAGCAGAATCACATTAGTTCACCTGTCACCTGTTGTTTAGCGTGTAGTAGTGTTGTTAGGTCGCAGTAATACGGAGAGTATTTCAGAAAACTGAGGCCGCTTTGAAGGGCAGTTGTTCCAACACTTCACCATCAGAGATTTCAGGACTTGAGGGCAGTCTTTAGGGATCTCCGGTCTAAGACCACAAGCAGCTATTCCGACTGCTGCTTGTACAGGTGAGTATGCAGAGTAGGCAGCCTCACCAGTCACCATTTCCCACACTACCATTGCAAAGCTGTACACATTGCTCATCCACGTCTCAGTAACGCTTTCAGGATCAGCTGCAATGATCTAACAGAAGACAATACTGTGTGAGAAAACTAAATCGCATTATCTGGCATGAGACGCAATCAGATATCTACAAATAAGCTTGGACTCTACCCCCTATTCCAGAGTCCATATGGATGATCATGTGATGGATCAAGTATATAGCAGTAAATAGGCATTAAATCTAAGTTGCCCAAATAACACAGATAAATTCCAAAGTTGTGAACATAACGCAGACACCAGTCCATTACATGTTCCAAGAGCAAAAAAAAAAAAAAAAAAAAAAAAAAAAAAGTTCTTCAAAATCAGGAAGATACAAGTGTCTTTCAAAATTGAGACATGCTATTGTAGTTTCTCAGTTAAAGTTCGGTAATAGCAAGTGCAAAAGCATAATGCTACCTTTGTCATCCCAATATTTCCAACCCAAAACTCTTTTAACGAACAAAACAGGTCCCACTACAAGAATTACATAAAGCAAATAGTGTTTTCAAGAGACAATTACAAGGGAAGCACACAATTAAGGGATATAATGCAGAAACAATGATGAAAACATGTCTGCATGGTCACCTAATGATGATGCTCTACTTGTGTACAATGAATCAACACTGCACCTCTGCACACACGTTTACTATAATGATGAGGTGATTGGTGTATATAGACAATCCAAAATTCCAATACGGATTTGTACAAACAGGAGCTTTGAAATCATCTTTCGGCGTAAAGATTCACATAGGAAACACTCAATGTTCCACTTATGACAGGTAGCCAAGGTGGAAAAAACATAACATAGGCCAATACATATGTAACAAAGCAGTATATAATGACATCATCTACTCCAACAGTTATAATGAGCATGAAAAGCTAGTATATTTAAAAACCTAACTTCTTCAATGGGAGACAAAGAAAACACTATCACATACACCTTTCCAATGAACATTTCTTTGCATGTAATATTGTAATAAGATCAAAAAACAGCTAGCAATAGATGTTGGTCAGAGGAAGACATATAAACTGGTCAGGTAGGTACTAAGAGATTAGACATCATTTTTATGTCTTAACTTCGTCCCAAAGCAGAACTTATGATGCAACCTATGATGCATTGAAACCAAAGCTATTGAGGGACTTAGTTGAGTAGCAATAATCAAATCACAGCTCTTTTAGAATCTAGTTAGCTCAAAAGACTTAATACAGCATCCAAAACCACATTTGTCTTTAGTAGCGAGTTCAATACAAACTAGACCGTCTCAATTACATAGAGATCTGACCTACCGCAATAAAGCTAAGGATCTAATTCAGCTTAATTTCGGGTGGAAGTAGAATATTACCTCAGGAGCCAGCCACCGATAGCCATCAGTTTCATATTCCATTGCCTCACCACTGCTCTTGCATGCACGGACGATTCCCATGTCCCCTAAACAAGCATTACCCTGACGATCCAAGAAGATTCTTTGAGTATTAAGGTCTTGATATGCAACACCATGATCATTCATAAATTTTATACCCTCTGCAATATCTATGGCAATCCTCACAACATCCTTCATTTGAAGCTTCTTATGCTTTAACATGAAATCATGAACTGATCCACCTTCCATGAATCTAGTAACAATACAAAGCCCGTGAATCTCATCAATGCATACACCATAAAACGGCAGTACATTCCTATGACCGCAAGTCATAAGCTCTAACAAATCTTTTCGGATCTCAAAGTCATAAGAGTTCCCCTTATCACAACCCTTTAGCTTCTCAATTGCAACCCTTTTGCCCTTGTAAACCCCCTTATAAGAGCTCGGCCCAATCTGATCCATAAACTCAATGCTATCACAATTCAACAGCCACCTCTCTACCTCATGTCCACCTCCCCTAACAGTCTGCCACTCATCAACAGATACCACAAGTGAAGAACTCGGCAAAGGCATCGCCAATTCAATATTCCCATTCAACTGCTCAACACTATTCCTGTAACCCTGATCACCAAAATCCTCCTCAACATCCCCAAAGTCTCTTCCTCTTCCATTCTCCTCCTGACACCCACACAGCCCAAAGGAAAGCTTCCTATTACTCAATTTCGGCTTCTTAGAAGCAGATCTCAGCGCATTCTCAACCCGAATCTTAAAATTCCTATCCTGTCCAGGTTGCACTGGAATGTGCAGAATCCCAAGAGTAGAACCCTTCTTCTCAAAGATCTGATGCTTCTTGCAACAAATAGAGCCACTCTCCAAGGCCGCAGACACAGCCGCCCACGAAACAGCCGAATTGCTAGCAAATGTGATCTTGTTCACACTCCCCTGAACTTGGTGATCATCACAAAGTTCCTGAATCAAAACAGCAGGCTGATCTTCCGCACATGCTTGCTCCATCAATCGAATATGCATAAACACATCTTTCATATCGAATCCCGCTTGCGCATAACTGTTTTCATTACTAAATTAATTAATACTCAACACCAGCTCACCCAACCACCCAAAACCCAGATTCACATTTGTCATATACTATCAATTTAACAATAAAGTTTCAAACTTTATATCAATTTAACAATAAAGTTTCAAACTTTATATCAATTTAACAATAAAGTTTCAATCTTTACATCAATTTAACAATAAAGTCTCAAAATTTACTTCAAAATTAACGAAAAAAAAAGGGAGAAGAAAGAGACCTTAGGGGGAGAGAGTCATAGTGTTTGCGGATGTTAGAGACGAGCTTCTCAGGGAGCTGGCTGCCAGGGTAGAGTTGGGTGAGGCTGCGAACAATGGTGGCCCATACGAGCTTACGGTGGCCGTCGATTTTAGAAGGTGGGGGGTCACGTGGAGAGTCAAGATTGAGTGAGTTTTTAAGAGAGTTGATGGCCTCACTGACATTGCGGCTGAGCTTCTGAAAGCGTTTCTGCATCGCGGAGGTTGCCGCGGCGGTGGTGGCGCCGGCGTCCGCCTCGGATCTGTCGTGGGACCTCATCAGAACTTGCTCCACCGTGTCATCCTCCGTGTTGGCCTTGCTGGACCAACATTCCAACGCCGCCGCCATAGAAAGAGACTAGATTGGAGCGTAAAGAAGAAGGAAGTGAAGCTGAGAAAGGGAGTAGTACTGTATTACATTTGCATTTTGCAGGAAGAGTAATAAATAAGCTGCTGGGAAGAGAGGGGGGCGGTGGTAATAAAAGAGAAGGAGAGAGTAATGGTGAAAGTCTGAAAAGGATGATGATGCTATTTATGTTTGTTTGTATTTTTGAGTTTTTCTTTTTTTGACAGTGATGGGAGATGAGTGGGACCCGCCTGTTGTCGAGTTTGTCTTCCAAATGGTGAACCGTCCGATCACGACATTTCTTGCATTGCCTCCACTCTTTCTAGTTTCTACGAGAGAGCGCTCCCAGATTTTGTGCCAAATTTTTATTCTAATTTCGGTTAGGTCGGAGGTTCTGAGCCTTTTGCAACAACTTCTCCAATAATGCATCTCATCAGCTTCTATAACCAAAACTGCAAATCTAGTCTAGAGTAATTGCCAATAATGTAGCGTTATTTGAAGGCGGACACTACAATTGTGGTGCGTGATCATAGTCGTAACTCGCAATAGCTTTTTCAGTACTCGAAAACAAAGAGAAGTGTAGTATATGAGTATGAAATACAAAAGGCAAGAACTTGTGTGAATCTTTTTTCAAGTTCAAGGATTCTCGTGCAAATGATTGGATGTCATTAAGTGCACTTTACTTATCCTTATGATTTCAATTCTTCAAATAATGCAACACAGAAACTGTTGCTAGTACCTTAAGAAGAAATTAAAGACGAAAAGTAGCAACAATTAACTTTCAAATGAGCGATGTGTCGAATGAATCTATCATTGTGATATTGTCTCTTGTGTTGTGTGTGCCGGCAACAATACTTCTTTTCCTCTCGTCTAGGCATAAGAATATCGTTTATAGGCAAGAGGTAGATAGAATAGACTCATCATCGAAAGAATGAGCTTTGAGGGCATACTCCGTATTGCTTCCACAAGTATGTATACACGTTCTCATACACACAAATGTGTCTTGCAAATTCCAATCCCAAGGTTCACTTGAGGAATACGTGAACCACATGTCATACTATATGATGTTCAGAGAAGAACTCTTGACTATAGAGCCGCTGATATCAACGGGTTATCTATCCCTTTGGAGATGGGTGGAATAACAAACGTATCGAGAACACTACAAAAATACGAGTTATAATTGAGATTAAGTACAAGTACAATGTCATGTATGTTTTGTATTTGAAGCCATAACAACACACTTGTATGTATTCGAGGCACCTTGTCTACCAAGAATTGAACCTTTTTTTTCTATGTGACCTGATCAAAGCCAAATTAAACCTCTCATATTGTTGTTTTGTTAAGTCAGATTAGTAGAAGAACTCGGCCCAAACAATAAGTAAGCAAAAAAGAAAAAAGCGAGATTAACAAAAGCAAGAAGAAGAGAGTAGAGACCCCAGGAAGTCGGGAAAACACCAAGGAAGGAATCAACAGAATTACATAATCTGATTAATTCTCGAGATTTCAATCCAGTTAGTTTAATCGGCGAATTGTATCGTCTTTCATACGCCACTCCTCCATTTGCGAGAAGAGCGAGTTGTAGCTGATCATCCCCAATTTTATGCTTCTTCTTCAAGGTATAAATTCACGGATTTTGTTATTGCAATTCAAATCCCATATTTATAGATTATTACTCATTGCCAACATTCTCGTATGATTGTCTGTGTTGATTGTTTGATTGCTTGAGTGGGACTGTCGACTGGGATATTTTTATCAAATTTATATGAATTGCGCAGGCTGCACCAATGAATTGCGGTACCGAAGATGATGAAGCTGAGCTCGAGGAGGTACGCTTTTATTTATTTATTTATTTTGCGGTCGCAAATTCATCCACTAAGATGCTTTATACTGCACTCTATGACTAGTTTTAGGTTGCCAATATCGTTGTAAATCATACACATTGTGCTACCTGAATGCTGCGTGATTCAAATTGCGACGAGAATTGTATCTCCCCAATTGTTACTTTACAATATAAGAAGCGCATACAGTTTTGTGAGCCAACTTTTAATATCTATATTCACCAAAGCCAGTGAAGGTGAATGCTTTATTTGAAAGGGAGGAGTCGTAGAATCACTCGTGGATGTGATCATCATGTTGTCAATAGTTGTTGAGGGTAGTAGAGGTAATTAGACAAGCAGATAGGATAGATAGGTTACAATTACAACTAATATGAACTGTTTCGGATCTCTCTTTTCCGTGTGTTGTATGCTGGCAATATGCTGAGACGGTTAAGATTTGTTTCTACGTTGTGAGTTTGCCGAACATTTGTGGAGACTCTCTTTGGCATGAGAGGGAGCACTGGGTATTCCTCAAAAGTGATTATGAAGCACTTGGGATCTGTCATGTTGGACTAGGGAGTCAAAAGGAATACAAGATTGAACATTTATGGTAGTCTTTTGATGCCTTTGTTTAGAAATGAATTCCCGTATTTTTCAAGATGTTCTCGTGATTTCCATTGGGGACAAATTCTTGACTTGACGTCCTCATGGGCCAAGACTTCTCAGGGAAATTGTGCTTTCCGTAAAATGTAGGAGTTTTCTTTTCTGACTCACCTCTATGATTTTATTCTCCATCTTATTTCCTTTCCGCAACATGAAAACATTTCTAATTCAGCTTCCTCACCCATAGTAACGAAAGAAGAATAAGAAAGGTCAGCACTTTCCATGTTTACACAATAGCGTTTTAGTGAAAATGTCATCTCAGCTTCATCACCAATAGTAACCAAAGAAGAATAGGAATGGCCGGCATTTTCCATAATTCCGGTGAAGATATCATCTCAGTGAAGAACTGTAATTGTCAATAATTTCGGCTTAGAAGTCTAAAGTCTATATTGTGTCACTTTCTGTCACACAAAGCATCTTTGTATCTGAAGCTTGATGCAATGGGGACTAATTTTTGTTGATGATATCTCATCCCTTTTCTCCCTGTACTGTATGCAGCTAGATCGCTTTGATGATTTCACTCTTGCCTCTTCATGGGAAAGGTACATGCTTCCTAGGAACTATCTTATTCTGTCCCACTCCCCCCCCCCTCTTCCTCTCTCTCTCTCTCTCTCTCTCTCTCTCTCTCTCTCTCTCTCTCTCTCTCTCAAATATGGATCAATATTTTTAATTTAGCACAATCCGTCTTAGGGACTTGAATCACAAAGCTTTTCACTTTGAACCTGGGTAACACATGTGGCTCATTGGTTGATTTCCAAATGTCAGGTTCATTTCAGAAATTGAAGCAGTATGCCGGCGATGGTTGGCGGATGGCCCCAAAAACTTGTTGGTACATTTTTTCTTAACAGATGTTTTTTGCCAAAACTTGTCATTCAGTTCTCGACCTCATTTGCTTGTGGTTTTGAAGTGGGGTTCTCTGGAAACTGATTCTCATGCTTGCTTTTATATATAATACATTGATGGTTATATAATATGTCTACCCTTGAATATTTCAATTTCATCTGGCATCTCCATAATTAGAAATTAGGTTAGAACAATGTTGCATCCACTTTGTTTCACCCATTTAAAGTAAGCTGCATGTTTGCTTCCACTCGTTGGACGATTCTTACATTTTCCATTCTCTTCCTATAGCTTTTGTCATGACATTATATTTCTTGCAGGAGAAAGGTGCATTACCTGTAAAAGCTTCAAAATCTTTGTATAAGGCTAATTACGAACTGAAATATGATAAGAAGAGCTACTGCATGGAGTACTACTTTGAACTAGATCATGATGGTAACCTTGTGATTAGTTGAACCCTTCATGTAACTTATGGGTCTTTCTGCTCCTTACCTTTCCTGCTTTCTTACCCTCCCTTTTCCTTGACTTCTTTTTGGTTTACTCAGACAAACTTGTCAAGTGGGACTGCAGTTTGCATGACTTGCAGCTTGCATTTGGAGTAACCGACTTTTTGGTAATACGACATTTGAGAATTTTTGCTCTACATAAAAGCAGTTAAAAGTAAATCCCACTCAGCGACTCCTTTTTTTCCAGGTAATTGCACCTCAAAGTGCTAGTGGTGTTGTTTTAGACTCTCCAGAGGCTAGCAAGCTTCTCAGTGCTCTTGCAATTGCTTCGTCAAACTGTAACAGGTAAGTCACAGTTGTCTTACTATTGTTTCTGTCCATCAGACTTCATTATCAAGGCTTATGCTGGCATGCATAAAGTTTCTATCTGGTTGAGTCAGAAACTGGCATATTTGTATTATTCTTTATCTTGGTGGTCGTTTGGTTGCCAAGAAAAATCATGGGAATTCAAAAATCCCATGAATTGAAAATTTTGAAGTTGTTTGGTTGCCTAAAATCATGGGAATTGAGAATTCACGGGAATTTCCAATTCCTACAAAATGGAGGAATTGGCTTACCAAGCCTCCCCTTGGTAATTGGAAATTCCTGTGGAATTGCAATTCCTACATGTAACCAAACACTTTTGAGAAATTCATGTGAATTGGTTCAACCTGGGAAGTGGAAGTTCATGGGCATTCGAAATTCCCGTATGCAACCAAACGACCACTTGGTTACTTTACTCTTTTCATTAAACTTTTTTCATTTGAAACTCCTGGTGTGATTTACATTTCAGTCTGTGGCCTGCCTTTGTTCCTGTGCATGACCCTTCACGAAAAGCTCACATTGGCATTCAAAACATGGGAACAGTATTCACCAGAAGATTTGAATCAGATTGCATCAGAAGTCAGGTTCCGGTGAAGCTAATGCATTTAGAGGGGCTGTATGAGCTGTTTATATCTAAATTTGTAAGTTCCTTATCTGGCTGAAGAAAGTAATACATTTCATCTGCCTTAGTTCTTCATTATTAACATCTGAACGTTTGCAAACTTACGAAAACTTTTTGCTCATTTGAACATGTAAGGCCTTCTCCATGTTGGACTTCTCGATGCATCTATTCCAAGTGCAATTTACCATGAAGCTCACCTACAAAACTCTTCCTTATAATGACGATGACAATGATGATGATTATATGCATGAAGATGAAGCTGAGAACATGGAAACCAGTGCAGAGAGAAGGAGCGAAATCCATCGCAGATCGCAATGGGATGATGATTGCCCATGGAGTGAATGGTATTCAGCTGAAGATCCACTACGAGGTAGATCACCTTTATGTGATAGCGATACTTCTTGGAAAAGGACTACATCCTGTTCTCTAATTGCGTTTTGTGGTACTCACCAAGAGTTAGGAACCCTTTTGTTCTTATGTGTTTAAAGTCGTTTAAATTTTGAAGTAGAGTAGGCTGTTTGCTGGTTCTTCAACAACAGCGAATCGTGTATGGATCTGCCGCAGTTAAGTCCCAGAACATGTAAACAACGTGGAGAAAGAGTAAAAGAAGATAATAAAATGAAGGTGGGTAGGTCAAATATAATGCTGATATCTGTTGTGGGAGATTAAAAGTAGTCTGAAACTCCTGTTCGTTGATGCAATAGTATCATAGTCCGTATAGATTTACCTTGCATGATGTGATGCTAGTCGATCAACATGATTTTATTTCTTACAAAAGTTAAAACAATGTTGTACATTGTAATTTTTTTTTCTATCTTTGAAAAAAAAAACTTGGATTCATGCAGGATTTGAATTGATCACAATATGGTCAGAGAGGACGATAGAGAGCTCCTTGGAGATGGCTGAAATTGAAAATTCTTCACCTCAGGAAGCTGAAACTTGGCTTTTGCGGCCAACTATCTCAGAGATCTCGTAAGATCAGTTCACTTTGATGAAAGATTACTTCTTTTGTATTGGTTTCTGTAATTGAACTAAATCCTAGCGCTTCTCCTTGCCTTTAGTCTTTTGCTTTATCTTTCACCCTCTTTCGAGAGGTCATGGACTGAAGTAGAGATGTGGAATGGGTCGGTGAGTTGGTTTATGTTGGAGTTATCAAAGCTGCTCATCTTCTTTACTTCAGTGTAACCACCTAAATTTAGCTATACCTTGTTTAATGGATCAGAGGGGTTGGTTGATGTAATAGAAGTTTGAGTAGGTTTAGACTCCTAATCAGTAGCAACTTGTGCCTCTATGTATTGACATTTGTATCGCTAAACACAGAAGCAAATTTGGGAGACTTGGTAAGAACATTTTTGCTTAGCGTTGGATGGGTGGAGGAAAGGATGTGGCATTTAGTACCTACCACCTATTTGACCAGTGCTACATGGCTTTTTAATATGTTATGAGAGCATACCGTGGAGTTTAATTTTGTCGGCTGTTTCTTAAAAAACTAATCTGAGATACTTTGTTTATCTCCATCCAGAGTTGATGGCCAGAAGGTGAAGACAGTTGGATTTGCTTCACAATTATCTCTCTTAGTTGATGCTTTAGAGATGTCTTTTCAGGCTCAGTTTTTGGAAGATTTTGTGTCAGGTTCGAAAGGTTTCAGTGTATGTCTTAACATTCCTGTTGTTAGTTTTTACAAGCTTATAAATGGTTAGTGGTAGTTCTATTATCTTTCTTGTTGACTACTAATACATTATTTCCTACTGTTATCATGTCTCACCAGAATCAAGTGCTGAAAATTTGAAGCCTTCTGCTGCAATTCCTCCACCAACAGTTGTTGATCGGGTTCTCAAAGAAGTTTTCCGTGATGGTACTCCATGTCAATTCTTGTGTATCAAGTTGTGAGACTTGGTTCTTTTTGGTTTATCATCGCTATGCATACAACTTTTTGTTGGTTCATGATGATAATGTTTTTTACATAAGAAACAAATTAGGCTGTCCGCAAAACATTCTACTTTCATAATATTTCTAAAATTCATCAAAGAGCATTGTAGCTTGTTTTTTGGATATATTAGAAACTTTGCTTATTTCTTTATAAGGATTTACTATTGTCGGCTATAATTTCATGTATCAGTGGTACTCTGCTGAATGCCTGACAGTCTTAGTCTGATTACATGTTCCTTTCATAAGATACTACATTTCTCTAGTAGGTTCTTCCTGATTAGATGATATACAAATGATTTTTCTGATATATATTTCGTGTGTATCTGCAATGGAGTGTTAGAGTCTGGCACTAATTTGGTATGAAATACAGATTACTGTAATTAAAAAATAAAGATGGACATCGAAAGGCATGGTTTATAGAATACTGTAATCGTATGGTTGGATGCCTGGGTGGCGAGCTTGAGACTTTTCTGAAGATTTTAATTATGGCTGGTAATTCCTATGAAGTATTGAATTTCTACGAAGCTGGCTCACTGCGCGCTTGACATGCCCTAGTTCACCACTGATGTGTTCAACTGTAATATGGTCTTTGTACTTCCCAGTTCTTAAAATATCAATACTGTTCATGGTGGCTTGAAGAGGGGCTTCTTAGCTAGGGGCTGTTGGTTTTGTCGTAGTTTGTGGTTGGGCTTGGACTTCTTGTCCTCCCTTGTTTGTTGTATTTTTTTTAATCTATAATTATATAAATTAAACTTACCTATTAAAAGAAAAATTCATGGTTCTCGTTCTTCATCTTGCAGGAGATAAGGTAGCTTTTTCCAAGGGTGAAAATAGAAGTTGTCGATCTATTAAAGGCGCCCCATTGGAGTCATTATTTGCGCAATTTTGCCTACATTCGTTGTGGTTCGGTAGCTGCAATATGCGTGGTAATTGTTGTCGTTCTCAAGCATTAAATTTCTAACTGTGTTCTCTTGAAAATAAGCATTTAATCAGACGATGTAATGAAGTAAGTTTTAAACATGCTTCTTTGTGCTTGATTAGCCATCGCCATGCTCTGGATTGAATTTGTTCGGGAAGTTCGTTGGTACTGGGAAGAGTCACAACCATTACCCAAAATCCCAGCCAATGGGGCCATTGACCTTTCCTCTTGCTTGATCCATCAGAAATTACAGATGGTAAAGTTCTCCCATTATATGATAATCATACTTTTTTTTTTTTGGTTAATATGATAATCATACTTGAGACTATATATACCATGGACTCTGTTCATGTTCTTGGTGGATGCTTGATGTTCCATTTTTTACGTCAATATCCCTCATATTTGATGAATATTCCAGCTTGCAATGTGTATAGAAAAGAAGTGTGAAGCAAATGCTGAGTTTTTTGATGCTACAGAAGGCAAAGATGATTTGTCTAGTCACAGTGAGGTGGTTATGCTGGCTCTTTTACACTGTTTGAGTTGGTCTGCTTATGCTATTCAGTATAAAGGCTCTTAATCTCTGCATTTTCAGAATGAGGAGCAAGGGGTTCAAGAAGATGGTCTGTCCAGACCTGCTCCCAGTGGAAGGTCAAATAGTGAAACTATCAGGTTAGATTTGTTTTTTTGGAGAAGTATTGTAATTAGTTCAGTTCATTTTATTTCTTTCTGAAACATGCATTACTTATGTGGATCGTGCAAAGATTATGCTGAAACTTTACTTTTTAGAGCTTTGAACGGATGACTGTAAATCATACTATACAGATAACCATAGGGAGCACCCTAAGAAACAACCGTCTGTGTTGTGGAATAGTGTGCCTATGTGCATAGCATGAAGGGAAGGTGCAAATTATAGAGCTAAGTTTGGGGAGAATGAGGGTTGGGTTTAATAGAGCCACTGAAACTAGAAGTTACTTTCTCATGTTATGAATGTGATAGCAGGCGTGCAGCGAATAGTTAGCCATGATTGAAGCAACTTTTTGACGCCTAATCCTGAGTGAAATGCTCCAGAGACTTCTAGTAAAGGCTGTACTATGATGGTATTTTATTGGCATCAACACGGACGACAACATTAACTACTTAGTGGACCAGCTTTTAGATAGTTTAGGAGGTCTGGATACACATTCTTACATCTATGTCGTGGAGACTAGAGAGGTTTTGTTTGGACTTCTGAGGGCTGCGTCATCAGTTACTTGGGGGATCTATTTTCTTAAAATTTTATGCCTGGTAGCTTCAAAATGTATTTTGTTTATTCACCTTGAATATGCTGCTGATTTGATGCATAACCTTTCTGGGATCTGTTAGACAGAGACAAGATGATTTACATGATACTCGAGAAATGCCCGATGATGTTAATCCTCTTGAAATGGCATCTGACCGCATTAGAAGAGGTTCAGCTGGTGTTGTAGGATCGATGATGCTGTTGGGTTCGTGCCAGAGGATGCATGCCCCATTCACCCAGGTTACCTCTTTGATCTTTCCTGCATTTCAGTTTTTCTTTTTGGGGGGTTTTTTTACTTCTATAATTTGGTCTATTTCGAAAGGCTCATTTATCTTTATCCGTTCTGAGTTGATGACAGGATGCCCCCCCAATGACAGAAGACATGCACGAAGAGCGACTGCATGCTGTTGCAGCATTTGGTGATTCATTTGTAAGTATTAATGTGGAATCTTGGTCATGGATTAAATATAATAGGAGCTACGAGCATTGACTGCCACACTGCAACTTATGTTTTTTTAAACGGCCGGGTAAAGTTTTATGGTGAAAGAGCTAATTATCTGTCTTCATGAGGTTGTATGGCCTGCCACTCTGCCAGTTATGATGTTTCCACTTGAGAATATTGATCGAATTGTTGAAAGCTCTTTAAATATCCGAAATTAGTTTTTATTAGTATATCTCAAATGACATTGATTTGGCTGTCCATATTGAAAGCATTTTTGTCCATGCTCCAAGTGAAAAGTCTAGTATTTGGATCATACAAAGAATATACTTGGTACATGTATCTTGAGGTCTGCCCAAATACAGTGAGTTTGAAAATGAGAAGTATACATGAACTGCTTGAGTTCGGGTTTAGTGCTATGGGCCTTATTCATATATGGTGGACCTTGACTTCAGTTGTGATGTGTGAATGCACAACTATATGTGGGTGCTGTTTGAGATTTCTCCACATCAGTTAACTTTTGAGTAGGTGTATAGGTTGTATGGAGTAGTAGATTTGGATCATGGAGTGGCTTTGCCGAAGCACTTATTTTCTCTCTCAGTTCTCTTATTTATGGCCTGGACTAATTCCCTTGGGACTATTGAGCTCTTTCACATGCACTAGGTGGCTCTATTATTATGGCGTGCACTAATTTGTACGCAAGTCCTCGGTTGCCGGTTAAGCTGTCCCAGACTTGTAAATATGTATTGCATGAGGTTAATGAAAGTAGCAGCGTATTTGGGTCATGGAGTAGGTTGCCGAAACAGCCTAAATAGTGCTGTACTTCTTTTTGCAGTTTTCTCCTATTTAGATGCGTGCGCACTAAATTCCCAACAATGACTGGAAATCCTGTTCCTCCACTGATGCCTTCTCCTTTTAAAGCTATCAATCCCAAAAAAAAAGTTACTCTTAACTAATGACAGTATTTTCTTTTTCTTTTTTCTTCTTTTGAGGGTATTCTGACTACAGTGTAATTATCCTGCAGAGCTTTTCCGCCCAGCTAGAGAGAGAGATTTTGTCCTCTGGTAATGACTTATTTCCCTCAACTCTATGTAATCTTTTGTTTGTGTCTAGGTTGTACTTACCAAGATTTAGGCCTTTACTGCCAAAATTTTAGTAATTTATCTGCGATTAGCTTCCCCACGTGACAGTGTGACACCTTAAGGTTGCAGTTTGCCCATAATGGGTCGATTGCTGACATTTTGTATGAAAACTTGGATGCTTGCTTGTAAACTGAGCTTCATGCCAGTAGCGAAAACTCCATTCTTTTAGCTTATGTTTGTAAGTTTGTTGTCAAAGTAAGATTATTAAAGCTCCTTCTGTGTGCCAGATATGTCAGCCTTTAAAGCTGCAAATCCAGATGCTGTGTTCGAGGACTTTATTCGATGGCATTCGCCAGGAGATTGGGAGAATGATAGTATGGAGGATAGTGGAAAATCAGGTTCGGAAGCAAAAGACATTTGGCCTCCAAAGGGACGTCTTTCAAAGAGAATGTCTGAGCAAGGAAACTTTTGGCGAAAGCTGTGGAATGATGCTCCTGCTTTGCCAGCTTATGAGCAGAAACCGCTTTTGGACCCAAATCGAGAAGGAGAAAAGGTAACATACTTGAGAGACGTATGTCTTGTCTGATTTCATTTACAAGCCACAAATGAGAAGCAACTCATAGTTTAAAATAGTCTTGACACTTCTGCTTGAAAAAGAGGAATGCTCATCCTTGATGTCCCATTTCTCTCACTGTTTAGCAACAAAAAGCATTCATTGTAAGGCTATCTAGTACTGAACAATATTATACGGAGTAGTTGTCAGCCTTGTATAAGTAAGTAATTGCAATGTTATGTGGAGAACTACTATTGGTTCTTATTTGCTTTTGGCGCTTTACATGTTTTGTGATGTGCATACTGGATTTTTGCTGATTAAAGTGTCTTTTTCTATTAGATTCTTCATTACATGGAGACTTTACGGCCTCATCAGCTGCTTGAGCAGATGATTTGTACTGCATTTAGAGCAGCAGCTGATACTTTGAATCAGGCAACCTTCGGTGACTTAAGTCAAATGAAGACCAAACTTGATCAGCTTTATCTCACCATGGGTTCTATGCTAAGGCCTCTTCAAGGTACTGTATAAAACTTGCTTAATTTTCACTTTTCTTGCTTTTGGATGTCAAAGTCCGTCCTGAAGAATCTCCGGTTTTGCAGCGAATCAACTATCTCAAGATGGTGAGATTCTTGAAGATCTCAGACGTCTAGGTGTCATTGTTAACCACATGGAGAGATTGACAATCATGGCAGCTTCTCTTTATCGGAAGTTCTTTCAAGCTCCACGGCTTTGTTCTGCAATATTCAAAGACTATTTTAACTATTATCTACCCAGAATGGGCAACGGTGATGTAGGAGTTGATTTTGACCAGGTAAATTTGATTGTTGCGAATAACTTTACCTAATTACATTCTGTGATTAGTCGATATATATACTCATGGGTTGGGTCCTCAAATAAGCTTAATTGCAGATATCTTGATAATACGGGATCTAAAATGAGGTCTAAAAAACCTATAAACAATCTTATTATTCCATATCTTCTATGCCTGCTTTAGCTGTGTCTCTTAATTTCTCCTATATCTATTGTGCTAATCTAAGCTGCCTCTCATCAGGCTCAGGAGTTTGGCCAGCGGCAGTCAGTAAGGATAGATGAAAGGACTGTCGTGGCTGATCTATTTTCATTTCCAAGTCCTAACCAATCATGGAGAAAAGTTTTGAGCATGGGGAATCTTCTCAATGGTCATGAACCTGTAGTTCGAGAAATAAGCTTCACGATGAACGACAATGTCAGTGGCAACCACTACGCGGCCCATGCTCCCACAGGTTCTCAACAAGAAACTGAGACTTATCGTATGTATATTCAAGGAACTTCAAATGATCTTGGTGTTTCCCTTTCTGTTGTTTCGTGTGATTGACCGACCCTGTAACTATTATAGCGTCTGCTTCTATTGCAACATTAATTTTTTACCCCATTTATGTATGTGCTTTATACCACCAACGAGTGTACAAGCTCGTTTGTAACAGCATATTTCAAGCGCGGTTGCTACCTTAATGGTCGGTATGACGGTATGTCCGTCCATTACGCGGGTGATACTCGCAAAGGAGTAACTTTATCTGTATTTCACTGATGTAAGTTCACATGAAGGACTAAACTCTCTGTGTCCGTGATCTGAGCATCATTCGATGATCTCGTATGTACGTCGAATGGACCTGACAGGCCGCACGTACTGTTGGGTGGCCCACTACTCCTTGACCAAAGACCGAAAAAAGGCCCATCTTATTGATTAAAGGCACAAAGGCCCTACTTAGTTATGGGCCAATGTTTGATTCTGTTGGTCTATCTTAGACCCCATCAATTTTGATGTGATTAATCGTAAATTCGACTATATATAGGCACGTTTTCGACCATTTTTCATCTTAATTGGCTATTAGTAGCTCAATTGCTTCCACTAATTGTCACTTTTCAGAGTCACGGAACAAATTAATTGAACACAGGAGAAAGGTAATTGGATTAACTTATGCTTTCAGTTACTATGCCATGTACGTCACCGCAATATAGTCCGGAATATGTCATTTCTTTCGTTTAAGCGAAAATTGGAAGGGCTATTAGTGAACAATGAACAAAATTTTATCGACGATGATTGATGAGCTAGCTTAAGATATCGATGTAGAGAAGTCGTGAATTAACTTTATTATGTAGTGGTTCGGAGCCATAAGCTTATTGATAATAATACAACCTACGAGTCTACAAGCATAAAAAATTATACTAGTAGGGAAAGCTAAGCCATTAAGTTTGGTGATTAAATTAACAAACCGTGAGGTTCTAGAGTTGGGAGTTGATTAAAGTTAACATCTAGATTAGACATCTTAATTTTGTCTTCATTTTGGGGTTTTATTAAAAGATTTAAATTTGTGATCAGATAAGAAAAGCATTGGATGCGGATTTGTTGTCTTGTTTTAATTAAGAAAAAAGAACAAGAAACCCATTTTGTTGAATCAGTATATCAAAGCAGCATGTACGACCAAAGCATTGAGTTTAAAGTTTTTCAAACATTTGCTCTATATTTTCTAAGCAACTTGACTTGTAGTCGAGTAGCCGTACACTTACCAGGCCATTTCTTAACATAAACAACACTAATAATTATTAAAGCTTTTAATTAAGGTTATATATTCCTACCCTTTTTTTTCAAGGTTTTGAATTGGGCCCTTCATTGAGCAAAAAAAAATATGAAAGCCACTATGATCGAGAGCCAAAATGTTCTTCCATGATTAAAAACAAGATAGACTTATTGATAATACAACATTTAACAAAAGATGTCTCGTGCTTCAGTGTTTGAGATTTTAATTTTGATAATCATTTCATTGTTAAATGAAAAATGATCAACCAATAGTTGACTCAAAGTCAAATTAAATATTCTCAAATCAATGTCTTCCCAAACAAGAACGTCCCTTGAGAAACTTTACATCGATTCAGTAAAACGTAACACATTTTAGCGTAACTTTGTAAGTACGTGATACATAACGTAACACTCAATTCCAAAAACGGTAATTTGTTTCTCTCAAAAATGGACAAGAAATTCAAGTTTGTGAGCTCCGAAAATAAAAGTAACCCTAAGTGAAAAGAGTGGATTAAAAGAAGAAGGGCCGAATGGGGGGGGGGGATGTCCCTTGTATAGGGGGCCATTTCCACGTGATGACTTGTAAAACAATTACTCCACATTTTACCCGTTCTCATTTTCACCTTGCTCCCTTTTTTCCCCCTGATAGAATTCTGATAGTGGCCTCTACGCATAACCTCACTCATTTTTTTACTCACTCACTCAAACATCTTTCTCATCATTCATTCATTTTCACTTCTTATCACTCACTCTTACATCTTAATCTTAACTTGCTCGCTCTTCTTCTCCTTTACTCTACTTCATTCTCCTCATTCCCCCCCCCCCTCCCTTTTTTAAGTCCCATCATCACCCCCTTTCTCTCTCCTCTCCTCCCTTCTCCAAACCCAACAAATTACGCCCTCTTTATAATTCCACTACAACACAAACACATACAAATATATTTATTAGTTTTAATTAACTATGGATAATAAAAGAGGAGGAGGAGCTGGATCATCAGAACCCGGTGGCGGTGGAGGAGTAGGAGAAGGCTCATCATCACAACCGTCACCACACGGCGGTGTAGAACCAGGTGGAGGAGGATCATCATCAACCGCAACCGCCGCTGCTCCTAGCGGAACCACCAGACAAACAGCAGGAGGAGCAGGAGGAGCGCCACCAAGTAGGTACGAGTCACAGAAAAGAAGAGACTGGAACACGTTTCTACAGTACTTGAAGAACCACAAACCACCACTATCACTCTCTCGTTGCAGCGGGGCCCACGTCATTGAGTTCTTGAAATATCTTGACCAGTTCGGTAAAACTAAAGTCCACATCACCGGCTGCCCTTACTTCGGTCACCCCAACCCACCTGCCCCGTGCGCCTGCCCGCTCAAACAAGCCTGGGGTAGCCTCGATGCTCTTATTGGTCGTCTTCGGGCCGCTTACGAGGAAAACGGTGGCCGACCCGAGTCCAACCCGTTTGGCGCTCGGGCCGTCCGGATTTACCTCCGTGAAGTCCGAGAAAGCCAAGCTAAGGCACGTGGTATTCCTTACGAAAAGAAGAAACGGAAACGCCCTTCCGCCGCCGCAGCTTCCGCTTTCTCCTCTGCTCCCGCCGACACTCCAACAACCGTACAACCACCTGAAGAAGCCGGCGGCGGTGGCGAAGGTGGTGGTGCTGCTGGTACTACTACGACTACTCATACTAGCAGTAGTGGTGGTGTAGGTCCTCCTACAACCACTACCTAATTTTTCTTATATATTTTTATATTATTATTATTGATTTTTATTTTTGACTTATCTTATTTTAAACATATGAAATCAATGATTGTCCGTCCATGCCAAGGTGGTAACGAAGATTAAGATTAATTGTGATTACACATTATTATTATTATTACTATTATGATGATAATGATGATCAATGAGTAAGTATATAGTAAAACTCCACTACAATTCAATTTATTATAATTATTTCATTTGTGATCATCATTAGCTCTAATTACTATTCTAGCTAGCTTAATTAGTTCATTGATCATCATCCCGTTCCTCTAAAGTCTTCTAGATCCATCATTCGTAGTATTTACACGTTTTCGGAAAAGTAACGACCAATAGTGCACTTTAGTCGAAACGCGTACTATTGTAATGTATAAACGAAACAATAGGGTGCGGGCGGAAGGAAGGAAATGGGCGAGAAAGTGCGTGGTGGCTAGCTAAGGTCCGATTGGTGTTGACCGTTGTTGAGAGAGTGATTGATAAGCTTGAACCCAACTACACAACGTTTCAGGTAATTAACAAGTCATTTTCAGTTGCTTCTTCTATAATCTACTACTACTATATGTCTAGTATGGTTCATTTTTTCCCATATCTTGTCTTCTTGCTCAATTCTTTTCTTTCGTTACTTCTCTAGCTTGCTTTTTTCTAATTTTAATCCTCTTTATTACTTGTGGTAATTCTAGTTAATTACGTGCCGTCCATAAATTACCCTTTTTTGTGCTATTAACTGCTATCACCATGCTTTTTCTCCATTCCATGAATAATCTTTTTTCTTGTCAAATTTAATTAAATTTTGTCGCAACTTCATGCGTAGTCTAATTGAAATTCCGTAAGTAATGCTGAAAATCATAATACATTTCTTTCCCACTTGAATTATTTCTATATATGGTATGAAATGGTGTTGGTACGTAGCTATGTACTCGTGCTATTTTATAGCTTTGCTACAAATAGATGATCTATTATTTTGTACCATGAACCTAAACATCTTTGGTTCATTATCAACGTAACCTCCTATATGTAATTTTGGCCCCTTATCATCTAATCAATGTCCACAAAATAGGTTATCCATACGGCTACGACTACTCAATCGGAATAAAGTTAATTTTACAATTGTAGATCAGGTTTAATTAATTACGTGCCGTTTTTAGCGAAACTTGAGTTCCCCCTAACCTTAACCTGGTTTCCACATTTGTTTATGTATTAGGAATATTTGAATGTTTACATGCTAACGAGATATTGCGTTAGTTTATATATCGTCTTCAAAATACGACTATCCCCTCCATCCTAAAAACCACGGAGTATTCCTTTTTAAGGGAAAGTAGCTGATAAAACAGTTATTCATTCTAAAGTCTTAGCAGGGTTTAAACCTTGTAACATACATGCATGGCTTTTGTAATTAATCTTTGGCTTATGATGATTAATAACCGCTCATCAAATCAAATGAATAAAAAAATGGTCCCCTAGTATGACAAGGGACAAAGGGAAGAGATCCAACATAGAAATATTTTTGGGGTTGGGCAACATCAAATTCTCATGTACACGTGTGTCTTTGTTTCTCAATGGAGTAGTCATATATCTTTGATTTTGTTGCTAATTACTATCACTACCACTGCACTTTCAGGTGCCACTTTCGCTTCTCTAAAACAATGTCAATCAACACTGTCTCCCTCCAATAAAAAGGTTTAAGATTGTGTATGTAGAGTAGTCTAATTAATATATACTAGTATAGGTTTGATCAGTGTACTTAGACTTTTGACCGACGTATGTAGAAGGCCGCAAAATGATCGACTTGTTACTTTGTTAGGGTCGACAATGGTTGTGCAAATGTATGTACGTATGGCTTAGCTTGCTGGTTGCAAGTCGTGTTTATGTAGCTAGGGCGGGCGGTGGTGTTACAATGGCAATTCGGGCTGCGTCTAAAATTCAAACATTTATGAGCGTTTGGTGCTTTGCTTTCTAGCGTCCAACGGGTTAAGGTCCTACTACCCTAACTTTTCTGTGACAATAACAACTTGAAGAGGAAAACAACAGAATAATCGACAACCAAAAATAAAGGACAAAGCACTTGCAAATATAAAGTATTTTGAGGGAAAATTTAAGATAATTAAACGTACTCCACCATTTGATTGTTTTGCCCCCTACTTTATACTAATATATTCGAGTATTAATTAAGAAGAAAGAAAACGATGAGTTGAGTATGAAAAGGACGAATAGCCAACCATTTGTTTGGTGTATAGTCTTACACTATACAAATTCTAATTTGATATAATATCTTTATTTATATGCTCCAACAAGTAGATTTATGTCCTTATTATTTTATTTTGCAATGATTAGCGCAAAGACCCACCAATTATCTTTTTTATTTGTTATTTTTCGATTTATTTTGTGGGGATCGACCCCCTTCGTCTCCAATGAAATCATGCATGCATCATTCCCATTTATTTTGCCTATTCACATCATCCTTCTCTGCAATAATGCAGCAGCTTCTATATAGATATCAATCAACAAAAGACAAAATTAAATAAATGCAACCCGCTCCACAAATAAACTATTAGTCCAACTCTTAAGAAACCATTTTAATTAATTAATTTCCATCGAAAACAAATGATCTACTTAGCTGGTGCTGGTGTTCAAGTAGTTAATTGAAGGGAAGAAAATTATCATTCTAAACTAACTTAATAATAAAGAAAAATAAAGATTATTTGAAATTAGAGGTAATATTACTATTAATTTTTAGTGATAATAAACATTAAATATAAATTATAGCAAGTACATTAAAGATTACTATACTTTCTTTCTAAAATAAGTAAGAAACCCCTAATTGTATCCTTTTGTGGGGGTGAGAAATAGGGATATAAACGTCACATTCAAGCACTAGAATAGGTCACAGTTGAGAAAGGTCAAAAGTGGTAGATTTGGGCTTTTGTAGAGATTTACTTAGCCTCGCACTTTTGCTAAGGTAGCTTTCTTTTTGGCTTTAGCTTCATTTCTTTGCTTGTGATTCTTTCATAAAAAAAGCCCTAGTGTTTCTGGCACGTATGCACTATGCACGGTATCACAGGTCCAAAAAACAGGTGACCAGGAAATTACCCTTTTCTGATCATTGCAAATAATAATATGATCCGAGTCACTGAGTAGTGAAAATTCGAAATGCACGCATAACTCAACACACTCGACGTCAAGAATCTCGATCACATATTCATACAAGGACATATTACCATTGTATGAATTGATGTATCGTTTGGGTGCCCATGATACGTATATTATTACTCTGCTTGTTCACTGCAATATTGGAATGATTTCGAAGTTGGGATATAAACTCGAATTTCCGATGACATCTCCTGACAAATGTTTACTACTCCGTATTAGGGTCAAATTGGACCCAATATACATTGCAAAATGGTAGGATCACAAAAGTAAAGCTCGTAGAATTGATATGAAGAATATTACAGTAATTCAAATGAAACAGTTTACTTCAGGGGAAATAATTATACGAGTTCAATTATGTGATGAATGTGTGTCTCTGAATTCACTAGTCATAGACTCATGGTTTGTTATCCACCACAAAATCCCATGACGATAAATACGTTAGTTAGTTGGAGCCTTGGAGTCAAACATGTAATGTATAAGTCTCGTCTTCTTTAGCCCCAGCATGCAGGCACTGGCAGCAGCAACGGATAAGGGAGTAGTACTTGCATGCGCAGTACGTACGTACGACTGTCTGAGTCAACATGTACGTACGAGTCTCTTGTGACTTGTGAGTTAGACCCATTATGGTCCGGTAGCAAAAAGATACACAGACCATGAATATCAGCACTATTCTCACAACACTCTAAAATAATTATACTCCGGCGTGCATTTATTTTCGAATAATCAATGTTTGTTTTACGATTATATATAGTATTGTAGATCCCCATGATTATAATGGTCATTTAGATATGACCCGACTCCGAAAAGTAACATTAAAGAACTAAAATTTGTTAAGGTGCTCAAAGAATTAGAAGAGTATTACTAGTCTTATCCCAATTTCATTTTCATTGCAATGCAACAATTTAGAGATTCCCGTGAAAAAAACGAGATACTTCAAATAAAGAAAACATGAAAATGAAATGTAAAGTGTAAAAATCATAACCCGAATTTAGGAGCACGAATTAAGAGAGTAAAAAGAGGAGTACAAGGGTAAATGGAAATGTGGGGAAGAAGGAGAGGACAGTGAGTGGTCAAGTCACAGTGTTTTTCTCAATGTCAGGGATACCATTGACGCATGGTCGTCAAGACTTCAGCATTAAAAATGGGTTTCGTGGGCTTTTCTTTTTTTTTTTTTTTTTTTTGTATTTTGGTTTGGATCATCTGCTTATTTCTTTGGACATACGCGTTGCCGCAAAGAGGAGCAACACATGCTCTGGACATTTACTAGTCACTCTCATAGGGTACCCATTTTATACGGACATCAAGCATTCACGCTCCTAACCTCCCATTTTTTTCTTTTTTCTTGCAGTCGGCACCATTACTACAGTTGCAAAATACTTAGTAGGAGTTATCTAGTCCGATTTTTGAATTGTTGACATTCAGCTTGAAAACGCGAAAAGTATACATCTTAAACTCAAAAACAGATAGCACATCATTAATATGGCATGAGGGAAGTTGGGCCTTGTTCTTTAGACGTCCAAAGGTTTTAGAACCAACGGTAGGTTTCGCCTCTCAAGTCTCATCGCTTAAAAGCCTAAAGAAGTGGAAGTTGTGGGATTGAGATGAGGACAGACACCTCCACGCATTTGTTTCCTCAAGGGTCCATCAACTACTTGTCGGATCTTCTCATATTAATGCCATATATGGCATATCAATGTGAAAAAAGACTAGCTGTTCCCACACCGTTGCATACACGGTAAGACCCGCTTTCCGGAAATTAGAAGTCTCGCTTGTCAAATTCACATCACACATGTAAAGGATAAAGACGAGAGTTGAAAAATTCATTGGAATCTACATTAGTCATTACAAATGCGTTTGGATTAGCAACATTCAATCCGGGAAGAGACCACAAAAAAAACCCATACGAATCAAGCTGAGGTAACCAACACTCCTAGTATCATATATGGAGGCTATGGTCTGTGAATTTCGGTACACCACAAAAGACCCCCATCATTAAATCTATGAGCAATAGGCTAATGTAGTACAGTAGCTTACAACTGTTTTGCAATGCAAAAGCTTGCAACACCAGTGATCAACATATGCCTTAGGTACACCAAACCAAACTACCAAATTTCAAAAAGCCGTTCTGGCCATGTACAGAGCTCAACCAAATTAGTGTGTAACAAACTTCCTCTGCAAAAAAAAAAGGGGGAGGGGTGATTACCATGACATTGTATGTCTCTCTGACACATCAATACTGAATCCCACCATTTTCAACATCGATGTCACCCATTCCAGTATCTTCTTCATCTGCATCAGTATCATTATCACCATCTTTCTCTTCATTTTCTCTGTTCCTTTTCTCCAAATCATCTCGGAATAGTTTATCATCCCTCTCGCTCACCTGTACCCAAAATACAAAAATCGAAGGAAGGTTACACTTGCAGGAAATCACAAGGACCCGGAAGTAGAATTGATTCTTGCTCCTCGGCAAAAAAAAAAAAAAAAAAAAACACTTACGATTCTTGCTGCTTCCTTGACCACAAGCATACCCTTGTTACGTCCAATTTCTTCAGTACAAGCAGTGATAGCCTTGTTAACGGTTGAGAAACCTTCATCCTACAGTTGCCACACAAGATGTAAGTAAATTACACAGGTACTTGAACCAAAAGAATAAAAAGGCAAAAACCCAAATCATAAGCAGTTTATATCTCTGATATCAGTGCACAGGTGCTTCAAGTTTATAGAAGTATGACCAAGCGGAGATCACAAGAGATTAAGCTAATATCAATCTCATCTTTTTACTTTGGAGAAAGGGTAGGCTGTTTCACAAACTATTGTTGCACCAGCAAGTTGAGACTCGGTGTAGAAGTATCCCAACAGAGAGGTGTAAGATAGTATTCATGAACCTTTAGAAGAGTGAAAGAGGGCAATAACTGTCAGGTAGGAAAGTTCTAGAAGAACTGTGAATATATTGGACAGTGCCTATGAGTCCTGTCTTGCCCAATTATGAACCAGCAAGTGCATACTCTATGAGTCCTGTCTAAGAATGGTTCATACTCAATGAGTCCTGTCTGGCCCAAGTAATGGAACCAGCAAGTGCAAAAGAGGGGAGGAGGTAAATTTTGTCTCCCAGATTACTTCCACAAATTTTACCCTAAAGATAATGCAATAAACCTCGCTGCCAGAAATTCAAAAAATGCACAGCTGAAAAACCCAATACAAAATTGCTCTTTATCCGCAAATTATATGATACACCACGGTGTACCATGCCCATGGTGCACCTCCTCACAATAGAGGAGTAGGGACCACACTTAGAATAATTTAATTATTCTAAGTGTGGTCCCTACTCCTCTATTGTGAGGAGGTGCACCATGGGCATTGTGCACCGTGGTGCATGGTATAAGCACTCCTTCTTTATCCTTAATAAACCTTGAGCACTAGTATAGCCACGCTGGATTTCATACCCCTATTTACAGTCCCTCCTTGCTGTTTTGCTTCTCACCAAAGTCACCACTCCTCAAATTTGCCACCAAGAATGTATTGTCTACTTAAATATCCATTTTTATAACTGCTTAAACATTCTTTTTTGTGAGCCTTTATTAAAAAATGTGGCTTTTACTCTGTGAAAACAAACAATACAAATTAAGGATACCAGCGCAGCAATGTGTAAGCTAAGGTGTCTAACTACCAAATTCATCCATCCATACAAGACGGAAACTATGCATGAACAGACAAACCGTAAATAATTAGAAGTACAGACAGCAGGAAGAAACTGAGAAAATTCACTTGTTAACGAACAAGAAGCTTACTTTATCAAGAGTCTGAGTGGTAATAACATAGAGTGGTGGAGCCACTAGTTTGATTTTCACAGGGCAATCTTCTGTTCCTGCAGCTTCAGCTTTTCGCATGGCTTCCTGCAAAAGGTCATCATATCAGCCTAGCAATCTCCACATGTCTAACATCAGGAGCATAAAATAGTAACTTTCACACAAAGAAAAGTGAGCAGAAAACATGAAGGTGAATCCAACCAAGGAAACTGCACTATACCTAGAAAAACTTGGTTAAAATACATATATTAAAGCCGGTGCCTGCCAAATTGTTCAAGCATAAAAAAGGAACAGGCATTTGAATAAACAAGAGTACAAGACTCCTGAACCAGATATCTTCAAACCAAGAACAGAACATATTCCCTAAAAGAAAGATTGCATCTAGACAAACAAGGCCGGCATTTCCCTAAAACCAAAGCAAACACCAATTATTGTGTAGCGCAGAAAAAAAACATCCTGACCAACCTGCACAGGTCTCATCCATGAAAGGAAAAGGTTGCCAAAAGACAGGCACAATACAAGGGGCTGGGGTTGTTAAATTTAATAGAACAAGAGAGGCCATCGATTATATCAGAGTGGGGAAAAGGTTGCAAGGTAAGATTGTGATCACAAAATAAAATACATGTTCATGAAGAGATACAAACCAATCAACATCAATTGATACTAACAGAAACAAGCAAAAGCTAACCCGACTATTTAAATCACAAGCGCACAGGTTGAGCAAACGTTAGAAACACCTTTATATGAAGAACACCATCAAACTGGAAACATTTCATCTCAATGTCAGCACGGATTTTCAGAGGCTGAGGGGTCATTCTTCGTCTTACATTCTTCACCAGTGCATCCTTAATCTCTGGAGTCACAGCAGGAAGAATCTTGGTTACCTGCAAAATGGATATAAGACTTAAGGACAAAATCTACATTACTCATCGAAGATGTTACAGACAAATCCACAGAATAAACAAATGTCGAGACTGAAATGTGAATTACCTCCTCGCCATCATCACCAATTTTTTCTTTGACTTCATAGGTGAGTCCATCCAATACAGAGTCAGGGTCTGTAACAACTGTTTTGAATGCCTGCAATCAATTGGGAAAAGAAAATATAAATAAAAGATATGGCAGGTTTCCTAAAACATAAATACATGATGGAGACCAGAAAATATCAAGGAGGCAATACTTACTTCGAAAGCATGTCCATATTTCCGATACAGGGGCCATGCTATACGCTCATACAATACCTGTATAAATGGACAGCGTACTTAAGTCAGTTCATTCCATGAAGAGGAAATCCATCTTAAAAATAACAACAACAACAAACAACAACAACAACCAAGCCTTATTCCCAAAATGATTTGGGGTCGGCTAACATGAATCGTCATCCAGTAACCGTCTTGTGTACGCCAATAACTTTCGAAAACGTTGTAAACATTTTTAGAAATATTTAAACCCTTTCAAAAGAAATTTAGAAAGTCGTCAAAACAAATAAAAAGTTTAAAAAATATTGCAAGAAACAGATAAACTTTGAACACAAGTTAAAAAGTTTTGGAAAAATAGTTGGAAAAACCAAACAAATAAATCAAAAGGGGTCAGAAAAAGTCCTCCACATGGATAGAGTCTCGCCACCCTGCCCTATCCAACACCATACTCTCTTCAAGCCCTAGGAAGCTCATATCACTTCTAATCACCCTCGTCCAAGTCATCTTGGGTCTTCCCCGACCCCTACTAATATTATCACTTCTCCACCCTTCTACTCTTCTAACCGGCGCCTCACTAGGCCTCCTCCTCACGTGGCCATACCACCTCAGTCGGTTCTCCATCATCTTATCCCCTACGGGTGCAACCCCTACTTTCTCTCTAATAACTTCATTTCTCAACCGATCACGTCTTGTATGTCCACACATCCACCGTAACATGCGCATCTCCGTCACACTCATCTTAAAAATAACATGAATGGAAAAAAGAACAGTCACTTGCAGCATACTAGAATCCAATCAAACAGCCAGAATAGAGGTATAAATACTCATTAAAGTAGGAGTTGGAAACAATCGATCAGATGTTGAGACAGGGTGGAATCACAGATAACCCAGCATATATAATTCAAAACTATACCAGTATATATTGAAACAAAATACATGTTGCTGACCCGAACAGCATTTCTTCGTCAGTACCAAACTCAATCCAATCTAGTATACAGGACCAAAGAATCGGATAATACGTCAACATAGCTCGGCTGAACACCAAAGCTCCACACCCACCCGACAGGACAAACTAAAACACAATCAAGCAGTACCCAACAATGACCTCTGAGCTTACCCCTTTAGTAGACGTTAAAACACCTGTTACTCTAAGCTCATAATATGAGACATCATACTCTACAAGGTTATCTATCCGCCAAACAGGAACATATACATGGAGTAACACTAAAGTCAACCGATAGAAAGGACACTCGGCCGATGGAAAACCTATCAACTATACCGCGTAATCCATTCCACCATCAATACCAACAACCAACAAAAAATCCATCCATACTTGCCAATCAGAGACGAAATCCAGCCAAGTACCACCACGTACCCGAGCGCGACTGTTTCGCAATTCAAAGTAACACCACCACATCCACAAATTCATAAACCCTAATTATTCAATCACATATCCTCAATCCCTAACCGCACAAAAATTTCCCACAAATTTAATCAATCAATAACAATTACAAACACAAATTAATTCACTAATCACAAAATATCACACAAATTAAACCAATCAATAACAATAAAAACAACAAACCACAACGGAATCGGAAAATCACCAAACAAACAAATAAAAAAAAATTAAAAGAAAAGGAAGAGTGAAGAAGAAGACAACCTCCAAATCAGTATTAGTAGACTCAGCAACATGGCGCATAATAGAGTGAACAAGCTTGCTCTTATTATAACGCTCTTCACAATGAGCAATATCTTCTTCAGAAACCCTACGTTTACTCAGATCGATATAACCTTTCTCCTTATCAACCCTAAGAACCATAACAGGCTCGATGCGGCCCACCTTGATCAAGCTGTTCACACTCCTAATCCGACGCCGTGATAACTCCGAGAATAATATCATACCTTCTATGTTCCCGTACTCCAGAAGTACAACGTACGCCCCCATGTCCGCGATGTTCTTCACCATTATCATCACCGCCGTGTCCACATCCGGAAACTTCTCCTCGTACATCCTGCATTCCAGATTCGGTCCCTCTCCGCCCTCCATTTCGACGATTGATTTTTTTTTTTTTTTTTGGGGGATTTTTTTTCCGGCGGGGTGCAGGAGGAGTATATAAGCTAGGGTTTTGGTTTGGGGGTGGTGGATGGATTTCTCTTCTTTTTATTTATCTTTGGTGTTGAGTATTTATAGTGCAAGTGGAAAAATGACAAACAAAAAAAAGTAAAATGAAAATGGGAAAACGTCGACAGCAGGATTCGAACCTGCGCAGGCGAAGCCCAACAGATTTCGAGTCTGTCTCCTTAACCACTCGGACATATCGACGTATTTTTGTTAATATCATCTTGCTTAGTTTAATTAATCATAAGATGCCTAAATTATGATACTAGATTTATTTAAAAAAGAATAAAAATTATGATACTAGATGATTATCCAGTGAGATTGTTCATGTAAAGGGGTAAAACTGGTTTCGATTGTAGTATCGATAGTTATGTACTCGGTACTTCAATCTTAACACTAGGTGAAGAATTTATTGGTTTTGGTTAAGTGTATATAAATTTAAAGTAACTAAGAGAGCTTACGTTTTTAAATTCTGCTTGTACATGTTTATACGGAGTACTTCATTGGCTTAGTAGCACACTAGCACGCACACAGCACACTACAACAACAAAAACAACACCAAGCCTTATCCACTAACATGAGTCGTCATAGGTAACCGTCTCAAAGGTAACAACCAAGCCTCTCAGCACGCACACTAACTAACCAATATTTTTGGTTCTTAAAGATTTCCCCGATAAGTAGGTGATACGAAGCGTGCCTAATAAATAAGTTCCGACTTGTATACACCAACTCGACGTCTCACCTCTAGTATCACTAATTGCCCTGTGTGGAAGTATGATTTTGATTGTTCGACCAAGCCAATGTGCAGTGTAGATACATGATTAAGCAACAGTGGGAGTGGAGAGCAGGAGGTACAAAATTAAGCAAGGGTCATAAACTCAGATTTTGAAACATAATTTTTTTTTTTTTTTTTTTCTGAAGGAAACATAATTGATCATTACAGAATACAGTATGATACCATTAATCAAGCTGATGTACACACACTCACGCATTTGACAGATTTGATAGTAGAGAATACAGGTCATCATATACATCAGCAGCTTAAATGTCTTTTCTTGGCCACTAAAGATTTACATAAGCTCCCCCTGATAATCTGATGCATTCAGATCAGAGAGACACAGGCAGCCAAATTACAGGACTGTTTAAAATGCTGCACGGATCATCTGAACAATCCATGAACCTGTGAAGGACTGATTTGGCTCCATTACAGTCTCTTTTGTGTCGCAGACAGGATGAGCATGATCAGGCTTCTTTTTGAGAACATTCCTCAGGGATAAGTCACTGCAAGCGCTTGGTAGAGATCCCGTGTAAGCTTTGCAGACGTATACCATAAAGTTCTCATAGTCCTGAACCCGAGCAAATTTGATAAGATTAGATTTGATGAACAAAGATACTAAACAATCAATCAAGAAAGCAGTAGGACATATGAATTTATCACCTCATAAAGGGGTTCACCATCCACAACCACCCAAGGCACATATCTTTTAGGAGGTTGAAGTGCATTTGTTGCAGCTCCGTATTTAAGCACGAGCTATATCAAAATTGACAGTTATCAGGGATTCAGAATTAACAACCACCAGAAGAATTCATCAGAAAACATACAATGGCATATAATTAAGAATTTCAGAATCAGACATTCCCAAGTTATGAGTTTGGCTACCTCTTTGCCTTGGCCGCTAGAATAACAATCGGTAACAGGCTTTGGATCACGCCCCATTTCTGCAAAACAAGTCTCCCATTGCTCGTACTTGCCCTCATAAACTAGGCTCTCGACACAATAAATGAAAGGGAAGTGCTCACTCTGTCAAAATTTGATCCATTTCAAACATTATTAGTTGCTGAATCACAGGAAACACATTCACCTGTCAACATACCTTATAACTGTTGAAGAGAACATTAATATTTAATACAAGGCTAAAGGAAGACTATGTTCGCAAACAAAAACAAGGAAGCTAACTATAATAATTTTCTGTTCCATGAATTTGGTCATAGACTCATAGCAATCAAGTAATGTTCTTACAACAAATCTCGCTTTGTACAACTGTCTATTATGGCCTTATGGGAACAGTTTACTGAAGAAAAAGCTCGGCATCAGGAAGAAGGTTGTTGAAGGATGTAATATAAAACTAGTAGAGCTCATCCACTAATAGAGAAAGCACATGAGACAGAATTTCAGGTGGCTAGAAGTATAAGAGGTCTTACCAGAGTCGGCCACACATCAAGTGCACAGGCATCAATTTCATTCAGTAAGCACTCTGAAGGGCCATGCTGAAATCACCAAATACATGCTAAGTTGGTTGCAGATTATCATCACCTCTTTCTTTCTAAGGAAAAGCTAATTCTTAATCATCTTCTTTGCAAATTCAGAAATCATCTGACCTGACAAGAGACGGAGTTGCCTGATGTAACCTTGGCGTTTCCCCAAGGATAAAACTTCAGGTCAATGATGTCAATAAGGCCATTTTCGAAGATGGCAGGAAGTTCATTAACGATGAAGTTAGCACAGTACGGGCATAAGCTCTCATAGTACAAATCCAGTGGCACCTTTTCTGCTGAACTGGAACCAAACTCAGACTCAGACCGAGACCCTGCTAAGGAAGTCTGAATTATCAACAGGCACGAGAGAACAGTAAAATATCGCATCAGAGCCATTACTATAACGAGAGATCGTGTAGAGGACAAATAAAGATCAGGCTTAGCTCAGCTAGTTAGAAGAATCTTTCTGAATGATTGGACTTGGAGGATGATCATAGGTTTAAGCTTAGCTTGCAGGATTAAAAGTCTAAGCCTTCCAAGGCTTTATGTGAATCTTCACTCTAAAGTTTCGCTGTCACAGCTTCACTGTCATCTCATCTGAACCATTCATATGGCTTATGCGCCCTATCAGCCCACAGTAGACAAAAAAATGCAATAGCCCCACATTTTAAAAAGAAAAAAAAAATCTTCATGCTATCTTATATTCTTATATAGATTCCACTGACAAGTAATATCAAAATAGTCCCAAGTTCCTGACTTTGTGTACAAAATCTCCAATTACAAGCTTTCTTGTTTCTTAGGGAAAAGGGTGATACTCTACCAAACATCAAGGCATCAACAGTTGTACCAGAAGAATGATGATTCTTTAATTTTTTTGTTCTACGTGATTTGGGGTCGTCTAACACGAGTCACTATATGAAACACTTTTTCTGCTACGGTAAACAAAGAAAACTACCTTTAAGTCACAAAGAAATTAGAACTTGAAGAACAATACGGTATTTAATCACACGGAAGGTTGATGTATTCATGTATTAGATATATTTTCGGTTTTTATTACATTATGAACCTTCTGCTATTAAAGCATGATATACCATGCAGACTACAACTGGAGACAAATACTAGATCATCCAGACTAGCTGCAGGACAAAGAAAACAAGAGAGCAACTGACAGAATCCCAACAAGAGTTTTTATTCACTGTTTACATAAGCATAACAGTTTGCTTCGTTATTCCATTAATTGACGTGATTAAGAAAAACGGGTGTCATTGCGGTAACAGACAGGATGAACATATGTAGTTTCCTGTCCTTGGGGAGTGCCAGAGGATATGCCATTGCAAGCACTAGGTGGAGTGCCCTTGTAAGCTTTGCAGACATACTTTACGAAGTTTTTATAGTCCTAGAACAAGAAAGATATGATGGAATTAGCACTTAATCATTCCCCTGAAGACGGAAGAAATTGAATAAAGGAAAGATATATAGCAAAGCGACGTTTCTTACGTCTCTGAGGGGTTCTCCATTGACTACTACCCAAGGCACAAACTCCATACGTGGTCGGAGTATTTCAGTCTCCATAGCGTATTGTATAAGAAGCTGCATCAAGTTTTATTTAAGTCATCAAATCAATCAATTACCACGAAAACGCATACTAGTATACTGTAATTGTGCAAACTTCATACATCAAATAAAATGTGAGGATGAAGATATGAATGTGTACGAAGGATGAGTACTGACCTCGTTACCTTCACCTGATGAAGGTTTGGTACAATAATCGATGCTGTGAGCATCATAGCGCCTTCTCAAATAACAGGAATACCACCCGTCTGGCATACCCATATGCGCAGAATTCTCCGAACAGCTAATCAAAGGGAAGTACTGGCTCTGTCAACAATGAGATAAATCAGCTTTCTCCTAGTCTGTTACATAACAATGATCAACACTTACATTTTTTATCCACGATTTTGTGCATCCGTATGAAAATGTCTTACCAGATTAGGCCAATACTTAATAGTACAGGCTGCCACAGCATTAAGTTTGCATTCAGTCGGACCATGCTGAAATCAAGCCCCAAAAAAGTAAAAATGAAAACTTCAATAAGTAAAACTAAAAAGGGAGAATAAAAATCCGAGTTGTGTTTAACAGTTTAAGTTAGACGAAGGAACAAGATTATGACCTCACACTCAACGGTCCGGCTCCCAAAATCAACTTTGGCATTGCCTGAAGGAACAAGCTTGAGTTCAACGATGTCAATGAGCCCCGTCCTGAACATTGAGTAGTCAAGACCAGAGACGATGAATTCTTCACAGGCCGGGCATAAACTCTCGTAGTACAAAGTCAAGGGCACTTTCTCCACAGAATTCGGCATAACTTGCTCAGTAATTAAGGACCTCCCTAGTGAGACCTCAATCACTGTCAGGCATGACAGCAAAACGAAGCAACGCAGCAGTACACAGGCCATATTGTAGCACTGACGATTCTTATTAAGCTTGAGATTAAGTTATAGGTAGAAGTGATTTGTTCAGTTGTAATAAGACCTCTTTATATAGAGCAAGATACAGCCATGAACTTGATACCTGAGTAAATAATACAGAGTGACTGATGACAAAGATCCAGTCATTTGCACAGAATGGTTGTGGCCACCTGCAAAAGCATTTAGCTAGAAACCGAGTACGTACCAGAGTGGCTGTGTATGGTATGGTATGATATGATGTGAAAATATCATACTTTTTATCAAAATGACTCATTGCAAAACAGAAAAAAGCCATTTTAGTCCCATATTTGGATAGGAAATTCCCTGCATCTTAATTCTTCTGATCTTTTTTGGCCTAAACTAAAGCGTTATTGTTCAGTTGTTTCACTCGCTCTTAGTCGATCATGATCTTCTTCTTTCCCTCCATTTACAATAGACGGGTAGCAATGTAATTCATCTCTTTTACGATTACAACAACTTGATCCTTCTTATCTAATATTAGTTGAATCCTTCACTAAACATCAGATGTCATTACTCACTTAACAATACTAACATACGGAATTACGGAGAAGCTGATTGAATTGAGCATAAATAAAAGAACACTTGTGTAAGATGATAATAATACTCTAATAATCGACTTAATATTATAGAAGAGGTCAGGCAAGCCTCATTAGATTGTACAATATGAGAGGATTCCAACCCTAACCCTAGTTCTAGAATCTTCTATTCTAGACTATTCCTATATTCATCCTCTATCAACTTGGTTTTACGCTGCGCGTGTTTCATAAACATCACGGCCAGGACCATTGCTCCATTCATAAAGATCAAGGCCAGGACCAACGCGGGTCATGTACGGTCTAATCGCACATGTGTCTAGATAAGCATCTTCCTCTTCCTGCATATTACCAGCAAATAGAGCTTTCATTTTAGGTGGCTCTAGATCTTCCCAAATGCAAGGATGGTAGACACAGTGTTCTCCAAGAGTTCCTCTGGGGTGAAAAGGTGCTGAATCGCCCTGATTGCATCCGAAGGCTGAAGCACAACCCAGTCCTCACCGCAACATGGAGGAGCGCCACCCCTCGTGGGAGCAACAACCACTTGGAGATCCGGTACACCAGGCGGGGAGGATCTCCTGAGACTCCAGACTTTGCGTAGGAGCCAGAGTAAGTACTGGTCAAAATGCTCACGTTGGTAGACGTAAACAAGGACATTCCTGTTAGGGAAAGGTTCGAGTAGCGTAAAAGAGGTGATACGCTCTTTGACGCTCTCCCTGGTGAATGGATACAAAGAGATGCCACCACTAAGCATAATTCCTCTACCATATACCTCCCAAGACTTGTCACCTGGCCTCACAACCAACACACCGTCTACACCACTGTTTGGGCGAAACGACATGACTTGATGAGCGCTCTCGTAAATGTAAGGGAACAGCCAGAAAGAGGACATTTCTTCGTACTGTCCACACCACTGTTTAAATTCTTCAAACCTCCAATTGAACCAGTGGCATACCAAGACGACTTCAAACTCGAGACCCTTTTATGCACGTAGGAGATTGCTAGTATACGATACTTTGTTATGCATGCTAGATTGCTAGTATACGATATATTGATATATGACTATTAAGATGTCCATATGTGTATACAGTTCCTGATTTACATTCACTTAACAGCTGAACAAACCAGCTAGAAATTACAATGTCCATTGACACTGCGCGCCCTCATCAGCTGAACTAGACTCAGACTCAGACCGCTGCTTATACTTAGTGCGTCTAAATTACCAACATGATACAGAGTAACAGAGAACATGAAAAGCGTACATGGCACCAGATTAGAAACCATTATTATTGATAATTTGATAGGATCAGACATCCGATCAGGTCAAGCTCACATAAGTAAAGTAACACTTACACAACAACAGCGGTTTAGTCCCAAATTCATTCCTTTGGTATCGTTGATGCATATTGATCATGTTTCATCAGATAATTACATTATAGAGGGGCAACAAGCTAAGGGATCCTGTTTACATATATATCTGGCAATAAAGTTTGCTTCTTTCTTTCACTTATTTAGCTACGATTACTTGACGCAATTGAGACAACCTGGTGATGGAAATTATAACAGCTTATGATTCATCAGAACTGAAGCACCCATGATCAAGCAATCTCCTGAATTAGATATGGGTGACATTTCGGTCTTGTTTAGCATAACAGACAGGATAAGCGTGTGGAGTTTCGTCTTTCAGGGGACTGTCAGAGGATATGGCATGGCAAGGACTAGGAAGAGTGCCCTTATATGCTTTGCAGATATACTGTATGAAACTTCCAATGTCCTAGAACAAGAAAAAAAACACAATGATGGGATTAATTCTTAGTTCCCCTGAAGAAGAAATATATTGATTAAGGTAGTGAGATAGAAAGCGGTCTTTAATTTCTCACCTCTTTGATGGCTTGTCCATTCACTTCCACCCAAGGTACAAACTCAAGAGGCGGTCTAGCTTCACTGGTCACACCAGCGTAATATAGCTCAAGCTACATCAAGTGGAAATGTTAATAAAATCAACCACCAGAACGCGCAAACAAGAAGATATAGGACTCGGAAGTAAGCAGAGGAAAATTGAGATGACATATAACAATCATAATATTCCTGGTATCTAATTATCTTATAGATTCCACTGACAAGTTACATCAAAATGATCAAAGTTCCTGACTTTGTATACAGAACTACAGTATCTCCAATTGCAAGCTTTCTTGTTCTCAGGAAAGGAAAGGTGGCCGCCTGCAAAAGCAATTAGCTAGAATCCCTGTACAGACGAGGGTGGCTGCGTAAGGTCTAAGGTATGATATGATGTGAAAATGCCATCCTTTAAAAACTGAGGGAAATAAGGGGTCATTATAGTCCCATATTTGGACAGGGAATTCCCTGCATCTCAGAGCATAATTTTGGCCTAAATTACAGCATAGTTTTGTTGTTTATAATCTTCGTCATGGTCCTCCTCTTTCCACCCATCTACAATAGTCGGGTAGCAATATAATTCATCTCTTTTACGTCTACAATGGGATTATTTTGTACCTGGAGTTGCTCGTGACAGAAAACCAAAGCACCGACCACAAAGTTTTCTATACCCACAGACAAATCTAAGCACTGGCATTACTTCAAAAACGAATGAATTTCTGACAGTAGACAACTAACAGAAGACAATGACATCTTTCAAGAATGACTGCAAAACGCCAAAACATATGACTGTATGTAGAATTAACCTCTTTGCCATGTCCATTGGAGGAACATTCCTTGACAGGTTTCGGATCCAAACTCAGCTTTGTAAAACAGGTCTCCCACTCGGAATGCTTCCCCTGATATGCTAGCTTCTCCACACATTCGATGAAAGGGAAGTGCACACTCTGTCAACAGTGACCGTAAGTAACATTCACATCAGCAATTAGACAACGGAATGCACATTCATTCTCCACACTAGACAGTATGGAAGCTATAAAATGCGGTATGTCAAATGTCTTACAGCAGAAGGCCAAGCATCAATAGCACAGGCTTCAACAGTATTGAGTAAGCATTCAGTTGGCCCATGCTAAACAATTCCCAAAAAGAAAACCTCATCAAGTAAGGAAAACATTTTTATTTGTTGATGATATTCCGAATGAAAAGATCAAGGAACGAGAAGATCGTCACCTGGCATTTGAAGGACTCTTTGGACAAGACCTTGGCCCATCCCCAAGGAATAAGCTTGAGTTCAACAATATCAATGAGACCATTTTTGAAGATTGGAGCAAGACCTTCAAGGACAAATTGTTGACAGCCTGGGCATAAACTCTCATAGTACAGACGAACAGGTACTTTCCCTGCGGAATTTGGAACGACTTGCTCATGAATGATAACCCTTCCTAGGCAAACCTCAGTCACCATTAGGCTGCATGACAGCACAAAAATGCAACGCAGCAGTGTACACGCCATGTTATTATGCAACACCCTTAAGGTTCAGGTTAAGTTGCAGCTATCAGTGATTCTTCTACTGTATTAAGTCTTGTTTATATACAGAGAAAAATATGGCCGTGACATTAATACCGGGGTAAATGCAGAGTGGCAGATGACAAGGGTACAGTCACTCACATACAGTATGATTGTGGCCACCTGCAAAAGCAACAACTAATTATGGATTACGTCCGAGGATTGCTGCATATAAATATGAAGATGATGTGGTTCTTCAATATCCTACGCAAAATCAAAAATACATGTTAACCCCATATTTGGACAGGTTCTTCCCTGCACACCAGGTATTCTGATCTTTTTGGACAAATTGACACCAGCACCAATTCTGTACTAATATTTACATATGCACGCGGTCGATCGTGATGTCCATCCTTCAAAGCTGTTGACATGGATCCAACAAACTTAATGGCATTAATTAGATAATGACAATATATGCTAGTTCATGACTCTTCTTGTTCTCAAACAAGTTGAAGACAAATTCAGATAAGACTCAAAAAATGTTATGTAAAAGCAGCTTACAAACTCATAGCATTCGGATTGAGAAGATACAGTACAATACCAGACACAGCAATTTGTACATTAAGAAAAAGCAACAGTGTAAAATTGACATTGCGAGGATTTTATACATTAAGATACTCATGTTTTTGTTAACATACAAAAGACTCCCAAAATATATACTTTAGTAAAATTCGTCGTCTTCGTCGCCAAAGAAGCTATTCATGAGACTATGATGGACTTCTGTGTTCAGATACTCGTCTTCCTCTTGCTGCAGCTTCCCAGCGAACAGAGCTTCCATTTTGTGTGGCTCTTTAAGGTATATTTCAGCGCGTCTCGAAAGCAGGCGCCCATCCTTCCCACACGCAAGGATGGAACACACAGTAGTACCGGCTTGGTCTGTCGGGAAAAGTTTCTTAGTCACCCTGCGAGCGCCCAAAGGAGGAAGCACAAGCCATTCAGCGGGGAAATTCCGTGGACGGGCGTCGTGACTTGTGGGAGCAACGAGAACTTGGAGGTCTGGTACAGCTTTGCAAGCCTTGCGTAGGAGTCTGAACAAACCATACTTGAAAAACTCAGGACTGTATACGTAAACAAGGACATTGTTTTGAGGGAAACGTGGGTGTAGCGTAAACGAGGCGATACGCTCTCTTATGCTCTCCGGAGTGAAGGGATATAAAGAGATACCACTGTTACGCAACATTGATTTACCCACTCTATCCCAAGACTTGTCCCCTGGCCTCACAATGAGCACACTGTCTCGGTCGCCGCGTATAGGGCAGAAACTTCTGATATGACAGTCGCTCTCGTAATTATAGGGGAAGACCCAAAAAGAGGATGCGCCTTTAAATTGACGACACCAGAGTTTAATCTCTTCAATACTTGAAGTGCTCAACAAGTATGAGCATACCAAGACTACCTCAAACTCGAGTTTTTTGGCTTTACATTGGCGATAGATGGAAGCCAGTTTGGAAACAAAGGTTCCCTCAACGCAAACGTATACTCCCACACAATTCTTCTTGCTTAGTTCTCCAACAGAGATTTCTTCTTCTTCGTACTGATGTCGGCCACCTCTCCATCTCTTGAGACGAAAGGAAGGTTCGCAAAGGAGGAGGTCGGAAAGGGACACAGGTGGAAGTGGAAGTAGAGCGTCGACAGGAAAGCCGAGGTTGAATTTTCGGTTCACGGCCTCCCTTGTTTCTACAAAAGCCTTGACCCTGTCGAAAGTGAAGGGGGAAAAGGAGGCTCCAAAGTTAACAAAAGAAGGGCCACAGAAGTTGTCCTGCAAAACCATGTGTTCCTGATCCAAAATCAAACCCACAACGGGTTCAAGTTGGGTCAAGCCGAGACGCTTGCATATAGAGGCACGAGACTGTAAGTCGTAGAAAGGGACGGTAACTTGAACATGGAGTTACAAAATCACCTTCAATTAAAAATAAATATGGAGTACTAGTATATGATAAGATAACGAAATTAATTAAGAAATAATCAAGAGAAGCCTGACCTGAATCCGGGACGGAAATGGCCGAAGTCGGCGTAGGAAAGCCTCCAAACCAAACCCAACCCTTCCTGTCTACCTGTTTGAGACTTGCAAGAACAAATGATATATCAAATTTGGGTCAATAAGGCCGTTTTCGAACATGAGAAAAACTGAATTACACTACTACAATTGTAATTCTCGGTATACTCAGGCTCAGAATGATAACTTCGGAAGTACGGAACTCTAAATTACCAACCAAAATAAACATTCCACCAGTATTAAAACCCGAACGAGCGAGACATAATAATTAATGGGAATTTCATTTGATAAATTAGAAACGTCTAATGATGTCTAAAACACCAGCTAGCTCGGAGGGGAACACGGGGACGAAAAGGACGAGAAGCAAACATAAATTACAGATTAGTAGAGGGAGTAGCCTAGGACATGCTCGTCTAACTCACGACACTGGGAAAAATAAAGCGAGCCAATCAGCCAATGTACTCTCCAACCACGTGGTCCAGATACTCATCTTCCTCTTGCTGCAGATTACCAGCAAATAGAGCTTCCATTTTGTCCAGCTCATTCAGATACATCTCAGCACGCCGTGATATCAGCCGCCCATCTTTCCCAAACAAAAAGATGTCAGACGACCCATACCCATTGTTGGAAAAATGGCTGCCAAAAGCCAAAGTGGGAGAGCCATCCCACATCGGCCAAGCAAAGTTTTTTTGCTTGGTATATATTTCTTCCCCTTCTTTTACCTATTGAGCTGCCAATCTCCAAGCTTACTATGAATTGTGTATGTGTTGCGCGCGCGCGCTGCCCATGTACTTTTCAATTTCTGTGATTATGTCTGTCATAATTCACGTAATGACCATTATTTTCGACTTGATTTCCTCCTCGAAACAGTTCAGTTTTTGCCCTTTATATACTGATCGTTTTTGCTTATTCTGATCATCGAAAAATCAAACAATTACAAACACATTCTTAGACATTGGTTCCTGGGTAATTGTAGTGGTGCAATCTCCAACCTTTTGCCGTTACTGGTAGCGGTCGAAGGTGTTGGTTGTTAACCTTGGGGAGCTTTTTCGGCCAGTGACGATTACCTCCGGAGTCGGGTCGTAAACGCTTTCAAGTCAGTGGTCTCCTACCGCGGCACAGTCTTGAATTCCGATAAGTTCTTATTCTTTCCTTAGCCATTTTCGTACTCTATTTTTAACACCCATAAGTGGGCTGGGCATGTACTTTTCAATTTCCGTGATTATGTCTGTCATAATTCACGTAATTATGGTCATTATTTTCGACTTGATTTCCTCCTCGAAACGGTTCAGTTTTTGCCCTTTATATACTAATCGTTTTTGCTTATTCTGATCATCGAAAAATCAAACAATTACAAATACATAAACACATTCTTAGACATTGGTTCCTGGGTAATTGTAGTGGTGCAATCTCCAACCTTTTGCCGTTACTGGTAGCGGTCGAAGGTGACTGTGTTAACCTTGGGGAGCTTTTTCGGCCAGTAACGATTACCACCGGAGTCGGGTCGTAAACGCTTTCAAGTCTAAGAGAATACACTCTCAATTTATTTTTGGATGACTTAACACTTCTAATTACCTAGGTATTTATAGTAGAAATTATACTATACAAATTTCAACTTTCACACTACTTATCTAACCTAGTCAATTAACACATGTAAAATACCATTTACTATTGTTTTGGTGGCTTACCTACTTACCTTTGACTAAGCTTAGGTGCAGTAACTTATTGCAAATGTTTAAGTGTTTAAGTGTAACTAAGTACTCATTGACTACTTTAACAAAGCGTTACTAGCCACTAGCAAGACACAGCGGCCTTTGAAATTCGACACACATCCATGAATGTTTGAAAAACTAACAAGCAACCTGGTGCAGGGGGAAGCTACTTAACTGTACTACAACAACGAAAAAACTGCAGGCCTAACAAGTACAGCTTCTCTCCAATTCTCTTTTCTTCTCGAAAACTTGATGCATTTTCCTATCCAAAAGGGCACCATCCTGAAAACGAAGATCAGAATATAGAGTAAGGTGGTATTAAAGTTCGGATAATGCAAAAACGATCCAGAGGTTTGATCTACAAATAAAGGAACAACATTCGCGATACACACCACTTTTTCACTCAAAGCATAACTAAATTAAAGCCAGTTAGAATGAAGGAACAATTCAAATCCTCCATGTAGAACCGAGAAATTTCATATAGAACAGATCACTTGTACACTTTCAAATTTTCAGTGCTATTTGTTCTAAAGGTAATCTAAGTTTTGTAGCATTTGAGAAAGCGGAGCTTTTGAAACAGATGAGAAAAGCATACTCCATAGACCATAGGCATACTCTGTATGTTCGATTCCAAAATAAAAAAAAAAATCATACTCCATGACTCCATGTTGATAGGGTGAAATGGTGATGTCTTGAATTTGTATGATCACATATCACAGTCAAACCAAAGGAAATACGAGTGGCAACCATATAAGGTGCATACCAGTATATATATACTAGTATATGCTAGTCTAAGATCATGTCAATCAATTAAATCAATGCCCAAGTGCTGCAGGGAAACAGATACAACTATACAAGCATGACACTAGCCCAACTGCTGAAGGGAAACAATCCTAGGTGTCGTTTGGATACCCTCAAAATCTGTAGGAATTTTATTTTCCTGGGAATTGAATTATCTTGAGTTGTTTGGATACCATAAAGTGTAGGAATTGGAAATTCCCGGGCATTTCCAATTCCTCCAAAGTGTAGGAATTTAATTACCTTAGGGGGGGCTAGGTAAGTAGAAATTCCCATGGTAATTGAATTCCCTTGTTCATTTAAACAAATTTCCCCAATTCCCATACTTTCTTAATTCCTAGGATTTGCAAGCTCATGGGAATTCCGACTTCCCGAGTGTATCCAAACGACACCCTAGTATTATTGTACACCAGCAAAATTGTTTGTTCCCATGTTTCACCCCTGTCATTTATATGCATTTTTGGTTTTTCATTAGTACACTGCACACGATAGCTAGGTAACAATAGGGCATCAGTACAGAATTTAGTCCCTATCCAAAATGAATTAGTTGGGAAAACACCTTGGCTAATTGCTAACCAATCTATCCAACAACAAGCACACCCACCCAAAAAAAAAAAGAAAAAAAGATATAGATGCAGGATTCAGCCAAGCACACAACATTATGTGAATAGAGAATAGAATCCAACACCTTCACAGCACAGTTTTAAGATTACACACAATGATATCACATAACATCATGTAATGACCTACACAATAAAAACACCAATCCGAGATTATTTAATACTGTTTGAGCCTCGATTTAGTACAACCATCAATGATGTACTCCATGTTGATGGGATGCATATGGTGATGTCTTGAAATTGCATGATAACATATCACAGTCATATCAAAGGAAATATGAGTGGCAACAAAACTCGATAAGATCATTTCAAAGAGTTCTATTGATCCTGGTAATCACTCCCCCCTTCTCCTTTATTAGGTGCATATATTTGCTAGTCTAAGATCTTGAATAAGAGAACAGATACGAGCATGACAACAGCTCAACGGCTGAAGGGAAAAAAAATCAAAAATTCATTGTACAGTATGCACCACCAACATTATTTTCCCCATGTTTCCACCCGTCATTTATATGCGCATCACTTCAGAATTAGTCCTTGTACCAAATGAATTAGTTGGAAAAACACCTTACTTTATGTAATAGATCATAGAAACAAGCGCCTTCATAGAAGAGTTAGAGGAATTTGGTAGAAGATTATGTGTTCGCGAAACGGGATGCTGATTACAAATGCTAGATTAATTCCCCATGGCAAGAGGAGGGCCAAATGACCAAATTGGTATATAAAAAAACACTCACATACCAAATTGGTATAAAAAAAACTTCAAGAGACATATTGGTATATAAATAAACAACAAGAGTCAAATAAGCCTATTTTTTCCCCAAAGTTGGAAAATCGACACAAAAATTTAATTTTCATTTTCAAAAATAAGAAAAATGATTTTATACTAAATTTTAAAATATTTTTCATGGTACAACTTATTTTTCAAAAAATAGTAGAAAATTGTTTTTCATATTTTTGAAAAAAAATAAGCAATTATTTTTGTCGATTTCTCAACCCGACAAATAGTTAGACTTATTTGACTCTTTTGACATTTTTTTATACCAATTTGTCTCTTGAAGGATTTTTTTATACCAATATGGTGTTTGAGTGTATTGTTTTATACCAATTTGGTCATTTGGCCGCAAGAGGAGCAAGTTGCATGTCACAAATGGATTGTTTCCATTTATCCTTATGTTGTAAACTCATATAAATGGAAGTTTTCATTTATCACAATTGAATAAGATTACTCACAATTACATCACGTCAATGAACTACACAATGAAACAATGACAAACAGTCAAACACTAATTCGAGAGAATTCAATACTATTTGAGCCTCGATTTTACATACCTCATACCTGCTTCTTGCTTAGCTATCACCTACTCAAAAACACCACCTTGTTGTTTTGGAGTCACGCAGAAAGAGGTTTGGTTGGTTATCAGTGTAAGGCGCCATTGGGGGTCACAAAAATCTTAAGGTCATGGAGGTAGGTGTCGCTGCCGACGTTGATAGACGCGATTTCTATGGTTGGAAGACCACCCTCAACACCTAGAATTCTCTGACGATCTCGAAGGTACTCCCTAATCTCTGCATAGATGAGTTTCGGGTGCAATGCTATCACACCGTCGTCATCTTTGTAAATCCAGTAGGAATGATCCTCAGAATACTTTGGGAGTAATCATAAGGCGGGTAATAACTGCTAAGGGAAAATGGTAGAAACAGTGGTGGTAGAAGGTTGAAACAAGGGGTAGATGAGGAACCATATAGGGGTAAATGGGTTTAAGTTAGTGTAATGATGCAACTAATATTGGTTTAAAAAAAGAAGCAAATTAATTAGGGGAGAAAGTAAGGGCATTTCTGTAAAAAAAAAAACAAACTTGTTAGAAATGGAATGGGAATCTGGAGCAGAAAGGAGTACACATAGTATTAGTTGAATCCTCACTAAACATTAAATCACATTAATCTCTACTTAACATCTATTGTTGTGTCGTATTCCAAGCAAAACATCAACCCAGATAGAGCTAGATTGAGAAGAAACAATTCAAATTATAAAATTTCGTATCATTAAAAAAAAAAAATCAATCTCCGCCTAAAAAAATCACATCACTTTGATTGAATTCAAGAACGGGTGAAAATATAGCTCGGATAAACAAATTGTATGGAGTCTGTTGAAGAAATTATTGAGAAGCACCAGAAACCATCTCGATAATAGTTTCACCGGCAAACAAATTGAAAATAGTCGGGTGAGGATAAATAATGGAGGGCGAGTAATACCACTGTATACACCACCAACTTAGTCAGTTGATACAGAAAACTGAAGAGATAAAAGTTGCAGCAAACAGATCACATGATGTCTTCCACAGGTACACATAACAAAATAAAACACCACTAAAAGAAAAGGACGAAGCAAACATAAAATAACAGACTAACTGAGGGAGGCGCCTAGCGGCCTAGGATAAGGTCGTCGTCTAACTCCTGGGAAGAAAGAAGCGAGGCAATGTACCCTCCAACCACTTGTTCCAGATAATCATCTTCCTCTTGCTTCAGTTTACCAGCAAATAGAGCTTCCATTTTCTCCGGCTCATTCAGATACATTTCACCACGCCGTGATAGCAGCCGCCCATCTTTCCCAAACACAAAGATGTCACACCAAGTGTTGAGCTCAGTGGGGAGGAGAAGCTGCTCAATCATCCTGTGAGCAAACATACGCGGAATCATAACCCACGACCCTTTTGATTCTGAACAGAGCTCCCTTAAAGCTGGATGGAAATTAGAACGTGAGGGCGCCATGAGCACTTGAAGGTCCGGAAAAGCAGTTGAAGCTTTGAGCAGGAGTTCGAAATAATCATAACTGAAACGCTCAGGTTTGTAGGCATAAACCACGACATTACTGCCAGGGAAAGCTGGGAGTAGCGTATATGAGGTGATACGCTCTTTTATGCCCTCCGGGGTGAAGGGATATACAGAGATGCCACCTCTACACAAAATTGGTAATCCCATTTTTTCCCAAGACTGGTCACCTGGCCTCACAATCATCAAGGTGTTTCGTTCAAAGGTGCATAATTGACAGAGCTGGAACATGCTGTCATAAATGGAGGGGAACACCCAGAAAGAGGATGATGAGTCTCCAAACCGGCTATTAAACCACTGTCGAATGCTTTCAATGCCCATGTATTCCCCTATAATGTATGGGCATACAATGACTATCTCAAACTCGAGACCTTTTTCTTGGCATTTGCGATACACGGAAGCCACTTCCACACATTTCTTCTTGCTCATTTTTCAAACAGAGATTTCTTCGCATTCAAGGCCTCTCCATCTCTTGAGCATTACACAAGGTTCGCACCATAAAAGATCGGCAAGGGACACAGATGGAAGTACAAAGTCTTTAGAAAAGCCGTTCTGGAGGTTAAATTTTCGGGCCACTGCTGCCTTTGTTTCTTCAAGGGTCTTCAGCTTGTCATAAGTGAAAGGGAAAAAGGAGGCTCCGTAAGAACCAAAACACCGGTTACAGCTAACTTCCTGCACAACCATGTGGCTCGGATCCAAAATCATACCACTGATTTCGGGTAAGGGTTCGGGTTGGGTCAAGCTAAGGGACTTGTATATGGAGGCATGCATGGAGGCACGGGACTTGGAGTCAGCGAAAGGGATGATAAGGCCACGGAAACCCGAAAAGAAGTTGTTGAAATCGGACTCGTTGTCGGTGTTGGCGACGAAGACCATCTCAAGATCACCACCAGCGACGGAAACAAGTCCAGGGTAAATATTGAACATTTGATTGCAAGTGAACACTTCACGGCGGGAGCGGAGGGGCAAGGTAACACAGCAGATGACCAGATACTTGACGAGAAGAGTATTGAGTTTGACACGGGTGCCATCAGTGCATCGGACGAGGTAGTCCCTGCTAATTTCGGGGTTGGAAAAAAGGAATTCAACATTAACATGCTTGGCCCCAACCTCAGTCGCCTCTTTGACACCGAAATACTTAAGGTGCTCTTGCATACGAGCTGCATTGTCTACTCTCATATTCATTATCGAGTCCAACGTCTTTGTTATGGATTCCCTATGTTTAATGTACAAGTTCTAACAAAAATCACATTACAAAAATAATTATAAGCCCTAATTACCTGAATCCTTTGACCGGCGTTTGTTGGCCGACGATAGGGTTTGTAATTAAGCTAAGGGCTTTGTACAATATATAACTGATAACTCAATACCTGAACGGGGCCGTAGATGAGGGTGGGCGAGCTGGGCCCAGGCCCAGGGCCTCCGAATATTAGGGATTTTTTTGCATTATAGTTACATCGTCTTCTTTAACACGTGTTGCCCACTCCTCACTCACTCGCCTAGTAATGATCTCAGAGAAAGTGTTCAGATACCAGGAACGCAAACACAAAGGGAGCCAGTGGAGCTAGAAGGATGGTAACATTCTATCATTTATCTAGAGAGCATGCCCAAGATGAGACTTTTGCGCTTTTATCTGCGACTTGAACAGCTTGTGTAACTGCAATGAGGGTACAAACCAATAATCTCAACAGTCATCAAGTGCTAATAATTGCCGAGTACAAAGAGCCAGATAGTAGCAGCAGTACACGCGCACCACAGAACTTACAACTGTGAATTTCCTGATTTGATTACCATTAACCTTAATATGAGTTGCAGGAATATTCTGTGGGCTAATACAGTAAAGAGGAAAACAATTGCACTAACACTGGGATCAAAATGTACCACCCAGGGTGCGCAAACTTACTGTCAAACCTTGTAATCTACAACTGCTAACAACAAAAGAAAGGTGTCTGTAGGGTATGTTTTGGACTAGTGGCTTGAAACAGGAGTCATTGAATTAACTGTGCCCAAGATTCGAACTTCTGTTATTAAATCATATCGTATGCAGAGCTACATTGTTGGTCGATGAACAAACACCAGATTAAACAGGTAACCTACGGCACAAAGAGGAAACTAGATAACATCTGGTAGAATTTTTCCAAGGGTCCTTATTTACATATAAGGCATACAGCACACTTCATTCTTTGTTTTTTCTATGCGACTCCTTTGGGCTTTTCACTATTGCTATATGGCTTCACCACATGATGAACAAATCCTCAAGATGGTTTAGATGGTATCTCTATTTATCTTCAGTGGCATCGATGATCTTGTGGGCTTGTCTGCGTAAGAGACAGGATGAAACTGAGAAGACTTCATTTTCAGGAAATTCGCAGAGGATTTGCCACTGCAAGCACTAGGAGGAGTCCCTTTGTAAGCTTTGCAGACGTAACTTGTGAAGTTTTCATAGTCCTAAAACAAGAGAAACTTGATTACATTAACTCTCAATACCCCTACAGATTGAAGAAATAAGGACAACTAGCTAGCCATCTTCCTCACCTCGTAGAGGGGTTTCCCATCCACAACCACCCAGGGTACGTACTCATGAGGAGGTTGGAGTGCAGACGTTGCAGCAGCATATTTTAGCTCAAGCTGCAAGAAGTTGATGCGCCTTAAAATCAACCACCAGAAAGGCAATCAAACAGTTTTACGACCTGCCTATCAGACACTGACAAATAGGAAGTTGAGCTGAAAGGCCCAACAACACACTACAACATTCAGTATATCAAGCAAAGATCTCAGTTCAAACAAATAGGTATTGCTGTCATCGAGGTTACATGGCGTCTCTGCTTACTCTAACTACAGGCACAGGTCATCCTGGTACATCGTATCAGTATATCACAGGACAAAAAACTCAAATCTGGGCATTAACAAGGAAGTTCTCTCGGGATGTTGACAAAAAAAAAAAAAAAAAAAGGTTACTAGCAATTCTTCGAGATTACAGTGAATTTCTAACATACACACCTAGCACTTAAGACTTAAACCAGCATATTTGAAGAATGAGCTATTTGGGGCATCACATTGGATGCATTTCTTAAAGATGACTGATGAAAGTATCGCCTTTTAAAGGGAAAAACGAAAATTCAAATGCAGACCAAAAAAGCAAATACGGACAAATCAAAAATCCAGTAATGCACTACCCCTCTCAATGAAAGGTTCTGAATGCACAAAGATATTCAAGCTTTAATAACAATCAAGAGCAGCTAGCAAGATAAACATAAGAAATTACACGCGAATGAGGCCGGACTAACCTCCGTGCCATGTTTATTGGAGGTACAATCCTTGACAGGTTTTGGATCCAAACCCAACTTCTGAAAACAGGTCTCCCACTGCGTATACTTGCCGTCATTTGCTAGACTCTCCACACAGTTAATGAAGGGGAAGTGATCACTCTGTCATAAGATGCCGCGTACATTATTAGCAATTGAACAACCGATAAATGACAATACACTTAGCTCCACTTAGTTCAAGAACAAAGATTTTCCCAATTTCCCATTATTTAGTTTAACAGACACCGAAAAAGGTGAAAGCTTGTGAATTTTACCAGGGAAAAAGTCGATTCCCCGGCCATCTCAACAACAATTTTTTACCTTTCCACACCAATGCAACGCCAATCATCTATCTATATTTTTTCACCCGTGCAATTTCACACCAATTTCGACACCAGTTTTTACTCCATTTAAAAATCATCTTCCTTAAGTAAAATATCATGTACTACTCTACTAACCATCACTATATATCTATATATATCATCATTCACATATAACAACATTAGAAATGAGTAATGTAAATAACAAGCTAGTACGAAATTAAACCAATTACGACATGCAAAGAGTGGTGTTATTCGTCGCCCATCTTATTACTAAATAAAACGTCAAAACACTTACCAAAGCAGGCCAAGCATCAATCGCACACGCTTCCACAGTATTAAGCAAGCATTCTGGCGGACCATGCTGACAAAAATCAAATTAATATGATTACTTATTAATTAGTTATTAACAAAAAAAATCAAAGGAAAGAAGAAATGCAAAGAACCTGGCAAGAAAAGGAGTTGTCGGGTCGGATCTTGGCATTGCCCCAAGGAAAAAGCTTGAGGTCAACGATGTCAATGATCCCATTTTTGAAGATCGGGTTAAGCCCGTTTATCAGGAACTGGGCACTGTACGGGCACAGGCTCTCATAGTAGAAATCCAGTGACACTTTTTCCGGGTCAGAATCCGGGTTGACTTGACGAATTACGGATCGCCCCATGCTAAACTGGATCATCATCAGGCATGACACTACAACAACACTAAGCAACAGTTTGGAACCCATTTTTTTGTTTCTTGCTTAGTAGAAAAATTGTAGAAGAAGTTACCTGGGATTATTAAGTACAGTGGCTCTATTTATAAGAATCCAATTGAAAAGCGGTGGAATTGGAATTGTGTGTTGGATATTTTGTAAATGGGTACCCGCCTTACCTGCCCCACCCGCCAAGCAAATTATCCAATTACCAGAATTGGGTCTGATTTATGTATTTAGTACCCCTTTTGGTATAGATTCTTGCTTGTGCCCCTCATTTTGTCTTGACTTTTTGAGGTATGATTGGTATCATCAATGTAACTACCTGCTTCGAATGCTGGTACACTCGATAATTCGATATACTACTTCTGATATATGAGACGGTTTTATTGAAGAATTTGTTTTGCTAAGTTTATCGGCGACTTATAGTATTGGTGGTTGATGACTCTTGACCATCTACGTAATGTCCCTAATTGATTGATATGGCGTGGTCGTGATCGATAGGGAGTTGAGATTCTTGCTTGTGGGGGTTGTTGTGCCCCACTTTTGGGGTATAATTGATTGATTTTATCAATGTAATCACCTGCTTCAAATGCTTGTCCACTCGATAATTTGATATACTACTTTTGATATGAGACGGTTTTATTGTAGAATTTTTTTTTGCTAATTCCATCGATGAGTTATAGAATTGGCGAATAATTAGTTTGGTTATCTACGTAATGTCCCTAATTGATTGATATGGCCTGGTCATGGTCCATTTTGTGAGTAGTGGTTACTCTGATTAGTAATTTGGTAGTCTCACTCGCAAGTCACACGTAACAAATTATTGTAAGTGGAAGACACTTGATCAGACAATGTATGTATCATCGAAAGCTCAAGGAGACTCGGGCCTAACCAAAGCCCTCAGGTTGTAATTTATTCATGTCAATTAGTTCAAAGCGACTTGCAATGTGTGCAGATTCATGATGCAATTACACACTAGATGCCTTGCTGCTATCAGCAGCCTAAGTAATGAACCAGGAGACTGCTGTCTGCTAGCTCACTCGCACTACACATGGTTCTAATCTTAGAGCTCTAGCTGTAAGTCTTCGGAATCAGTTTGAAGTGAGAAATCCTTTACTCTTCAGACTTTCAACAGATTCCTTGATTATCTGTTCCATTGGTATAAACTGCAGACCTAGATCCATCAACTTCTTTGACGCGTCTTTAGCCCTCAGCAGCCCTGGCTGTGTATCTTTTGGCAGCCTGTAAAGAGATAATGATATGGAACAGAATTTCAGTGCCTTATAACCAGGGAACTAAGTCCTGATTCAATATTAGATACATAGTGTTGTGGAGTTCAGACTCTGTTATGCACTAGCTCAAGATAGCTGTCATAATGTACCGAACTTACGCAAAATACAGGAACTGAGAAACATAACTAGACTGAACACATGTCTGTCAACTAGTTAAAAGAGGTAATAAGAGTTTGTTTGACATTTTGGTTACCTTGGCACATTATACTCGGGACACAGTTCAGCAACTTTGGCAGCAAAGTCACCGTAATGAGATACAGCTTCCACGCACAAGTGCCTTCCAGTCGCGGACTTGTTTTCATATACTAAAATGTGCGCCAGGGCAACATCTTTCACATGGACAGATCCCATAAAGAAATCTTGGTAAGTTTCTGTACAGCCTGTAAATGTAAACAGATCATCACAAGGTGAAATTAAGTGCAGGTCGTGAGTGTGTCTCCCAAACACAAGAGATATGTACTAGAAAGGTCACATATTCACCGGAGTCACTCTTATCCTTGTTCCGTTTCTTACAGAACAATCAAGTTTCTTTTTTCTTTTTTTTTTTTAGCAATACAGAACAAACAATTTGCCAAAATCATGTAAACAGAACATCACATTGTAAAATTAAGTGCAGATCATTACAAAGCCTAACCTTCTTTTGACCATTTAGTTCGTGGAGCATGTTTCCCAAACGCAAGGGATTTGTACAAGAAAGGTCACATATTCACGGAGTCACTCGAATCTTTGTTCCATTTCTTACTGAACAATGATTTTGGGTTTTTTTTTTTTTTTTTTTTTTTTTTTTTGCAATACAGAACATTCAATTTGGAAAGATTATGAAGCCAATTTCCTCACACTTCCATCAACAGAAGACAATTGCTTGGTTTTTATTTAGTCTAGAGGAAGAAACACTACAACATGGAGTAACACTAAGAAGAAATTTACTGCTGAAAGAGATTTAACACAAAGTAAATTACCCTGAAGAAGACGAAGAATCATCAACATGCTTGCATTGAGGGACGGTGGAAGAATTGGTCCCATCACAGTGCCAGGATTTACCACAACTATATCCAACCCATTCTCCTTAGCAAACTCCCAAGCTGTTTTTTCAGCGCGTGTCTTGGAAAGTGGATACCACAACTAGAACAAAGAGAATATGTGTTTGTTAGAGGTTTATAGCACCAGAAACCAGAATACATTAGCGCAACAAAATGAGCAGTTCAGCATGAGAACTTTTCCGAGTCATCTCCAAAGGCTCTATAGGAGCAGTTAACTCACATAACATCTCATACTAGAAGACTCAATATCAATCCGATCAGATGGCACACTACAACTGATATAATCAACAGCAAGGTATCCCAAGACTTCACTGTAATCTGAAGACGCTATAGAAGCAGTTAACTGACATAACATCTCATACAGTCATACTAGAAGAAGACTCAATTTCAATCTCAGCAATGGAACTTTATCCGATAAAATGGCATACTACAACTGAAATAATCAACAGCAAAGTATCCCAAGACTTCACAGATGCTAGAAATACGATAAAGCAAGCAATCCCTGACCAACACGAGAAATCAGCACACACAAAATTCGAGAGGAGAAGCACTTTCCATCCCATATTCCCATATGCAACTCATGATTCATGTTATGTCAAAATCCAACAAGCAATGTAAAAGAATCACCAATCGCGCAGCATCAAGATAACCACACCGAAAAAACAAATACTAGGTAGAATGTAGTATTAGTATATGATTAGCAGAGTGGAGGAAGAGTCATACCCCATTCTGTTGGCAATACTCAGCATCAGCCCAACAATCCTCGGACTTAACCTGATCAGCAGGCCAATTGGGGCTGGGATGAATTGCAGATATAGAGGACGTCACCACCACCCGCTTCACGCCCGCCTCTTTGGCCGCTCTCAACACATTGTTAGTCCCTTTTATTGCCGGATCAAGCAATTGCCCCTGTCAATTTTTCATATTCTAATTCTAATCAATTGATTACTCGTCAACATAAAACCAATCATCAACACACACCAACAACAACGACGACGATAACATTATCCCAGTGTCTCAAACGCTCCCGCCTATTATGAGATAAGAAATATTGCATGTCGAATATGATTTTTTATTAATCAATAAAAAATGATAGGATGATAAAAAGAAGTGAAACCTGAGGGTCATGAACTTGATCAACGATACAAGGAGAAGCCAGGTGGAAAACACCAGCAGCGCCGGTAACGGCAGTGAGAATGGAATCGTAATCAAGAAGATCAATCTGGAACAACCGGAGGCGCGTTTCAGCTCCTTCCAGAATTTCTAGATGCTTCGTTTCTTTCTCATCCTCTGAAAAATATGATCATACGTCAGTCAAACAAATTATACTAAAAAAAAGAAATTTAAATGAAAGTGAGAGGAGTTAACGGAACTGAGATCTTTGACGGTGGCGTGAACGGTGTAGCCGCGATCAAGGAGGAGAGACACGAGCCAGGAGCCGATGTAGCCGCTGCCGCCGGTGACGCAGACAACTTCGTTTTTGTTTGTCGTCGACATTTCCGCCAGTGAGACAAACAGTAGTTCAGTCACGGTAGTGTCACTAAGTAATAGTGTCACTTGCTGACAAAAATAATGTCATCTTGTTTTTAAAGTGCCAATCTTTTTATCCTTAAATCAGTCGATACGGAACCAACGTGGTCTTGTGATATTTTGATTCCATTTTCCACTTCTTCGGGTTATATGATTGTGTATTTGTGCGTGATATTTTGTTCATTAAGTGATTGCATGATTCATACGACTATGGTTTGTAACTCGAGAATCTAACCAAAGATACTGTATTTTTTTTAATTTCGCTTAATGTATGTGATTCTATAATACGGAGTATATAATTATACAGATGCAAGATCAGAGAAGTTTATGCATTCGGTATTCATGTAACAAATCAAGGCAATTTCCGAGGTCTGAGATACCGATAAGAGAGCCATGAAAACTTTATTTTGTGCCTAACGTCTTTCATAACAAGAAAATGTCAAATGCAGTAAAAAAAATGTCAAAAGAATGAATTGGAAGTAGATACTTCACCATTACTCTCCCATATCAAATTATTATTTCATGAAATATGAGAATAAATCATGCAACTATTACATCAATGATCCAAGTTTTCACTTTTTTAAATATTGGCAACTATCTAGAAGGCTCCCGCCGTCCCGTGTCCATGACATTTGATTAACTCTAATGGCGATAGCTTCAATGGTCAATTTCCGGTTACTCATATCTCTCCAAAACCTTCTCTATGAGTACGGAAAAAGTAGCAAACCCAGCACAGCCAATGCAAGCTGCTTGAGGACCACCTACGACACAATATAAAGATACCGGATCAGGAACATCATCATATTAATCAAGGGACGCCTTCAATAATACAAGAATGCTGAATAAATAGACACTAGCTCTTCGTATAGATGCATGATAAGTGATGATAAGTGAGCTATAGGCAAGACAAAATAGATGAAAGGTGTTAATTTCGGAAGGGAAAGACAGTCAATGTAGAGGTGATGAAACCATTGTCAAAAAAAAAAAAAAAAAAAAAAAAAAAAAAAAAAAAAAATTAGAAGTGAAGTGAAGATTTTTCATTTGGTAACACTGACTCTCACACCAACAGCCATGTTTACACAGAGATTTGAACAGAAGGGAAGAAAAATGGAAAGATCTAATGCCCTTCCTAGTTCTTTCTCTCCACTTTGTGAAAAGATAATAATGCCTACGAAACCACAGCTATGAGCAATGTTCTTACACAAATGACAAATTCACTATCCTGCAGCCATGCATATCTCCGAATATAACGGAAGGAAATCAGACAAAAGGGCGTAAAATTCTACACGCATAGCCCATAACTCTTCTACAACCTTAAGAAAAGAGCCTTGCTCCTATATACCCTTGAACTTCGATCATCCCACACATGACCTAGTATATATTTCCAAACACAAGGAGCCTTTAAAACATAATGCTCCATTCAATGTTTAGAACTTGAGACCCAAGTCACATACATTCTCATTTCATCACATTACCAAGATAAGTGGATCTTCCACCATAGTCAATCAAACAATCGTGAAACAGAGTTAACATTGTAATTTACAGCAGGACTACACAAGATTGCATCCCAACAAGTAAAATGAACTAAACAGTCCCATATTTCACAGTGAAAAAAAAAAAAAAAAAAAAGATAGTGTGTCCAACCTTTAGCAGAAAGTGCACCACCAGTAACGCATCCAGCAACCGCAGTATTTGTCGTATCATGCTTTGCCCGCCACTGCAGCCACAATACTACTCATCAGTCTGCACTACCACTTACAACAAGCCATAGTTACTCAAAACAGAACCAAGAACAAACCTTTTCAACGACACATTCGGATGCAGAAAACATCAACCCCATCAAAGCAAATGTCTTGCACGAGCTCCAACTCCTCTGACCCATCTGCCTAGCCGTGTACGCGATTTGCTGCCGCGTAGTCATAGTATCTTGCATAATGGGATTATCCAATGCTCCAAAAAACAAACCCATCATAACCCCAAGTCCACCACCTACACACAAACCCCACCACCAAAAAAAAACACCAACCAAACATCAAACAACATTCCAAAATAACAAATTCTCAAGCTTTCGACACACTCGTAAAATCGACACAAACTCAGTAATCAACAATTCAACACAACCCACTTCCACTCAAGACTTTCATCATACACTTGGTGTGCAATACCAAAAAAAATCAAACTTCACGACCACGCAACCCAAATTTCACACTAATTCAACTAAATAACAACTCAAATTAGATGACGAACATAAAATCAGATCCAAAAATGACAATAAAGTAACAATGTGAGGTACAAAAACAATCTAAGAAGTAAGCAGAGAATGAAGAAGAGTACCCATGACGCCACTCATGACACTGCGGACAGCGCAATTATTCCAGATATCTTGACCACGAATTTCTTCAGGAGTGGGTAAGCGAATCGGCTCAATACGAGGCTTCTCCGCCGCCGCCGGTGATGGTGGTGCTTCATTTGAGCTCGTTGATTCAGCTTCCTGGTTACTACTCATCTTGAACTCGGTGGGTAACTCAGTTGAATGATCAATATTAAACTGTAAAAAAATTAGCGGGAAATTTAACACGGCGTTGGTAATGTTTCCGACGATTGTCGGGCACCGTCGTAATGTATTTCAGGTGAAGCTGAAACAAAACGGGACTTCTTTACTTGCAAGAAAAGAGACAGGGAGATTTGTTTGCGATCTGGGCTTTTTGACCCGGTCCACTTGACACCCATTTTTGTTCCGGTTTCCCCAGACAAATACTACCAAGTGGATCCTTGTTATTGTGGAGCATATTCGGGTCCAACAGTTAATAGTACACCTGTCAAAAACTGACCCGACCCGAAAAACCGCCCGGGACCCGATCCGGGAATAACCCGAAAAAACCCGTTTTCTCAACCCGAACCCGAAAACGACCCGAAAGTCTGGGTCATAACCCAACCCGGACCGGGTCAACCCGTTGGGTCAAATGAATTGTGCAAAATATATATTATAATAATAAAAAAATAAAAAAGAAATAGATAAATATTAATTAAATATTAATAATTGATTAATTTAAGACAAATAAGATACAAATATAATTAAACTATTAATATTATATAATATAATATATAAAATGCTTGTAAGATAGTAATAAAATAATAATTTGATTATGATAATTACCGAGAAAAAAAGGCGCGAGCATATATTTTTGACCCGTTGGTCAACCCGTAACCCGACCCGAACCCGTATAAACCCGCGTATAGTCGACCCGTATTTGACCCGATCCGTATTCGACCCGTATTTTACTGACCCGAACCCGAAACCCGCCCGCCCGACCCGTTTGACAGGTCTAGTTAATAGGGTCGGACCATCTTGGATCCATGTGTGCCCAAAAAAATGGAAAAGAATTGGGGTGGAGAACGAATTTTTATTCATACTTCATGGTTTAATTTTGTTTTTCTAGTCATAATTCATTGTTTTATTTATGCAAAATGTTACTAAATTGTGATTTGTGAAATTGTAAGCAGCCACCTTAAAACACACATCATATGAATATTGATATTATTATACTCCGTATTAAACAATGTACTGTTACGTATAACTCATATTTATTCTCATAGATAGATAAAAGATCGATAGTAGGAACTAGACTGGTGGAATAGTCTAGTGCAATTGTATAATACTTCTCCATGACAATGGACAAGATTGGAGAAATAGAATGAACGAAGTTAGTTCAATGTTATGTATTGTACCACTTAATCGTATAACCAAAATCGTTAAACATGCCAATAGTAAAAAGTCCATGGCCGAATTATATAAATATCGAATTCTTACCTTTTGGGTTCTCATTTGAGTTGGCCACTAGTAATAAGTCTAACACTACATGATCAATGCATGTAGCTGGAACGTACGACTTTTAGACCTTTGACGTGTTTAGTAAACCATATCATTGTATTGTATTGGATTTGTTAGAGGACTAGAGATTGAGGATCGGGTATTGGTACGAGTTTGAGCAAAGTCGCATACCTTTCAAACTAGACTCAAACGAAACAAGAGTTCAACTATAGTTTAAACCCGATTGTATAGATATGCTTCTCCAGATATGCTCACTTAGCTATTCAACTTAACCCTTAGCAGTGCACATAAAGAATGTCGTATGAACTAAGGTGAAAATGAGGTATATCGTAGTTGAAAGAATCACTTACACGAGTTTGTCGAATATGACCGAGATTATTATTGGATATCAACAATAGAACATACTCTAGTCTAGGTCCATCGAAATCGCAATCTTAGCCTCTAGAGAAAAAAAAAAAGAAAAAGACATGGTCGTCTAAATAAATAAAAAAATAGAAAAGGGTTAAATTGCAAAAAGAATAAATAGTCACACGACGTCGTATGGGGTGTTTTTACAAGGCATCACAGTACTATATCCAAAAACGATGTCGTATGGGGGGAAGGGAATAAGGGCAAAAGGGGAAAAGGAGTGAAGAGAGGGTGGATATAAAAAGAGGCATTAGGGTTTTAGACGCAGCATTTGGAAGTCGGCTTCTTAAACACACCTCAGCCGAAGAAGAAGAAGAAAACCCTCCTCATCCCCCCAACGGCGGCGTCCCCCTGATCACTCTCTCTTCACTTCATCATGGTTTTTCTCTCTCTCTATTGTTCTTCATGTTCATCATCCATTTGATAGCTTCATTCTGAAGATTCTCTGTTTTGCTTTGCATTTTCTCATGTGAATATCCATGTTTTATAATCATGTTAAACCTAGGTTGTTTTCATTTCCAGATCTCGTCTTTTTTTCTTCTGTTGTGATGTTTTATGTCATGTTTTTATCTAATTTTTCATCATTTCTGTCAACATTGTTGTTTTTAATTGATTATTTGTTTGTGGGTTTATCTGATTTTTGTGATTTTAATTTGTTTAGTTTCTGTGGTAAAACTCTGTTGATTTGATGTTGGGTTTACGCAACAAGTCGTTTAGATTAATAAAGATGAAATCTTTTTTGAAAATTATATGTTAGTGAATTTGGTGGAATTTTTTTTAATAGCCCAGATTATTAAAGTCATTATTTTTAGGGTTTACACTAAAAATGATTGGTGGTTATATTTGAAGGGGTTGCCTGTTTCTGATTTGTAATTAGCATGCTTTGTTGGCCGAGGGGGTTGTGGCGTTGTTTTGGATTTCTGTTTCTGATTCGTAATTAGCATGCTTTGTTTGCCCTGTTTTGGCCGAGGGGTTTGGTGTTGTGCTGGTTTTCTGTTTCTGATTTGTAATTATTGTGCTTTGTTTGCGCTTATTCGGCTGAGGGGTGTTGTCTGGTTTTCTGTTTATGATTTTTATGTTTGAGCCTTTGCTGCTAAGGTTAAAATCATGTATATGCTCCACTTATTTGGTTCGTAGCCTATTTATTCGATATAGCTTGTGTACTGTTCCTGGGGTGAATTACCCTATTGTTTGAACTGTAAACATGAAAGAATTAATGTGAAAATGTCCCTAGTTTACCTTGGCAGAGTAGCTGTGAAGGTTAAAATAACCTCACCATTGTATGCTTAATTTTTCGGATCTATTTTCAGTGTGAGATTTTGCTTTCATGTAGCAGTTATTGATAGTTGAAGTTGGTTTTAATGTGTTATTTGGCGCAAGCTTGAAATTTAGTGCTGTCTTTTCATTGAGCTGATGATGTGTTATATTTGGATTATCAAGCTGACATAATTTCTGTATACAGGCGAGGGGTTTGAAGAAGCATATGAAGAGGCTCAATGCCCCCAAGCATTGGATGCTCGACAAATTGGGTGGCGCTTTTGTATGTTCCATCTCCATTTTCTTTTGCTTAGTCCTTAGCATGGTGTATTTTTGACAGTTTTATTGTGTTTACAACCTTGTCCTGAGCATAGTGTTTGCTACTCTGCAGGCTCCCAAACCATCATCTGGCCCCCACAAGTCTAGGGAGTGCTTGCCCCTTATCTTGATCTTGCGTAACAGGCTCAAGTATGCTTTGTGTTACCGTGAAGTCATTGCCATTCTTATGCAACGTCACATCATGGTTGATGGAAAGATCAGGACTGACAAGACCTACCCTGCTGGTTTCATGGGTATGTTCATTTGCATCATGTCTGTTAATATTTGTGCTGTTCAATTTCAGACAGACAATTGATCATAACCGCATTGGTCTAATTATAAGATTTGGCCAGCTAGCCGTATCCTGAATTTTGAGTGGTTAACCTTCTTATTAGGGTGACTGATACTTCCAGTCTCTGACTTATGTGTTCTGTTTAGTTTTCTGCACCTAAACATGTCCTGTAGATATCTAATATTCTCTTTGATTACAGATGTCATCTCCATCCCCAAGACAAACGAGAACTTCCGTCTCTTGTATGATGTGAAGGGTCGCTTCAGACTCCACTCCGTCAGGGATGATGAGGCTAAGGTTTGTTCTGCCTAACTTCGATTCTGAATATTGTACATTTTTATTACTGAATCATAATTCTGGGATGATCTGCTGCTTACATGAGTGCTTTATGACATTTTGTTGACAGTTCAAGCTCTGCAAGGTCCGTAATGTCCAGTTCGGAAACAAGGGTATCCCATACCTCAACACCTATGATGGAAGGACCATCCGCTACCCTGACCCCCTCATCAAAGCCAACGACACCATCAAGCTAGACCTTGAGGAGAACAAGATTGTTGACTTCATCAAGTTCGATGTTGGTAATGTTGTCATGGTCACTGGAGGAAGAAACAGAGGCCGTGTCGGAGTCATCAAGAACAGGGAGAAGCATAAGGGAAGCTTCGAGACCATCCACATCCAGGATTCCCAGGGTCACGAGTTTGCCACCCGTATGGGCAATGTGTTCATCATCGGCAAGGGTACCAAGCCATGGGTCTCTCTTCCTAAGGGTAAGGGTATTAAGCTCACAATCATCGAAGAGGCACGCAAGAGGCAAGCAGAGAAGTCAGTCACTGCCTAATCAGTTTCTGGAAAGGATGTCCTCGGATGTTGGCTCTAGGACCATAGATGGTGCTGGTTAAGTTTTTATTTAAAGTTTGAACCTCTTTTTTTATTTCAATAGGCGTATTAATCACAATGTAGAATTGCAGCAGAGACTAGAGTTTTTTTGGGAGTGTAGAACCATGGCAACTGCTGTATGTCGAATGCCTTTGCTTATGTGCAAACTTATGCTTGAGTTCAGCTTTTTCGTAATGAAGAATGCTTTCGCTTAGCATTCTGTTTCTGATTCGTACAGTGAGCTGAAACTTTCTGCAGAAGTCTTGCTCAATCTTGCAAGCAAGGAGTATTGTGGTGATTTTGAGGTTTTATTGACCATTCCTTGAATTCGCTCAGTCTGTCTGTTTGCTTGTTTTCAGGTGACGATCTATATGTGCTTAAAACTAGGTTGAACACTCTAAGTAGCTCTTGTTCTTGAAGCAGCAGCAATTACACCACCATTCACTTCAATATTTTTGAACTATTGCAGTATGTATGGCACAGGAATTCTCCTCTGTGGCTGTGACCTCTCGGTTCCATGTTTGCTTGTGCTTCCTTGGTCGGTTTCATGTTCGCTTGTCCATTCTCGGTCTCACGAAATGTGTAACTTTTCGGAAACTCAGGCATGATCTTTCGAACACGTCTCTCATATAACCTGTAAAAAGCGAGGTAAAAGTGCACTTTTGTGCTGCTGTTACTCGACAGTGTGACCATGACTACAACTTTACAAAACAAAATCCGACCACAGGCCTCATTGTCGCACAGCTCTTGTGTAAAATAAAGAATGTGCCCACTCTAGTAAAATCCGACCAAAGTTCCCCTCAATCTGAACGAATGAATGAAAATCCAAACTTAAACAACACACCACATTATTTCCTGCAGACCTGCTAACTATGGCTGTCATTCAACATCCACATTTTCGATTAATTGTCGCGGCGGCGGTGGCGGCGATAATAATGAGTAGCTTGGGAGAGAGTAGAGCAGCATCATCAATAGTAGGAGTGAACTGGGGAAGAGAGGCGTCACACCCACTCCCACCATCCAAAGTAGTCCAGCTGTTGAAAGCCAACAATGTCACCAAACTCAGGCTGTTTGACGCCGACCCATCTGTCCTTGAGTCCCTCTCCGGCTCCAAAATCGAGGTTATTGTCGGAATTCCTAATTCAATGCTACCCCACCTCAACAACTCTTTGAAGCTCGCACACACTTGGGTTCATGACAACCTCACTCGCTTCTTCTCCAATGATCTCCCCAAAGTTCGCATTCAGTATGTTCTCTTCTCTTCTTTTCACTTATTTTGATTTATTGGGTTGTGGGTGGAGGAGAGGGCGCTTTGATTATTGATGTAGACGGGTTTTGAACCTTGTTTATTTATGGCCGTATACTCAGTAGTAGCCTTACCAGCTGAGTGGCCTTGCCAACCGAGCTAGTTGACATTTGTGGTATCGATTATTTTTGTGATGTTGTTTACTATTTGATATGGGGTTTTCCATTTTTGTAATGTGAGCTGTTGTTAGCTAGTCTGTGAAGGAAAAAGGAGCATCCTTTTTACCCAAACTTCTGTACCTTTGTGATTTTAAGTGAGGATTCTTGGGTTTGAAGTTTGAACCCAACTGTTAACTGAATTCTATGTGTGCTTGAATTTGGAGATTAGGTGATTTGATAGACTGTCAATTGATATGATTGAATATGTTAGTTGAGTAGATGCATTTTTAAATTTTAAGTCCACAGTTGCGTTGCCTAGCGTATTTGCCTGGTGAATTGTTACAAGAAGATGTTATGGTAATGACAGGAAGTTCAACAACGTTTTATGATTGTATTGGAGTTTCATATGCTTTGAGTCTGCTGAGTGAGTAAACAACGTTATATAACTATATTGGAGTTTGTGTCCTTGGCTTTACGAAGCTGTGTAGGGATAGCATCCTGTGTCTCTATTGAGGTTCCGGCATAATGGGGGACTGTGGGGCTAAGAGGGAGGTCTCAGCTTCCTGTACTGTTAATGTCCCTTCCAAGTTCCATCCAGGGGAGTCCTGCCTGACAGACCTGAATCAGATACACAATTGACTGATCGCGTACTTGTCTCAAACAAGAATACTGAACGGACAATAATGGAATATAGATTCAGTGGATATGATTTCCATTGCAATTCAAACATTAAATCTGAGCTTTGGGACATTGTCCAATAGGCTCAGTAGATATAGATTCTGATGAATGTGCAAATATGGGGTTGAAAAAATAATCAGAAGTCAGAACCTGTCTCACAGTTCTCCGTCATTGACTGGGTATTTCGCTAACTAGATTGGTAGTATGTCAACAATCAAAATGTTAGTTCTGTAAATTCTGGTTTATGTAGGACTTTGTTAGACTGAAAGTTTTTTTTTTTTTTTTTTGGATTGAGGTCAAGTTGAATGAGGCCAATTATTGTGAAACATGAGCATTGATAATTGATTTCTGGTTTGATGTTTTTTTGTTGAGTCTTCATAAACTCGCTGTAAGAATATAGAGAGGGGGATTGATTCATAGAATACTGACTTGGATTATTGGTATAGGGATGACCCCTATATATACCGATTACATAAGATCATATAATGGGAACCGAATCACTGAGATAATATACTATCCTAATATAATATATTTCCGAGATAATAATCTAGGATTATTTCCATTACCATTACTAACTATCAATCTAATATAACAATCTTCATCATATCTCATATCCTCCAATACTCGCAATATATGGAATTCTCATTTTTGAGATTCCAGTGATTCCTTGTATGAGGAAATTGTTTGCTGATGAAACTGCGGATGTGATTTCCATTTCTGACATACTACTGACCTTGCTGCTACATCTTGAAGTGTAATGCCTTTTCTGTTAGAAGCTCTCTTTTGTGTTATCATACCTTCCGGCTTCCCCTATTGTTGGGTGATGAAATTATTGGGAGCACCCATCTGAACTTGGTAGAGAAGATGGTGAATTGTTGCAAGAAGATGTTATGGTAATAATAGGAAGTTCAAGAACATTATAGTGGAGTTTCATAAGCTTTGTCTGCTAAGTGAGCAAACATGATTTCGTTTGTCAACTTTTTTTTTTTTTTTTTTTTTTTGTGGGTGGGAAAATAGTTTGCTCATGATATTGTGGATGTTACTCAAAGAACTGAATGGTTTGTTTGTTCATAAATTAAGAATGCCCTCTCCATTCTTCATACTTCACATGCTATTACTCTTTACTGACTGTGGCTGTGACAGGTATGTTGCTGTTGGCAATGAGCCGTTTCTCCAAGCTTATGGTGGTCAGTACATTCCGTTTGTCGTGGGAGCTGCTACCAACATCCAAGCAGCCCTAACTAAGGCAAACTTAGCTGATCAGGTCAAGGTATTGGTTCCCTGCAGCTATGACTGCTTTCAGTCAGATTCTGGCTTGCCTTCCAAAGGACATTTTAGGTCCGATCTGAACAAGACCATGGTCCAGCTACTGACATTTCTCTCAAAACACACTTCTCCATTCTTGGCCAGCATATCTCCCTTTCATCTTCTTCAACAAAGCCGAAACAACTCCCTTCACTTCTCTCTTTTCCGAGAAACTTCCCGTCCTAGGAAAGATAGTCACAGACTCTATTACAACAGCTTTGACCTGAGCTATGACACTCTAGTAACTGCATTGTCAAATGCTGGATTTCCTGATATGGAAATCATCATCAACCAGATTGGGTGGCCCACAGATGGAGCAACTAGTGCTAATTCATCTTTGGCTGAAACATTCATGAAGGGTTTATTGAATCGTCTGAGCAAAAAGTCGGGTACCCCACTAAGGCCTCACAGTCACAGCCCACCAAAAGAGGCATACATTCTCAGCCTCCTCGATGAAGACCAAAGGAACATAACTGATGGTGATTTTGAGAGACACTGGGGTATCTTCACATTCGACGGTCAAGCCAAGTATCACATTGATCTGGGGCAGGGCTCAAAAAATCTTGTTAATGCGCAAAATGTGGACTATCTCTCTGAGAAATGGTGTGTTGTGAACGACAACAAAGATATGAGTAATGCATCTGGACGGGCATTGGTAGCATGCTCTGCTGCAGACTGTAGCGCCTTGTCCCCTGGTGGCTCGTGCTACAACTTAAGCTGGCCTGGAAACATATCGTATGCTTTCAACAGTTACTATCAGCAACATGATCAAAGCCCTGACAGCTGCGACTTTGATGGGTTAGGCTTGGTTACTACTGTTAATCCATCAGTAGATAGCTGTATATTTGCAGTTCAGCTTCGGACTTCTTATGCAGCATTTCTTCAAGTACCATCATTGATCTATGTATTGCTTTCGTTAATTGTAGTGGTTATGGCATCATAGTAGGTCTTGTACCGAAATCGAAACTGTGGGTGCAACTGTGCAAGCACCAATTTTCAGTCAAATTTTTGAGTAATTTCTCCGATGAGGTATGTTTCCACTTTCCACAGTCGTCAAGAATGAAGATTGTAGCAGTTATTCGAGGCGTTGCTCCCCTATCTTAGCAGGGCATGGACTAAAGTTTTTTTTTTTTTTTTTTTTTTTGAGGTCGGGCGTGGACTAAAGTTTGTTCACTTTGTTGTGGACTAACTTGTTGCATAATGTTTTTGCAAGACCCGTCCAATTGTGGTCGGGTAACAATCGGATGACAAAATATGTGCGCAAACTGGAGCTAGTGTACAACTTTTGAGTGCAACCTTTGCATACAAATTCGTTTATATCACCATACTTCCACACGTGTCAGGCGTCACTAATAAAACACATATTATCAATTCCCCGGATTACTTTAGTGAATTGATACTTTGACATATTTCGACCTATTCGAGACACACTGCACCCAAATAACTATGACGTCTTGATTTTACCCAAAACTTAAAGAACACTCTCTTTATTTTGTGGGATGTTTAATTAAAAAGAGTTTGAGAACTTTGATTGCTCCTAATAAGAAACATAGCCCAAATAGTTAAGATGCTCGTGTCTCGTGTCGGCATAGGATAAACGTGGTAAGTCACCCAAATATAAAAGTCAGCCCAAAACTGGTAAGTTTTTACAGAGCCGAAAGCTGGTAAAAATAAGAAGAGGTAAATCTCTCCTTTATTTTTTTCACCTCAACTTATATAATTTGCTCTCTCACAATTTCTCGTCTCTTCTTCTCTCTCTCTCTCTCTCTATCTCTAAAAGCTTCTTCGTGAAGTGTGGTTAAGAAAACCCTAGATCTCGTCCAATCATGTACGGCGGCGGCGATGATTCCGCTCGTCAACCTCCACCCGCTTCCTACGGCGGAGGTTACGGTGCTCCTGCTGCTGGAGGTTACGGCGCCGGCGGTGGTGGAAGCTACGGCGGAGGAGGAGCTCGCGGTGGTGGTGGCGGTTATGGAGGTGGAGGTGGTTACTCCGATAATCGAGGTATCATTTTCTTCCTCTCTCTCTTTGATTCCTTAATCGCGTAATTAATTTAGGTTTTAAGGTTTTAATTTGTGGAAGCGTGAAATTAGGGTTTATGTGATTAAATTGATTGAATTTTGTTGTTGTTATGTGTGATTATGTGAAGGCGGAGGTGGATATCAAGGCGGAGATCCTGGTGGCCAGGGTGGGGGAAGAGGCGGCGGTGGTGGAAGAGGTGGTCGCGACGGAAGCGGCAGAGATGGTGATTGGCGCTGTCCCAATCCAGGGTACAATTACTTTCGCCTTCGGTTTTTTATTTCTGTCCATTGATTGAATAGTAGAGTATAGAATAAGCTTCTTTGTTCAATCTGCTCTCCTTTGATATGTATGTTAAGAGGTTATTGATGTTAGAGGTAGTGTAGTTTGTATTGAAACCGCTTCCCGTTGTCGTTGTGTAGTTGTGGAAACTTGAACTTTGCTCGCCGAACTTCATGCAACAAGTGCCAGGAACCTGCTCCTGCTGGTGCAGGTGCTGGTGGTGGTGAGCGTGGTGGAAGTGGAGGAGGTGGTGGTGGTTATAGTAGAGGTAGCAGTGGAGGATATGGTGGTGGTGATAGAGGGGATAGGGGAAGGGATAGCGGTTATGAAGGTGGAAGGGGAGGGGGTAATAGAGGCGGTTCTTATGGTAATAGTCAAGGTAGAGATGACGGTGGTTATGGTCAGCCTCCCCAATCTGCGCCTTCTTCTTATGGAGGTGGTGGGAATTACCCTCCTGTGCCTTATGGAGAGAATGACTCGGCTGTTCCCCCACCTGCAAGCTATTCTAGTGGGCCTGGATCGTATCCTCAATCGTACGGTGCTCCTGCATATGGTGGTGGTAATGCTTCTGGAGATTATAGAGGTGGTGGTCGTGGTGGTCAACAAGGTGGTGGATATGGTGGTGGTTCGAGAAATTCTGAGGGTGGTCGAGGTGACTATGGTGGAGGGGCTCCACCATCCTCAGAGCCTCCTGTTAAGGTCAAGCAGTGTGACGAAAATTGTGGTGATGCTTGTGACAATGCAAGGATCTATATCTCTAATTTGCCTCCTGATGTGACCGTTGATGAACTCCAAGGCTTATTTGGAAGTATTGGAACTGTAAGATTCCTTCCATTACTTGATGATATCTCTTGTATTTGACTGGAAACTGCATCCATGTTATAGTGTTCTTGTTGTCTGAGTTTTTACTTGGTGACGTATGTTATTTGACGTGTTTGCTTTTCTGTATCTCTGGTCTATATTCGTCTTCTCATTGTATTGTTGTAATTAAACTTTCTGAGAGCTGGTATGGTTCATTGTCTAAGATTGAAAGAGGCTTGTTGCTTATATAGTTGATGGCTTGATGCCTTAGCCTGTCCACTTTATAGTATGAATTAAGTGGAGTTGGATGGGTTTTAGTAATTTTGTTTTCATTGCCATAGCTTTTTTGTGATAGTGTGTACAGCAAGGATATGTAAAATGGCTGTGTGCTGTGGCATGGCATCTGGATTATTTTTGTACAATTGATCATTTTATGCAGAGAAGTACTTTTGTTATCTGCTGTAGTATATTCAAAATTATTGTTCAGCGTGTCATATGTTTAGATGTGTCCACTCGAAGATAATGATAATTACATGCTGCACTTTCTAACTGTGTGTGGGTGTAGTTCTTTGCTGTTATGAATGCTATCACCTGGCAATTTTTTTTATTTAAATTTTTTTTTTATCTACCACTTTTATGTTCATCTTATTTGTTAAAGTTGTCAGTCACCATGGAACTAAGTCAATGTAGCATAGTCACGTGTAACTTCATAGAAATGATCTTCTCTCTTTCCACACACACAGACACTCACTGACATGCGCACATTTTCCATCTGTAGATGGTCATTAGTATCACATACTCCTTTTTACAATTTTCCCCCGTTGGTATTGAATTTTGGTTGGTTTTAGTGGTCAAAGAGCGAAGGTGATGGGAAATTGGGAATGCTGTGAAATAAAAGGTGTAACTTAACTTTAGGATAGACATCCCAAGGCCATATGACACCGGATTTAGGACAATTATCTGTGTAACAAGCAGAAAAGAAACCTGTGACGTGGCAGCATTCTCAAATAATTGGTAGGGCTGAGCGTATTTGGATCTTTATAAATCTGCCAAAGCCTTTTTTTTGTCAGGGTATTTGTGTAACGGTTGGCAAAAGAATATACTTGGAAGTAGATGCAATTAGGCTTTACTAGTGCTTCTAGTTGATATATTTCCTTTTGTTCAGGTTGCAAGAATCAAACAAAAGAATGGCTACAAGGATCAGTGGCCATGGAGCATAAAGCTATATGCTGATGACAATGGAAAGAATAAGGGTGATGGTGTGCTATCCTATGAGGACCCTTCAGCAGCTCATGCTGCTGGTGGCTTTTTTAATGGTATGTGGGCCAATATTTCACTTCTGTCTGTAGGCTACATTGTTTGATTATATTCCTATATTCATGATATCTATTTGTTTCTGTGAGTAGGTCATGATATGCGAGGTCATAAGATCAGTGTTGCAATGGCTGAGAAGTCTGCCCCAAAGCCACAATCGTTTAACAATCGGTACTAGAACTGATTCTTTATTTCTTTTTGATAATTTTCCATATAAGAGTGTCTTTCAGAATCGATTATTCTTGCCCTGTCTCCTCGTGCTGTGACTGATAACTTCGAGGGAAGGAGAACGGTTGTTTCTCCATCCATTTTGCTCTATGCTTTCTTTGCTTGTTATCTTATCAAAATCCTTTTCCTTGTCTCACAGGGGCCGTGGCAGAGGTGGTTATGGAGGTGGTGATCGACGTAGAGGCGGATACAGAGATGGAGGTGGTCCAGATAGACATTCTGGTGGTGGAAACCGTTCTCGACCATACTGAGTGTTTCCGACTATATATTGTACTAAAAAAAACTTGTTTTCTCGAGGACTTTTATTGTACTCCCGCAGCGGGTTTGTTCACAAAAGGAGATAAAGAGGTAGGTTGTTCACCTGCTTGGAGCAATACCCCTTTACTCCTTAGCTGTAGACTTAGGAATTTCATCTAGGTTTTGGGATTAATTTGAATTGTGTGACTCTTTTATAGAGGCATGTGGATAAATCACAAAATTTGCTGCTAAGGTAGGTTGAAATTTTCAGGTGAGTGCTGCTTTTTTGTCTGCCTTCTGTGTTTAACCCAAATCTGCATACATTTTTTCTTGCTCTGCTGTTTGAGATGAGATTTTGCAGGCTCGTTAGATGACTCCGGAACTTAATACAAGTTAACTGTGCCTAGGATCGGGTGTTAGCTGAGCACTCGTTTGTGTCTGTTTTCTAACTTAGAGTCTGTTTGTGATCGAATGAGTAGTTAGTAGACAAGTGGTTAATGGCCGTATTGGGGCATTGGTGTTTCTATTTGTAATGTGTACGACTAGTATGAGAAGAACTTATCCGTGTTTAGTTTCTAAAATTCTGTCGCAATCTTGTATTGTTCAATCATTCGAATCCTTTCAAATTGAAATTGACCCGGCTAGCTTTTCTCATATTCGTGTGTGGTGAACCTTTTATATGCATAGTGATATTTGGCTCGTGAACAACACAATGTGCATGATATATTAGTTTTTTTTTGGATGGTTGCTCGAGTCCTAAAAATTTTGAAATTCCATTTCTCTGGGTAGTCTTTCAATAACTTATTGATTGAACGGGAGAGTTTGGATAAAAACTTGGCAGCAGAGAGACTGCTGCAGGGTAATTATTGAAAGGATTGGTTCTGTGTTGGCCCAAGCTAAAGAGTTTAAAAAAAGTGTATCAAGCGTCAGATTCATGACCACCAACCAGTTAACCATTGTCATTATAGAATCGTTTCATTTCGCTTTTTCTTCTACGTATGCCGAGATTGTCTACAAATTCACGATTACGATATATGGAGAAAAGTAGGAAACCAATTGAACTCCAAATCTCGGATCGCGATGTACAATCCTTGAAAACTTCAGAAGGGAACTAAAATCTGCAGAAGCAGGTCATCTAAAGTGCAAACTGGTTACTACTTGGGTCATTAAACTCAGAACTCGGATTTTTTCTTTCTTTCAAAGGACGGAGGAGGTGGCGACTCGGTACTGGGGACACGCTGACAGAGCAAAATGAGATGCTCCTTTCAGCTCATGACTTGCCCGCCTGCGAACATCCAACCATATGCAGAACAATAGAAGTATATGCACAACTATCTGGACCAGATTTCTTCGGAATGTCATGTGAAATACAATGGCTGTCTAATGCAATGCAAAATATGCGCCAACACGTTTTCGTGAGTAAAGAAGGGGGCTTCTGGTATTGAGGGAGCAATATATACCTTGGCCTTAGGTTTCGGTGACCAAAAATGTTTCGAGGTTCTACCTCTGTGACTAAGCTAACATATAACAGATTAACAGGTACACTTGGAGAGTGCATGTAGAGCATGAAAGCTCATCACTTTGGTACATGATTCGGTCGTACGTCAAGTGGATCGTGACTGCCTGTTGGAGGGGTATGTAAAGATGGGGACGCACCTTCAGCAGAGCCTGAGCCTGTTGCCTGCAAATGCATAGACGACATCCAGATATAAAATTATAAGCAACAGTTGGAATCAAGATATTGAGCAAGGAGTATATTTCAAAGATCAAGGATTCTCTATTGTTCTTTCTTCACAAAAATAGGATTCTGTTCAAGTTTAGAGTGAAACAAATTTGAACAAGGGTTGACCTCGGGACTCCTTGAAACGAATGCTTGACATGAGAAACAGAAGTTATCGTTTTTAATCTCCACTAAGCAATAACTATAGAAAACTCAAGCATTGCACTCTTTCTTAAGTAACAGATTCAATCTCGAAACTGCCTACCATGACACTGCTTAGTACAAAGCAGGCTTCAAAGTTACAACCTAATGACCAGAGCGACAACAGACGCATTCTCTGTGCTTAATATCCCAAATTCATTATATCAGATGATGTTTGCTTCTGAGTTCTGACACATAGCAGCAGAGTCTTGGACACTTAGTTAAGCACTAACAATTCAGATGTTCTTCCTCTAACAGTTTAGATGTTCTTCCCTTTTTTCTTTTGAGGTCCACTAACATTTTAGATTTCCCCTCGAGAAAACATTTTAGATCGTGTCTTGGAAGTATGGAGTTATAGCAGTTCAAGGAGCGGCATTCAAAGAAAGCATCACAAACCCCCAGGCCTCCAAAGATGTAAACAACGAGATACTCTGATAGCTTAAGGGTGGTCTGAGAAGATGTATCAAAAGAAGATTGTTGCGCAATTGTAAAAACAAAAGGAGATATTGTCAGTTAAGTCAATAGGATTTCGGTAGTCAACATTGTAGTTACCAACAACGGTCACTACTGGCAACATAAGGCAACCTTTAGTGGCAGTATTAATTTTTCATTTTGCTGAACTACATATACACTCAGACTCCTCTCCTATGGTACATAAGTTTCAATCCAAGTCCTACACGTCATAATTGGAACCATAAAGCCTTCTCCTGACGAAAGTTTCAGAGACCAACCTGCTAGCCTTCCCAAGGTAATCCCAAGGGTGACTGATTCCTGAACTTAACTACCTTTTTGAGTACAATGTAGCATCCAGTAAATGTTTCTAGGGTCGAGACTAACATAAACATTGATCTAGCCAGAAAAAAAACATGAAGGCTTATATTGAAATGATCATAGATGATTAATGGCATTCGAAATTTTTTTGGTACCTGATGCAAAGAATAATGGGCAGTATAAGGACCTCCTTGGAAAACCATGTCAGGACTTCGGTAGTCTCCTAAGTATCCGGGACCTGAAAAACAATGATCCAATGATAATGAAGTACTCACAATTCAGGGGATCCATGTATTATGTATATGTAGTACCATGAGAACAAAAGAACATATCCAAGCATCGCAAAGCATGATATAGAGTGGAAAGCACATCAAGACAAACTCACACCTGGATTAGTGGCAGCAGCAGCTGCAGCAGCCCTTGCTCGCTTTTCAGCATGAGCAAGCTCATCACGTAGCCTATCAATTTCATCTTTCATCGAAATCATACTTTTCTCCATGGCTTGATACTGTTCAAGATTAGCCGCCCTTGTCTTTTTCTCAAATTCTATTGCAGCTCTGTTGAGACCCCCAAAGACCACACATCAATATCTAAGTTACATCATCATAATTAATCACTAATCAAAATCCAAAGAAATCCATGGACTCAACACTTCCCATTGCAAAGAAAAAACATACACCAACCCGAAACCAATAATGAAAATCACACTCAAAAGGGTATCCCTACAACACAAACCCTGCCTAACTAATGCAACATTACTATAAAGAACGAGAAACTTGGTATCCTACAACAACAAGAGTAACAAGAACAATGACGACGACCTAGTAGCAAAATGATTTAGTGTCTCCTAACACGAACGATGAATGTGAGGATTAGTTAATCCTATCTCTACATAGCTAATGCAACATTACCATAAACAAGTAGAATGTTCTTAATCCTACAACTATACCACCACCACCAACAACAACAAAAACAACAACATAAGTTCGCAAAATGATTTGGTATCGGCTAACATATAAACAAACAAAGTGACAACCTAGTTAATCCAACAGCTGCAAAATTGTCTGATCACATAACTTGTTCTACACACTTCCACAATGCACATCTTTTCAATTACACAATCATCATCATAATATAAACAAAAAAGAAAAAAAATCATCACTAATAATAATAATTAAATTAATAATAAAAAAAAAAGGGCAGACCTTCCTTTGTGAAGTTGTTGGCGCATAGAATCAACATCAGCCTTAAGATCAGCGACGTCGGCCGCCTCAGATTGAATCCGCTGCAACTCAGAATCAACCGCCTTATATTCCGCCGCAAGCTGAATCTTACTGTCGCTCAATTTCCGTACATCCGCGACAACCTGTGAGTGTTCCGCATGAAGAGTTTCGATTCCTCGGACTTGCGCCTCAACCGCCAATGACTTCTCGTAAACATCCTTAACCTCCGATTCTCTCTCCTCCCGTACTTTCCGGGCCGCCGCGGTGAGTTGTCGGAGCTGCTCGTCGGCGAGAGAGAGCTCCTGTTTGAGTGCCACGTGTGTGCTCGACATTTCTTGGTGGTCGGCGCGTAGGACTTGGATTTCGCGGCGGTTGCGGGCGATTCTGTCTTCTATTGGTAGAAACTCTTGCGGTGGTCGGAGTAATACCGGGTGCGGTTGCGGTGGTAGCCCACCCATCTGTCTTCCGGACATATTCTCAAAGTGTTTGTGTTTTTCTGTTTGTTTCGCGACTTGTCTTGGTTTTGGTTTGGTTTGGTTTATGGATACATTGTCACTTGGCTAGGGTGGCCATTGGCTAACCCGTAAATCCGTAATCGGGTTGGTCTAAAATTGGTCGTACTCAGCGGTGTATTTGAGAATGAAAAAACCGTGGATGATATACTTTGATTATGGGTGCTTTTATTTTCTTTAGGAGCACGTTACCCGTTAAAAGCTATCTTGCGTTGAATTTAATTAGTCCGATTTATTTTTGGTTTTAATATTCTTTCAAAACTCATAATATGAGACTAGCTAGGACTATATTGGGTAAAATTAGCTGAAACTCATATTTATTTTTAAATAAGTTACATGGGATAATATTTTAAATAAGCTAGCTTATTATTTAAGCCATTGGTGTCACCAAACCAACTTATTTGGTCAAAGAGCTTAAAAAACTAGTTAAATAAGCTATTTTGGCCAAATAAGTTGGCTTATTGTGCACACCAAACATAGTTTAGGAGTTTTCATAAAACGGGTTTTCTAACGGGGTTTGGAACAATAGGACTCAAAGGGTAACCATGGTAAAAGTTTGAGAAAATATGTCTACTTTCAATAAATTGATGAAAAGTAGTCAAATCAAAGTATATCATCCATGGTTTTCAGCCTAAAATGACAATGGAATAAAAAACAAGCTTCTTTAACATGGGCATATATACACTCTAATGAGCTGATCAAAGGTCTATTAAATTGCATGACATGTTAAGAAAGCGTGTCCGTATGGTTTTGATGAGGGTTTTCCAAAACTGATTCGAGCTCGGAGTTTCCTTAATAATTAGTTACCTTATGTGAGTTAACACCAAGTGCTAACTCCTACTCAAGGCTTGTAAAGTTGTACCAGACCTCCAAGTTCTCGTTGCTCCCACAAGTCACGACGCCCGTCCACGGAATTTCCCCGCTGAATGGCTTGTGCTTCCGCCTTTGGGCGCTCGCAGGGTGACTCAACAACTTTTCCCGACAGACCCAGCCGGTACTGTTGTGTGTTCCATCGTTGCGTGTGGAAAGAATGGGCGCCTGCTTTCGCGACGTGCTGAAACCTACCTTAAGGAGCCACACAAAATAGAAGCTCTGTTCGCTGGGAAGCTGCAGCAAGAGGAAGACGAGTATCTAAACAAAGAAGTCCATCATAGTCTCATGAATAGCTTCTTTCACGACGAAGACGACTACTACTACTAAAGTGTATATTTTTGAAGTCTTTTGTATGTAAACAAAAACATGAGTATCTTTAATGTATAAAATCCTTGCAAATTCTAATTCGGTTTTTTTTTATTATTTTCCGAAGAATAACCAAACACAACTTTTAAACCAATATCACAAACAAATGTTTAAGCCCTTAGTGACACACGCCAACTATTATCCTATCGTAACCAATGTGCGTTTATCGTAAAACTTCGATACTCATACTATAATAACTACTCCGTATATCTAGTTTAATTTGGACTGATAGAGTGATATTGGCTCCTAAACTAATAAAAGATGGACCGACTTGGTGAGGCCCATTGACTTTTAATCCACTCAAAACGTATATAACAAGTTGAGTTTAAACAGTTGAGTTGAGTTGAGTTAGCACTGTACCAGTATCATCCCCAATTCAATTCAATTTCCCCCCAAAATTAATGGCGGATAATCTTTCGCTCTTCTCCTCCCGTCTCAAACTCTGCAGGTTCTCTTTCTCTTATTCTAATCAATTGTTTTTCTATGATTCATACGAAATCGCAATTGTAGTTTCAATTGAAATTATTATTATTATGTTTAGGAACAAGGTTTTTGATTACAAAATCGGCGTTTTTTGTAATGTTTTTTGGCAACAGATTTGACGAATCAACACTCCGAATTCTGGAATTAGTAGTTTCCTCTTCAAAAGACGTGAACTTATCGATCGATATCCGGAGTAGACTGATTGAGCTTCTCAGACAAGCTTCTCTCACCGCTATCCGCCAAGCGGCCGGGAAATCAATCGAACTCAAGCTGTTGGTTCTTGACTTCTTCGTTCGCGCTTTCGCCATTGTCGATGATTTACAGGTTTCGCTCTTATTCTCTCTTTATATCTTCGAAATTTTGTCATAATTTATGCAGTTCTTTACTCCGTACAATTTTTAGTTTGGCGTTGATTGTTTTTGTGCGGCTTTTGGAATTTTTCGTCATGATATTATAATCTTGCACTATAGATTCGGAAATGTATGATGAATTTATCGTTATTAATTTTAAAAATTACGATAATCTGGTATTTATGGTGTTATTCGCTCGAAATTGTTGAATTGCAAAGTGTTATGAATTGCATTTGTGTGTGTAGAAATCTGGATTGAATGACGTTTTTGTTGTTGGATATAAATGTAGAGTTGCTTGGCATTGAGGTATGAGGGATTGGTAATGCGTGACTCGAGTGTGGTGAGTCATCCACAGTTTCGAGTTTCTTGTGATGAATGGATGAAATTTGCGGAAGATGCTTTTCATAATGCTTACTACTCTGCCGTTGCTAAGGTAGTTTGTTTTCTGATTTTGATACGGCCTCTTCTTTGGAATTTGATCACTGAGTATAACTGAGCATCATTTCATCTACCAGAATAATATTATAAGTAGATAATGTACTTGAAGAATATCGACTGTTTGTGTCTTGATGAGCTACTCTTACGCGGGACATTTGTTTCAATGGCTAACTAACTGGTTCGCTAATTGTATCAAATGCTCTATATATTTAGTTGATAAATGAATTTGCTGACAGAAACCTTGAGACGTTGTGTTTATGACATTCATAGTCCGTTTCCTCCTTTTACTAGGCATGTGAAAATGCTCTATTGTGTGTCGATGGAGAAGGTGATGCCAGACATGACAACCTCTCCAAAAGCACGAGAATTGATAAAATCCAAAAGCTTAAGGATGTTGCTATCAGATTATCTTCTAGACATTCTGGTACTCTCCCACATTCGTTATTCTTATTTACTTGATTTTCTCCTGTTTTTGTCAGTCCCCTATCAGCATTCGAGATGCGTGTATTGACCCTTAGGTTTTGGATATCTCAGTGCTGAGCTTAAAAATGTGTCTAGGCAGCTTGGAGACCAAAAGGCCCAGCAATCCTGTAAATCGTAGGTTTGCTTGTATAACTGACACCCAATGTGAAAGACCTCATGGAGAAACGAGTCACTAGAGTAAACATTGGGGGAAAGCTTGTAGAAATTTAGTGTCTAATTCCTGATAATTCATAGGTTAGAGCTACAGACTAACCAACGATATGTCCTGAGGGCCTAACCTAGGTGGAGCTAACATACCTTTCTGCACAATTCTTTATTTTGAAAAGAACCTGTCTGCACAACTAAGGGAAAAGCTATACAAATCCAAAGTCCACAAAGTAACCTGTATACTCACAGATAAGGACTGGCTGGTTGGATGGCTAACCAAAGGTTCTTACCATTCTGTCGTACCACTCATTCTCTTGGACTGAGTTTTTGGCTTGGGTCAGGGTTATGAGTTATGACTTAGTTCATGCCAGACCGTGTATCTAGAAATTTCGGCCAGCGCCCTGAGTTTTGAATATAGGCCACAGAGTATCTACATTTTATTTTGCACTTGCATCTTTATAAGTTTGCAATTTTTTCTTTTAGCGGTCTGAAATTTGTGATGAGCAAGGCCTTTTTGGCAGATTACATTTTTCCTTGATATGAGAATACCTGAAGGAGTAGATGATTACAGTTTAGTTTGATGTTTTGTGCAGTCCCTTGATAGCAAGCATTTATATATCTGCCATGGTGGTCTTAACTAAGCTTTTGTTGGTCATGGTAGACTAGTTGTCTTTCGCTGGTTATACGTTCAGGACATTCTGTTATCTGGCTCCATCACATCATCCTAACAATATTGATGGTGCTTGATCAGTTCAGGCACACACTGCAGAGTACTTGAAAAAGAAGATTTCGATCCTTAAACAGTCTTCATTGTCAAAAGAGGCAGAGTGTCCAGCAAGCATATCTTTTAAAAATGGGATCAAGCTGCAGAATGCTCGTAACTTGATGCGTCTCAAGAATCAATAGCTACTCCAGGTACTTATTTTTCAAATGTTACGCTACTCTGCCATACTCTGTACATTTTAGGCTGACCTATGTTCAGATTTTGCTTCTGTCATATTATAGAAATTCTGCATTTGTTTGTAGACTACAAGGACAGTTGAATGCCTTTGTTATGGCAAGTAGCATTTGGTTGAGGCCAAGATGAGACTCTTAAATAAATTTAACTGCAATATGGTTATTTTTAGCTTTGTTCCATTTATTTTGAGCTTGGAAAATGCAAGGTGGTGCTTAATATTGACCCAGAGTACCTTGCTAGACAGTTGCTGCCTTTTCTGGTAAGTCAAATGAAATGAAGCGTTTACCCTTTACAAAACCAGCTGTAAATCTCAACTATCCTAAAATACTGCATGTTGCCTTTAGAATGCATAGAACGGACAGTTGAGTATCTTTAGAATTAAATCAGTTTTCGGTCGTCTTAGAATTTCAAGTTATCCGTAGTCTCTACACTCTTCGTCAAATTGCATCGAGTTGAGTCATAACTTACAATGATGATATTACAAAACTAATTGTAAGCACGAAAACGATTCAATGTGCACAGAATGCAGTTTTTAAATTGCCTCAAGTTGAACTTAATGCATTATGAGCCCTTAACTTGGTCTTTGTTTGAATTTAGGGTATCTTGCATTGGAAATCTACGACAAGCTGTGGTCATTGGTTAAGAATTGGACTATTAAGGTACATTGCCCTTTCATGCCTTTCATATCACCAAATTTCTTGATGATGGTCTTCGTAAAATTCTTGGTTCTAAACTTGCTTCCAATAGAATATAGAACAGTCCATTTCTCAAGAATCGAATCTTCCATATCACCAATGTGCATTTATTGCGTGCATTGGAGTTATGACGGATGCTTCTTCTCTTTTGTAGTGAGAGATGTCTGTTTTTTTCTTTCGCAGTAATCAATGAATAAACAAAGTTAGTGAAAACAACCTAACTTTACAAGGTTCCTAATTTTTAGCTCAGGGGGTTGAATGTTGATAATTTTGACCTGCAGTAGTTAGTAGTTACACGCTTCATTAGGCCAATTCATCTTAAAAATGCAGTTCATTAGTTTGTATCGCAATGTATGTTACTCAGACTCAGCTTGAAGAATTCGACAGAGATGTGTATTGTATGCAAAAGTTATGAGGGATTCCAGTGCCAAAGTTAAGGTCTGAATATCGAGTTTTTGATACTGGTGTGCGATGAAGAGTCGAGTAACATAGATTACATTCACAGGTGTATACTTAGGAAGTTAGGAGTGTAGTAAAAACAGAGTAACTCCACTTCAACCTTAGGTACAAGACAACTGAAAGAGAGTATAAAATTCACTGTGACAGCTATGGAAAGAGTGATGTTTTTCTTGGAACAAAAGATTAAAAAGCTTGGAATCATGTGAAGTGCATTAATTGCTATCCTGAGATTAGGTCTTAGGGTTTACAACTTTGATGTACTCATGATTATTTTGAAATTTATTAAGTCTTAGATCTTTACTTGATGTTAGATCTTGAAAGGTTCACATTAGCTTTGAAACTGTACGTTAATCCGTGATGGGGTGGCAGATCAATTAGATCAAGTGAGGGGGAAGTATGGCATCAAATTTAAGACATGAAGGTGTATGATATTATTAGTGTTTGCTTGGTTGACTTTGGCAAGTCGAAATTCTCATGAGTTTGACTTCCAAATTGAGTAGAATGGTTGTCATACATTATAAAAACTGACTTACGAGTTAGGACTTAGGAGGGTTACACAAAGGGAAGTTGGTAGAAGATCTCACTTTGTTTTGAAAACAATCTTATTGGACTCGTGTTGTAACCTAAGCTAAACGAGTTCAGCTGATAAATTCATTGCTTGAGCTACTCATACAACCCAGCTTGTGCTCGGCTGCTCAGCTCAGGTACCCATTTTGGAGCTCGGCTTAAGTTTGGTTATTAGCTGATGACCGAGCCAAATTAAGAACTCGTAACTCATGTGTTGCTCATTGTCGTGCATAATGAACTACTGTAGTATTTTAGTAAACCAAGTTTGTGTTCTTCAACTTTTTTCACAGTTTCACTTATCAGTGTGAAGTAACTAAACTAAGAGTACAAAGTTACGCTCGGTCTCCTACGAGAGTCTGTATTAGGCTATGACTAGCTTCGATTTGAAATAAACATATTATATCCCAAACGACTTGTTTGACTATGCTTAGCTTCTACTATGCTAGCTAGATGCTTTTATGATCGTTGATCAAAACCTACATTGTGATACGGAAGATCATCTAAAATTAGATAGAGATTCGTATTTTGTTAATGTGAATGTCTGTCAAACAAACATTCACGTCGAGCCCATTTCCACTCTCTTTGGCTCAGGTTTACGACTTGTTTTTTCATTTCTTGTTAACCCCAATTTGCTCGTTCTCTTAACCCTTCATTAATTACACTTATCTCTTTGTACTATTTGTTTAATTAAGGAAGTACTACTCGTCTTTATTATTTAATTAAGAAGTGGTCTGTATTCATTAGGGACTGTATTGAGATTTAGTCAAACTGAAACGTGGAAATGAAAAAACTGCATGGGTGCCAACCTATCACGCGCCATTGCGGTGCTCTTACTCCTCCTAAATTTACCTTTATACCCTTCTTAATTGTACTTACAAAAATTTCATCACACGTATAAAATTGGTCGACTTGTGTTTCTTGCATGAAGAAAATCTCATATCAATCTCATATTTTTATAGTTCTATGGTTTCTATACATTGTGCTTCATTTTCTATTTTGTCCTTGACGAAAACGGTTTGTTAGCTTGAACCCTATTTTATGTGTATGAACTAACCATTACACTATTGTGGATTTTACCTCCTTAACTATTATAAATACCGCTCTCCAACCTCAGTTCTTTCTTAATCCAAAAACTGAGCTTGTCTTCTTTTTTCCATCTTTATTTGCCTTGTTATATATAGCTTCAACGACAATATACAACCTTCTTCAAGGCTTTTAGCTTCATCATCAAGCTAAGTGGCAATATCCGTCAGTTAAGTTCTTTCTGTTGATATCTGTATGGAAAGAAAAACGGCCGGTAGTTCACCTTGTGCTTCATGCAAGTTGTTGAGACGACGTTGTGCTAAGGATTGCATGTTTGCTCCTTATTTCCCTCCTGATGACCCTCAAAGGTTTGCCATTGTACATAAAGTCTTCGGCGCTAGCAATGTCAGTAAAATGTTACAGGTTCGGCTTCTCCGGCCCCTCATTTAGTTAAACATTCTTTTCTCTGTAAATGTGTGTTGTTCTATAAGGTGACTTGAAGGTTTTAGCTAGTAATTAGCTCTATTTGGAGTGACCAAATTTTTGGGGATGAAAGTAGTGTAATACAGTATTAGATATCGAGTCAGTGATCAGATGTATGTTCTTCTCTGTCAGAATATGTGTATATATAAGAAGAATTGAAGGCTTTAGTCAATTAGCCCAAACCAAAAGTGATCAATCTTTCGAAAGAAGTTTTCGATACCTTTGGTTTCTTGCATGCTAAAGTATTGTCATTGGACATTGCAGGAGCTTCCAGTGCATCAGAGAGCAGATGCAGTGAGCAGTTTAGTATTCGAGGCGAATGCGAGGGTAAGGGACCCTGTCTATGGGTGTGTTGGTGCAATCTCATTCCTGCAAGACCAAGTATCGCAGCTACAGATGCAGCTGGCAATGGCTCAAGCAGAGATACTGAGCATCCAAATGCAGCAAAACCCGGGCTCGGCATTACTCCAAAACCAGATACAACAGTTTGCAGATGAGAAACCTGTTTTTCTGAATAGTGACAACTTTGATAATGTGCACGAGTACCTGAATAACTTTGCTGCTTTTTCTGGCAATCATGTAATACAAGACCCTATGAAGAAAGAGTCCCTCTGGACTTAAATTTAAAAAGTACTTATTCTAACTTTTCCAAGTTCATCTCTAGTCTCCACCTTTTTTTTTTGTTAATTTTCATTATAGGTGAATAATTTTCATTATAGGTCACCCGTAAGCAACAACCTCTTTTGTGTACATTCCGCGGCCCCCTGACCTCGTCATAGGCACGAGTCTTTAAGACATACAACGAGCCAATTTTGTTTATGGGTATGTTTCTTGACTTTTTTGCGCCTTTACATGTTCGAGTTATAAGGTTCAAGTCACAGGCCGGGCAAACGTGCACCCAACGTACAGTTCAATCAAAGGTGGGAAACGATTGGAGTAAATCTTTGTTTAGAGAAATATGAACAGGAGAAGTAGTGTATTTAAGAAGATAACATGAATTTATTAGAGAAGTAAAAACGAAGCAGTTGCATGTGAGGTAACATGGAATTTAGAGGACCTCGCTCTTTTGCAGTGTTGACAGTAACCAAATTAACCTGATTTAGTCTCTAAATGGCACACATCATTTAATTTGTTGACCAATGCCGACAACCAAATCTGCTATACGTCTAATCGAAAAGTGTCTCTTGAAAAAAAACCTTAATAGTGACGGCTTTCCATCCCAATGCAACATATATATAATTAAAGAGCGAGTTATGTACTCTGCGAGTAAGGTTGAACAATAGTTTGCGAATTTTTCATGTCATTCGAAAAGACATTATTTGATCGAAATAAACAATGAAATGAGCGATCAGAGAAAATGATGTTCACGTGAATGGAAGATAGTATGCTGAATTGTTTGATAACGCAATGGACGTTGATAGAATAATTACTGAGATAGTAGTGAATTACATTTTGGTTTGTGGACTTGTCAATTCATATCAGAATACTAATCTAACAATATGAACGTGCTTTCATTGATAAGAAAGCTGAGGGCCGGAAACTTCAACGTCTTTTCCTTGACTCTTTGTCTCTGATTTGCATGGTCCGATTAAGGTTTCATGTACTTCCAGCATGTCACCCTCGCCATCTCGTATCGTTTTTACTTCGACTCAGTTTGAATTATTGTGACGAATTCACATAGTATCCCTCACAATAATAACGTTACATCATCATGAAAACATTATCAATTGTCACGACTCAAGACGTTAAATAATGCAACGGTCGGATCTTCATCAGTATGAACTCTCACATATCTTGTGTTCGTGTTATGGTAGAATTCAACAATAACAATACACGTATCAGAATTCAGACTATGATAATGTAATTGTTACGACACATAAAGTCAGCTCTGATTGATGAGCATTACAAGTACAAACAATCTTTTTAATCAAGACATCATGGAGAAGCTGACTACAGATTGAGTTGGAAAATCTAAGAGACTTTAAAATGATAATATAGATTATAAAGTACTTAATTCTTTACTCCATGTGATATTGTACCCTTTGCCTTGTATCATGATTATATGATGCACACATAGCTGACTACTCCTATCGGATCTTCATTCTTCATTATATACGGAGTATGCATTTGTTGTCCTTCTTTGAAAAATATAACCTTTTCTATCATTCATGTATCGTGTGCTTTTAAGTTTGCAAGATTAAGATCTTTTCGAAACGCGAATTATTAAAATGTCAAGGTTAAGAACTGACATTTACATTACTCATTATATGTCTCAAAATCAAAACGATTTAACTTTTTCAGACACGTAAATCGAAAGCGTGAGGGGGTTGTACTCCCATGGAAATAAAATTTTGGCAAATTGAGAGCTGAAAATGGTTTCTAACATTTTCAAGTCACCTCAATCTTACAAAAGATGTTAAATGGTCAAGGGCCACTTGACAACGGTTTGGGCCTGACATTGTATATGGGCTGTTTTTGGGCCTTTCCTTGTAAATGGGTTGGACAAAAACCCATAAAATCTCTAAAAATCTCAAAAAAAAAAAAAAAATCCCACAAAAGTGTGATCCACGCTGTACTTTTATAGCCAATCACTAGTGACATATCAATCCTAAATCTAGCCAATCGTTAAAGAGGATAAGTTGCCATGTCACATGTGGCTTGAAATATAAATGCTTACAACAAAAGATTGATGAAGAAATATCCTACAAAACTCTCAAAAACTTAAAGCACACATTTCCTGTTTGATGAGTTTAAGGAACTATCTAAAGAGAGGAATGAGGAACAGCTCTAGTTTACTAAGAAGTCCTAAGAAAGAAGACCAACAACTTGTACCAGACACAAACAACCAAAACAATTTTGATAGTTTAGAAGATTTAAGAGGGTTTTTAGGGATCAACAACAATGTTGACGACTACGATAATGAAGATGAAGAAGACGAAGAAGGCCACGAGTTTCTTAGTTGGGATTTTACGAGTTCGAGTTGGGAAGTTGATCAAGTGTTACAAAAGGACCAAGAATTGGAAGAAAGTTTCAACATTTGTTGTGATGATCAAGATACTAGTGTGAAGAAAGAAGATGTTATTATTGACAATAATAATAATAGTAACAATTATGTTGGGTTTTGGGGTGAAAGTATTACTAGTAGTAGTAGTAATAATGCTAATAATAATGTTGTGGAAGATTCAAAGGCAAGTTTGAATCTAAACTTGAATTATGAAGAGGTGCTTGAAGCTTGGTCCAACAGAGGTCCTCTTTGGGCGTACCATGGTCATCATCATCCCTCTCATTCCGCTTCCAACAATCCTTATGTTAGTAACTTTCTTTACTACTTATTTACGTTTAATCTCTTTGACATTTCATGTTATTATACTCGATACATTTTTAAACTTGTCGACTTTTGGTTTGTTCTTGTACGTGAGTTGTTAAGTTCTAGTTTGAAAAGAAAACAATGTGTTGGAGTATGGGAAATTAGAAAATCAATTTGTGTGAAACATGTTATTTGGAGGAGCTATTTAGTGTCCTAATTCAGTGTCGATTTATGTAGTTGGGAGAAGTTCCGAATCTAGAGGATGAAAAGACAAGAAGAGAAACAAGTGTTTTAAGATACAAAGAAAAACGGCAATCCCGATTGTTTTCTAAGAAAATAAGATATGAAGTACGCAAGCAAAATGCAGATAAAAGACCTCGTCTCAAGGTAGTACTCCGTAATTATCCTACACGGTTTTCGACAAGTATTTTTACGATATTTTTCACCTGTGGTACATAATTTGATATAGTTTTGTATTTTCCTTTGAAATGCAGGGTCGCTTCGTAAAGAGAGGGTCAGATAACGAAATTCCAAAATGATGATGATAAAAATATCTTTGATGAAGAAAAAAAGATATTTGGCATTCAACTTTTTTTTGCTGACATGTACTTGTCATTGATAGTAGTCTCACTTTTCTGTGATAAGAGTATCATTACTTTTCGCGCACTTTTTTCAGTAGATATTTATTTTGGGGGCCCAGTCATTAGTGGCCTCCACCAATCATACAAATTTGAAGCCCATTTGGTCGGGCCCACCTGCAAACTTTAAAGCCAGAATTGCCTTTTCGAGTCCTCTTTTACATTTGACGAAAATCATAAATGTGTTTCACATTCCTTCACAAATCCATTTTTGGGAGCTCCTAAATTTCTCAATCATAATTATGTACCCTTCTCAACTTTATCTCTAATTTTGATCATATCCTATACTGATGAGTCTATAGCTAAAAGTTGAGTACAACGATCAGTCGATCTCATACGGTAAAATGTAGTGAGTACGTCTACAAGACACTGAGAAATATAGTCTTCGATATGAGCTTTTAAAACTTGAAAGTGAATTTTCACATCTGTAGCAAAGCTTTTATCGTGTACATTGTACGCGCATTGTACTGTAGCGTATTCAAAATGCAACACAAAATAGAGGTGAAACCAGCCCTCATGAAGTCATGAGTCATGATAATAGTACATTTCACCGTATAAATACACAATTGTTCATCAACACAATCTAAGCCGAAAATCTTAGTGATGTAATATCTGCTTTCCTCAACTTGGCGTGCAACCTCTGCCCAAAAAAAAGGGGGCTACAACAGATGATATATGAATCAATCATCAGTTTTGGGAGCTGCATATCAGGATTTGAACTCTAGATTACAGGTACAGAGAGAACAGGAAGCATGCCTTGTTGACGATAGAAGTTAAAAAAAATCACAGCACATCAGAGCAGCGAGTACAGTAACGGTTCAGAATCTTAGCTACCAGGCTATCTGGTTCTGGAACTAGAGCAGATGTTACGCTGTTCCAGAGATGGAAAGTGTATGACTTATTGAGTATCTTATTGAACAAAGCTTCTTGATGAACTTTCTCACTATCATTAGATGGTGCATAGAAGTACCTGTAAGGTGAAAAAAAGAGTGCTGTAAAAAAATGCTCCTCAACTCTAACAACATGTAAAAAAAATCAGATATTGAAATCTGCAAGGAAGAACTAATAGGAATTAGATTGCAAAAATAAAACTAGGTTTCATATGAGTCCTATAGGTATAGCTGTTAGAAACTAGCAACCTCTGAAAAGTTAGCGATAGATTCTCCCCGCCCAAGGTCCTTCATATCTTCGCGTCAAAAGAAAAACTATGGAAATGGCTCCAGCATTGTAATTATGAGGATTGTAAAATGAGGACGGTTTCCTTTACCTAATATCCTTGTACTACTACTAACTACAACAGCACACATACCAGAGCTTCTATAAAGATAAAACCTTGTGTAGAACATGTTCTTGAAGAATAAGTAGGAGTGAGGAATACCTTTGAATATCAGATGAACTAATAGGAAAGAAAAGAAACGCAGGTTGCACTTTAAGACCCTGCTGTTTAATGGCATCATTTACATTCCAAGAAGAACTTCCAGCTACTCTTGTTAAGAGCTCCGCACCATTCCATCTCATCAGGGTGTCATCATATGTCGCATAGAACTCTGACATACACTGCATTAGATATGAACTGCACAGCAGATAGACAGAATGTTATGGCATAAATAAAACAAGCCACAAGTACCATTTAAAATCTAGCATTAACAGCACCCCCAGCATAGCCACAAGAATCCAAGATAAGAATGCGGAGACATTGCCCAAAAGAGAAATTGGAGCATTAAAAGCAAAACATTGATCCTCTTGTTCATGTGCATCTTGTAATGCTATGTCAGTCTGTGTAATGCTTACATATATTGGCTGATATGGCAGGGGCAGAAGCAGCAACAACATTTCCCCTATAAGGCTCCCGGCTCACCCCTATGAATGCCTAGGTAAGGGAACCGGATGTACGTAACCTTACTACTATGTTGAAAACATAAAGGCTGATATGACGATAGAGAGACATATTGGAGAGGGAAGGAATTCATAGACCAATATCTGGTTAATCAAAAGAGTATTATGTTGAAGACAGCTATATACAAATGAAATACTTAGCTTCAAAAATATATTGATCCTTTATAAACTCATGCATTATGTAGTGCCTGGAAATCTAGGATTTACTACCAAACAACATGCTGGAAGATAAGCATAAGGGCCGCAGAGTCGAGGTACACAGGAAAAATGAGGAAAACTCAAGAATTACTCTTGTAGGCATTCTTAACAACAGCCACAGCAAAAATTTATTGCCTAGCTTAACAAACCTTTTAAGCCTCCTGGGTCGCAGCAAATTCAAGGGGCTTAGGATATCACTGGGAGAAGATGAGAAGAGAATACTGAAAGGGACTATGGTATGTTAAATTGATTTACGTACACATTCCTTGCACTTGACACAGGAGCATTCCCCACTTGCATAGCCTCAATTTTATGTAAGAATCAGAAAGGGAGGAGAAAAGCACAACATCAACACTCTACTTACTCCCACTACAGAAGCACAAAAAAAGATAATGAACACAAAACTACAACTTATGAGGCAGCAGTATACCTATGCTTTGTGAAAGCCATAACAGCACCATTTAGCCGACTTTCAGGTGATAGCTCTTCCATGCCAACAGAATTGCTAAAAGTAGATATTGGCTTGAGTACAATCACATCAGAGTCGAGATAGATACCCCCATACCTATCAGAGAAGCAATCATCATACAGGTTAATGGCCATTATGTATCGAGAAACCATGCAAGAAGACTTGGATGCATAAATTAGATTACGTAGTGTTTAACATCTTCATGTTATCATGAATACATAGACATCATTGTTTGCCCAATGTCTCTACAAAGACTCCAGCCAGGCGGGGGAGGGGAGAGGGAGGGGGAGGGAAAGGGGTGATAAAACGCTGCCAGAACCTTTTTTAACCAAAGGGAGGGTGTTTCTCTTTGACCTTTGCAATAAAGACGAAGCACAAGAAAGGCACATCCAATAACTATACTTTTTAAACAACCAAATGATATCTTTTGGCCCCACTCGAAATGGAAGCATTTCATTTTCACATTTATTGGCTATTTGTTCAGATGGAGTGAAAAGACGGGAAGGAGAGAGAAGATAAGTAATGAACTCCGCAAGGATATCAGTATCCAAAGCAGACCAATTGATCAACTCAAATCAAACAAAACCCAGCCCAACACTACCAATCATGACCGGCTAATCCGATATACGAGACTAGTGGAGGTTATATAGTACCACTACCTGTAAACTTCAATAAGAGCATTCGAGAGGAACAACATTATTCTTGTCTCAAAAGAATGGAACAATATAAATCAACAGCAACAAACAGAACTCTGAACATGCAGCTCCAAATATTTAAATCAACAGCGATTAACCTTTCTGGACCTACGGATGAAACACCCATTTCACATTCAAAGTCAACCAAAGCACAATCCCAAGGGTTCCATCTTTACCCCTCAATTTCCTGTACTCAGACTAAACCTTCATGTTAAGTCCCCAGTGATAACTCTATGCAACACAAGTAATAAAGCACTTGAGGAAACAAGTTTTATGATTCAGACTCAGTGACTCAGAGTGTAGTATGTAACAACCAACTCGAATAGAACAGAGTACAAAACCAATATCACCCCAGTGCCTCAGCTCAAAGGCTCCCACCAAAGGCGAGATAATGGATGGTCAAAGTATGCAGCCTTAAGTAAAACAGAGTTACAGGATCTACGAAAGCTTACTTGTAGAGTGCTGCAAGTCGGACAAGTTCACTGTAATGAGTAGAATAATATCTCGTCTTCCTCCACTCATGCCAAACAGAAGCAAATATGCTTGTTGGGGTATCTTGCAGTAGTTCTTCTAAATTTGGCATGGCAACAGCAACTTTAAATCTAATCAAACAAGCAATCAAAGCCATAATTAAACCAGCAACGAACCAATGGAAAAGAATATCCTTTACGCCTAAAACTTTCATCAAAACAGGAAAGATAGTGATCATACCCATCCTTAACAAACTCTTTGAGGAATTCAAGCTCATTTGTCTCCGAGAATACAACGACACAGGCATCTGGATGGTGATAGAGCAAACTTTCAAGGCCTCTTTGATGTCTGACAGTAAACATCCAAGCAGGTGAATTCCACACCATAAAGAATCTCGTAGAACACTTTGATTTCCGGAAAAAGGAATCCATGAAGTTTGAAAATGATAAATATGGAGGCAGTCCAGGGAAATAACCCCACCTCTGGCCACCACCAGAGGAAAGCTCTTTGCCCATTTTACTCATGGATAGTTCAGATTCTTTAGCAATCTTACTCAAAGAGTTGTCAACTACCCCTTCCATGCCCGAAAGTTCCAATGTATTATACTGTGCACCTGATTTGTTGATCTGTTTGTCATTGGTAGCACCACCATCCAGGGTTCTGCGTTTTGCTTGTTTTACCTTAGCTCCTTGATCTACGTCGGTTTCTTGAAGAATCAGAACACCTCTACCCAAACTAGTATGATTCACTTTAGTATGCCCTACGCCAGAATGGTCAACACTATTCTCCTCTAAATTTTGATCTGAGAAGCCCAGAGATTTCTTTCCAGTAGACGCAGCTTTCTTTATCTGATAGAGCAATCCCTTCTGAACAAGCTTATCTCCTCTTGTCAGACCTGTCACACCGATACCATCTGGGTCTTGCATCATCAAATTGTTCAAGGGGTTTAATAATTCCAAGTTGGACTTAAACATCTTATCTTTCCGTAAGAAATCACTCTTGGCATCAAACCAAGATCCCCAGCCCTCTCTCAGTGGTGAAACACGAGAACCCAATTTTAGCAGAAGTGCATCCTCAATGCCACTGACTTTTACCATTTTCCTCCTCACCTCTTCATCCACAGGCACATCATCTGAACCAAATGCGACCTAGCCTTCCAAATATATCAAGAAACACAACTGAGCATATAAAAAAGAAAGAAAGAAAGCACCCCATCCCAAAGTTGGGTCAAATTATAGACTAAGATATCATCAATACTTAAGCTATGTGCCTAGTTATGATGTATGTATGTGCCTTGTAGTTATGTATGAACATCAATGTTACCCCAAATGCTCTAATAACGCTAGCCTGGTGGTTTACGGAAGTTAAAATCTGGGCACCCTTGCCCCCATTATCACAAAGGCTGTCACTTTTTTGACAGTGACGAAGAAAGGGGGGAGTGTCTAATAATTTGTATTTACGAGAAATGATAAAGTGCGAATAATTAAAAAAGTTATTAAAGATAACCCCTTTCCCCTATAAAACCAAAAGAACTTGAATCTTTTATGATTTTACCTCGAAAAGTCATTGCTTTTTTGTGATGCAATGAATCATTTTAGCAACTATAATATGAATCATTCAAATTTGATTGGTGAGCAACTATATTGAATTACAGTTTCAGACTTTCAGGTGGATCTCTCACAGAAATCTGTTTCTTCTAAATAACATGCTAAAATAAAGTAACAGTCAAAGTAATGGATGAATCTGAATCTTGCATGACTGCAATATCCCAAGTAAAACTAGAGTAAAAAAAGAGCAAATATGATGGTATTAATCTCAACTTATAATGAATAAACAACAACAACAAACCTTACTTCGATCTTCGTCAAAAGTAAGCCCTGCTTGAAATGTCTTTCCATAATCATCCCAACGATCAATCTCATCAATGGACCGTCGATCAAATGCATGACGAATGACATGCGAAAGATGATCAAAGTAGTAACCAGAAGACGACGACAAAACTCTAGCTTGCTCATTCTCCTCCCCTTCAGAATCAAGACCTCTCAAGATCTCCTCCTCATTGGAAACCTTGGAGTCATCATCAACAACATCAAGCTCATCAATGCGATCTTCAGATGAAGTGGTTCTTAGGACAGGATCGGAGTCCTCAAGCAATGGATCCTCAGCAGAGAAAAGGTCATCAAAGATAGATCCACCATCCTTTTGGAAAGAACTCTGCCGGTCTGAGCTAAGGCGACTATAAAGGAGAGAAATAGAGAGAAGGAGGAGAATTGCTGTTGTGAAAGCACAGCAATGAGCACCATAACGGCTACGCCGCCTTGCACGAAGTATCCCAGACATTGTTTCCTAATCAAGTAATGCCTTCTTACTCGCACTCACACTCACTCCATCGGTTACAAGAAAGATCTTCCTAATCAAGTGCATGCCCTATTCCTCATCTGATTTCGAAAAATAGCAAGGACAGATGTCACAAAAGTTGCCATCATCAATTCATCATCACAGCTTTAAAATTCAAACAACACATCCCAATTCAACATCTTTAAGATCATGAACCATAACAACTAAACTAATTCCGAAACCCATATGTTGCGAAAAACACTTTTTGCATGTCACATCCCTCATTTGCAAGAATTGCAACCCCTACAAAATCCATAACAGCTTGATAAACAAAGTTTTCATCTTTCTGTCATTTATCTGATGAAACTCCTAATCCCCATTCCCCTCTAATTAATCCGATTACGCTTTATGCGATTAAGATGCCACTACCCCCACTAGGCTCAGTTCTACACTCTTGTGAATTACAATTGACGGCATATAAAGAGTGAGGATGAAGCTACTGGAGTTCCACCTATGTTTGCTTAATAAAACTAATAATTAATCAGCTAAATCAGAATCTAAACAGACCCCACAACTCAATTAAACTAATTAGTAATCCTACTGCTGCAAAAAAAAATCCAGATCAGATGAAATTGAACTAAACTAAACTAAACAACTCAATTAAAACTTAAATTACCACTAATTTTTCGAATTATCATATCATATTCTATAAAACTAACCTAAGATTCGATTTCAAAATTGAATTTATCATACAAGATCAAATCTTTTCCAGAATCCTAATTCACAAATTAATTTCACAGAGTAAACACTTCAATACCAAAATTACTGGGATCAAAATAAATAAAAAGTTGCAAAATTGGGAAAGAGATAGAGAGAGAGAGAGAGATTAAATACATGGAATTGGTGGTGTGTGGATTACGCAAAGGAATGTTGGCGGTAAATCAAATTAGTTTCAACGAACGAAATCGCCGGAGAATGGTGTTTTTATTTTATTGACGGACGACCAACTCGGACCATCTGACCACTCAGCTTGGATTTTACGAGTGCAACTCTTGGGCGGACTCTGAGTATGGCTAAACATGTCACTTGATGGTTGACACGTTTGTTTGTTGAATTTTACGAACTCGGTTAATTCAGACTGAGTCGGTTCTATAGTAACGACTCAACAAGTTCAAGTCATTGAATTTTTAAGGTCCTGTGCGATTGGACTGCATTTTTCTGATCTGATTTGATTTGATTGGAATTGAACTGATCTGATTTTATTTGATTTGAATAAATTTGATCTGAACTGAATTAATTGATAAATTAACTGCAATTAGACGAATTAATAACTAGAAACAGACTAGATTCATTGAATGTTATTTGGATAATTCTGTTCTGATTTGATTTGATTTGATTTGAATAAATCTGATCTGATTTGAAAACACCGTTGAATAAGTTGAATCGCACAGGGCCTAAATGGACGTAGTTCGGTGAGTGACACCTTATATTGTTATGCATTCAAAGTTCCTAAATAATGGTCGTTATTTTCACCATTTAACCCGACATTTTTCAATAACAGATCTTAAACAATTAAGAATACATATACAATCACTCACCAAGTCACGATTTTATCACTAGCTACTTCACCTTCACGGCTTCACTACATACATTTTCAACTGAGACTTTCACGATTTTATATCTTACAAATGTACTTACAACGAAAGATAATCCTACACTATAACGTCACTACACACATCATTACATAAAAAATGTCACGCATTTCTAGGCACATAAAACACCAAAGAAGTTTTTATTAGCCACCAAAGTGGGGAGGGTGGGATCTAAAAAACACCAAAATCTTATTTGGGATTTATTAAACACCAAAGTTGAAAAACTTGTTTTTATAACACACTTCAAACTATTTGGGTATTTGTTAATCACCAAAACAAATAAAAAAATGTTAAATTTTTATTTTACCTCATAAATTATTTTTATGCATTTAAAAAAAAAAATTACTCATCTTCTTCTCCTCCAGTTCTCCATCATCGATTTTCTCTACGAATTGAAGGCAACACGCGAGCTTAAGTCATATCCAACAAACTTAACAATTAGAACCTAGGATTATGAGAAATATAAATGAGAGTCGTCCTAGACCTGATGGAGCGAGAGCACAAGAAACAATTTTATGCTACATTTTGAACTTCCCGGTACCGTTCAATCATGTTCGTATTTTTGTTTTTTTGACATTTGCTGAATTATGTGATTTTTTTTTTTTTTTTTTGAGATCAATGAACTGGATTTACTCCATATCTTTTCCTATTGTGAAACGAGCCTAGTATTTCTTAATTTCGGTAAGTAAGAACATAATTTAATTTAATTTTTTAATGTTTTTATTTGTTTTGGTGTTTAATAAATATCCAAATAGTTTAAAGTGTGTTTTGAAAATAAGATTTTTCAACTTTGGTGTTTTATAAATACCAAATACAACTTTGGTGTTTTTTAGATCCCACCCTCATCACTTTGGTGGTTAAAAAATATTTTTTTGCATAAAACACTCACGAAATAAATCATGTACTGTAACCATCAACTATTATAATCTCAGCACTTATATACTCTTCCCATTTTATCTTCTATTGAGACTTGAAGAACACTCCTTTCTCTTCTTTCCAAAGTTCCATAAATCATGGAGCAAATCCTTAAAAACACACCACTCAAAAGCTGCCACGTGGTGGCGGTGCCGTACCCAGGAAGAGGCCACATAAACCCAATGCTCAACCTCTGCAAACTCCTCCTCCTCAAACAACCAAACCTCCTCTTCACCTTCGTCGTCACCGAAGAGTGGCTCGGCTTCCTCAACTCCGAGCCGCCGCCGCCGCCGCCTAACATCCGCTTCGCCGCCGTCCCTCAAGTCATCCCCTCCGAGATCGGCCGAGCCGCCGACTTCCCCAGCTTCATAGAAGCCGTCCTCACCAAGCTTGAGGACCCCTTTGAGCGGCTCCTCGACCAGCTCCAACCGCCGGCTACTTGTATCATTTACGACTCGTACCTGCACTGGGCTGTTGGCGTCGGAAACCGGAGGAATATTCCGGTGGCGACGTTTTTCACAATGTCGGCTTCGTTCGTCACTGTTTTCGTACACTTTGATTTGTTGCGTAAGCATGGTCATTTCCCTGTTGATGATGTCTCTGGTAATTTTCCATTTCATTCTACTCTTTTTTTATTGTTTTTTGTTAGCGTTAATTGTACGGAGTAGTTCAATTTGTCAAATGTGGATTTTTACGTGTATCTTAATGAACGTGTGACCAAGGGATAAGGTTGCGTACATTTGACATATTTGTTGTTGTTGTTGTTGACTTGTTGTTATTGTGAAATGATGACCATCAACTCGATAGTTGAAGCTCACTCAATAGTTCCGTTACATCGTTATATAATTAATGGACATAGAATATTATAGTTGAAGCTTACTCAAAAGTTTCGTTACATCGTTATAAATAATGGACATGAATTTATTATAGTTCAACGTGTCTAATGTAAAATTTATCCATGACAAGTAGTTTTGAAAGCTTCCTTGATTCTATAATAGTAAAAGAATAAAGATATATCTCTAAGGTATAAAACGTGTTATTTAAGATTACGTACATTTGACCTCCGATTCCCTAGTGTAGGTATATATGTCTTGAGAAGTTGATGTGAAACAACCCATCTGAGTTCGATAGTTAAGTCTCAGTCCATGGTCTTAGCTTGTTACTAATAGTTGGCATGGTATTTGATGATGTCAGAAAGAGGAGGTGAAGTGGTGGACTATATTCCGGGATTGCCCCCAACAACTATAGCAGATATGCCAACAATTTTTCATGGAAGTGGTAGCAAGACTTATCATAGAGTCCTTGAATCCATGTCTGCTCTAAAGAATGCTCAATGTGTTCTGTTCTCGTCGATTTATGAATTTGAAGGACGAGTTATAGACTGCCTGAAAGCTAGATTGGGAATCCCTGTATACAACATTGGCCCTATGATACCATATTTCAATCTTAAATCAAACCAATTGATTTCCAATGGAGATAACAGTAGCTACTTCCAGTGGTTGGATTCTCAACCTAAAGACTCAGTATTGTACATTTCACAAGGAAGTTTTCTGTCGGTTTCAAGTGAACAAACTAATGAGTTTGTCGAGGGAATTAAAGAGAGTGGTGTTAGATTCTTATGGGTAACACGTGGTGATAATTCTCGTTTCAAAGATGGTGTTGGTGAGAAGGGGTTCTTGGTGTCCTGGTGTGACCAATTGAAGGTGTTGTGCCATCCTGCTGTTGGCGGGTTTTGGACGCACTGTGGTTGGAATTCTACTTCTGAAGGCATTTATGCTGGTGTACCAATGCTCACTTGTCCCATATTTTGGGATCAACTTCTTAACAGTAAGGCAATTGTGAATGATATGAAGATTGGTTGGAGGGTAATGAAGAATGGTGTTGTGCCAGAAACTTTGCTTACAAGGCAGGAAGTAGCTGCACTTGTGAGGAAATTCATGGACTCTGAGAGTGTTGAGCGCATAGAGATGGTTGAAAGAGCAAACAAATTTCGAGATACATTTAGAAGTGCAATTGCAGAGGGAGGTTCAGCTGCTTCTGATCTTGTATCTTTCATCAACAGCATTCAATGACTCCCCGTCTCAGTCATATAATAGTCGAAGTATGACTGTACAATTTTCATTTAGGGATGAAAATAATTCGTTTCCTCGAGGTCATTAGTGATTGGTGATCATTTGGCAATTGGAGTCTAGCTAGCTGAGAATAAAATGTTTAGTGTGGGCAGGGTTCAGAATTGGAGTTGTGATCATGTTGATTATAAATTCTTGAGAATTTGAGTCCTACAACATGTTTTTATGACTACTTACATTTGGTTGCTTCATCTCGCTGTTCCTTTAGATTTATGTTCAAGTTGTTTGTCGTTGGCCATTCTTGCTTCATCGGAGTTTCCTTAGGTTACTGTTGCTTAGTTGCAGTCTCCTCGATTGCTTAACGTTATCCCGACAATTTTATGGAAACCATCTAGCTTAATTTTCTAGTAGGCCAGACTCCTTGAGCTTTGGGTCATCATGTGTATTACTGTTGGACTGTCTGCGAAACCTGTACTTATTCTGTTTTCTGTCTTGACTCTTAAACTCTGCCAAATACAAAGATCTGGAAGTACATCTTCATATTTTTCTAACAAACTTGCACAATATATTATGAATTCATAGTACTCCTATGGCAAATATTTGTTTATGTCAGTTGGAAGCTCAAGCAAAAGCTAGTCATTAATGCCCTAGTCTTCCAGTTCTGTAGCTGAAGAAACTCTACCAGAGCAGCCTGCAATTTCTCTTGAAAGCATCCGAAGATTGTTTATTATTCATCACAAAAATGGACCAAATCCTGAGACCTTCTGCCAACAAACGATCCCACCTGGTGGCGATGCCGTTCCCTGGAAGAGGCCACATCAACCCGATGCTCAACCTCTGCAAGCTTCTAGTCTCAAATTCCAGTTTGATTGATGTCACTTTTGTTGTTACTGAAGAGTGGCTTGGTTTTCTCAGCGCGGAGCCTGCACCTCCGGCTAACATCCGATATGCTGCTCTTCCGCAAGTTGTCCCCTCTGAGATTGGCCGAGCCAATGACATTCAGGGCTTCGTCAAAGCCACCCTCACCAAGCTGAAGGAACCCTTTGAGCGGCTCCTAGACCAGCTCAACCCACAGGCTACAACTATTATCTATGACACGTACATGTACTGGGTTGTTGGCGTTGGTAACCGTAGGAATATCCCCGTGGCTTCGTTTTTTCCGATGTCTGCTTCAGTGTTCACCGTCTTCTACCACTTTGACTTGCTGTGCCAACATGGTCATTTCCCTCTTGATGTCTCAGGTAACTTCATTTTCTACTGTCACTTATTACTCCATTCCTTTACGACATAAATCGATTTGTTCAACTGTTATGTCCTGTTTTTAACATCATTATAAGATAGAGCTTGGTTGTTTCATTGTTAGGTGGACTAGAAAGAGGAGGGGAGGTCATTGACTACATTCCAGGACTTCCACGAACAACCGCAGCAAACTTGACAACATTCTTTGAAGGACCTGGTGAAAAGTTGTTACATTTAATCCTTGAAGCTTTCTCATTGGTCGACAAAGCTCAGTGTCAGCTGTTCACTTCTGTCTACGAAATTGAAGAGCAGGTGATCAGCAGTCTTAAAGCGAAAATGCCAATTCCAGTGCACCACATTGGCGGAATGATACCATACTACAACCTCAAATCGAAAGACGACACTGACACATGTAGTGACGAAGGCTACTTCAAATGGTTGGATGCTCAACCAAAAGACTCAGTACTGTACATTTCACAGGGAAGTTTTCTGTCAGTTTCAAGTGCTCAAATGACTGAGATTGTTGAAGGGATCAGAGAAAGTGGAATCCGATTCTTGTGGGTTACGCGAGGTGATACTTCTCTGTTCAAGGATGGAACTGGCGACATGGGGGTGCTGGTGCCTTGGTGTGATCAACTGAAGGTACTGTGCCATCCTTCTGTTGGCGGGTTTTGGACGCATTGTGGATGGAACTCTACTTCCGAGGGCATCTATGCTGGTGTACCAATGTTAACTTGTCCGATATTTTGGGATCAAATGCCCAATAATAAGCTGATAGTGGATGATCTGAAGATTGGAAGAAGAGTTATCAATAACTATCCTAGGACAGGAAATTTGGTCACAAGGAAAGAAATTGCTGAACTTGTGTGTAACTTCATGAACCCGAAGAGCGCTCAGCGGGCTGAGTTGGTCGAAAATGCAGCTAGGTTATGTGACATTTTCAGAAAGGCGGTCGCAGAAGGTGGTTCAGCTAGTGCTAGCCTGGATGCTTTTGTTAAGGCCATTTCATGATCATGAGTCGTAGTTGCAATATTTCGACAGTTGAATGTAACAGTAACATCAGATTTCTCTAGTAGTTCAGAAATACTGAATTTTCTAAAAAAAGATTTGTACTAGTTGATAATCTATAGTGCTTATGAACTTGATTTGTGTTGAAGTATGATAAGAGAATGAGCAATGGGCTAGGTGTCCAACTTTGAAAGACACAGTCTTCTAGTGTAACACATCTCTATATCATCCAAAGTTGATCAAATCCGTCTCAAGTTAATAAAACGTAAGCTCTTTTCGTTTTCTATTATCTTCAACTACTTCTCGTTGAGTCGTTGTTGGTGGACTACATCTTTTTAAAAGTAAACTAAATACTAATGTGAGAGTATATGTCATCACTTCCTACTAACATTCAGACGCGTTTTAAAAGAGATTAATCATATTTTAAAGGAACGGATTTTTATAGCGCAGCAGTCCATAACTCGTAACTGCGATATTAATGAGTGTCGTCTTACCAAAAACCAACTCACCAAGTACTATCCCCAAACCCAAAGCCCCAAACATAAATCTCCGTGTGTGTGTTGCGTCGTGGCAGACCTACCCAGAATCTTGGAAAAAACCCTAATTTGGCCACCACCAACTCAATTGACTCAAACACACACCCAAAAAACTTTCCCAAATTAAAACTGCATCTTTCTTGTAAAAAGAGGAAAAAAAATCTTGCAGCTTTCCTTCCTCAAAGATCCAAAAATCAAATTGAAATCCTCCAATTATTCTCAAAAACTGCATCTAATGCTTCTCTTTCAAGATTCCCACTAACATCCTTCCCTTTGTATGGCGACAAATTCCCCAATTCCAATTTCATCCCCAATTATTATTACTTCAATCTTTTCTCCCTCTTCCCTAAACCCTAATTTTATTACCACCAACACCAACACCAACACTTGTAATTCCGATTTTACCCCTCCTTTTCACCTCCCCTCATGGCCACCACCACCACCACAACCACCGACTCAATCTCCAACCACGACCTCCGCCCACTCAACAACGACTTGACCGCCGCACCCGTGCAAGCCCAATCCCACAACGGTCTCCACTTCTGGCAGTTGATGGTGGCCGGCTCAGTCGCCGGCTGCGCTGAACACATGGCCATGTTCCCTGTCGATACAATCAAGACCCGTATGCAAGCACTCGGGTCATGCCCGATTAAATCCGTCGGTGTCCGACCCGCTTTCAAATCCATCTTAAAATCCGACGGTGCAGCCGGCTTCTACCGCGGTATAGCCGCCATGGGCCTCGGAGCAGGCCCGGCCCACGCCGTTTACTTTTCCGTTTACGAGTTTTGCAAAGAAGCCTTATCGGGTGGAAACCCGAATAACCACCTGGCCCACGCCGGGTCGGGTGTTTGTGCGACGGTGATGAGCGACGCCGTTTTGACCCCAATGGATATGGTTAAGCAGAGGCTTCAGCTTAGTGGTGGGGCCGGTGGGGCCTACACTGGGGTTTGGCATTGTGTTAAGAGGGTTTTGAAAGAGGAGGGTTTTAGGGCGTTTTATGCTTCGTATAGGACGACTGTGCTTATGAATGCTCCGTTTACTGCGGTTCATTTCGCCACGTATGAGGCGACTAAGAAGGGTTTGGTTGAGGTTTCGCCTGATAATGATGATGATGAGGAGACGTTGGTTGTTCATGCTACGGCGGGGGCCGCGGCCGGGGCGTTGGCTGCTTTTGTTACTACCCCCTTGGATGTTGTTAAGACGCAGTTTCAGTGTCAGGTCTAAAGCTTTTTTTACCCCCTTTTTTTTGTCTGATTGATTAATTAATTAATTTAATTAATTAAAGATTGCTTCTTTAGAAAGTTTTCGGATTTTGAATTGCTTGTTTTTATGCTTTGAATTGATTGTTTTTATGATTTAAAGTGGTTGGTTTTAATTGTTTGTTATTAAGGTTGAATTTGGTGAGGTTAACATTTGAATAGTTTGATTCCGAAATTTGTGAGGATGCCCCTAATGAAACTTCTGATGAGTCGGTTATTAACTTATTATGAATATGTTTTTGATTCAATTAGCTGGGGGTAAAAAGAGCGGAGGAGCATAATCGTGTGTGGTCGAATCTGTTGGTTATTAGAGTACGATGATAGCATACATCATACTTGTCACTTGTCAGGATTAGATTCTGAAATTGACTTACTTTTGTTTGATATTTTTCTTGGGATTGTGGGGGATGGGGGGAGGAGGGGAGGTGGAGGGATGTAGGGGATGGGAATATCGGACTTTTTTTGAGTGTGTGATTATTTGGTTAATATTCCAGACATTTATGGGTGATAGGAGCTATTTCGCTGCCTTTGCATTGGATTCAAAGTATCGATAACGTGCACTTGTACATCTGAAGTTCATTAATCTTTTGGGATTATCAGGAGGGAGGGAGTGGAAGAGAACCTCTTTGTTATGCAACTTCGTAAATTTCCACATCTTTATAGTGTAGATTGTGTTTAATTTCGACCATGATGTCTACTGTTTGTGATGTTCGTGATCTGGTTGTCTTTAATATGCTTCTACATTGTTGGTTAGACTGTTAGAAACTTGGATATTAATGCAAATAAAGAGATACTCCAGGACTTTGGCTATGAACTCTCTAGTTTTTTTGCTCCAACATTTGAGTGATATTTCTAGTTTCCTTATTAAAGACTATCCTTTGATTACTGAGGAGTTTTTCCTATTGCCGTAGTGATATTAGTAGAATAGTACAGCTAGTGTTGAATAGCTGAGATGTGAGACATCTGATGGTCGGACCATTTACCCTACTCATCATCTCTCATGTAGACGATGTAGTCCATCCAAGCACAGTGCAGCCAAATAGCTGATACTGATGGATAGATTCTGTATACCTAGCAATGTGCGCCATAAGACTGTAAAAGAACAAATAAAGTTAAATAAGAACTGACCTTCTGAAGGAAGTTACTATCGATCTGACAGTTGATTCTAGTCCTGTGGAACAAATCTTATTGTGTCGCTTTCCTTCCCCACTCAATTTCCAGGGTTCTGAAAGTTTTCATCTTTTGTGTTTAGCCAGAAAATAATAAATTATGACCAAATACAAGACACCTCGAGCAATGCATCTGTTGATCCTACCTTTGAATGTCTTGTATGCGTGCTTTATTACTTTATTGATGGAGGTTTATCTCTTCTTCCTTGAAATTATTTTTTAGAAGTGATGAATCTTCCGCCTTTTAATTTTTTGGATTTTATAGTATAGGATGTGTGTGAAATTTTTGTATAGCTGCAGTCAAGTGCTTCATTCTCACCACTCAACTTTGTTACATCTGCTGGGGTGTAGTGGAAGAATCTGTTATAGTAGCTTTTTGAAGGCATCTATGATGTCCGATGTATTTATTTTGACTCTGGTGTAGTTGGCTATTCGTGAGTACTGAGTAGTCCTTATTTTCTAAATAGGTGCTATTTACTTTCTGAAGTTCCTTCTGTTGGTTTCAGGGCTGACCTTAAAGATCTTAAGTCCACTAACGGATAGTTACTTGCTGTGTTGTGGTCGTTATAGTTGCCGTGGATTAGAAGGAGACTAGTACCATTGAGCACACATCACCAGATGTGGTTAACGTGCACTTTATGCCAATTCAAGGAACCTAACATCAGTTTTTGGCTCTCATAATTTGATAAATCCATATATTACCCGTAGAGTCTTCCACAAAATTTTGAGCAGTTTCTATTCCATGGCTATTTTGGGCCGAAAACCGGGAATAATATTACGTTACAGGCAGGCATTTTACCAGAGGTTTCTATTGTATCAATCTCCCCTTGTGCAATTTCTGTTGAAGCATATACTCGGGGGGTGGGTGCAGGGCGGATGATTTCAAAGCGGACTCCCCCTTCATTAGATGGAGAAGATCACCAAGATTTCGTGATCCGCTGCCGAACTTATTCGAATTCCAAGATCGGTATATCAATATCGATCCGAGATCTTCGGATTTGTCAGATTTTGGTCATGTTTGGTACTTTTCACAAAGTACACAAACGTTCATTGAAAATACTGGGGGAATGTCCGGGATAGATTTGAGGGCAAATATTCTTCGTTTGGGGGGTCTTTTGAAACAACCATCTCCTAGCGCCCGTTTAGGCTAGAGTGTGTATGAGGCTGAATTGGAGAACCTAACATAGGTTTTTAGCTCTCATATTTTGCCAAAACACATGATATGACCCCTAGGATCTACTTAAAAAGTTTGAGTCATTTTTGTCGTAGAGCCAATTTTGGCTGAAAATTGTGGCTTATAGGCTTCGGTTTTGGCAATTTTTTATCATAATTGTCAAATATGCCAAATGTTACCAAAAATTTACTAGGGACAGCCTTAGAGTGCCTTTATTTGAAATGGGGCTGGTTCCCTAGTGTGGGTAGTTCTTTGAGCCCACTCGGCACACAACAGCCGACATGGTTAGCGTGCATATTTTGCCAATTTTGGATACCTACCATAGATTTTTTTGCTCTAATATTTACTAGAAATGGAGCAGGGGGTACCCAATACAGTGGAACCAGCGCAAAGGAAGTTTTGAAACTTTGGCCAGTAACTGCCACTTAGTTTAGTACATGGATATTTTAACGTCTTTTATATGCTGTTATCATCGTGGAAGAGCTACTGTAGCTTTAGATAATTAGAGCATGATAATGAAAGGAGAATTGGAGGTTTAAGATCGAGTTCATGTGAAACAATGCTAATGTTATGTTAGAGTACTTCACTTTTGCGAAACATACAACTTTGTCTTTGCATATGGTTGCTACTAGAAAATTGAATTTAGAATCTCGGCTGGTTGATTGAGATTTTAAGTCTCCTGAAACTTTGATAACCCAAGTACAACTTTTTGGTCCTTCCAGATTGTATGAATTGTATGCCTGGCTTGGATTGAGAGATGAGTTTTTGTGCATCAGACTAAATCAGCTCAGCTTTTAGCGTTTCTGCTGCTAACTTCATCCCTCTGAATTCATATGTGGCTGTTTAGATTATATTTATGCTTTTAGAATCCCTCTTGCCTTGCTGATTTGAACGTTAATTGGCTCCACAGGGTGTCTGCGGGTGTGACAGATTCACAAGTGGTTCAATAAGGAATGTTATAAAAACGATTATTGAAAAGGATGGTTACAAGGGGCTATTGAGGGGATGGGTTCCAAGGATGCTTTTCCATGCGCCTGCTGCTGCTATCTGTTGGTCTACATATGAAGCTGCAAAGGACTTCTTCCAGAATCGTAATGAGCAGATTAATAACAACAATGTCACCTGAATAGTGTAGAGTGGATCATTCTTTCCACTGTTATATGTGAGTGCAGCTTTGCCACCAAAGGTACATATGCGTTGTGATAAACTCAGGTTCATACAGTTACGGACATCATCGCCTCAAATTAGTGGAGTTTGATTTATTGGCGGCTGCAATCAGGTTAGATCTTTAGACTGTATTGTATAATGGCTTTTACACAATTTTGATTTATTCCTAAATCTCATGAACAATAAGAGACCAGCTTCCACTCTATTGAGGCCTATCATCCATGGGAGATACGGTGTTAAGGTGCTACTCGCTACAGTTGCTAGGTTGAGGCAGGGGTTGCTATATGACATCTCAGTTCCCCTGTGCTTTTACTAGTTACTGCTCCTTAGTCAAACAGTTTTAGGCAATTGTTTACGAAATAGAGCTGTATTCGAGTATTTGGAGCTTGTTAATTAGCACTCCTTTAGTCAGTAGAAGCTTGTTTTTAGGAATACTCTCCTGATACGCTTCATTTCGTTTGTATGCAAATCCCTTTTTTCCTGGGAGATTCATGTATTTTTCACACAATTGTTTGGTTGCACTAAGGTATGGTTGTACTTCATCTGCCATTTCGTGGAACTTGGACAGCAAACATGCAATATGAAGATTCGCTGTTATTCTTCAAACTTTGTTGCATAATCCGCTTTCTTTGTTTTTCGTTGGTGACCAAAAACTATGGACCTCTGAATCTACATTCCTGAGTGCATTCCACCTGATGTTGCTCTCCACAGGCATCCGAATATCCAACAATTAAACAGTTGGTCATGAAAGCAGAAATAAACAAGCATGCATATGTTTAATGCTTCTTCTAAGCTGTCAAAAAGATGGAATGTGATCACAGTATAATGAATTTCAGTGTTCTTGAGCAAAGGATTCTGCCATTAGAAACAAGGTTCATATAGACAAAGATGACGGGTAGATGCGCGTCCGCTTAAGAAACTGGGTTTGATTCTTTACTTGTCATGGGTTCTTCGTTCAGAGACGTGACTGCTAGCTTTACAACTTTACCAACGATCACGGTGATGTCATCTAGTTTTCCACCTACCCAAATGAAATCAAAAGCTCGGATTAAGGGACCGTATTATAGTATAATCTAAACATGACAATGTAAAGATGAAAATCGGTCATTGCCTGTTAGCTTCATCCCCAACAACTTCTTCCAATCTGGTACGTCAATACCCTGCAACGTGAATGAGCAATTACAGGGTGTCAGGTATATGGCCGAGGTATGGAGAAGATTTCAGAAGAACAGCATTTATCTTACCTTGGTACGGGCTTCTGATGAATAAGGCGAATCAAAACTGGAGTCCATTGAATGATCCCGAGCTAGCCTAGCTAATTCCTTGGCTAAGACCAAAAAAATGAAGAGTCAGAGAAACCGAGCTTGGTGACATTAAAAGAAAAGAAGGTTTGCAGCATGAAAAATACCAGCTTCAGTAACATCTTTGGAGCTGGCAATAGTTGATACGACTTCCCTGTCATAAACATTATCGAAAAGCCCATCTGATCCCATGACTACAATGTCTCCCTCCATCAATTTTACACTGCTAACCTGTGTTCATGGAAGATGACTGATCAGATGTGCAGTACTGACAGACTAACAGTTACTCTTCCAAATTTTAAAACTTTAGTTTTCGAGTCTGAAAAACTTCATTGTACAGTATTGCCGCAGCAACCTGCAGATGCTTATGAAGGTATCCAGCGAAAACACACATCACAGTGTCAGAGAACCTAACTGTCAGATAAGCTACACATTTCAATCAGACTTACCAAAGCATCTAAGTATGTTTGAGTAGAAGCTTCTGAGCTCATCTGATAAGGACAATCAAAGTAATGTTCCTGAGGGCATGTTGAGAACATTACTTGTCCTGCAAAGTCACTAATCCCCAAAGTTTGTTAACCCAAAAACACAATCAGAAGTTCTGGTTAAGAAAACTCAGATTGAGTGGGTCTGTGGGTGTAATAAACTCAAACATGGTATCACCTTTGCGAATAACACGCAGTCCACAGTCTCCGACATTTGCTACTTTGAGTATCCCATTCCTCTCCATCATAGCAACAATTCTGCATTCAAGATAGTAAGCATTCCCAACTCTGAGATGGTGAGCTTATGCATAGGCCTGTAACTGTAAACTTACACTGTTGCTGATCCTGTGGAAGAGGTTGACGCATGGGCCTTCTTCAACAGAAGCTGTGGATCAAAATTTACCTGTTGGATACAAAGGTTCTACGTCAGATCAGACTGTGTGTTTCGGAACATCATGAGATTCAGCAGGGAACAGAAATGGATGACAGATTCAGCAATGCCTAAAAGGCTAAAACTGAGGCCGATGCCCCTGGATTTTTCTGTTCTCGAGTAAGATCAGTGACCTGATGAAATAGCTAAGTGGTATGACAGACTGACAGCTACTTTCTGTACCTCTAGGTCGTCCACCATAGATGAAGCATTCTCCATCAGCTCCCTTGAAAATAGTGCAGGATCTACATTCAGTTCAGCCCATCTACATTCAGCAGCTATGTCAATAGTGTTGACAGGGATAGATACAGGTTCATTCTTAGCTGTTCTGATTCAGACGAGTGCAGGAATACGCGTAACTCCTAACTTCAGGATCAAGCTTACAGAAACACAAGAACTACATATAGAATGTATCACAGTGATGTTCTTAAACACGAACACATTAATCGCTATTAATCAAGACGTTGACATTATTTAGGCATACCCAGAGACACCATCTGCAACAGCTACTGTTCCACCAGCATAGCTGCTAATAAAGAAGGCGTCTTCACCTCCTCGTTCAATCTTTAAAGAAGCGAATTGCATTTCAGCCGCAATACCATCAAAAAAGGTTGAAACACTCAAAACATTTGTTGATAATATTAAGCAAAAGAACACAAATAAAAGCAGCTCCACATTATAGTATTTTACCTTTTCAGGATGAGGTATAACATGTGTTCCAACACAAAGTGACAATTCTGACCTGAAAACACAAATACAGTCCAAGAACAGTTCAACACCTCCTACATATAACAAAACATTCTTAACTGATATCGAAAGTAATCTCAGTCGATATAAGACACACAACTCAGACTCGGGTTTTATCAACTTTACAGACGTACCAACTCTAAAGAAATGGTAATCAAACAAAGCACTATAAGAATTATTACTTGATAGCAGGATGAGTGAGCTGTGATGAAGAAGCAGGAACACAAATTGTCCTGTTAATGTTGTTTAAGGACACTTTAAAGTGTGGTACTAATGAATTCTTCAGCCTTTTACTTCCACTGCGCCATATTGCCACTGAACTACCCATCATCACGCTACCGCCCGCCATTTTTTTTTTTTTCGCTTCCTTGAACCAATCTTTTGTTATGTGGTGTTCTTTGGTCTGCTACATGTTCTGAACTGGATTTCATTTCGTCATCACTTTATTCATTACTCACCATTATATTTTATTGAATAATTATTATAGGAAACGTAAGACTCAAAAGAAGCACCAGTGGTCTAGTGGTAGAATAGTACCCTGCCACGGTACAGACCCGGGTTCGATTCCCGGCTGGTGCAATTTCTCTTTTGTTTTGCACCATATGGCAATTTTTTCGGACTAAACTACCCTTGACGAAAATTTCCGCATATTGTTGTGGTGGTACCAAGTCTCGAACGCCCGACCTATAATTTCCGCATTTTGGCGAAAAGTGAGCGTTTAACTCTTGTTCGACTCCATTGAGCTTAATTTATCCCCAAAATCGGTCTGAAGGATGAATGCTGCTTCAATCTCCAGAGACGACGATATCATTACTGGTAATCCTAATTACTCCATTTTAATTTAACTTTATGATCACAGTTAATTAACGTATTCATCACGTTTTGCAGATAACGCCGGAGACAGCGATTCCGACACAAACTCCGACGGAATCCCCGACTACTACCACCCTATCTCCGCTTCCGACGGCGACGGCGATGACAACGAGCCGATATCCAACGGATATCATCACGCCGGCGGAACCCTATCCAACGGCCACGATCATCCAGCTGCTGTGGAAAACGGCATGATGACGATGAATCTGAGCGACGGTGAGGTGGAGGAGAGAGAAAGTGAAGATGAGGAAGAAGAGGAGGAGATTAGGAGCAGAGCTGAGTCTGATTCTGCAATTAGGAGAGCTTTTCAGGAAGATGAGAGCCGCAGAAACGCGCCGTTGCCGACGGAGAATGCGGCCAGAGTGTTGGAAGCGATGCGCGGTGTTTCGTTCTCTGGTTTCGCTCCTGATTGGGCTAATCAAGTTCCTGAGGATCGCTGGGCTGATCAACTCCGGCGTCTGCGCCAACCGCCTCGCTCCACTGCTTGAGTTTACTGTTTTGGAAGCTGTCATTGTAGTTGCGTTTGTAATACGACAGACTGAATTTGTTCTTCATTGCATTTGTAGTTCCTGTGTTTCGAGGTGCATTTGTAGTCGAAACACGAATAGTTGACAGAAAAATCGAAGCTTTTATTAAGCTGATGTTCAGATAAATGTTGGATACAAGTGAATGTCTGTCCGGAATCATAACATACAGTGATACAGGTGGATCTGGTAAGAGAAAACTCGAAAAAATTGGTAGTGTACACTCTGGGATATAGGCGAAGTTGGTCCGATTGGTACAAGATATACTGGTGTCTGGATTCTTCATCCACTGATGTTCTCGATTTCTGCAGCTTTGTCGATTCTCTTCATGATGCCCGCAATGACCTGATAGCATCATTGAAAAGGTGCACAACAAATGAAATGACCGTGCTTATCAAAAAAAAAAAAAAAAACAAAGAAATGACCGTGGTTACATTAAGAATGGTCCTTGATCAACAAACAGTACATATTTGCAAACTTAGCAAGCATTTAACCCACTCACCTTTCCAGGACCCAATTCGTAGCTCTTTTTCAATCCTTTGTTTAGAAGAGTCTTCAGTGTAGTCTCCCATTGTACAGGAGAAGTCACCTGTCATTTTTATGTAAGCCAAGGCTAAATGATAATTTCCGAGGATAAATTAGTTCTGTGTCTCAACTGGTGTACCTGTCGCGCTAGTATCTTCTTAATCATGTCAGGATCAGCATGGGGTTGCGCATCAACATTGGAGATGACAGGAATGCGTGGCGTCCTGATTTCTGTTGCAGCCAATGCGGCTTCTAATCTTGAAACAGCTGGTTCCATAAATCTGGTGTGGAAAGCACCAGCAACTGCTAATCGGACCTGAAAAAATTGGAGAATAGATTACGGATTCTTATTGGTCAGATTATTAAACTGTTCAGTCCTAGAGTCTTTTATCATGTACAGTGAAAATTACCGTCATTCGGGCCTTAAATGACTTTGCCTTGGCTTCTACTGCCTCAATGCCTTTCACACCACCAGACACAGCATAATTCCCCTGCACAAGTATGATGGATTCACGTCATGATTTTTGTACGGAAGATCAGTCGATTAGTGTAAACAAAGGGGGACCAGAAAGTACTCACAGGGCATAGGAAGTTTGCAATTTGAACCCTTTCATCTTCGGTGACTTCCTCGTTTGCAGCGTCACATAAATTTTGAACCTTTTCTGCATCAAGACCTATGATGCTAACCATGGCACTCTTAGCAGCATCAGAGGCTGCCTACAATGGAGAAGACCGTTAATCACAATTTAGTCCATCCATACTTGGGGGGGATCGATATCAATCAATTGATTAAAGGTTTTTCTACCTGCATAGCTTCACCCCTTAGCTTCACCAACTTAAGCCCATCCTCAAAGCTTCAAAATGATAGCAAGCATAGATGAGGAAGTGAGCAAACTAATACTAAAACAATTCTGCAGTAACAATATTGAAACCAAAGAATGTGTTTCTCACAACGTATAACTCTCAGGACATGCCAATGTGAGTTTACCCACCCATACGTAGCATTCTCATTTGTGAGGTGAGGATCATTGCAGATAGAAAGTTTAACCATGATAAGGACCCATAAACAACAACCACAACAACAACAACAACAACCAAGCCTTATTCCCAAAATGATTTGGGGTCGGCTAACAAGATAAGGACACATCTGAAGTCGAAAATAACCCCTCCCTCCCCAATGAGCTAAAGAACAAAAGCAATCTCAAGCAATTTCTTGACACACCTGAAAGCTCCAGCAAATGCTAGAGCAGTGTATTCGCCTAAACTTAGACCACACGTCACATCCACTGAATCAATTATCTGCTGCCCTCCTTCACGAGCACGCAAAATTTCAACAGCAGCTAAGCTTGTCACATATATAGCTGGCTGTAGCAAAAACAAATTACCGTTACTACTATCTAAGGAGTCCATACATTAAATAACACTCTCTCACACAGCATTATATATAAAACTCTCTTGAATTTAGTACTCCACGGTTTTGGCCAATGGTGGAATGTCCTGGATGAATTTAAGGGGCTGGTTTTTCCATTTGAGGAGGATGGGGGGTTTTAAGCCCCTACGCCTCTCGGCAACCGTTAAGGCCAGTGTGTTTTTGACTGATTTAAGGCAGCTATCATAGGTTTTGACCTCTAAAATTTTCCCACTAAATATTATTTGACACATTATGGGTTTGAGAAAAATATTAGGGCCAAAAACCTATAGAAGTAATATATCATATATGAAATAAATAATAAATTACAACAAGTTGGTTGGGAGCCGCGAAACAATCGGGGCCCCCACACCCATGGCTACAGAAAACCTATAGTAAGATATGAAAATCGGCAAAAATTGCCTCCTAACGCCTAAGAGTCAAGTGTGCCGAAACGTCATAAAAATATCATTAAAGGAGGAACCAACTCTCATACCCAATTAGGTTACTCTAGGCCCATCTATTGTAAAGTTTTGAGAAATTTCGGCTACTTTCAAAAATTTTGTCAAAATTGGCCAAAAACGTAGTACATAATCCACTGTTTTTGGCCAAAAATTGTCCCAGAACAAAAAATGCTCAAATTTTAGTTGGAGCACCATGGGGTCACCTTATGGGTTTGAGCAAATTATTAAGGCCAAAAACCTATTGTAAGATATAAAAATCGGCAAAATTGCCTCCTAACACCTCAGAGTCAAGTGTGCCGAAAGCCCGAAACATAAAAAAAATATCATTAAAGGAGGAACCAACTCTCATATTCAATTAGGTTTCTCTAGGGCTATCTATTGTAAATTTTTGAGAAATTTCGGCTACTTTCAAAAAATTTGTCAAAATTGGCCAAAAACGTAGAATCCACTGTTTTTGGCCAAAAATTGGATCAGAACAAAAAATGCTCAAATTTTTTAGGGAGCACCGTGGGGTCAAATTGTGGGTTTGAGCAAAATATTAGGGCCAAAAACCTATTATAAGATATGAAAATCGGCAAAAAATGCCTCCTAACGCCTAAGAGTCAAGTGTGCCGAAAACGTCATAAAAATATCATTAACGGAGGAACCCACTCTCATATCCAATTGGTTACTCAAGGGCTGTCTATTGTAAAGTTTTATCAAACTTCGGCTAGTTTCAAAAATGTTGTCAAAATTGGCCAAAAACGAAGTACATAATCCACTGTTTTTTTGCTAAAAATTGTCCCAAAAAAAAATGCTCAAAATTTAGTGGGAGCACCGTGGGGTCACCTTATGGGTTTGACGAAATTATTAGGGCCAAAAACCTATTGTAAGATATGAAAATAGGGAAAAATTGCCTCCTAACGCCTAAGAGTCAAGTGTGCCGAAACATCTTAAAAAAATCATTAAAGGAGGAACCAACTCTCATACCCAATTAGGTTACTCTAGAGCTATCAATAGTACAGTTTTGACAAATTTCGGCTACTTTCAAAATTTTTGTCAAAATTGGCAAAAAACGTAGTACATAATCCACTGTTTTTGGCCAAAACTTGTCCCAGAACAAAAAATGCTCAAATTTTAGTGGGAGCACCGTGGGGCCCAATTGTGGGTTTGAGGAAATTACTAGGGCCAAAAACCTATTGTAAGATATGAAAATCGGCAAAAATTGACTCCTAACGCGTAAGAGTCTAGTGTGCCGAAACATTATAAAAATACCATTAACGAAGTAACCAACTCTCATACCCAATTAGGTTACTCTAGGGCTATCTATAGTACAGTTTTGAGAAATTTCGGCTACTTTGAAAAAATTTATCAAAATTGGCCAAAAACGTAGTACATAATCCACTGTTTTTGGCCAAAAATTGTCCCAGAACAAAAAATGCTCAAAATTTAGTGGGAGCACCGTGGGGTCACCTTATGGGTTTGAGGAAATTATTAGGGCCAAAAACCTATTGTAAGATATGAAAATCGGGAAAAATTGCCTCCTAACGCCTAAGAGTCAAGTGTGCCGAAACGTCTTAAAAATATCATTAAAGGAAGAACCCACTCTCATATCCAATTAGGTTACTCTAGGGCTATCTATTGTAAAGTTTTGAGAAATTTAGGCTAATTTCAAAATTTTTGTAAAAATTGGACAAAACAGCAGTGTATAATCCACTATTTTTGGCAAAAAATTGGATCAGAACAAAAAATGCTCAAATTTTTAAGGGAGCACCTTGGGGTCGAATTGTGGGTTTGAGCAAAATACTATGGCCAAAAACCTATTGTAAGATATGAAAATCGGCAAAAATTGCCTCCTAACGCCTAAGAGTCAAGTGTGCCGAAACGTCATAAAAATATCATTAAAGGAGGAATCAACTCTCATATCCAATTAGGTTACTCTAGGGCTATCTATTGTAAAGTTTTGAGAAATTTCGGCTACTTTCAAAATTTTTGTCAATATTGGCCAAAAACGTAGTACATAATCCACTGTTTTTGGCCAAAAATTGTCCCAGAACAAAAAATGCTCAAAATTTAGTGGGAGCACCGTGGGGTCACCTTATGGGTTTGAGGAAATTGTTAGGGCCAGAAACCTATTGTAAGATATGAAAATCGGCAAAAATTGCCTCCTAACGCCTAAGAGTCAAGTGTGCCGAAACGTCATAAAAATACCATTAAAGGAGCAACCAACTCTCATATCCAATTAGGTTACTCTAGGGCTATCTATCGTAAAGTTTTGAGAAATTTAGGCTACTTTCAAAAAATTTGTCAAAATTGGCCAAAAACGTAGTGTATAATCCACTGTTTTTGGCCAAAAATTGGATCAGAAAATAAAATGCTCAAATTTTTTAGGGAGCACCGTGGGGTCAAATTGTGGGTTTGAGCAAAATATTAGGGCCAAAAACCTATTGTAAGATATGAAAATCGACAAAAATTGCCTCCTAACGCATAAGAGTCAAGTGTGCCGAAAGGTCATAAAAATATCATTAACGGAGGAACCATCTCTCATATCCAATTAGGTTACTCTAGGGCTATCTATTGTAAAGTTTTGATAAATTTCGGCTACTTTAAAAAATGTTGTCAAAATTGGCCAAAAACGTAGTACATAATCCACAATTTTTGGCCGAAAATTGTCCCAGAACAAAAAATGCTCAAATTTTAGTGGGAGCACCGTGGGGTCAAATTGTGGGTTTGAGCAAATTATTAGGGCCAAAAACCTATTGTAAGATATGAAAATCGGCAAAAATTGCCTCTTAACGCCTAAGAGTCAAGTGTGCCGAAACGTCATAAAATATTATTAACGGAGGATCCAACTCTCATACCCAATTAGGTTACTCTAGAGCTATCTATTGTAAAGTTTTGAAAAATTTCGACTACGTTAAAAAATGTTGTCAAAATTGGCCAAAAACGTAGTGTATAATCCACTTTTTTTTGCCAAAAATTGTCCCAGAACAAAAAATGCTCAAAATTTAGTGGGAGCACCGTGGGGTCACCTTATGGGTTTGAGGAAATTATTAGGGCCAAAAACCTATTGTATGATATGAAAATCGGCAAAAATTGCCTCCTAACGCCTAATAGTCAAGTGTGCCGAAACGTCTTGAAAATATTATCAAAGGAGAAACCCACTCTCATATCCAATTAGGTTACTCTAGGGCTATGTATTGTAAAGTTTTGAGAAATTTAGGCTACTTTCAAAAAATTTGTCAAAATTGGACAAAAACGTAGTGTATAATCCACTGTTTTTGGCAAAAAATTGGATCAGAACAAAAAATGCTCAAATTTTTTAGGGAGCACCGTGGGGTCAAATTGTGGGTTTGAGCAAAATATTAGGGACAAAAACCTATTGTAAGATATGAAAATCGGCAAAAAATGCCTCCTAACGCCTAAGAGTCAAGTGTGCCGAAAACGTCATAAAAATATCATTAACGGAGGAACCCACTCTCATATCCAATTGGTTACTCTAGGGCTGTCTATTGTAAAGTTTTATCAAACTTCGGCTAGTTTCAAAAATGTTGTCAAAATTGGCCAAAAACGAAGTACATAATCCACTGTTTTTTTGCCAAAAATTGTCCCAAAAAAAAATGTTCAAAATTTAGTGGGAGCACCGTGGGGTCACCTTATGGGTTTGACGAAATTATTAGGGCCAAAAACCTATTGTAAGATATGAAAATCGGGAAAAATTGCCTCCTAACGCCTAAGAGTCAAGTGTGCCGAAACATCTTAAAAAAATCATTAAAGGAGGAACCAACTCTCATACCCAATTAGGTTACTCTAGGGCTATCTATCTTAAAGTTTTTAGAAATTTAGGCTACTTTCAAAAAAATTGTCAAAATTGGACAAAAACGTAGTGTATAATCCACTATTTTTGGCAAAAAATTGGATCAGAACAAAAAATGCTCAAATTTTTAAGGGAGCACCTTGGGGTCGAATTGTGGGTTTGAGCAAAATACTATGGCCAAAAACCTATAGTAAGATATGAAAATCGGCAAAAATTGCCTCCTAACGCCTAAGAGTCAAGTGTGCCGAAAGGTCATAAAAATATCATTAACGGAGGAACCAACTCTCATATCCAATTAGGTTACTCTAGGGCTATCTATTGTAAAGTTTTGAGAAATTTCGGCTACTTTCAAAAATGTTGTCAAAATTGGCCAAAAACGGAGTACATAATCCACTGTTTATGGCCAAAAATTGTCCCAGAACAAAAAATGCTCAAAATTTAGTGGGAGCACCGTGGGGTCAAATTGTGGGTTTTAGCAAATTATTAGGGCCAAAAACCTATTGTAAGATATGAAAATCGGCAAAAATTGCCTTCTAACGCCTAAGAGTCAAGTGTGCCAAAACGTCATAAAAATATCATTAACGGAGGAACCAACTCTCAAACCCAATTAGGTTACTCTAGAGCTATCTATTGTAATGTTTTGAAAATTTTCGGCTACTTTAAAAAATGTTGTCAAAATTGGCCAAAAACGTAGTGTATAATCCACTTGTTTTTGCCAAAACTTGTCCCAGAACAAAAAATGCTCAAAATTTAGTGGGAGCACCGTGGGGTCACCTTATGGGTTTGAGGAAATTATTAGGGCCAAAAATCAATTGTAAGATATGAAAATCGGCAAAAATTGCCTCCTAACGACTAAGAGTCAAGTGTGCCGAAACGTCATAAAAATATCATTAAAGGAGGAACCCACTCTCATATCCAATTAGGTTACTCTACGGCTATCTATTGTAAAGTTTTGAGAAATTTCGGCTACTTTCAAAAATGTTGTCAAAATAGGCCAAAAACGTACTCCCTCCATTCATTTCCAAGCTTCATGTTTTTCATTTAGAGGAATTCACTACCAAGCTTCCTGTTTCCAATTTTAGTAACTTTTCAGCCAATGAGAGGTCTCCAGGTCTCCTGAGTGCTAGATGTCATTTTCCCAGTTTGATTGTAATAATTTTTAATCCGTTCGCGGGGTCTTTGAATCCCCCTTGCCAGTTGCCACCACACACTCATTGAGGCTAGAGACACCTATCATATGTGTTTAGCTTTAATGTTTTGCTACAACACTTAACATGACCACTAGGAGCTACTAAAAAATATGAGTCATCTTTTATCTAGTGCGATTTTGGGTGAAAAATCGTAGGTTATATAATACTCGTATCAGATTAGATTAGGTAGTAGTATTAGATTAGATGCCACTAAATTTGCACCGTCTCTAAAGTCGCCAATGAGTCCAAAAGCCATATGTAAAAGCAAAGATTCGGGTTTTGAGATGGACACAAAAGGTTGTTTGACATCCCTTGAGCAAAGAACCTTTTGTGTCAATCTCAACAAGTACCTCAGGTCATAGTAACTCACATACACCATACATTCAATCAACTATAAGGCTCTACTATACTTGTATGCCAAAGTGATGCAAAGCAAAGTATATCAGAATAACAAGGTGTACCTGGCTTAAAACAGTAGAATTAAGCTTCTCCTTTGGTCCATTGGTGCAAATATCCAAAAGATCAAAGCTTCAAATTTCAAATCAAAATAACTAGTCATTCATTTGCTCCATACAAGAACATGAACAACCCCAAACTTAACCAAAGATTGGAACTTTAACACGAAATGATCAACTAATTTCGAGCTTTACCCAAGAATGTCATTAGCTTTCTTGAACAATATAGCAGCAGCTGGCACATTCTGCGCGTCAGTTCCCATTCCCACAGCTTGTGCTCCCTGCAATCAGTCAATTAATCACCCCCCATTTTTCGTATAATTTGTATCGACCTTTGCGTCTCATTACGACGATAAAACAAAACATACATCAACATAAAACTACCTGTCTCTAATTTACAACCAATCAAACACTGATCAATTGATCAGATAACCCCCCATTTTTTCGTATTATCGTATTCACCTTTGCGTCTCATTACGAAACCGAAACATTACATTAACATTAATCTTAACTCACTACAATTTAGAACTAGTAAAAACATAAAATTTCCCAGGATAAAAATTTACTGAAATTTAAGTGTGATCAAACTAACCTGCCCAGGAAAGAGGAAAGCAGAATTGGGCTGATAATCAGCGAACAAAGCGTCATTAACACAAGCCTGAGACCCAACAGAGACACTCATATAAACTCTACCACCAACATTCAAATTTCTGGGTTGAAACCTTAGAATTCCATGATTAAACCCAATAAAGGTGGAAACTTTGGAGCTTGTAGAAGAAGCTGGACAGCCCAGAGAGAGGTTCAATGAAGGAGCAACAATGGAGGAACTCATTCTGAAAATTGGGAGGAGAGAGAAATGTGAAAGAGAAGAGAGCATAGATAGAACCAAGGTTCTGTCTTTTAACTGTGTGTTTTTTTGCGGAGTTTACTATGCTTTTACTAATCTACTAATGTTTTACGGAGTATTATTTTTACGCAAAATTAAACCCAAACACCAACGGTGGCGGTGACGGCGGCGGTGGTGGTGTAGAGGAAGTGTATAGGAGATGTTTGAGTTATTCTTATTCCTTTTTAATTAATCTCAACCGTAGGATGATTGCTGATGAATGGTTAAGATTTAATTGCGGTTGAAATTGAGGTTTGCATACATCTAAATCGAATCCTAGTTGGACCTTGTTTTCCGTCAAAAGAGTATATTAAATTGAACCTTGTGGGCGTTTTTTGAGTGAGTGTGTGACTTGCGAGTAGGTAAGTGATAGATTAGATTGACAATGGCACAATGGTTGGCACTACGAAAGTAGTCACCACATTTTGCTTATACTAGTATACATGAGCTCTTCAAAAATAGGACTTCCAAGATTATCGATTTCTAGTTATATACTCCGTAGTTTATATTATTGTACACGAAATGTACGGATGGATTGATGGATCTATACAAATGACCAACCAATTACTAATGCAGCTTTGGTGGGTCTTTGACATCCTCCTGTAGACATAGATGATTTACCCTGCATGTACAGCAATTGTTCTGAGAGGTGCAGGAAAAAGGGGAGTGAAACCTTCAACAGGTGATTCCAGTTTAATGGCTCAAAAATTGAGTTGTTAACACTGTCTGAGATTCTAGTAACTCTCGACACTTCCGCTTTCCTGTATATATGCACTGTAATGACAATTAACTTGGAAGCCATCCGGGATTTACTTGTCTTCAAGACAAGCAAAACTTTACCTATGAGCTATACAGTTTTGAGAACAGGCAGATTTCTGAATGTCGGGCTTTGACACTGACCGCCCTCATCTTCACCTGTTGACAAGTGACGATTTCTAGAAGTAACTGAGGACCTGTAGTTCACTAGCCGTGTCACCTTGTCCTCTAATTGCTCTTGGTTTGTTGTCTTTTATTTCTAGAACCTGGTGCAATTCAAGAATAACATGGGGCAATAAGATGGGTGTGCATCATGCACAAAGATTGAACGCAGATTACAGGAAGTGGAAACGGAAAGATCAGAAATGCAACACTTAATCAAACCAGGCTGGATCAGTAATTCATATGAAGGTTTTACGTAAAAGAAGAGGAGCAATACTCAAAACAATCAATGACATTTCCTCGAGATAGAAAGCAATCAGATGACACACCTCAGGCCTCGAATCCAGAACTCCGCTAGACATCCCAACATCAATCCGCCATATGCTACAATTATACTCGCTGCACGTATAGACTATAGAGCATAAGAAATTTAGAAATGTGCAGTTAGGGGAAAGGGGTACTGGGAATGTTATAAGTAATACATACCAGTTTACTCCTTCGGTCTGAGGAGTATGACCCACAACCATGGCCTTAGCACCTACAGCTTGCAGTGTTTCGTCAAGAATAGTGTGGATCTGTCAACCGGAATGGGGTTAGTTAGAACGTGGCACTGTAGACAAGAATAGTAGCAGTACATAATATAAGCCTCTTAAGCAAGTATTCCAAGAGACTGCTTGCCTGATTAATCTGATAGTCTTCTAACTCTGAAGTTTCTCTGGAGTACAGACGGTTCCAGACGACACTATCATAGCCCCTGGTAGCAAGGAAAGGGATGGGAACTGTTGCGTCAGTATCATGGTCACCTCTCATCCAATGAGATACCTGATTGTTCATTCTTTCTATCCCATAACCAACTGAAAAAGAACAAAAATTCTGTCAATGATATTGAACATAGATTGTAGGCATGTTCACGCTTACGAGTACAAAGAAAACCATTTTGTGAATGCTGCCTACAGTACCATGATGAGGAAGAAGGCCACCATGACAAAATACCCAATCATCAACTTTAAGAACGATAGGATGCCGAGCTAACTCACGAGCAAGCGGGCCTCCAGGTTGCAAAAGCACCGACCGGGCAATAACTCCCCTCTGCCTCTGTCCTAATACATATCATACCAGACTTCTGTTAGCAAAACAAAAAAAAAAACAAAAAACAAAAAAAAAAACTTCCTTCTGTAATGAACATTTTCTTTTAACCACCACCTGAATTCCCACTTTAATCATCATGTTTGTCTCGCTACTTTGAGAAGGACGTGCATCTAATATTTGATTTCGTTCAGCTTCTAGGATTGCAAGGTTACTAACCTTCTTCATTTCAGCTAATAGTTAATTCGATTTACAGATTCAGTAGAGAAAACAGGCAGATTTTCCTTGTTCCTATAGAGCACAAACAAACACTAATGCAGATAGCAATATTAGAGTAAGAACAGATGGTCCAGGTACCTTGACCACGTTCCAAGGACCCCAGTAGTTTTGAGATTTTCTGCGTTCTTCCTTCCACTTAGCAGAGACATCAATCCACTTGACAAAAGCTTCTTCCCAATTGTGATCGCACTCACCCAAGTATTCCAGAAAGTCGGTGCACTCATCAAACCCTCCAGAATCAACATATCTAAAGTCACATTCTACATTCATAGTTTCATGATTCCCATTCACCTATTTCAAGGAAAATATCATAAGTTTGATGATTCAAAGAAGACTAAACCTCTCGTTGGGACAGAGAAAGGCTAAAATGACAGCACGTGAACATTTGCGAAAGATTTCAGACATTGAAATGAGGAAGAAGGTTGAGAAATTATCATAACCAGAGGCACCAAACCTGAAAGACAGCTCCACCTTCTGCTCTTGCCTGCATATCCAGACATCGCAACAATGACAGGATAGCTATTTCATCCTCTCCTCGATCGAGTATATCCCCTAGCTGAATCAGAACCTATGCTAAGTCACAACCACAAAGCAGATGTCAAAGATTGGTGTAAAGGGAAGTATTCAACGAATCAAAATCCATTAAATGACACTAGTATGAACCAGATCAGTAGAGCCTTGCCGTTATCAACAATAGCATAAAGGTTATTTCACTAGACTCGTGCATGGAAGGGCCTCACATGCCTGCTTCTAGGCTCTAGCGTGAAGCAAGGCTAGAGCTTTGCAGACAGTCAGACATCATACTTTCATCGTTTCTCTTTTCAACTACCTTTTTCATCACTTCACAGTATTAGGTACTCAATGCAATCATCCTAAGAGAGATTAACCATCGCCCTAAACTTGCTCACAAACAAGCTTTAATTATCCCGAGAGTGTGAGTTACTTAATGCGGCCAAGTAACACCTTTGTTAGATCTCAAGCTAACCAGGCACATGAACAATACGGGTACTTTCAAATATCACAATTCAAAGCCATAAACAGTGCCATATAAGATGCACATCAATGTGTCAACACGAAAACTTAATCACATGGAGACAGAGCTTACCGTCTCACCACCAGTCCACAAATTTCGACCATCGGAACTCAAAACTCCAGCCATGTTGAGCGCCCATCTCGCCTTGGACAGATCACCATGCAAATCCCCCACTACATCCCATCCAATTATAACAGAAAATCAATCAATCAATCACTCCATATGTTCAAAGTTCAAACCTCCTTTCAACATTAGCAACAACAATAACAAAGCATAACTTCAGATTGGCTAATATGAATCCTTATACAAAATTTTCCGGGATGCAACATTTCAACAGTTCAACACAGCACAGTTCTAACTTCTAAGAGTTCAAATGTCAAAACTTTCATCAAAAATCAACTCACAAATTTCCCACCAAAACTATAATAAATCAATTAATTTCATTCTTACAACAACAACAACCAAGCCTTATTCGCAAATGATTTGGTATCGGCTAACATGAATTGTCATCTATAACCTTAAAAATTACTCCTACTACACAAATAACATAATTCTTGATCATATTTCATTACTTCATTACTTACTCCCCATAAAATTCCAAACTTTTTTTCCCCAAAACCCCACAAAATACAATCCAAACAATAAATAACACCACAAACTCAACACTCAAATACAATAACAATTTACAATTAACCAAGTAACAGTAAAAAGTAAAAAAGAGAAGGCAGTTAAAAAAAATACCGGCAATAATACGACGAGAAGGAGCAGAAACAAAAGTAGGTGGATTGCCATTGACGATTATAGGCTTCAAATCTTGACCACCACCTCTGATACTAATACTCCCATTAATTTCTGAGTATTTCAGCTTTTGATGATTATGATTATGATGATGATGATTACTGTAACTTGGGTTTGAAGATACCAATGGATTTAAGCATATTGAAGCTGCCATCTTTCAGTGTCTTCTTCTTCACTCTACTCCACATTTTAATCCCACAATTAACAGAAAAAAAAAAATTCAATCTTTTTAATTTATCTTGGAATTTTGTGTGAACCATAATTATTCAACAATTGTATGGTTTACGCACATTTTTCATTTTCAATCGCATTTTCCCAATATTCCACTTTCTTCTTCAAATTATTCCAATCGTCCATTTTTTCCCGAGAAATTATATTTTGGGCCTTTTGTGCCAATTTTGGTTTTTCTGGTCTGCCTATTTCTTTAAGTCCAAACCCAATGGGCCTTCTTCTACCAAATTTGGGCTCATCTTATGGACCTTCTTTACTCTAAATGGGCTGCCTTTATGCGCTGGGAATGCAACGATGTTATGATGGAAAGTTTTGTCGCCTTTTATGTCCGGTCAAGACTCGAGAAAAACATGTATCGTCTGCCGTCGGCGTGAAAAAAAATAACCTTTATGAGAAGTTCTCGGAAAATAATGTGAGAACTCACGACTATCCTACATGGAGTAATCACCTTAGAGATCATACTAATGGTAGAGAGGATATATAAGCCTAAAAGACTTGAGTTTGTCTCGCCTATAATCTTATGTATATATGCAACATTGGCGTTAGATGAAGATATGTATACTTTTTATTTCTTTCGATTCATTACTTGTTCTCGATATAATCTCGCTCACTTAGTAATTTGAATAATTAAATCGACGTAAAGGATTAGAAGAAATCGAGGGAGTATTATTTTTGGAGGTTGGCGCAATGGCACACCATCACATATTACGAATTGGAGCAGTGCGTATATGATCAATATCGAAACAGATGGATGGCAAATGTGATAGTGAATGCTGTCAATATAACCTTGAACTTGATATGAACCAGAAAATTGACAGCAGGGGAAACAAAGTTGAGCATAACATGTTACTCGGCATTATTTCCAAAAAAAATCCACTCCCTTTTTTTACTGAATTAATGGTATTCTCTTGTGATTATTATTCGACGTATGAAAAGTCACGTCAAATATAAGCATGTTATATCATTGAAAAACCTTCCATTTTTGTTTCTCAATAAGTTTACCAAGGACAACATTGACATCAAATCTTACTATTTACACGTTAGGGCATCTAGCTGCCTTTAATTTTTGATCGATTTTCAGATGAGTTTTGGAACTTTCTTCGAGCCCTTGTCAATCCATATGATCAAAACTTCACATGTTACGTTACTATACTTGGTGGTATTAAGTTAGAGGCTAGCGAACAATCTATAGTTTTCCATTCAAGAATAAAAACAACCCGAACAAGTCAATCACGAAATCACAAATGGTATTCGATTATATGCGTGTTAATTTATGACATCGTTATCAAATTTATCATAAAAAAATGAGAAGGTATAGATCATTTGTTGTGCATAAAAACGAGGCTCGAGTATTTAAATACGACTTCTACATTACATTAAATGTGTACATACCAATACAAGTTAGGTGGATCGAATACGCCAAATAATCCATAACATGATCTGATTAAAATTATAGAGGTATCAAAGAAATGGGTATGATGATGACTTGACGAGACTACGATTACAGTTTTTTTTGGATCCGTTCGCTATCATTTAGCGTTATCTGATCCTTAACAGTCCAACGTCATTCACCTCAATCTTTCGTTTGAGGTGAATGGCATAAATTGAAGGTGGAATAATCTACCTCCACAATTTAATTCTATATGTGTACTCTCTATCACATTAAACATGCAATTTCACATCAAACATTTGTGATAGATAGACCTACCAAAGACAACAAAGATCCGGCTCTAAAGGAAGAAGAAAGCTAATAAGGTGGACCAAAAATGAAGAAGAATGTGGAAAATGTTAAAAGCCAAGCCAGTAAATAATCACCTAACTACCGAACCAAAGACCCAATAATAACGCCAACAAAGCTCTAATAAGACTTGTACATGCTAACTTAGATTCTATCTAGACGTAGGCCAAAGAAGTAGAATGGGGCCAAATTTGCAGCGAAAGCTAGGAGGATATTTACTCCTGAAATCAAACTTTTCGGCAGAGAATGGTCAAAACCACAAGGAACACTTATTCAAAGCTTGTAAGACATATATACCCTGAATAATGATAAACTAATGTTTGGGCTAGCTAGCTTTCACATATTCGGACCAAATACAAACAGTTAGAAGAAACGACATGAGTACACACTTTCGTAAATTATTTGGTTTCCTACTTTCCCTGTGAGTCTTTGACTAACTAAACTAGTTTTCATAAACGACCATTTTATCGTTGTCTTAATAAACATCATAGTAAATGTTTGAAATTGTAACAATCTTAGAACTGGGTCTATAAGTGTTATGACTGACTGGTACGACTTACAAGAGAAGGTGATTATGTATGGGTCTAATATACAATAAAATACATTTAAAGTCGGTGACAGATATTCTCATATTGTTATGTACGTGTCCAGCATACAGCGTACGTGAAAGTTGCAAACGTTTCCTTGAGCTTTGATACCCATGGTCCATGGAGATCAGATGAGCGAGGGTAGTGATGTCCTTTTGAATGAATGATGAAGAAGGAAAACCACACAAGGATACTTGAATGGGGGGTCCGGGCTAGAAGTGGAGACTACCCTTAATATTATGATAGGAGTTATATATGCCCTAGCCCCATAGGGTACGGTAGTCTGCGACCTTCAAAAGCTGCATCAACATTCAATCCTCAAGGACATGGAAGAGCAGAGGGACTCAGAAAAATAAGAGGACGGACCAGCCTAAATGAATGGGGGGTTTTTCGGCTCATTTTTCAAGGCATTCCTCCTCTTATTCAGAGTTACTCACGAGAACTTATGTTTGATGTAACGTCTTGTACGTTTTTCTAACATTGTCATCCTCTACTTAGCTCAAACTAACCCTTCGCTAGCTAGAACTCTCGAAATGTACTCAGCTCACCGATATTTCAGCTATCGTTGACATGAATATTTTCAATGTAATTTGTGCAACGAATGCACTCATAAAAAAGAATTATGCGATGAAATTGGTATTAATAATAACAAAGGGTTTCCTAGACGGTATTAACCACACACAAAACACAAACAAAATAATTTACAATTTTTGATCAATAGATATACTTTATGAAGAAAGTACACTACTGTACTAATTATCAGTTGAACTTAGACATGGCAGCTGCATGCATGACTAATTGACCAGTGATGAGCTACAAATCCACAATAGAATACTCGGACGTCGGACCAAATACTCGTAAACTGGGGAGTCATTTCGGGACTTGTTCTCACTTAGCTTCTTCTATACTCCAGTACGGTTGTTCACTTATTCTTATTCCTATTAACAAGGATTTCTCTTCCACAATGAATAATGTTCCATGCATGCGCCCGTTTTTTTCATAAGTTTAACAAGTCATTATTCGAGCATTAAAAAAATATATATAAATTTAATTTAAGCATTAAATTAGCTTGACTAAGAAAAGAGTCAAAATTGTAGACAAACATCACTGTAAAGTGCTTTGAGCTGAAATATACAGATGATTAGTCAAGTTGCCGACTAGTAAAGATCGATCATTAAGATTATTAAGCAATGATTAAATTTTGACAAAGAATTTGCCACAAAAGTATAAATCACGTAGTGATGTTGGGCGGTTATAGGGCAAAGAATTTTGATAATGATGTATCGATAATAGTCCAATAGCCAAATTTAGATTGCAATCTCTCGCTATAATAATAGTGACCAGACCAACACCGGTCTTTTGACTAGTGTTATATATACGTCCTTCATTTCTCCGAGAAGTAATTATTTTTGTAAATCAGGAAAATATTAAATAATGTGAGATAACTTACAAAAATATGAATCTCTAGAAAATGGAGACGGAGCAACAAAATCTTTGTTGGTGTAGGTTTGCTTATTCCGATGGTCATCGTCAAAATCAGTTTTCAGTATTGTAGAAGAATTTTCCCGTTTAAGATCAAATCAAAATGCTCAATTTTTCTAAAGATTATTATGTAAGTCCACGTTAATCTTTTCGAAAAGTATTCCGCAATAATATGGGGAAAAACTTAAAAGGAAGTTATAATAAGCTAAATGCATGGTAAGCTGTCATCCATGATCCACCTTACAAAAATCATAATAGTTGTATACACAAGGCGAGTACTAGTAGTACATGCTTGGTCCGACAAGATGAGTAAAATTAGGTTTAATTATAATGCATAGTTTTTAATTTATGTGGCAAATGTAAAGGAGGGCCTGGTTTTGGTATTTATGTACACATAATTGTACTCATGATCCCCCATTTTCCAAGACCAATATGCAGCCATTTGCGTAGCGTAGTCGGCAGGGTAACTCCCCATTCATATGATATTAACAATTTATTTAAAGTTTACGTTGTATATACTACGGAGTACTAGTATATGATAATGGAGTACCTGTACACCTTATGGTATACATTTCATGTATGATCATTCCCAAAAACTAACATGTAAATGAGATTTTTTTTTTTTTTTTGACAAATACAGATAGTAAAAGAACAGGTATACGAGAAAGAAAATTAAAATCTAACCTAATCTAAGTTGAAGGGGGAGGGAGACAAGGGGTTGAGAAGGGACATATCACTCTTTTCCGATAGTCAGTCGCAAGTTAAAAGTAATATCGAGTAAACCTGAGATTGTATTCATGCTACTTCACTCTCTTCATAGTAACGTAATTTACTAATTTGAGGATCAAAGTTAATTAACCTAATAATTAATTAGTAAATCAATCTACATGGGCTTGACTCAAGTTCGAATTATCACATCCTCATACCGCAACATTAGCTGCTCAGCTCATTTATAAGAAAACAAAAGAATAAATACAAAAACTTTTAAATAATTCGGCTGACACGGAGTATTATACACGGTCCATATCACGCAGAATGTGTAGCTGAATTCCCTGCCTCGCACAAAATCACAATGATATTGTGATATAATAATTAAAATTTATTTTCTTCGGGGGAGGAAGCCCCTAAACTTACTTATTACCCTTATAAATACGAACACCCCTTTTTCCTACATCTCGCAATCCCCCTCTCGATCAATAGGGCTACACACATATTACCTTCTCATTCACTCTTCTTCAGAAAGTTAACTTGTGCAAATCTGATCAACATTTTCTTCGTATAGTATATAGTATGGAAGAATCTGTTAAGCTCAGGAGGGATAGCGCCATGAATGATGAAACTAACCTTATATAAAAACTTTGTAGCATATGGTGTGCATGAAATTAAAAAAATTGTCCAAAAATTATTTGATGATGATAGTTAGTATTAGTGGCGCTATCTATCCTGAGTTTCACGGGTTCTTCATACTACAAGTTTTACATCGTTACTTATTACATACACTTTCAATTGAAGGTAACTTTGGTATGTTTACTCCCTTGGCTTTATTATTTTCCACTTGAATTTTAATTTGCTCCTCTTTTATATGATATATGTATACGGTCGAAACGTTCTTTCTAGCAATACATGGAGGTATTTTTCGGGTTCAAATATGGTGTACGATCAGTACCATCAGTTAGTACTAAAACATTATTACAATCAAAATTTCTTGTTAAAGTAGCTCCGAACTTAAGCTTATGATGTGTAACATGTGTTCATTATCCGTTTGATTATGCCCATTAATGTTAGTGTGTTACGTACCAATGTACCATTACTTAGAAGTTGGTCGAGCTCACTAGCTAGCGACTAGCGAGCTGCTCTATGTGCCTAGCTACTAACATAATTCTAACATATATTTCAGATTTTCAGAAATTTTATTCATTTGTCTTTATTTAGTCCGCTATAATATGAGTAATTTAATACGAGTAGTATTCCAACCCTATTCCACTATGCATATTGATAAAGGTCTACAGTGTAAACACAATTAATTTGTCTACAATGTAAATTGAGTTAGTAGTAGTAAAATTGAGATCAGAGTAGTAAAATTAATTGTAATGAAAATTTCGGGTAGTAAAATTAATCGTGTGAGTAGTAAAATTTTGATATTATAGTAAAATTATTGCTGATTGTACACACTTTTGGGTGTCTACATTGTAGACCTCTAGCATTGTCCTTCTATAATATCTTACTTAATAATTTGTTCTAGGTACAAGCTAAGGAAAATGCAATATATGTATGATTTATATGATAAATAATCAATTTTCTTAAAGGCAGCAGTACGTACATTATTACCTAACACACATGCAGCTTTCATCACACACTTGCGGGATGGTTGTTTCACCTTATACATGTTGCTAAATTTATCAACATTCGTTCAACAATCAATGCACATTTTAACTATTGCGTTTTATGTCTGCTAATGGTCATTATTGTTTGGTAAGAACTACTAGTAGATAGCCTAACTATAATAATCAACAAGCTAAGTTTATAATTAGATGACATGATTTGGGCCATTTATATAAGGTAAGATTATGATTATGTCCCTTCGTCACCAAATGATGATGACTTCATCATTTTGGAAACGATTTATGGAGCTTTTGTATGAACTATATATTTGTGCGATCCCTTCAGAAAAATTTGAGCTTATTTAAACTCATTGGTATACACTATGTTTCCATTTTAATTATAACTACGTCGATATGCTTTGGTTACCATATATGTTAAACGACATATGTGCAACACTTCTTCAATTCAATGTACGCGTAGGGGCTCTAAATTGAAGTTTTAATTTCGTACGACGTACTTTAGCCGTATATAGGGTGACCCTGTATGTATATATAGTGTTCGTGTAGCTGTTGTACGAGGACAAAGGAAGCTGGAGAGTGACATTAATAAGTTTATATATTATGTTTAGTAGTAATGTTGCTAGATAATATAGTAGTATCCGATTGAATTTAGTAGTGAAGATCTCTTTTTCATCATTCTGTTTCCCAGCTTGAAGATTTAGTAGTGGAAACTGTGCTGCAACAGATGATCCCATTTACTTATGTCCCTAATGCTTATTTCTCTATATATATAATGTGCTAAAACTGTTGGTGCACAACACACTACACACTGGTCTGATCTTGCTAGTTATTGTACCAAAACCATTTAACACATGTATATATGTTGGTAAATTAAATCAGCTATTGATCTAATTGATTAATTAAAGGTTTGTCACCATTCCGGCGGGGTTTGAAACATGCATGTATATACGATTTGTCTAGATCAACGTTGCTCTTATTTATATTGTATATAACTCGGTTATCTCATTATCGAAGATAAGGAGTAGTATTTATATATAGATCGAAACTTAGGATGCCAAAGAAATGGGCACGGTTCGAAGATGATATAGGCCGGAAAGCGAGAGATCAGACCAGAGTGAGATGAAGGAATGAGAGTAGTATGTAATAACTAATTAGGCGTGAGTATGAAGAGCTTATATATAGCTAGCTGATCTGATTAGGTTGTGGTTGTGCTCTGAAATCGCTGAACAAGGTAATAAAGGGCGCTTGATACCCGACCAGGCCACCACGAATAATATGGTAACGTATACCAAAAGTGAAGATGCTGCAATATTTATTCCTTGTTGCAATAGGGGCTAAGTGGCATGGTCAATGCTGCACCTACACTTGACCCAACAATGTTACTCAAATTTTCTCACTGTCCTCCTCTAAGGCTCTAACTGGAACCAAAATATTGGTCTCGCATGCTTCTAATCAAGTTACTCGATCTCAAATCGTTTCAGTACTAATGCATTGTCGCAGTTATTATTGCATATGTCCATTTCTAATTTTGTTGTATGTATTATTGCATGCATCTCATTCCCCATGCATGATTATGGTGTGTTTGGTTCTCATTCCGTAATTGATGATCTACGTTTCTACAATTGGAGCAAAAGATGAGACTTTCGAATACGAATAATGATATTGTGACACACGAATTGTTCTACGAAGAGCTGGACCAGTATTTTCCTGAGATACATCCTTGGGGTCAAGGATGCTCTGAAGGGGAGGGTATTGATACAAACACTACTGCCGGGGTGGAATCAAACGCTAAATTGGAGTTCCTAGGTAGCACTAACAGTGGGTCAAAGAAACAGCTCATGAAGAGCAAGGGCAAATTGGTCATCTCTGCAATGAAATGCACTCACACCCATTCCTACCGTTACTTGGCTAGTATAAATAAGGAGTTTGGCTAGATAGTGAGGTATCTTGATTATGTTGTAAACCTGATTCTTGACCCTTCCCCAATTTCTTCTGATGTCTTTTCCCCTTTCTTCTATGTCTCATCCTCTTCTTTGTGTATCAAGCCATTGATATCAACACTATCCTTTTATTTTATCTTCCGAATTATTTCGTTTGTAACATGCACCCTCCGTCGCAGCTCAAACACCCCATGTAAAAAAAAAAAAAAAAACGATCCGATATCAGGGAGGGTGTACACATTAATCGATTAATCAAAATTCCAAAAAGATTGTATGGTGAGTGAGCAAAAACTCTTATCTACTTCACTATATATTGTTTTGGAACTTCGATAAGACGATTAGTGTGTACCACCCTTGTCAACACAAGAGTATTTTTTATACGAAGTGTTTGAGCTGGGATGGAGGGAGGAGTATTGAATAAATAAAAAAAAAACAAGGAATCATTCTAATAAAATCAAGTCACCTAAATTGAATCTCAAATCACTTTAATTGAATCAAATCATGAGGGATTCCAAACGGTTCAATAAGAATTGAAGTGACTTAATTCCAAACATCAACAAAAGTAGTACACCAAGGATGTCCATGACAAGTAATTAACAAATAAATATAAAGACAAACGTATCAATAAGAAATTCTAAGAGAAGGCTGACCTGAACTTGGGCGGTGCACAAATCAATCAATTATCACTCACGATCGAAACACGTTCACGATTAAATTAACCAACAAAGGGAACAATATAGGTTTCCGTTAAGTGTCGACTCCACGCCAACATGCTATTGACGTTTAGGTAACGCGGGGGACGAGTATTAATTTTTTTTTTTTGTCTTTCGAGGCACCTTAAAGTCTTTAGGGTGAATAACTTCTATAACTTGTTTTCCTTTTTTTTTTCTTATCGTTTGGGCCGGGGTTTAAACGTGTTATTCTTTATTGTTTGGGGTTTGGAGTTTGGACTAACGAAAGTTAACCCAGAATCCCAGATGAACTTGATCTTTCCCATTTCGACCCTAACTTTTGCCTAGACCGTTTGCTCAAACCCTAACATCGTTAGTTAGCCCCTACCATGTTGAGTATCACACTTGAAATACTCGATACTTTTGGAAATTATCCCTAAAGAAAATGAAACATTGAACCCTGAAGTGGGAATGAGGATTCTGTGAATGGGGCAGAGGATCTCCACTCCTAAAGTGGTATAGTTCATTCCAAATCAAAAGTCATGCCCTTATGGAAATATGGGGGGCCAGCAAGCAATTCTTGTGCTAATATGTGACAAAAGTCGAGAGTTCACAGGTGGATCCTATACATAAATGAGTCTTGAGATTAACGAGATACATTATAATATGTAAAGAGTAGTATTTTACGGATCCATAATTGAAAATACTAATATTCGAAAAACAAAAACAACCTAGTCGGTATGGTACAACATTATTGTGTACACCATTGAGTCAATTCAATATGCATTGGTAAGATTTGAAGGGTCGGTTCAATTTGGAGAAGTCAAAAGTTAAGCAAATTATAGCTACTTGCATTGTTATTTTCAGGTACATGTGCGTGGCACACTAGGTGAACTGCAAATAATAACTAACAAATCAGAATCTACGAAATTAAAGTACATGTAAAAAAAAGAAAAAAGAAAAAAAAGAGAGATCTGCGTGTAAAAAGACATGAAAAAATGGGAGGACTATATTATAGAAAGTCACCTAGCAATCAAATTGAAAACAAATTACCTCATTTATCGGTTAACCATTCTTCAAGGATTTTTCTTTTCTTCTCTCAATCTTGCTTCTCACACCCTCCCCCCTTCCTCTCTTCCATCCCACAATTCTCTCACTTTCCTCCTCTAACTGAAACCAAAATATTGGTTTTGCATGCTTCTGATCACGTTACTTGATCTCAAATAATTTCGGTACTAAGAAATTGTCGCAGATATTGCTTGCGCATTTCCAAGTTTGTTGTATGTATTATTGCATGCATCCACATGCATGATTATGGTGTTTTTGGTTCTCATTCTTTAATTGATGATCTACGTGTGTTGACGATTTGAAACCGGGATAATGCTTAAAAGTGATAGATCATCTACATTATCGAGGTTGCTATGGACTTGATTCTTGAGAAGTTGAATGGGACTACATTGATAGAATATAATGGGCATGCTGTCGAAGTATTTTGTCAGAAAAAATCCAAAAATCATCCCTTTTCACTTCTTGAGGGCACTGGTCCTCTTGATTTCTCCTTCACAAATCTTTTATTAGAAATGTCGTTAGTTCTTATTCTTAGCCATGTAATGCGCTTCCTCTTGAAGCCTCTTAGACAACCCAAGGTCATCTCCGATGTCCTGGTAAGTTCTTCGTGTGCCCCTTTTATATTCCATAGTTTTATTTGACGTGCATGATTATGGTCCGCCGTTAGACTTGAGTGCGTGACACATGTGTTACACTCGTTATATCTAGTATATTCAACTTGTTTGCAATTCGATATCTCATTTTTTTTTTTTTCAGTTTCAGTTCTCTCAATTTGAAAATGAAATATAGTTTATGATAGAAAACAAAATAACGTGATTAATTTTGAGTTTTAGTGTTGCATACATTTGATTATATGAATTGTATAGAAATAAACAAACGATTTGAAGTTAGTTTTACGTGGGATTCAAGTGATTAAATTGCAAACATTCGAGGATATACTAAATGAGAAATTATTTTGTAGGCGGGGATAATCCTTGGACCGTCAGTGCTAGGGCACAACAAGAAATACGCACAAGCAGTGATCCCAGAAAACTCGAGATACGTAATACAAAACATTGGAATAATGGGGTTCTTGTTTTGGATTTTTGTGACCGGGGTAAAAATGGATTTAGCCGTAGTTACCAAGGCTGGTAAAAAACATTGGGTAATAGCAATAGCAGGGGTGGCAATTCCCCACATTATAGTATGGATACTAGCACTATTATTAAGAGAATACATGGATGAAGATATGAGAAAACTTTCTTCAATCGGAGGGGTAATTTCAGCTGTTATTATTACCACATTCCCGGTTATTTACTCCATCCTAAAGGACATGCAACTCCTTAGCTCAGAACTCGGCCGAGTCGCCTTATTAACGGTAATCATCAGTGATCTCTTGGGGATTAGTATTATTGTTGCATTCGAAGCAATTAAACAAGCCGATGTTAAAGGGATTAACGCGTTGTATTACATATTATCGGTATTCGCCTTAAGTGGAGTAGTAATGGGGGGTGTACCACACGTTATGAATTGGATTAATAAGCAAAGTGTTGAAGGTAAACCTGTTGAACAAGTTTACATAACGGGTATTTTACTAGGAGTCTTTGTAATTGGGTTTACAACTGATTTTATCGGAGCCGCTATTGGAAATGGGCCGCTTTGGCTTGGGCTTGCTATACCCGATGGGCCTACAATTGGAGCAACAATTGTGCAAAAAAGTGAGACTTTCATGAACCATATTCTGATGCCATTTTCGTATGCTACAATTGGGCTTAAGACTGACGTTTACGCTATGAGTGAGTGTTGGTCTTGTTTGGGCCCACTTTTTGCTATGGCTGTTATGGGCTTTGTTGCGAAGATGGTTATAGTTGTTATGGCGGCCCGGTTCATGGACATGCCTTATCGAGACTCCTTTGTGTTGGGCCTTATGCTTAGTCTCAGAGGTCAAATGGAGTTCTTTCTTTATCTCCATTGGATGGACCTGAAGGTACGCGCATTCTCGCTAAAAAGTACGTTAACATTCCAAGAAAACGGAGGAAATGTTCATTTCATTTCGAATGAGTATACCGCTTCAGTATCGATTAATGTACTCGTACTAACATGGGATGAATGTTTTTGTGTATGCAGATGATACGGACTCCATCTTTCTCAATGATGGTAATTTTAACGGTCATAGTGACAAGTATAGTAAGCCCAATAATCAGCCTCTTATACGATCCAACAAGGCCGTACATGACCAACAAAAAGAGAACCGTACAACACACGATGCAAGAGTCTGAACTACGAATATTGGCTTGTATTTACGAGCAAGAGAGCGTAGCAAACGTATTCACCCTCTTGGACGTCACAAACCCGACCACAACCAACCCGTTCACGGTATTCGCTCTCTATCTCGTCGAGCTCGTAGGCCGAGCAGCACCCGTATTCATCGACCACACAAACCAATACGAGTACTGGGACTCGAACAATGAGGCCATCCATACAGCATTAAACATATACGAAGAGGCTCGTACGGACCAAGTAAAGATAAATCTTTACACAAGTGTAACACCACTGAGAACAATGTACCAAGACATTTGTGAGCTTGCCTTGGTAAACAAAGTGTCCTTCGTATTACTACCGTTTCATAAAAAATGTTTAGCGGGTCGTACCGGAGACAGTATCGGAGTAATACGTCCTGGCGTACAATCAATCAATGCTAATACATTGTCACACGCGCCATGCTCCGTAGGAATCTTAGCGTGTAAGGACGCGTCAAGATGGGCCGTATTACCCCGTAGTGGTAATAATAATAATAATACCCGACGGGTAAAACGTCAATTTGCAATGTTATTCTTAGGTGGGCCGGATGCTCGTGAGGCCCTCTCGATGGCGGACCGAATGGTGGGCCACCCGGACGTGTCATTAATTGTAATTCGATTTTTATCGAACGATTATAGAGGTGATGACGAGTCGGAGAGAAAGTTAGATGACGGGGTTGTAACGTGGTTTTGGGTTAAGAATGAGCATAATGAAAAAGTGTTGTACAAGGAAGTGGTTGTCGCTACCGGGTTACAGACCGTCTCGGCAATACAATCGTTAAACGATTCTACGGCAATCGATTTGTGGATTGTAGGGAGGAAACATGGGATTAATCCGGCATTGTTGGAAGGATTGTCGAATTGGAGTGAAAATCCGGAGCTAGGACTTATAGGTGATTTTTTGGTGTCTACGGATTTTAATACGTCGTCTTCAGTGTTAGTAGTGCAACAACAAGTTTTAAGAGATCAACGTGCCACTCCTTGGATTTGTATAGATATTTAGCGTATTGTTCACTTAGTGTAGGTGTAATCTTAGGGCGCGGTCGTTATCATTGTATGCTGGTGGTTTCCACTTTTTTTTTGTATCCTTAATGTTAGTTTAATAAGGTGGAGTTGATATTTTTACGTGGTTTATAAAAATGGAAACCCAGATAACCGAAAATCACATTATCCTTTGTTTCACAAATTCGACTTTCGATGAAGTAACTCTATTCATGTTTGCTAAAAAAACACGCATATTATCAATGCTAACTAAACACATAGGTCCTCCATATGCCATATCGTGACTCAATTTGCATAATTGCATGGTCGTTAAATCGATTTAAAACTACGTGTAATTCGTTATATTGATCATACTTAAAGATAGGATTCAGTTCATATGAGAACTCTACCTTCTATGGGAACCATGAGAACCCCTACTAGCCATTAGATCTGAAAATCAAAGGTTGAGATTACATTCTTTTTCCCTTCTTTTTTTTCCTCTCCCCCTACCTGCTTTCTCTATCCTCCCTGCGTACCAGCGTCCACCACCATTACCGACCACCGTCAGTAGCACCTACCACGCAGAGACTCCTAGATTCCACCACCATTTGGCCGCTCGTGGTGGCGCGACGTCATCCCACCACCCCATCTACCACGACCCGCTACCCGCCACCTCAATTTCTCTATCCACAAGCATATCACGACTACGACTACCTCCATTTTTATTGACGCGCGCCGCCACTCTGGCCCACGCTGCCACTCGTACGAGCGTCTCCGCGAAGCATATGGCGGGTCGAAGCCGGATGTGACCCTATTCGACCTCTGAAGAAACACGCACAGAAAGGGGTTTTATAGAGGTTCATTCATCTTAATCTAATTGCACAATTCAAACATGGAGTAGGTACATTGCAAATCACCCAATTGTTCATTTTAAAAGAACAAGATGTTCATTTAGAAGTTTTGAATGTACATTTTTAAGGAAAATTTTTCTGCGTAATACAACTAGTACTGCGAATCAAGAATGGTAGCATCCTAATTGTGCTTTTCATTGTACCTAGATGTACCTTTTATTGTAACTATATGTACATCTTACTGTACCGCCGGAATCGATCGTTTTTGGCCGGAATAAGAGAAATATGGAAGAGAAGAAATTTTGGGAGAGAGAAAAATGGGGGACGAAGATGAGGAGGTGGGGTGGCGGGGGTGGGGGTTCTGGCTCGCGCTGTGAAGACGGTCCATATGGTTCTGTCGGTTCCGGGTTACGTGGCGGCGCGAGCAGGTGGCGGTGGCTGGGTAGGTGGCGGGAGGTGGGATCGGGTTGGGGAAGGGGATGGGGATGGGGGAGGAGAGAGAAAACTGATTGGGTGGGTTTTTTTGTTTTTGTTTTTAGAATTTAACTTTACCCACAATTAAAGTGTTCTCACGGTTCTCATGGGAACAAGTGTTCTCATAAGAACTGAACCCCTTAAAGATATATTATATCGGCGATGTTACCCAAAAAAAATGTTGCGAACATAGAAGTGGGACTAACATCAGGAAAGTTGGCCCATTAGCCATTTTGTTACGGGCCTGCCCGGCCCGGCCCGGCTCAAAATTTACAATTGGTGCAAAATTTTCACACCTTTTTTCTTTTGCCGAGAAATGAAAATTGTCACAAAATTCCTAAAACTTAACAAGTGCGAAAATCAGTTGGGAGTTGTTAAGTGCTCGTTTGGTATCGGTTTTGGTTTTTGTTTCGGGACTAACGAACCCGAACTTTCAGTAAGTTTACGGTTCGAAGAATATTCCGGCGATGGAGGAAGAAACGTCCGGCTCAGTCCGGCGAGTATCGACGAGGTCTCGTAAAGTCGCGTCTAGAATGGTGGCAGCTCTTGCCAGCTCAGACAACCGAACTCAGGTTTACTTCAACTTAGAATCTTCTTCTACAAGTTTGATTATTTTTGGGGGTAAAATTAGAGTAATTGAAACAATTCTTGTTGAATGATTTGATTGTAAATTAGGCAGCTTTAGCAAGGCTTGAAGCTCTAGAAAACGACAATGCTGGAATCGAAACTGTGGAAATCAACGACGATGGTGACGCTTCGCTTGATGATGATGATGAAGGTTAGAATGTTTATCTCATTAATTTTATCTTAATTAATGTTAATTTAGTTGTAAACAATGCTTAATTATGATTTTTTTTGTTGGGTTGTTTTTACTGTTGAGTGTGAATTGGTAAATTGTGAATTTATGAATTATGATGATGATGATGTTAAAGGTTGGGATTTGTGGTGAATTATGGTTAATTGAGTGTATGATTGCGTAAATTGGAAGATTGATGTTGAAAGGTTGGAACTTGATATACGTACCTTGTGTGGATGTTCAATCCAGTTCTAATGGTTGGGATTTGTGGTGAATTATAGTGAATTCATTGTTTGATTGCGTAATTTGGAAGATTTATATTGAAAGATTGGAACTTGATATACGTACTTGTTTGTGGATGTTTATATATGTAGCTTATGTACAAAAGAAGCAATCCTTGAGTATGAAGAGGAAAACACGGCAGGGTAAAGCAAGGGAGAATGCGAGGAAGGCTCCGAAATCGTTTCTCGAGCTCGTTCAAGAGGTGAGGATTGGATTGGAAAAGAATAGAGTGCTAAATGTTGGGTTTTTGAATTAAGTTGTGGTTGGAGTTTGAGTTGTGAAATGTTAATGTGGTTGTGATTTAGCTTGTAAAGATGTTTGCTTTTTTGTTATGGTGGAAACAGGCGAATTTGGAGTCTTTGCCTCCTCATGTGCCTACATATCTGAGGGCTGCTGTTGGACCTCCGAGCTCTACATGTCGCCGCAATTTCTGTACAGTTTGTGGGTTCAATGCAAATTATACTTGTGTGAGGTGTGGGACACGGTTCTGTTGTAAACGGTGCCAAAACATTCACAATGATACCCGTTGTCTGAAATTCGTTGCTTGAATTACTAGTAGGCGCAGCTTGTTGCTAAGAATTGTGTAAGTCTCGATACCTTGTACTCTAAAGAAATTTATCTAGTGAAGAAGCTTTGTGATGGTTGTTAAATCTCTTATCCCTGTGGCTTTGTGTTTGGTGCTTTTGTTTCTTTTCATTTGCTGAGTTTCTTATGTTTCCGTCAACTGGTATCTGTTCCTTTTGACTCCTTGAATTGTGATAAGAGTAAGATGAGTTACATAAGTGAAATGAGAGGGGAAAGTTTAAGACTTAATTTAGTGTGGCAAACTTCTTGCATTCAAAACAATAACTTTACAAGGACATCTTAAAATACACATGATTAAAGGGTACATTAATTCCGGATGAAAAACATCTATTAGGTTTCATTCATTCTCAAACTTGTGTAACTTGAAAGCTTTACTATAATCAACATTGAGGGAGATCTGGTGGAGGACCCTCTATTGTCTCTAGTTCACCAACTCCATTCTCGACTATGAAGACCATAGCCAGACCCCAGCCAATATGAACATCAAGGTGACAATGCATCAGCCAAACTCCTGTTTGAGTTTTCAAGAAAAAAGAGAGGAAGATTAGCATTGTCATTTTCCAGGAGTAAGATAGCCAAAAAAAATAACAATAATGGACAATGTGCAAAAAAGTAATTAACATTAGATTTTTGGTGTATTACCTGGATTATCGGCCACAAATCGAATGGCAACCCATCCTCCTGGTGTTGTGCCAATTGTGTTTCTTACTGGTGGATCAACCAGATTAAACCTTGCTGGATCTGTTCTTGGATTGAAGTTGCCTTTTCCAGTTCCAACGACAAAGAAGTGATAGCCATGAAGATGCATTGGGTGGTCCTCAATCGTGGAGATATTTGTGTTTTGTAGAACAATTTGTACAGTGGATCCAAACTTTAGCTTGTATGCTTTAGTCCCCCGAACAGGTGTCCACAACCCTCTGGGTACATTGCCAGTGTAATCAAATTGCACTGGGGGCACTGGAGGGAAGTCTGTTGTGAAGATTCCCGGAGTATTTTGGTACAATGCTTGCAATATGGAATTCCTTTTCGGCAGTACGAAAGATTGATTGTTCATGCTCGCTGCGAACCTAGTGTTGTTAGGGGCTTGACATCTGACGTTTGGACCGGGGCAGTTAATTACTCCCAGTCCAATAGTGAAAAATAGGTTTTCATCTATGACCAGTGGAACTTTCCCCTTTGAGTTAAGGCCTCTGAGCTGGGCAGTGAATGCATTTGCAGTGTTGGTGTCATTCCAGACCGGTAGTCGTGGAAGTAACGGTCTGGATTGGCTATTGGTTTTAGTGTTACCAGACTTGTATTCAAGAATTGCAGTTGTGGTGGTATTGTCAAAGGCTACTCCAGGAGCACTGGCATAGGCTGTAGCAGCCATGTAGTAACGTCCTGGTGGTTGATTAGCAGTGACCAAGACGTTGGTTGTCTGACCTGGTCCTATCATGATGACATTGGTGGTAAAGGGCTTATGATAAGCTGCATCAGCCTCTACAACTGTCATTTGGTGGTTAGCAATTGAAAAAAACAGCTGGTTATTGAGTGCAGCGTTGATGATGCGGAGAAGAATCGTCTCACCAGCTTGCACTGGGAATATTGTTGTACCTGCATGGCAGTCAAGGCAGTGATAATGTCAAGCTCCTATTCAGGTAAAATTAACTTTCATCAGTTTTACACAAGCTTTCTTTTCTTAATCACTCTATTTATACCGGCTTTTTGATCTGTTTATCCTCTATTTACACCCGGTTAGGCAGTTTAAAGTGCTTTATGTAAGGAGAGATGGGGAGAATAGTATGTAGATGGAACCTGTGCTAGAACATCTGTAGAGAGCACCAGGTTGACCATTAATAGTATATGCGTCAGAGATATTTGGAGCTGCTCCTGTTATAATAGATTGTCGAAGGACATGCATTGGGTCTCTGTTCCACCATTCCCCTGTCAAAACAAGTCTAAATGTCATTTCATGTTTCTTTTATCTTCACATAATGACATATATGAATTATGATAGCACTGGCATGTCGTAGTGTTGTACGTATTCAAGTTACCTAGAAGAACTGGATATTCGCTTGCAGGCTTTGGAAAGGGGTATGAAGATCCCAGCTTAGGGTACATAATAAAAGCCCCATATACAGTGGCTCTCAACCATTTGCTGTGAGCATGCCACCAGAGAGTACCTTCCTGGTTTTCTATTGCGAACCTGTATGTGTAGGTTCCTCCTGGTTTTATTGGGCATTGTGTTATGTATTCAGGTCCATCCGCCCATGGTGTCCTCATTTGACGAAGTCCATGCCTGAGTCAGTTATCAGTAATGTAAAATTAGGAACACATAAGATTTGTCATAACTCATAAGCTCACATTAAGGTGTATACGAGTGTTGTGATCGTAGGGAGAGATGCATAGTTAGTTTTCATTTACCAGTGCAGACTGATAGCGTATTTGCCTGTATTGGTAGCCTTGATGACTACGTTGTCGCCATTGCGCACCTCTATGGTTGGCCCTGGGTACTGACCATTCACTGTCATAACATGCTGGGTCGTGCACAGCCTACTCACTGGCGTTGGTTTAATCTGTTAAGCAAAATATGAAAGAAGATTAGGATGGAGCGCAGCTATTAAGCTATATGTGCATGAGTAGAAACCTTGCTCGGAATCGACATACCTCAAAGTTGTAGAAATGGGTTTCTGCATTTGCTAGACAGGCTGCAAAAGCAAAGAGCATGGAGAATCCTAGGAAGAGACCACATTTTATGTTGTGCAACTCCATGTTTCTTGTGTTGTTACTCTGTGTGTTGTGACTTGTTGTACTAAGAAGTAGAGTTGGGTATTTATACATTTACGATAACCTAATACCCTATTTGTTTATGAATTAATATTGAAATTATAGCTATTCGTAAATGGATTTTTTTTGCAGAGTAGTTTTACAGTTATACTCAAGATTTGGTGCACCCACTTAGCTTAGTTAGTATTCTTAATTAAATAATAATATATTCTTAATTACTATTAAGGTCGACCATTACGCTAAGTATACCTTTTATCCACAGTAGTATCGTATATATTTCATCTGGAAGTGGTATATTTTTTTTTCTTTTTACTATCTTCTGTACGTGTGCAGTAATACCGGTGACTTTTGTGGGTTTGAAGTATAGATGAACTCGATTTCACCCCTACTGAGCCCCGATAAAGGAGGAGATTTGCGTTAGTCCATCAGATAATGTATGTCCGTGAACATAAAACTTGATTTAAGTCTTTTGGATATCAATGAAAATTCAGATTATGTTGTTCATATGTCAATTTACTCGGAGAATTAGCAACCTTAATCATATTCGTGTTATGCATAGTGGCAATGATTGTGGGGTTAAATTTGTTAATTTGGTAGTGTTTAGTTGACCAAGCAGATTTAGAAATAAGGCTACCCAATGAGAAGAATCACTTGGGAATCGTTCTGGTTTTGGTAACTCAGCAACCTCCAACAATGTTGTATAGTGACCACTGTTGTATAGGACATTAGACGTGCGCACATAAGACATAACTGAGCAGGTTTCGATCATATAAACAACGATGTCGATGAAATGAGTATATCATTTCTGATATCCCTCCATTAGTAACTCTAGTTATGCTGTGTTATTTCAGTTCAATTCAACTCGGTTTAGTTCAATTAAGAATATATTGTCGTTCGTACAAATCGCTCCTGTAAAATTTTCGCATAATCAAGTTTTGTGCAGTAAAGTACAGCTATATGACATTTGAATGTTGTAGATTGCAACAAAATCAAACAAATGTACACCTACCATCACCCACAAAAGAGCAGGTTTAGAAGTATAGCAGTACATTAGTTGGTTATGGGAAGCTCAAGTTCGTTAAAAATTGGAGATTACGTCTTAATCATGGAGTTGAAACAGAACAACTAAACTATAACACATGCTTTTTTTTTTTCTTTTTAGAAATAAATGTGGCAAAATTAGTCAAAACTCAAAAGAATTTAACAAGTCAAGAACTAATAATCTTTCTATGTTGAACAGTTGAACTTGAAATTTCTTGCAAACGTTGTTAGAAGAGTTGAGTCTTGAGTACGTTTGAAATGAACTGAGGATCTTTTTAACTGCTACGCGTTGTTTGGCGAGGCATGTCCAAAATTTCAACTCATGTAAAGAAGCTTGGACTAACCTTATAGGACTTTTTTCTTCTCTGTGTTTTGACATTTTGCTTCCTAGTATCCAACAGTCCTAACTCATAGTGATGAGTTGGCGAATATTTTATACAGCACATTGAGATGTTAGCCGACCCCAGATCATTTACGGAGTCTCATAAATCATATTCCATACAGAAATCGTCCAAGCATTTGATTTATGCCCTTAAAACTTGCACATATGACCTTGTATTCCTGTTCTTCTGTGTTAATGCTACTGCAGTATGGACTACAGCAAATTTCGAATTATGGATACTTTGCCTTTGATTTTAGCCAGGGTGATTGTGATAATTGACGTTATATGATGTACTAAGTTACTAACAATAGAGTCTTAGTTTCGAAACAATTTAGGGTCGGCTACAAAAGACGTGGAATATAGTATGATCAAAGAAGAAAGTATTCATAGACATAAAATTTACAATGCACTCTCTTTGCAATACAAACTAGATCAAACTAACAAGATCATCAGCCTAATGGATCTGAATCTTCTTGTACAAGTAGGAGAATGAAGGAAATGGATTTTTACACACACAAACAAAAAAGTAAGTCTAATCTTTCATATGACTTGTTCAACTGGACACTTCTTCCTGATAAAAATCTGATATGAATCTGAAATGCTCAACAACAGTTAACATTGAGGGAGATCAACTGGTGGTGACTCGATAGACTGGAGTACACCAACGCCGTTCTCAACCAGAAAGACCATAGCCAAACCCCAGGTAAGATGAAGATCAATGTGACAGTGCAGAAACCACACCCCTGTACAACAAAGAGAACATACAGAGTTTAGAGATATGGCAATGAAAAGCTAAGAAACAGTAGTAAAAATGGGATGAAATAAGTTTACAGCTCAATTTTTACCAGGGTTATCAGCCACAAATCGGATGGCAACCCAGCCACCAGGTGATGTTCCAATGGTATTCCTTGCAGGTGGGTCGACGAGATTAAACTTGGCAGGGTCTTTACTCGGATCAAAGTTACCTTTACCCGTACCAATGACAAAGAAATGGTAACCATGAAGATGCATAGGGTGGTCTTCAACTGTAAATATACTAGTGTCTTGAAATATGAGCTGTACAGTAGCTCCGAACTTCAACCTGTACACTTTAGTCGCCTTTATAGGTGTCCATAAAGCTCTGCTGACATTTCCGGTATAATCAAACTGCACCGGAGGCACTGGAGGGAAATCTGTAGTGAAGACACCAGGAGTATTCTGATACAAAGCTTGCAGTATAGAGTTCCTTTTAGGCGGTACATAAGATATGTTGTTGATACTAGCAGCAAATCTGGAGTTGTTAGGGGCTTGGCACATAGGACTTGGACGCGTGCAGTTGATCAATCCGAGACCAGCAGTGAAGAATAGGTTCTCATCAATCTCGAGTGGGACCTTTCCCTTGGAATTCAGGCCTCTGAACTGAGCTGTAAATGTAGTTGCAGTGTTGGTGTCATTCCATGCCGGTAATCTTGGAAGGATGGGACTTAAATTAATTCCTGTTTTAGGTTTACAAGCAGCAGACTTGTATTCGAGGACTGCAGTTCCGGTGGTGTTGTCAAAGGCAACACCAGGAGCACTGGCATAGGCTGTTGCTCCCATGTAGTAGCGGCCTTGTGGTTGATTAGCAGTGACCAGGACATTGGTTGTTTGTCCTGGTCCAATCATTACGACATTGGTGGTAAAGGGCTTGGTGTAAGCTGCATCTGCTTCCACAACTATCATCTGATGGTTGGCAATTGCGAAAAAGATTTGCTGGTTGAGTGCAGAGTTGATGATCCTAAGTAGAATTGTCTCACCAGCTTCTACAGGGAATTTTGTTGTGCCTGCACAGTTGTTATATTTGTTACGATTGAAGGTAATCCTATAACTATATTGTTTATTCCATGGAACGGTTTGTCGATGAGAACATTGTGTCTGTTGATAACATAAACCAATTTATTTGCTGAGAACTTGAATTTGACAGCAGTTTTAGGTCTATCTGTGACCAGTGCAATAAAACTACTGTTGCTGTGATATTGAATTACAAAAACTATGTGGCACATTTTACTTTGACGTGTCTGCGTATATAATTTTGTTAAATATGGAAACTGATGGTCTAAGCCATACCTTTTGTAGAGCATGGATAGAGATCACCAGGTTCACCATTGATGACATAGGCATCAGACACATTCGGAGCTACTCCTGTAGTAAGGGCCTGTTGGAGCAGATTCATCGAATCTCTGTTCCACCATTCCGCTGCTCAACACCAGTTCAGACATTAATCTTTGATCATATTCTTATAATCATCAGCCAATATAAGTAGTTACAGGCAGTACCTAGAACAACAGGATATTCTCTTGCAGGCTTTGGAAAAGGATATGAAGATCCGAGCTTGGGGTAGATTATAAGAGCACCATATACTGTCATTCTTAGCCACTTGCTGTGAGCATGCCACCAGAAGGTCCCTTCTTGGTCTTCAATGGTGTATCGGTATGTATAAGTTCCTCCTGGTCTGATCGGACACTGTGTAACATATTCAGGTCCATCTGCCCACGGTGTTCTCATCTGACGAATGCCATGCCTACCAATATGGGAACATTATTGTTGGTAAAGGTTGACTGATGCAAGTACTTGCATGTCCTAGACACCTGAATTTTCAATGTGACAAAACTTTCAAGTATATGTTGACTCACCAATGAAGAGTTATATTGTATTTGCCAGCATTCTTGACTCTGATGACCAGGGTGTCCCCATTGCGTGCCTCCAGAGTCGGCCCTGGATACTGTCCATTTACTGTAAGGATGTTACGAGTTTTGCACAGCCTCGTCACTGGCGTCTCTTGAACCTGTTACATTCCCACAAACCTGTTACAAACTTACAATCCCACAAATATTGGCCATTTATCAAAACAGATTCATCAAAGTATGCTCATACTGTCAGACATGGGAAGTTGAATTATTAAACTTACAACAAAGTCATGATATTGAGTAGCAGCATCAGCTAAACATGCTCCAAACACGAATAAAACGAGCAAAACAAGGAATCGGCAGCAAGATTTTGTGCTTGGATGCATCTCCATCTTGCTGCCGCTTTTGCGAGAGTGAAGCTTTTGTAGGTTTATCTTGGAAGTACGAGGACAAGTGTTGGGAATATATAGTACAAGAATAAGCAGAGTGATGACCAAAGTAAGATACTGCATCTTAACAGATGCATTTCAACAAACATGGCGCAACATTCAGTTTTGTTAACCATAAAGATGATTTGTTGCACCCACCTTCCCTAACAAGTTACTTGAATGTGTACCTCTGTGCTTTGATTGGCTACATGAATTAAAGTGTCCGTCTTTCGTGATTCGTCGTTACAGAAACAAGTCCAACTGATATGAGCCCGTGCCCGTGGAACAAGTCCCAGCTCCCAAGTACACGAGAATATCTAGGCCCTTAGTATGGGCATAGGTCGTGCATCTCAGGGACGGCTCCATGTTCGTCACTGTCGCCTACCCATCTCCCCAAATCAGGACCAACGTCCCGCAGAACCCGGGTTCACAAATCAGGTAGTCCTAGGGTGTCTATGAGCTTATGATATGTGTAACACATTTACCACTGACGAAATTATTTGCATTGCAATCATGGTCCAGGGACAACAATCTCTATAACTCGTCCAGAAAAAAAAATCCTCTGTTATCTGTACAGGGACAGCTAAACTAGCTAGCTGCACCTGTCCGGATCATCCCAGTCTGCCCACATAGTACATGCTTGAAGCTTCCAGAGTAAACCATCAGTCGATAATCGATAATTAGCTAGCAACTGAGATAACTCAAGTAAAAAACTTCAGATAAAAATACTTGAGCCTGCAACACTTCTCATCAACAAAGCACAAGACTGTAAAAACTACTAGAGAGTTGAAAACAGAGACCTTAGTAAAAATCAGACTCAGATGGGTCTGTGCAATGCCTCGTTATACTAAAACGCTACAAAATTCGTATAAGAAGCGAAGCTACAAACATTCCCCTGTATGTACTAGAAATTAAAATCATTGTTATATCTAATGTACATGATGAAAACTCAGTACTTCCAAAGTTCCAACAGAGCAGAACACTTTAATAAGATGAGAAAACTTGGGGACTGTAAATTAGCAGGTGCCGCTCGGTTCCTGAAGCACACTATCAAAGGAATGAAAGAATAAACGCACTCCTGCTACAAGAGTATGAGCAATGGAAGACTCGGTGAGCCGAGTCGAGTTGACATAGCCACCCATAATCACACTGGATTACTGGAATTACCAATTACAACCAGCTGTCATCAGTTAACTCACATACAGCAAACCTACATCTGCTGCTTCAGTTTCTCCAACAACTTCAGTTTCGAGTCACAAATCTGCAGAAATTCTGACAGCATTTTACATTGGCTGTTTACCATCTTCCTGGCAACATCTGCAGGGCTCCACGACTTAATAGCTTGGAAGATTCTTTCGCCGAGTTCAATTTCATCTGCAACAGATACTGAATTTTCAAGAACCCGGAATACCTGTCCCGGGCCTTCATTTGTGTTTCTTACAATAGAGGACATCATCTGGTCCATTGCTTCATTTTCCTTTTTGTTGATCTCTTCTTTCAACCATTTTGCCACCACTTCAACAGTGCTCTGAATGGACAACACTGAGTCTCTAATTGCCTGAGAGATTAGTGAATTTGAACTGTCTGCAGATCCACCTTTCTTTTTCTTCTTGCCACAAGGAAGTGATGAACGAATATAAGACTGAAGAACAAGGCAATGCCATGCCACGGGTTCTGTAACTAGCTGTACAAGCACTGGTAGATCACTTCCTGGAGAACATTCCAAAGGACCTGATGTTCTGACCTTCTGTATTACACACTTATGTAGCAACGAATTTACTATATGCCATGCAGCTGAAGATCCTTTGCTCTCGGGAAGTACAGAATTATGGGAACTCAGGCTCCATGCGTTGAGAAACACACCAAAGCTCACCCATTCTATCAAGTCAGATCCAAAAGCCTGACAACATCACAAATTAGTACAAATTAGTGAATCCTACAAAAAAAAAGGCGAGAGATAAGGTGAACTAGACACAAATAAAAGGCCAAATTAGATACAGGAGCAAAAGAGGTGTTCATGATGCCCCAGCTGTGAGAAACGTAAAAACCCACAGCTCAAGACAAATGAAGCTATAGCACTTAAATGACGATAGAGGGTGATTAGACCTCCCCAACTCCAGCAGTGAGGATCTGAACTGAATGAAGGGTGCTCCAAATTTTTGGGACTGCTTGTTCATAGGACAAGATCATAAATTGAAGAGATGTAGGTGCCTTCAAGAAAAAACTATTTTTTTGCACAAGCATTAGGCTTTGTAACTATTTCAGAGCCACGGGAAACCTTGTCCTAAATTGCTTCATTATTGCAATTACTGAATTGTTCTAAAAATGAAGAGGTGCATGCTAGTATATGAATCAGACACCAACCAGAGAAAAAAAAAGGCAGTATGAATCAATTAATAGCTATGAATTTAAGAAGAAATTTGCATAGCACACCTCCAAAGGTTTTTCACTCTCAGCAGCATCAAGCACAACTTTTATCGCATCATCTAAAGAAAGTCCTAGAGTCTTGGCATAGAGCTCTAGCAAAGATTTCATCTCCAGACAGAAGCTAGATTCAGATGCAGAACCATTGGCTTCGATGTTCCCCTTTGAGGAGGTTGAGACACACTGAACAGACAGATAGATCAGCCGAGGCAGGAAAGATCTCTTTTGAACAACCTTCTGCACGCCTGTTGCCCAGATTCTTTGAAAAGTTTGCTGTGCAGTTCATAAGTTCAAAACCTTCATCAGACGGAATATTAAATGGAACAAGAAAAAAGCATGCTGCGGGAAAAATCACAAGTTAATACCGAAGAAGAGACTAAATCTATTACCGGGTGTTCCCTAGGATGACAAAGTTCTTCAAAGGGTCCTGCAAGACAAAGCATTTATCAAAAGTCAAAACACAAGAAATTCTATTTCATTAGGTACATCTAGAACCATCCATCCAGAAGTTACACAATTACCTTGTGAAGAGAGGAAAACTAAAAAAATGCAAAGGAGCCAAGAAAGCCAGAGAAAATGACATCCTATTAAGTACACATCTCAAAATACCACAAGCGCCAAGTACAAAGTACCTTTCTAAAAAATCACAAAATTATTTCGTTATGCTAATAGAAAATGGAGACCTAGTCTATTTATCACTTACCAATTTGCATCAAATCTTAAAACAAAAGGTCGTAATGCAAAAGAAGGGCCTCTAGTAGTAAAGACAGCAGGTTTCACTCACCTACTAGATAATTCTTTACTGGTGTTGGCGTCCACCAAGGTCGTAACTTAAAATCTTCATTGTATGTCAAAGAGTTACACGATGTCTCACTTGCAAGCTCGACAAGTTGAGTTCCACACTTCAGTCTTTCAAAAACACTCTGAGAGGAAAATAATGCACTTTTTCAATTATAAAGACACTATCAGTCGACCATATAGTTGCACATGTACTGCAAGAACTATTACCTCTTCCTCCTCCAAATTATCGCCTTTCTCTTTCAACCTTAGTATAGCTGATTCCACTCTTGCAAACAGGTATTGGTTAGAGTGTTGCATTCGCTCTTTGAATTGTACAAACTCAATCACCTGATAAATGAGAAGCAAAAGCAACGGGTCATAAAATAAGACAATTTACTCCAAAGTCCAAACTGATCCACGAGCAGGCTTTCTAGACATACAACAGAAAAAAATGTAAAACGCATAAAAAGGTCAATCATAAATGACATCCTGATTAGATTACATGCAATGCAGAACTACAAAAAGAACCAAATCAGTGTTCAGAAAAATGAACGAGGCCATCAGCAGTCCTCACGCAAAAAAAAAAAAAAAAAAAAAAAAAAAAGTTACTACGCAGTACATATTTGGGTGTTAAGCTACAAAAACAGATGAAACTTGCAAATAATGTTAATGCAGTCAGCAAAAACAAAGTAAGAAAAGGTGTTAAAAAAAGGCTTCGTCCTATAGTAGTTGGGGTTAGCTAACATAAATCCTCATAGTGTGAGAGCAACGAAAATGTGGAAATCAGAAGAACAAGATATAACCACATATGAGGGAAAGTTGTAAAAACAATTTTAACAAAATCTTCAATAGCATATTAAGCATGAGCTGATTCTGAAACTTACTTTTGAGTAATTCCGGTGGCGATAAGCAAGAAATGTAAGATCTGCAGATTCTCTGAGATAATCATCCATGAACTTAAGATAGTCCCTCATAAGATCATTAAGATCTTCCCAAAGAGGAGATACCAGCATTTGCGGTAGAATTTGATGTGAAAAGGTCTCAAACAAGATATTTTTGACATCCAGAGAACGATACCTACAATGGGAGCCAGTTCTCATATCCCGCAAGAGAATGCCAATGCAATCTTAAAGTAGAAGAATCCAGAAGGAGCGCATAACTCCAGATAGAAACAGAGCTTGCCTTCAACATTAAATACTCTTCAAGAAGAAGAAAAAAATGAATACAAGGTAAGTATACTAACCACTCATAGGCCGCTGGAAGAGCACCCAAATGAGAATAAATGTGCACCAATAGTATCTTGTACTGTGACACAGATCTGTTCCATAAAAAACAAAACAGTTCAGCTGAATCCAACATTATACGAAACGTGTACCAGCCATCATTTACTAATCTAGCCAGGTGGAGGTGACATATAAATATAAGGGATTTTCAGTTCGGTCTAATTAGCTGACCTCTTGACCGTTAAGCCTAATTCCAGCATCATAACAGCTTCTATGAGATAGCCAACACTCCCTGTTTGCCAATATAACTGCCAATGGCATAGTATAGTTAGTATAAAAGTAGACATAAAGAAAGGGGAAAAAAAACTCATCAATAAACGTTGCATTACACGACATAAACTGTAACAAGTGAAGTGGGACACGAAATTGATTACTGACACAAACACTAAATCTAAATAAGAAATGGTAGTTCCAAAGTAGATCTAGATAATAACAATCTAACCTGGACCAATATGGTGCAAGCCATGGATAAGAGCTCTTCACCATACATACACTCTTGTGGATCCAAATCCTTTGAAAGAGAAAGGCTTTCACAATACATACTAACCATCTTTACAGCAAAAGACTCCAGTTCTGGGATGAAGAACATCTGATGAGTTTATGCTACCAGAAAGACCATTACACAAAGAAGCACCAAGTATTTCATTGCACATCGCAGAAGGTAAAAACCTTACCTGTGATAGGAAGCTTAAAGTTGATGCCAATATGCAATTGTATTTGATGTAGACTTATATTGTGACCCAGAGCTTTGGTAGGTACCATTGACATGCATGCACAACTCTTTTCAAGCTTTTCTAGCAAGAGCATTTTTTCGTCAGGATTTAAAATATCCAGAAAAACTTCAATATCAGAACAGAAGCAGGCTAAGTAGGCAAATCTGCAGATGACATGCAAACAAAAACAAAATGATTAGGCTCGCAGATAGGTGACACACTTTCCAAAGAGCCCAATTGCTGTTGATGATGTAGTAAATATGAAAAGCTACAGCAATCGGGTTTCAGAACACAGAACCCTTGAACACTCTGCAGGATATTTGGTTGGGCACTTCGGGGTGAGACTTGAGGGGTGGTGTTGAGAAAGTATTAGGGAACACAAAAGTTATCAAGTCGAATAATAAACAGATGCCAAAGGTAGTACCCCGACTATGGAGACAAAACATGTTTATGCCAAAGACTTTCAAGGAGCAAGGAAAAGAAAAAACCCTAGCTCTGGAAGAAAAAAAAGTTGCGTATAAGGCCGGGTAGCAACTAGCAAATTGTTATTAAGTACCCTTCAGTACTTAGAATCCCTTCATTTCAAGAACAAAGTGAGCATATTTGACCAAAATGCAATTGGAAGAAATCATGATGCTTCCAAGTAAGAGTAACTCCCTTCCAATTACCGATTTAACTTAGCCTCTTATATGAAAATAGATGAAGAAAACATCAAAATGTCAATGGACAAAACAAACACGAATTTACCTTGAAAAATATTGCACCAAGGCATCAATGAATTTCTCCTTTTCCCCCATACCATGCAAGTGTTTTCTCCTCTCAATTTCAAGAGAAGCCAGATAAGGACCCCTCTTAGGATCACCACTAGCTTCTGTTTCTAGCTTCTGGACAAATGTCAATGCATCTTGGACACGAGAATTGAACTGTAGAGGCAAAAACAGATACATAATTCAGTATAAAAAAATAATTGGAGGAACAAAGTGCATATTATTTTCTCACATCAAACAAAAAATGTACAGGCTTGTTCGGTATCACTGCCGTTTTCTGTTTTCTGGATTTTTGCATCATAAAATTTAGTTAAATAAATAAATAATTAACTTTATATTCATTGTCCCTAGAACAGTCATATAGAAATTGAAAACTGACAACTGAAAACAGAAAACCACTTGTTCTGGTTTTCAAAAACGGGACTTTAGTTTTAAAAAAAAACTGAAAACCAAAACGATACCAAACAGGCCCTTATATTCCTTTCAACTTTTGGTGATCAATGAACCACATAAGCTGGAATTACATATTGACAAACCTAACAATTAGCAGCCATGGAAACAAATGTTACTATTTGAAGTTAGTGAAAAAGAAAACAGTATTTAAAATGTAAAAAAGCATAATGCATCAGCATTGAAAGCTGGAATAATATGGCTCGCAAATTCGGATTAGAGCACGCACCAGATCATCAGTAATATGAGACGGTTTATCCACTGATTTAGGAGGACACCTTGTTTCAGTAGCTGACCAATCACACCAATTCTGATCATCCTCCAGCAAACAGCCCAAATAGTGTAGGAAACACTCCCAATCATCAGGACTGCCAGGATAAGCAAAAAACATTTAACTTGAACCTAAAGATCTATTCACCAAATAGGACAAGATACTAGAAAACTACTGAGCTAAGTGGCAACTGAAACAAACGATCAAAGCATTCAAACAAACAATCTAAAATCATTTCCTAAGTAGATTGCTGCTACAGTGACACAGTAGCATATCCATGGAATTGCTTATGCCTCTCAGTTTTAGCCTCATAAACCATTTACATCTATGCAAGTCGAAGAAGATGTGCTAATGAGATGACAACAATTCTAACTTACATGTGCGTTTTTGCACTGAAGTATGATTTCTATTAAGAGGCTAAGGTCTAATGCACTATGAAAAAGCTTTCAAAAGAGCTTCCTAGTATTTATATATATGAGCTAGATAATCCTTTGAATTTAAACAATCAAAACTAAGGATGACAAGCTAAATTACATCAAGAGAAATTGCCGATAGAACATGGCGCATAACAGTAAGCTTTGGTTTTATTAGCTTCGAGCATAACAGTAACTAAGTAACCTATAGTTTTATTACTAAAAAAAGGGAAGGTGTCCTTCATGGATCAATCGGCTCATGAGATTATGTAATTCCATCCTTATATAGAAACAGTCTAAGCTCATGAGTTTTCACTTCTTGAAGGCAGGAGCAAAACAGAATTAAAGAGGGGCCCAGTTTGCAAATAAACTGTCTTTTATGGATCGATCGGCTCATGAAATTATATAATTCCATCCCTTTCTCCTCAGTTGCAGTGTTTATGATGCTTCCTACTCTCTTACTTACTAAATTTCATGAATATATGGAGAAACTATTGAACAAGTAGGCTAAGGAAGTCATTTCACAAAACAAAGGGAGTTGATCTAAAGGTAATCTTAGGCCCAAGGAGCAACCTTATTCTGTAAGCTCCAACCACCCCATATTGCAATAGATACAGTCTTTTTTTCTTTGTTTTTGGTAAAGAATAGAAACAGTTGTAATAGTTAAAAATACTTTCATGCTTGAACACATTTAGCTAAACATTATAACATGAACAAACCACCCCCAAAGGCCCAAATCTCCATGTACATACCATGATTCTAGGATTTTCTGGAACATGCTGGCAGCAGCAACATTGTCACCTGACTGAGCCAGAAGTCTACCCTGTCAGCTTAAGCAAAGGAGCTCAAGTTAGTAAGAGGTGATATAAGCAAATGGAGGCAAAAAAAAATAAGATTTATTCCCTATACAAAATCCCGATATTTATCTAACTTGCGAAATACAAACAAGCTGTAAACTAAAGAGCGCCATAACTTATAAATGCAATGCATCACCATGTCGTCATCTCCAGGAGCTATACAGACATTGACAAAGTAGAGTTTCCTAAACCTTATATACATCCATGCAGAAAGCTGAAAGTGGTAAAATTAGAGACTTAAGATTACCTGTAACCGTAGCCGATCAACGTCAATGAGAATCAGTGACCCTAATTTTCCGGATAATACTTCCAAGGCATCACCATATTTGCCTTGCTGTTCCAGAACAGATATGTACACAATAAGAGCTGCACCATGTGCCAAAGTTCAGTAAGCTGACAAAGTCATAACCACTACACTCGGTAAACAAAAAAAGTAGAAAAGAAAGACAAAAGTATAATCAGTTCAAACCTTCCGGTTCATGTAGGCTATGTGAACCAATGTGCTTTTTAAGTAAACCTTCTGCCAACCCCAACAACTTCACTCCCCCTTGGCCACAGCTGACCTGTCGAAAACAGGACCAACAATAATCAGCTCAGAGGCATGAACAATACACACCCTAGCCTTCATATTCAAAAGCAAACACCAGATGAGGCGTGTTCAATATAAACATATCCAACATGATAGATTTCTGACAACATTTATCAGCCACCGGACAGAAAATCCCACTTCAGATGATATCCGATAAACAATCAGTATAAAATTTCATAAAGAAGACATGAAAACACAATGCACGCCATAAAAAAGAAGACGGAGAGGGAGTGAATGTCTGTAAAAACCTGAAGCTGTATGCTACAAACAGCCCAGAGCAAAAATCTCTCCTCTCCAACAAGCTTGTACATTTTAATAGCTGTCTGGCAGAAAAACAAGTATCAGACGGGCAATAGCAGTCTAGAAAACGAAGTTTAACTGAATGTTGCTGAATGGACATCATCAACCTGTTGCTGTTTCACATATGCGTACTCACGCACGTAAGAATTGAAAAGTCCCATCATCAGTTCCAAATTGTTGGGAATTTTCCCACAAGCGTAATCATACAAGCTAGTTGCCAAATCCACTGTTTAAACACAAAAAAGTGTGTCAGAAAATGGGACTGCACACACAATGCCTCAAGAGTTATAAGCATAAAAAACCATACTTACAACGGTCAAGGCGTTGGAAAACCATCTGCAAAGTACTGAGAGTAAGATCATCCATTAACAAGGTCACATTTTTGTGCAATAATTCATTTGCTTCAAGGCAGACAGATAATGCTTCTTCAGGTTTTCCCATTCTTTCCAAGATAAGAGCTTTTAGTGCCTGCAGTTATTCGACGACAAAGCTTCCATGAAAAGCAGGATCATAGTTGATAAACCAGAACAAGAGTAATTGACACTTCTACCACGAATTGCAAATGCATGTATAACATCTCAGTAGTGTCACTTTCTCAGTGGCCAATATGAAGTCTGTCGAACCCTTTGTTTTCCAATCTGTTCGAGACTATTATGAAGAGACTAGTGGGCGCATCACAAGTCATTAAAGCCAATAAAATACACCCCGACTCGTTCATGTCCAAAAGTCCTGATACATGCGGATGCAGTCAGAGTAACCATCCTCGGGCAAAACTCTGAATTGACTGCATAAGTAAAACTACGGGCGGCTGGGTGCTATTCAACTACTTGAATAACAAGCATTTTACAATGTCAAATTATTAAGCAGCCAAATTTACTATTCGGAATGCTTTCTGAAGGCTATTGTGAAATGCCACTACCCCTCGACAATAAACTCTCAGCCACCAATCTAACTTAAACCTGAGTCAACCTAAGATGGACGAGCATCCCAAAGTCCCAGCCAACTATTTGATCCTTTTCAAGCAGATGTACTCAAAATGCGTTTACTAGAACAAATTGCTCCGCTTTTCATCACAAAATAACCCAACATTCCCAGCAATCTTTTAACTTTCGAGACTCTTTCATTTCTAAACCCCTAATACAATCTATATCACTGTCGAGCATCAACTACATGCAGATGCAGTAAGATCAAACATCCCCGACCAAAACATACAAGTAAACCGAGGGTGGCAAGGGTCCTATTCAACTAGTTGAATAACAAGCATTATCAAGCACCCAAAATTAAACTCGGAATGCTTTCTCAAGGCTATGACGGATTGCCATTACCCCTCAGCAACCTAAGATGGACGAACATCCCAACCGTCTAGTTAACGCTTTTCAAGCAATGTAATCAAAACGCGTTTACTCGAACGAATTGCTCAGCCGTTCATTACAAAATAACGACGCCGTAACAACTTTCTACACTCAATCTCCCAACATTCCCAGCAATCTATTAACTACCAAGCTTGAAATTCAAGCTTCTAAATTGTAATTTTATTTTTTCTGTTTAATAATTCATCCAATTTGTATATTCTTCATGAATTAAAAATTGATGATTCGAAACTTAAACATTACGACAAAGCACCACAACTATAAACCCTAATTAAACCCTAACACAAACATTATCAAATTCAACATTCTTATTCAATAACGCCAACAAAATTAGCAAACAAAAATCAAAAATCGAAAGCAAACAATCATCAAATTCAACAATCTTGTACAATACGCAACAAATTAACAAACCAACAAACAAAAAAAACCCTAGAAATAAGAAAGAACGAACCATAGCATAAGGAAGATTGGGATATTTAGCGAGAAGAGAAGAAGCAAGCTTCAGAGCGTTCTTGAATTGTCGGGAATCAATCGCATCCCAAATTGGCCGGACTTTTCGCTCCGGCATCCCGCCGGCGTATCCGAATTTTCCGGCGAGTGTGCTCGACATCCCTCTCTTTTTTCTTTTCTTAGGTTTTTTTTGTATTAATTAATCAGAAAAATGATATGATTAAAATTTAAAGAGTGTTAATCAAGATTAAGATTGGGGGGTGTGTTGGACAAGATAAGTAGTGAAGTGCGAAGAGACTGTGAGACGACTGTGTGAATGTTTGGGGAAATGCCGGCTTTTGTGTTTTACTCTCTTGTGAAACAAAGAAAAACCTAATTTACGACTCTTTTGAGTTTTTGGGGGGTTTAAGGTTGGAGTTTTGTTCAGCCTCACCGCCACTCGTCAAAGGTGGTTTTGTTTTTGGTTTTTCGTGTTTCGATCGGGGTATATTTTTGATTAAGTACTCGATAATAAGAACTTGTTTGGAATGATGTATTCGATTTCTCTCTTGAAATAATGATAAGAGCTTAGTTTCATTTTACTTTGTAATATTTGGTGTATGCAAAGTCTAATAGATAGTTTTAGTATGCCGTTAAGTTGTTGGTTGAACTTGGTCGGAATGATATACGGAGTATTTGATTTCTCTGTTGAAATAACGATAAGAGTTTAGTTTCATTTTCACTTGGGAACGGATGCAAAGTCTAATAGATAGTTTTAGTATGTCGACATGTCGTTAAGTTGTTGGCTTGTCTTATGTCACGTGAATTTTTTATCTCTATAAAAAAACGTGAATTGCTTTAAATTTGAATGATTACGAGTGATGCTATGTGCGGTAGTAAGGCACCGGATGTGGGTTTTCCACAACTCTAAAGTAGTAATTTGACTATCAATATCATTTCATTTGTGCGAAATAAAATTTCAAGACTATAGGTGTTTTGAATCTCATCGAGTCACCAATATGTACTTAAATGAACAAATTGTGAAATCGGACAACAATAATAACACAATCAAGTTGCATGAGTTCACGAGGGCAATAGGCTAAATTGCCTAATGGTATGGTTCAGTGACGTATGAGAATGTCAACTTCACGGAGCCAGCCACTTCAAATTTCATACTGCAAAATTGGATGTTCAATCTTTTACTCCTCAAATCTTTGCATACAAACTAAGTTTCCAAGGCATCGTAATTAAAGATGAAACATCTCTTCAAAGTCACAAAAATTACCCATTTCATGCCATTTGTTCCTGACAAATCATCATAAATAGTGTAACAATCACTCCAAACACAACACATACCAACCCAAGCAAAGCAAGAATGGCTCCAAAGTTTCCCTGCACCATCATCATCATCATGCTCGTGATACGACATGCAATTTCCAACAACATGAATGTCAATGCGCAAGCTTTATTTCCGGCTATCCTCGTATTTGGCGATTCAGCAGTTGACACAGGCAATAACAACTACGTCACACCCATCATATCACCAAACAGAGCTAATCATCCTCCTTATGGGAGGGATTTCCCTACCCATAAACCTTCAGGCAGGTTTTCCAATGGTAAGCTTGTGCCCGACTTTTTGGCTGAGACACTCGGTCTTAAGGAAGTCGTGCCTGCTTACTTGGATCCTGGTGTATCAGAAAAGGAGTTGATAACAGGAGTGAGTTTCGGGTCTGGAGGTTCTGGATTTGATGTGCTGACAAGTACGGCTACAGGTGCAATCCCAATGTCGAACCAGGTTGAGAACTTGAGGAAGTATATAGAAAGGGTTAATAAGATTGTTGGGGAAAGAAGGGGTAAGGAGGTAATCAAGAAGGCTCTAGTAGTTATTAATGCTGGGACTGATGACTTTGTGATCAATTACTATGACTTGCCTACTAGAAGGTTACAGTACAACATTACTGGTTATCAGTATTTCGTGCTCGAAAGGGTACAGAACTTCATTGAGGTTCTATATCTGTTCTCTCTCACTCCTACCAATGTATTATGGAAATTTATGTCTTCAATTCTGAGAGAATAACCTGGTTAAATTGTGTATTCTGAACCTGTAGGAACTGCATGAACTTGGATGCCGCACTATGATAGTTTCAGGACTTCCGCCAATTGGTTGCCTTCCCATACAAATGACAGCCAGATTCAAGAAACCAAATGAAAGAATGTGTTTGGCTGACCAGAACTCAGATGCCGAGTCTTACAATCAAAAGCTTCTGAAACTCATACCTCACCTGCAGGCATCACTTCCAGGGGCTCGGATCCTCTATGCAGACATATACACGCCGTTCATGGACCTGATCAGCAATTCACAAGATTATGGTAAGGCATCAAAAAAGCTTTTATTATTGCCAATTCCAAAGATCAACGATTTAATGACTACTGAACTCAGCTGATGCTGTACTTGCTTGTTAACAGGGTTTGGAGTGACAAATAGAGGGTGTTGCGGCACAGGGTATATTGAGGCTGGGAGCCTCTGTAATGTATTCACACCAACATGTAAGAATTCTACAGAGTTTGTGTTCTGGGACAGCCTTCATCCTACAGAAGCAGTCTATCAATATCTTCACGATTCTTTACTGGAAGAGCTTGGTCCTCAGTTGATTAATGATCTCATAATTTCGACTTCCTAATGACATTTGAAATGTTTTATACATATTATGTGATATATATTGTGCATACAACAAATTTCCAGTATCAGACCATGTAAGCATTCAGAGAAAGGAAAAAGAGAGAAACCTACAGGCTACAGATACTGATTCAAGCAAAGCTTTCTGTATGCAATATTGAACTCTATACTTCTTACGAATTAATTGCTGAAGATCACAGACTCATGAAGTAACTTATACACTTGAAAGATGATCAGAACAAACTTACCAAGCAGTGACCAAGAGTAAAACTTCAACACCAGAAAGTACAAAATCCAGGAAACAACAAGCTAGAAGCTCTGAACTACGGAGATAGAGTACAATACGGACGAGTTCAGCTCAACACACAAAAAAAAAGAAAGAAGGCTGGAGGGAGGGGGGAAGAAGCTGAACTCCAAAGACGTGTTTTTGTTTCATGACAACTGAACTCCAGCTGATACTGTACTTGCTTATTAACAGGGATTGAAGTGAGATAGAGAGTATTGCAGCACTGGATATATTCAGGCTGGGAGCCTCTGCAATTACTCACACATGAATTATGTCTTTCCACACCGTCATATCATTTCCATCCCAATAAACTCAAATCGCCTTTAATCACCGCTATCCAAGCCATGTTAGGCATTCCCCCCACCTTACGATCTCATTGACTCAATAATAATATTGACAGCACAGAGAGATTCTAGCTCTGTGATTCGAGCAGAAAGCTATTTGCATTGCAAGATTGCAACTCTTTACTTTCTCTGTACTAGATACTCTTCCGAAAGATCACAGACTCATAAGGTAACTTAATATACTTGAAAGATTATCAAGGAGTTGAGCAGTATATATAAAAGACAAACAGAACACTTCCTCAGTTCCTATATTATCAAGCAGTAACCAACAGAGATACGGAGTACTTCAACTTCAGAAACTACAAAATACCAGGAAATAACTGGCCAGAAGCTCTAAACTACTGATGTAGAGTACAAACTGATGGGTTAGTTAGTGCAAACTAACCTGATATCTGATACTTTGTCGCACAGGGTTCTCCGTAGTCGAGAATATTGGCAATGGCAATCTGCATTACCCAATGTAAACAAGTCGAAAGGGTTCACATCAACAGAGCAATATACATTGAGAGTAAATACAGATTATCTGAAAGATTGGCCTGACTTAGACAGATCAAATGTGCTCACATGCCGATTGCAGACACTCATTCTCATCACTAACCAAAGGCAAACAGACACCAGACAATAGACATGGATTCCGGTTAGCTATTAGCAGCGTTTGCAGGGAAAGACGCTCAATTCAACACTGAATCCAAATGGAAAACGAGTAGCAAAAAATGAAATGTTAAGCCAAAACGACCTCAAGCCCATTCACAATCAACGAAATGGTAAAACGAAAATTGGCATTCACACAAGGAAACAGTCAGGTAGTACAGACGCCAAAAATTACAGTATCACATTGATTCAACTACAAGAAACACCAAAACTTTTGGATACACCTACATCTAACATCCAACAATACATACATAGATAAATACATTGTTCTACAACAACACAAACAAACATCAAGCTCGTCAGAAAATTCACCCGTGGTGGCGGGTTTCATCTCCTCCCACCTCCACTTCCTACAAACAGCTCGTTGTTAATCCGAGCTTCAACGTCCTCCACACTGTACTTGATGTGCTTCTCAGGGTTCCTACCGGCTTCATGAGAGTTCTGAAACCTCCCAATGAAGTTCCGGTAAGCTGGCAACAACGTTCCGGTCACAGAAATCTTCAATTCCTCCCTCAATTGATCATCAAACACGACCCACGCCGACTGCATCTTTAGTACCTCCTCGAAATGGGAATTAAACACCTTCAACCTCTCCTTCAACGGCCTCGGATTCGCTCCCCCAACACCACTCCCACCACTCTCCACCTTCAAAATCCCAACAACCTTATTCCATGTACTTCTCTGATACGTCACATGAAACTGTCTAACTTTCACCGTGTGTTTCCTGATCCAATCCTCCCCTAACAACATCCCAAGCTCACTATCCTTAACCTTTTGTACAATGTACCTCCCATTATTCATCATAAACACCGAACTCAAAGCCGAATCCCGATAAACCTTAGATTTCGATTCTAGATTACTCTCCAACAGCTCCATAATCCACGCCAATTGAACAGACAGCGAACTCGCCCCCGACATCGACATCCCCCTATCCCTCTCCTCCTCAAACACCTGCTCCAACGTCTGCTGAGCTTTACACGCAGCTCTCAGATAATTCATCACGTATCGAGTAATCGGATGAAGTCCGCCGCCAGGGACCGGAACTTTCGCCGGATCACGCCGTATCAGATTCTCCAATTCCATGAAGATTCCGCGAATCGCCTCACCAACTCTCTTCCAAATCGTCAGAGCTTCATTCCTCAGGAAAACACAGTATTGATCAGAGAACAACAGCTCAAACTCCGCCAACAAATCTCTCAACGTTTCGTACACATCAAGAACTTTAAAAAACCTCTCCGGCGACCTGCTACAAATCGCCACCGCATCGGCGAAATTCAACAGCTGAATCGCCGATCCGCGGCAAACCTCCATGAAAGAAAAATCCGCGGTGGTGGCGAATCCGAAGAACACGCGATCGCAAAGCCGCCTTTCTGACGGAAAAAGAATCCGAAGAGAGAAATGCGCCGATTTACACCACCGTTCAATCTCATCCTCAAGCTCCGGCCACGGAAGCTTCTGAACTTCTTCAACACTCAACTTCTGTAACCCTAACCTCGACAAACTCTCCTCCAGAAACTCCCTCCGACACGCGCTGTACACGTGCGAACACTCTCGTCCGTAATCAACCGCCACCATCCGCTTCGCGATCTCGTGAAGATCATTAATCGTCGACGACGGCAGCGCGTCGATAATAATATTAAAGTCCGTCACAGGATGCGCCACCGGAATATCGCCGTCGTCAACACCACCGTCCGAGTCGGAATCGGACGATTCATCAAGCGATTTACTCCGAGTCAAGTCAAGCGAGTCAGCGCCACGGTTAATCAACCCGCGAAACTCCTCCTGTAACCGAAACAGCGCGTTTTGTAACAGATCCTCAGCTCTATCCAAAATCGCCGCCACCGACTTATTCTCATTCGCAACCGGAGTAAAATCTCGCATCGTCGCAATCAACTCATCAACGGCGTCGAGAAACGACGCGGAATCGGCGGAGTCAAACCAAAGAGGACGGTCAAAGGAGAGAGAAAGCGAGATCTGGCGATCAAGCGCGGAAAGACAATCCTCAAGCGACACCGCGTGGTGGTCAACAACAACGGTAGTATCGGACATGACGGCGGTTTCTACGGAGAGTTTTTCGCGGGAAAAACGGTTGTCGAAAGTGGAGAAAATGTTGAGAATATCGTCGGTCATAGTGTCGGAATGTCCCAATGTTTTAGCTATATGTCTCGCCACTGCTATCAGCTTCTCTTCTCCGTTGCTGTTACTTTCACCCATTCTTTTTTTAATTTAATTTTAATAAACAAAATTGGAGAAAAGAATTGGTCTGGTCAGTCACTCTACAACAACATGAAAAGCATACAAATGTGTGGAGAAGCGTATAATATAAGCTTCTTTTTTATATGTAGAGGATTGAGTAGGAGTATTTGAGACTGAGTGATGATGATGAAATAGTAGTAGTGGTAGTGGAATATAAATAAACTTTAGGTTATAATTTTATGATATGGTTTTTTTTGGATATATATGAAGGAAGGAGGAGACTAGGTGAGGAGGAAAGAAGTGCAACGCGGTTGAAAGGGAAAGACGAAGCGGAGGGAGAAGAAAATTAAGAAATGGGTGGCGTTGCCTTGGATTTAATTAGGGGGATTAATTTGCGTAATTAGAGCTGCAGATTGATAAGGACACTGAAATTGGGTTTAATTAATTAATTTTGAAAAGAAGAAAATGACAGGTTTTTTTTTGTGTAACGTGAATTAGGGGTGGGATGGTGGAAAAGTGGGATGGTGGTGGATGTTGAGTTTTGTTTGTCCATGTTTTGGTTTATTGGGTATTGAATTGTCAATGACTCTTGCGTTGATTCTATGTTCGCCTTCTACCGGTATTGTTGTGGGTTTGTTTTAGTGTATACGGGTTTGACAAATGAATATAATATAATATTGAAGTTTGAACTTATTGAGGGAGTGGATATGAGTGTTTGTTGATGTCTTGCAAAAGTGCAATGTGCGAGTTAGGCTAACGAACACGACATAGAAATTTGAGCTCGGTATCCAAGTCTCTTAAGAGTTAAGGTCTAAAGTAAAGTTGATTGGTATGTGTTTGTGAAAAACTTTAGGGTAGACATAAATACATGGTACGAGTATGAATCAACTACGCTCTTTTACGCTCGTCCAGCCACAAAAAAGTGTTGATTAGTTAATTCCGACTGTGACGTTATCATCACCCTAACCTTATCGTGCTGCAAATAATTGAATGCTCCAAACAAAACAAAGGACACCATTATGATTTTCCAAAGGCTTAGGCCCAACCCCCAACATTGGCCCATCCTATAGTGATCCACACATGATGGATATTCAAGGGTACTATTATGATTTTTTCACAGGCTTTGGCCCAACCCAAACAATGGGCCATCCGATTACAGATCCACATACACAAGGGATGCGTTGGAGAAGGAGGAGAAGAAAATTAAGAAATTGATGGCGCTGCCTTGAAATTAGGGGTGGGGGGGGGGGGGTTTACAGTTGCTATATTGTATACCCGGGGGTAGTACCCCCGACATCAGCAGTATTAAAAAAAAAAATAGAAAAAAGCTGTTTTGGAATTTATCCAAAAAAAAAACAAAAAAATTGATTTCACGTTTCCCAGAACGTGTATTCCTCTTTTTTTTTTTTTTAATTAAACCCTAATATCTAGCTTTCTCTTACTTCTACGTAACAAATCAATTCAAAAACTTATTAGGATTCTTGTAAATTTTTAATTCACCAACATTGATCAAAGGTATGTTGATTTTAACTTTTTATGGCACCAAACTTCATCAATATTTATGGCATATTACAATTCGTAGTTGTGTTTTGCAGTTTTAGTAACAAATACTCAAGATCAAGCAACAAAAGAGTTCATCAATACCTCAACTTTTGAAGTTCTCAAAGGTAAATTTGTTAATGTCAATTGAAATTATATTTTAGTCCGTTTTCAGTTGTTGATTTTTATACATTCAAGAATGAAATCTTAATGAGCATTATTAAGCAATAGACTTCATCTTCAAAGGTCTAATTCTCCTTTTTCATGATCTAGTGTTAAATTGTTAATTAATTCTTAATGCTAGTTAGTTTAGTACCCAAACTCCATAGTTTGATAACAATACTCGTTAGTTTATCATTTATACTCGTAAGTTTCACATGAATGCTCATTAAATTTAAATATATTCGTTAGTTTGAATGCTCGTTTGTTTAATATGAATGCTCGATAGGTTTAGCACTATGTTCGATAGTTGTAGTACTATGCTCATTTGTTTAATTTGAATGCTCGTTGAATTTAAATATATTCGTTACTTTGAATGCTCGTTTGTTCAATATGAATGCTCGATAGTTTTAGTACTATGCTCGATAGTTTTAGTACTATGCTCGATAGTTTTAGTACTATACTCGTTTGTTTAATATGAATGCTTATTGAATTTTAATATATTCGTTAGTTTGAATGCTCGTTTGTTTAATATGAATGCTCGATAGTTTTAGTACTATGCTCGTTTGTTTAATATGAATGCTCATTGAATTTAAATATATTCGTTAGTTTGAATGCTCGTTTTTTTAATATGAATGCTCGATAGTTTAGTACTATTTCTGATAAATTAGAATGCTCGTTATATTATTATTAATACTCACACGTTTATAATAAACACTAATTAGCTTTTTTTTTTATGAAAATGCTTGCCCGTTAGTTTGATAACAATACTCCTTAGTTTGATACTAATACTCGTTAGTTTAACATCTATATTTGTTAGTTTAACATGAATACTCGTTGCATTTAAATCTATTTGTTTGTTTGATCATTGATTTCAATGATTGATTCTTCAATATGAATGCTCGATAGTTTTACTATTATGGTCCTTACAATTTTAACAATGCTCCGTAGGTCAACAAATTTTCCTAACGTCTAATAATTTCTAACGCTCGTTACATTTTCATGAATACTCATATATTTTTAGTTAATACTCGTTAGTTTGATATCAATACTAGTTAGTTTGAAACTAATACTCGTAACTTTAATATATAAACTCGTTACTTTAACATGAATGCGCATTGGATTTAAATGTATTTGTTAGTTTGATCATTTATGTGAATGCTCGTTAGTTGAATAAGAATGCTCAATAATTTAAGTATCATGTGCATAATGTTTTCAATAATGCTAATTATGCTTTAATGCATTGATATAACCCTAACATCTAATACTTTCTAATTCTTGTTAAATTTTGATGAATAGTAATACGTTTTTAGAAACTACTCATTAACTTATTTTTGATATAATACTCGTAATTTTGATGTTAATGCTCGTTAGCCCAAATGCTCAACAAATTTGACGTTGTGTGACGAATTTTATTGTTGAGATCACTATGCTTACTAATATTGGTTATATTGCTATTAATTTTAGCAAGATCATACAAGTTGTGATTTTTCACCAATCAACCCATTAATTTCTTTACTAGCTCAAAACGTTTTGGTTATGTACTCGTCAAAAGTTTTATAATCTTGATCGACAAATTCGTTAGATTTGTTAAATACTCATTGATTTTGGTAAGATACTCATCAGTTTTTACTAAATGCTCAACAATTCACAATCATATATTTATTAATTTTTATTACCTACTCAATACGAGCATGCAGGAGATCGAAGAAATCGAACTAGTAGAAGGAAAATGAGGTCAAAGAGTAACAGACAAGCCTCATAGTTAGCAACAAGGGCTACAAGTTGATAGATCATCGCGAATTTTACACATACTTATTAATTTTTTGTGTTTCTCATTATTTTTCCATGTAAACTCATTGTTTTTTTGTGTAATTTTCATTAAGTGCACATGCACTTTAATTAAATACTCATTATTATTTCAATAATACTAAGGGTTCGTTTGGATAGCATAGGAATTAAATTCCTATAGGAAATAGAATTTCCCGGGAAATGAATTCCTATGGTAAATTCCCGGGAATTTGCCTTAGATCGTTTGGATACCATCTAGGAACTTAGAATTCCTTGGAATTCATTTCCCATGTCTTGTTTGGTTACAATACAACAATTCCCTTGGTAGTTATTAAAATGACTAACTTAGCCTCTATATATGTAGCTAAATAAAAATATAAAAAAAAAAGCAATTAGAGGGTAAAGTAGTAATTGATACATTTTATGCCATAGGAATTGTGAATGACCATGGGGGGGCTAGGTAATTGAATTCCTATGCTTCATAGGAATTAGAAATTCCCAAGGAATTTCCAATTCCTCCACTTCTACAAAATTGGGTTATCCAAACAACCCCACTAAAACCCAATTCCTAGGAAAATGAAATGCCTATGGATTTAAAGGGTATCCAAACGACCCCTAAGTGATTTTAATTATAAGCTCATTATTTTTCGTGTAATTCTCATACTCGTAATTTTGATGTTAATACTCGTTAGCCCAAATGCTCAATAAATTTGACGTTGTGTGACGAATTTTATTGTTGAGATCACCATGCTTACTAATTTTTGTTATATTGCTATTAGTTTTAGCAAGATCATACAAGTTGTGATTTTTCACCATTCAAATCATTAATTTTTTTTACTAGCTCAATACGTTTTGGTTATGTACTCGTCAAAAGTTTTATAATCTTGATCGACAAATTGTCATGCAACTCCTTTAACCTCAAACTTAGCATAGCTCCTCCTTCCTTACATAGATCGAGAACTATGGTATCATCATCCTCATCTCCCACGTATCTCAAAGTGGAGAAATTGAGCAAAGGGGGAGTTTGTGGGTTGAATAGAAAAGAAAGGGTGGGAGACCAAAGAGGTTTAAAAGGGTTGAATAGGAAAGAAGGGGTGGGAGTCAGGGGAGAATTGAGGTTAGAAAAGGAGAAAAAGGAGGGGATTTGATCATAGGGCCTTTTAAGGTTTGGTATGGGGGCTGATCTTAGTGGCAGATCCGAACCAGTGATAATAATGTTCCCAATCCTTTCCGAGTATGGGTGCACGGCCCTTGCAAATCCAACAAGAGCATTGTATCTATTCATCTACATTTAAGTAAAAACAAGCAAGCAAGCTAAGCAACATGAGAATGTTTCCAAATGAATAATGTTGCACGCATACAAAATCGATTTCCAATCCGTCATCATCAACAACAAAAGTCACACAACCATATATCATGCACAACTTAAGTCACATAACATAGACAATAAGGAAACACTCCCCATGATTCATCAAATTCACAATGCGAAAATACATACAACTAACTTTGGGTAACGTTCGAGTTAACTTTGGGTAATCGATTTCCAATCCGTCATCATCAATAACAAAAGTCACACAACCATATATTATTATGCACAACTTAAGTCAAATAACATTGACAATAAGGAAACACTCCCCATGATTCATCAAATTGACAATGCTAAAATATATACAACGAACTTTGGGTAATCGATCGAGTTAACTGTTTAAAGTTAAAACAGGACCTTTCTTAAGTTCCTTCCTCTGTTAGGCACAAAAAGGTCAGGCCTTTCTTAAGTTCTAATAATCTTCTCACACAAAGGTCAGGCCTTTTTTAAGTTCCAATCTTCCCTCGCATTCAACAATTTTATTTACCAACACTTCTCATCATTTAACATCATCAATTCATCACAATCATTCAACATCATCGATCATCCTAAACATCTAAAAAGTAAGGAATTTTAAAACCCAGCAAAACCCAAATCACTCCCATAACATGATTCATCATATTTATACGTCCATCTTGTCCTCAACAACAATAAAAAAATCAATCTATAAATGATTTGATGATACTATTAATGATAAAATCAATCTATTCAAGTAAAATACCAAAATAAGAAAGTTCAAGAAGTTACCTTTCTGCAAATAAAATGAACCCAGCACCTTTCTGTAAATAAATAATGGCGGAGAAGATGTGAAGGAGCTAGATTAAACGAAAAATGAAGAATTAAAGTAAAACTTTTTTATTTTTCTTTTTGTTTTGAAGAGACTTGTGTTTTGGATTAATGGAGCTTGTGTTTTTTTTTTTTTTTTTTTTTTTTTTGTTACATTATGAAATTTTTGAATTTAGAGAAAGTACTGCATTTTCAGACTTGCAGAGGAGGATGAAGTTCAATCAACAAAAATGGAGGAGAGAGAATTGGCTTTAGCACAGTAACCAGGTGGAGTGTCCTAAACTGTGAAATAAAATTCACATGTGGGAAAGGATGAGTAAAAGTAATTATTTTATAATGAAATCACCATGTCTTAGTCTGATTTTTTTACAGTGGTCAACTGCCGATGGCTACTCTGGTCTCAACCGGTCAAAATTACTCAGTAGACGTATAGAACAACATTTACAGTCGATAACTAAAAGTTGTAAAGGGCCGCTAGGCGCTAGGTCTAAACTTGGTATCGTTTGAATCGTACTCTCAGCTTTTGCTCGTTGGGGATTATAAGGCTTAATAGTGTGAGAGGTTTGGGTGTGACTGTTTGGACCTCGGTCTCATTGCCCTTTAATCGAATTTGCGGGTTCACTAGTTTCGATTCAAATAACCACTGGTAGGCTGACCTTGGCTCTGTACGTTTTTTTTTTTTTTTTTTGGTTTTCTATTGCTCTTATCTTTGTTTTTTTTTTAGTGTGATCGATTATTATTGCAAACAATCTTTCTTTATGCAAAATTGATAGCTTAAACAATGCAAGTTATAAAAACAAAAAATAGTGTTATATTTGGCCGGTTTCGTGTAATTGGAATTAACAGCTCTAATAGCGATTATGATCTGCTATGGCGAGGAAGACCGTGAATGGTTTGAAATCAACGATTCTTTGCATTCCCAGGAACAAATTTCATGGGATCAGAATAGATTACAACATTTACATCATATATATATAGAGATAAGTCCATTCCTTCTGCATAGTGAGCTGCCCTTTACGTTGTTTGCATGTCAATTATGTTATTGATCGTAGTAAATGATTTGATCATCGTTTTGGATGCATCATGCACATATGATGACGATAGTGTCATAGGGATGTGTACAGCATACTAGTATATAGTATGAGAACACATACATACCCAGTATTTACGTTAATCATTAGCATTGAAGTATATTAATGATATTGTATATACAGCTAGTAGTACTAGTAGTATGCAAGAGGATTGTTATTTAATTCGTCTGCCACCTGAGGTTTCATGAAGATTGAATTGGCGGCGTTAAATAAATGAATGTTCCTCGTCCTATATAAGTAGTGCTTCTTTTCATGAAGATTGCGAAAGAATTTTGCATATAAATAATGATTCGATAGATCTTTTCATTTAATTCAGGATATGTAAGTTACTGCTGACCTCGTGTCCTCGTCCTAGCTACACTCCTACATCGCATTGACATAATTTTAAAGGCTAGTGATTGAGTTGACTCGAGTTGTCGTGGCCCATGTGACACTACTCAATGACTCAGATCCATTAGGCTCACCACCGAGCTCCCTCTTCAAACATAGCCAACGATCGAGTACCAGGATAGTAGTAACTCGATCGTGTTTAAGCCATTATTTAACGGGTTACGTTCTATTTTCGACCATGAAGGTAATCTACTAAATATATAGGTTCATCTATATCTGATCTTTATCTTTAACTTTGAGTTGTTCTGCCGGTATCAGTCGTTGTACGTACCAAGTATGAATAATGTATGATAACATATAATTAATTTTAACATCAACTTTACGACTTCTACCCTTTTACGTCTTCGACTCTTCGGTAACTATATAGTTCAACATGCATAGCAAACCTATACCTTAGCTTGTTCACATAAAATCATCATCCGTCGGTATTATATGTATGCTTCATTAATTAGTTGCTTAATGAATTAATTAGGGGTCGTAGCTTGGATAGATCATAATGGCGTTGGTTTCATGGTGTGATGGTGATCGATGAGGTACTTAATCATGAACAATAGCTTACGTACGTACATAAGAAAATGGCCAGGCTTAATTAAACCACTTAATTTAATTAAACAAGATGGTCATTATTATTACACAAGATTATTTAGTAAGTCGTGTAGATGTAAATGTATAAACTATTTTGTAAGTAATCCAATAACGTAACATATCATCGTCATATTTATTCTTTGAAATACGGAGTATGATAAATCAAAATCATAAATCTCTAAAGTGTGCATACATGTCAATATAGTAACATTTTTATGATAATAGTGTCTCAATAATGAAAAGGCCGTTATCTATCTTCTTGATTTATTATTTGTCGTAAACCTTGACATGAATAAATAAGTGTTCTATGTGTCATTCTGTTTTGACCTGAAAAGAAATGGTATTGGCCTTAATCCACCTTTTTTATTTTGAAGTCCAAAACGGAGAGGAGTAGACTGGGGAGTAATGGAGCATAGTCCAACTTAAAGCAGATTAGATAGATTAAACTGTAAACTTTGACTCAAATATTTTTTTTAACGTGAAACCATAATTTATCATAAATCTTTGAATTGCCAAAATAATATTTAGATGATATGATATTGATATGAGGGAAATCTATCAAATGAGAAGTATTAATTTCGTGAGAAATGATAAATGATCTCATCCGTCTATCTGACCTAGATCAAAGGTGTAGATTAAAACTTAAATAAAAGGAAAAATAAAAAACAAACCCAAACCCAAACCCCAAAAATCACTCACATTTTCTCTCTCCTCCCATTCCCCCTCCCTCTCTCTCCACGGCCTACCCCCGCGCCGCCCACCACCGCCGTCGTCTACACCGGCAACAACGATCGCCGGCTAAACCACCACCGGCCTACTCGCACGACCACCGCGAGGCTTCGTCGGCCGATAGCGTCCTCCGTCGAGCACCTTTTGGCCGCGAAAATACGTCTTCTCTTTCATTTTTTCGCGCACGTTTTTCCAGATCTAGCCATCGTGGTTGTTCGTCGTCCTCGTTATTGACCTTTTCCGGTGTTACTCCGTGTTGCCGCACCTATTTCCGTCGCAAACGCCTCTCCTTTTCGCGATTAATCCGAGCGAGGTGAGAAGAGAAACGGAAATGAGAGTGGCGGGGAAGGGGGCGTCGAGGTCTGGGTGCACGGCTGACACAGCGGCGGGTGGCCGGTTTATTTGGTGGTGCTTGAGGTGGTGCAGGAGGGAGCGGGGGCGGGACTGGGGTGGAGCAGTGGCGGGGAGGGTGGAGGTTGGTGGTGTGGAAGGAGAGAGAAAATGGTGGAAGATTGGGGCTTTTTCTTGTTTTCCTTTTTAATTTTCATGAATTTTCTGTTTTTTTTTTTTAATTTTCTGGGAGGAGAGAGAAAATGTGTTCATTTTTCATTTTTTTTTTTAAATAAACTTGAAGTTATTTGTTTTGATAATTGGAGTTACGTGTTTTAGTTAGTGGAGTTAAGTTGGAGTTACGTGTTTTAATTGGTGTAGTTAAGTTGGAGTTAGTGGAGTTACGTGATTTGGTTAGTGGAGTTAAGTTGGACTTACGTGATTTAGTTGGTGGAGTTAAGTTGGAGTTACGTCTTTTAGTTGGTGGAGTTAAGTTGGAGTTACGTGTTTTAGTTAGTGGAGTTACGTTAGAGTTACGTGTTTTAGTTGGTGGAGTTAAGTTAGAGTTGCGTGTTTTAGTTGGTGGAGTTACGTTAGAATTAATTAATTTTCATTGAATTTGGTGGAGTTACTAATAATATTGGAGTTAGACAATTTACTTTATAGAGTTAACTCACTAGAGTTAGGCAATTTAATTACTACAGTTAAGGTGACTGGAGTTAAGAGTTATAGTTAGTGGAGTTACGACTGACTGGAGTTATGCAGTTTAATTACTACAGTTATTACTTCTCACTTCTCACCAAATTATCACTTCTCACTGGATGTGAGCCCTTGATATGAGTATATGACTCCTTGATTATTATATATTATGATAAAAAGCTAAGGATCCCCCTAGGCCCTATTTCCTCATGATTAAAACAAGGCTATGTAACAGTATATGGATCAGAGCATGAATGAATTTGACTGATGTTCAACACAATAATCTTATAATTTAAAAATAACCAGAAAGTCGATCATACTGAAAACAGAAAGCTTAGACGATGATAATAGGCTAATAGCTCAAGCAACGATTTAGCTCGGGAAAATTAAACCACCTCTAAAATGTCTATTAACACGTAGAAGACGAACGCAACAAGAATCAAGTAATCAACAACTCTGGTCAATAGACGTAACCTTTCTCAAACGTTACGGTGCGTCACTAAGTATATACTTAAATTGTGTAGGGCTGCTTGACGTGCTTATTGAATAGTGTATCTACTAATAGATTAATTAAAGTTTTAAAACATTACATGTACGGTTAGCTTTAATTTTTGTCTAACCTGCCATCAAATCATTTGTAATTTTGATTCACCGATTAGTAGGAGGTCACCCTCCTAATCAACCGTGCCGAGTAACCCTACACAGTTTGTATATTGCTGAAAAGATTTTGAGACTGCGCGCCGCAGTCTTTCCGAACCATTGGCAGCGAAAGCGAAGATAGGAGTGGATGGTGGGGGAGGCAAAGATGGGGTGGATGGTGGTGACGGAGGGAAAGGGATATGGTAGGTGGCGGTAAGGTTTTTAAAAGAAAGAAGAAAACATATGGATGTATGATCATGTGTGTGGTCCAGATTTTGCAAGCTTATATTTTATTTTTACTTTGAAAATTACTTTTCTTTGTGCAAATTATAAATATGGTTACGTAAATCACACGAATTGGAAAAAGCTTGATGTATGAAGATTCCACATACACATAATGTAGGTGTACCATGTTCTCTAAAAGTCGTCACCCCATAATTTCCCACTTCGTCCATTGTATTCAATTGTTTACTCATAGACCAAAAAATGGAGTGGTTCAAAGTTGACGCGTGAACTTTAGGGCGCGCTAAAAGGTCCGATTAGTTATTCAAGTCCGCAAGTCGTTAACCACCCGAATAAACCAATATAACAAAATTACCGACTACGATAATCGACAAGTACAATAAATGAAAAGTGTGTAGGGTGATGTTGTGTCGATTTCGTATCTATAGCTAAGGCTCGTAACTCTTAAGAGACACAAGTTAGCGGTTAATTGTAGACTCTACGTAGTCTCGTGATTTGACGAGTTGAAGATTGACATTCCGATTTCACGACTAGTAGTTTCGAGTAGGCCTACCGGAAAAAATAAATAAAACAAAGATATTTCAATAGTTCACGTGTTTGTTCATCCAATGATACGTTGATGTCTCACACACGTTCCATTATCCAAGGTCTGCATACCAACGAATAACATGTGCAGATAAGAATGGATATGTATGGTTTATTTCAAGTTCTTATTTTTACGGAGTACGTAATTTTTTTTTTTTTTAAGTGACGAGTACATTGTTCAAAGAAGCATCATATGGAATACGTTGTGCAAACAAACATTATACAAAGTACTTTGTATAACACTTCTTTGCACACGTTATCCAAGTGGGACAATGGGACATTAAGGGGTCGTTTGTTTGGAGGGATAAGGAGGTGGGATGAGATAAGTTATCCCTATGGCTTAGTTTCCCATGTTTGGTAAATAGGATAGTAGGTGGGATAAGGCTAATTAGGATAAGTTATCCCCATAATCTAATACCTAGGGGGGCAGATATTAGGAATTGGGATAAAAAATGACTAAAATGACATATTTGTCCTTACTTAAGTGAGAAATAGACCATTTATATTTGGAGGACAATATTGTCAAAACACAACTAAATAATAGAATTCCCAAATATCTCATCCCTTCCCATACCAAACAAGGGATGAGATAAATTTATGAAATCCCACCCTCTAATCCCTTCCTAATCCCACATCTTATCCCTCTATTCTTATCCCACAGTTCAAACGACCCCTAAGCGTTTATTTAATTTACCGTTTATTTAATTTGCGTTTTCAATTTGTACGAAGGAGGGTTAAATCTAATGAGAATGGGCCGACTTGAGTGTTGAGCGGTTCAGCCACTAAAAAAAAGAAAAAGGGGGGACAGGCTTCGAATTTTCACCCGAACAAACAAACAAACACAGAGACACGGAGGGGGTTTGGAGAGGGAGAAGAAGAGAAGAAGAAGAAGAAGAAGAAGATGATCGGAGGGATATTAAGAGGAGGCTTGTCAGCGCAGCTCCGACAGAAGATGACCTCGATTCTCACAAAACGTCGGCTCGTTTTCGGATGTGGGGCCTACTGCACTTCTGCCGGCGATTTTGTCCCCCGGAGCTCATGCATCACAACCAAGGTGCTGTTTATTTGTTCTTCTCTCTCTATTTAATTAGCGAAATTGAAAAATGAAGGGAATGTTAATTAATTCACTGATTTCCCAATTCTGCCTTTTGATTCCAACCATTCTCTTGTACGACTTATTGATTTCGTCTTCAAAATTGTCATTTCAACTCCATGATCATTGAAAAATGAATCGCCAAGTGATATAATATATACAACTTGATTTCTCTCTTGAATTTTGTCATTTCAAATCATGTTAATTATAAACGTTATGATCAGTTTCTAATTTTAAACTGTGAATTGAACTGGAATGTGGGTATTGGTATGTAACTAATCGCAGATGATGAGCAATGTCATGTTTTTGCAGATTTTCGATACTTTGATTCCAACCATTCATTTGTACAACTTGATTGATTTCGTCTTCAATTTTGTCATTTCAAACCTTGTTATTAATCCGTTTTAAAATTGGGCTAAACATGGTGATGTCTGGAGTGGCAGGTTGCGAAAAAGAACTGGGAACAAATTGCGGATGAAGTGGCAAAGATTGATGATTTTGACTGCATCCCAGATAAACAAGATATATTAGTGTCAACCCTAATACAGGTGTTTTCCATCTACATTTGTGGTGACAGACCAAGTGAAATTTATGGACGCATTGAAGCAAATGAAGAGCAAGGAAGTAGCTTTACTTTGTATGACCGTGGGAGAGACAATTACGAGACAATATCTAATCAAGGCAACTTATCTCTGATTGGCCCTGAATATTGTGCTCTCTTGTGCCGCGATCTCACCACCTTAAATTTGCATCTTAAGGATAGGAGGCAGGGCACGGACATCATCTCATCACGATTTGTTTTGCATTCTAACAAGGACGATGAGATTGATGCTTCGTGTGACAAACTAGTCAAGGCTGTTGTTCAAGGTCACCATGGTTTCACTGCCCATGTCTACTACACAACATTCAGGTACGCAGCTTTTGGTTGTGTCAGTATTGGATTGGTTGAAAAGTATGATCAAAGTTGCGATTTTGCCGATATTTATGGAACCATTGTTGCTGGTTACGCCCGTCCTAAACCCTGCTATGCCAATAATGATGATTTGGAGTATATGAAAACGCTACTTTTTAACGAGCCACCCCTTAAAACCTTACGGGCCGTGGTGCCAAGTGTGAGTCCCATTCCGCTGTCAAGGACTGTTGTGGCTGTGCCAGCGTATGGTAGACTGAAAATTGAAGTAGATTTACGTGAATCCGGAGTTCAATTTGCTGCTGGCTGTGTAGAGTTTGACGCTTTACCTTGGGGTCAATTTGTGAGATTCGTTGTTGGAGACCTCGGAGTAGTCTCAATTGAGGTTTCATGGATGGAAAGGGTGGTGACAAGCAAGGAGTCTTTTGCACCCGAGGGGAGTGAGGGTCTCGTAAGTTCCAACTTGATGTTCACTTATTGTGCTTTGTATGCTTTGAGGTCTTGACTCGCATGTAATTTGTTGTATTCTTGTGTTCAGGTGTTTCCTCACTATTTACGCAGATTGAAGAAGAACGGCTTTCCATGGCTGAGAGTTTAAAGGCTTGGACTGAAGTTATACTTGACTTGAAATTGTTTTGACTCGATCCGTTTTCAATCATTGTGCACTTGTACTTAGGTTTCTTATGTCTGGACTCTGGAGGGGTTCTCTTGGTGTACTCAGCACAAGTAGGTTTCAACTCGATCCTTGTTCAACAGTTGTGGTTAGATGAAAGGTTGTTTTGTGGGCTTAAGTCTTTATCCAACTACCTTGTGCCGTTGGAGTATACTCTTTTGTGTAGGCCGAGGCTTATAAGTATGTCTCTTGAAGTAATGTAAGGTGTTTCTTGTTCTTGCCTAGCTCACCAAAGAGGTGCCAAGATGGACTTGTAATGTCATTAGGTAATAGTTATCATGTATTGTGTATAGAAGAAATGAGAGGGCTATATTTTGGATGGAGTACATGCTTTGAATTATTAGGTTCAACACTAAATTTGGCAGCGTCATTTCTTAAAATGTACAAAATATTCTTGAAGAATGACCTTTTTGGTGGCTAGAACTTTAATTAAACGATGGTGTTTGCTCGTGGTTTAAATGTTAATGTACTCGATTTTTATTTTACTGATAACCTAGCTGAATAGTTTCTTGTCAAACATGTATTAATACAAGGCATAGTAGCACCAAACCTCCCAACAAAAGTTCATACACACCCAAATACCGAATGGAGTTTTCCTTAAAAAAAGAAGCTAATGTAGTTGATAACAAGGGAGTTCAAACAAACAAGTTTTCAATACCAGAATAAAATAAGACGGATAATCCGACGCGGTAATTAGTCCCAGGAATTTCCATGTATACTCTAGGTGATTCATGATCGACTTCAAATTCTTTGGAGCAAAGGAAGACTTCACTCCTCAAGCTAGTTATTCCCCTTATGCACAAGTCTACATCTATAATCAACGAGGAATATCCTGGCACAGCTAGAACTGACTTCATCAAAGGCAGGCTCGATTGTGCGGTCACTTGCACAGGGTTTCGACATGGCCTATTGAATAGCCTACTCCGAAAACATTTCTTCTGATAATCTGTTGCATAATCATGTTCACTGTACCGCGCATAAACAGTCCCATAAACATCAATAGCAGCCTCATTGGATAAAAAGGTAACCTCGACAAGGGCTGAATATGCATGACTAAAGATGGAGTAGTGTACCACCGCATAACCGTGTTTACCTCGAAGCAAAGTAGATAGGCGCTCGTCCAAATATGTGTAATTATTGTTGTAAGGGGGAGTAAGATGCCTATCGCTCCAATAAAAGCCTCCCCAGCACAATTCAAGATCATGAACTGGATCAATGAGATAAAGATCTAATTTAAGGGAGTGGTTGTAGATATGAGTATGGCATTCCAGAGATAGAATACTCTTATCTTCTGATAACACCTCAGGATTACTCAAGTCTCTTTCAAAAGTGTCACGAAAGCCACCGCTATACATCCTAATACGACCACACACGGCGGACACATCATGATCGTGGCTATAAACAAATACCGAGAACACCTCAACTAACTCATCACCTCGTAGTTTCTCTGACATGCTCGGAAACAAAGCTGGTTTGCTAGTTTGTGATGCTGAAATGGCATTCTTAATTGGAGGAACTTGCGACGCCCCAAACCAATTGGGGAAACATTGGCTCCTAGTCAGAAAGAGTAGTAACACACAATTACCATCTGAGACACACAAAGAGTATGGAAGAAGACATAGGTCATGTGAGAAGCAAACGGAAGGGACCTACCCCAATGAACCACTGATGCTAGGAAAGCTCTGAACAAGAAACATAGTTTAGATCAGATATATACAATTTAAAAAAAAAAAAAAATTAAAAAAAGCACCCAAAAAAACACCAAATATAAAAAATCTGCAAAAAAAACACCATTGGTCATGCGTGCGATTAGTTACTTACAATACTCAAAGTTCAGATCAATTCACAGTTCCAAATTACAAAAATGATGATGGAGTTGATAACAAGGTTTGAAAGGACAAAATTGAAGACGAAATCAAGTTGTAAAAATGCGTTGGGTCCAAAGTATCAAGTAGTTTATAGACTAAAAAGGCAGAAATTGGGAGATTAGTGAATTAATAGTGGCAACTAAACATTCCATTCAATTTTCAATTCTCAATTTGGCTAATTAAGCACGAAAGTAAATAGAGAGAGAAGAACGCACCTTGGATGTGATGCCGGAGCTCCGAGGGACAAGATCGCCGGCAGAAGTGCAGTAAGCCCCACATCCGAAATCGAGCCGGCGTTTACTCAGAATCGAGGTCATCTTCTGACTATGCTGTCGGAGCTGCGGTGACAAGCCTCCTCTTAATATCCCTCCAATCATCTTCTTCTCCTCCCTCTCCAACGCCCTCTGTGTCTGTTCTTTTGTTTGGTTTTTTTTTTTTTTTTTTTTTTTTGAAGGGAGGTTTTTTTTTCCTTTTCCTTCTTTTCTTCAGTTTCGGAACGGAAAATGATTGTGTACAGTCGGGAGTACATACTCCCGCTGACGTGGCACCTATGTGTCAGTTTATGGAAACTGGACCAATTACAAAAAACCCGGCCCAAATAAAGACAGCCCAGGTCAATACTCATTCTCTTTCTCGTTCTCTTCCCCACTCCCACCCGAACTGCCACCGCCGCCGTAAATCTTTAACATCAAGATGATTAAGATGATAGTTAACAAATAATCAATTGAATGCAATGAGCCTAGCATTTAAGAAGTTAAGAACTACTCCTATTCAAATAGGGTAGTGATATCACTGAGTCCCATTGTCCCACTTGAATAATGTGTGCAAAGAAGCATCAATTTACTCTGTATAATGTTTCTTTGCACAACGTACTCCGTATGATACTTTTTTGAACAACGTACTTTGTCGCTTTTTAAAAAAAATAAAATACGTACTCCGTAAGAAATAAGAAGTTGAAATAAGCCATAGATATCCATTCTTACCAGCACATGTTATTCTTTGGTATTCGGGCCTTGGATAATGTGAGACATCAACGCATCATTGAACACGAGAACTATTGAAACATCTCTGTTTTTGTTCCGGTATGCCTACTCGAAACTATTAGTCTTGGAATTGGTATATCTTCAACTCGCCAAGTCACGACTGGTAGAGTCCACAATTAAGCACTAACTTATACTAGTATCTCTTAACTATGGACACGAAATCGACACAATACCATCATACAAACTTTTCGATTATCGTAGTTGTTAATTTTGTTATATTTGGGTCGATTCGGGTGGTTTAACGACTTGAATAACTAACCGGACCATTTTACTCCCGATCTGGTAAAAAACAAGATTCAGTACAACACACACAGACAGAAGAAGAGTAAACTTGACGATTACTTGACCCAACCCCAGAAAAAGTCGTCGTCTTTATTTCCACACACCTTTCTATTCTTCTCCTCTCCTTTCCCCCAAAAATTAATCGACACTCAACTCTCCGGCGCCGGCGACATCTCCGACGAAAACCCACCGTCGACGGCAACTCACCACCGCGGTTCGTCATTTCGCTCCTCACTAATCTTTCCTTTTTCAGTAAACATTACGTTTCTTGCTAATTTCATAGTATTCTGGGAAAATTACGCAATTTTGGGGGTGATTTGATTGAATTAGGTTAAATTCAAAGTTAAAGTTTTGATCTTTATTGATTTTAATTGGGATTTTCTTGAATTTCGTTGAATTTTGTTGAAATTTGTTGAAATTTTGGGGGTGATTTGATTGAATTTGACTGGAAAAATAGAGGATGATGGGCTCTGTATCTGAGACCCAAGATGAAGCTCATCCACTTTCTGCCCCAAATAATGATGAATTGGAAACCCTAATTATTGATGACCCGTTATCGAATTCGAATGTCGAATCGTTTGCTGATTATAGAAGTGCCATCACTTCATTATCTGGTTCAGTTAATCACCACCCTTTATCCCGGTCAGTGGTACCGGAGCCGGCTGATTCGGATCCCTTGCGGTCGCCTTTGCCGGGAAAGGAACAGACTAGCCCTAGTGTAGGGGGTCAGTTTGAGGATGCTGATTATTCTGATGTGTTTATTAGCCCAATTGGGGAAATTGAGAATGGGGATAGGGATATGGATATGGATAGGGGTAGTAATGGCATTGGGAGTCCTAAGGGGAATTCGGAGAGGTTTTTGAGGTCAGAGTCGTCGGGTTCTATTGGTGGCGAGTTTTTGAGGATCACGGTGTCGAATCCTCAGAAAGAGCAAGAATTGTCGTCGAATTCTATTGTGCCTGGGGGTAATAACTATGTGACTTATTTGATCATGACTAAGACGAATATGCGAGGATTTGGTGGAGCGGAGTTTAGTGTTAGGAGGAGGTTTAGGGATTTTGTGACGCTGGCGGATAGGTTGGCAGAGTCTTATAGAGGGTTCTTTATTCCGCCTAGGCCGGATAAGAGTGTGGTGGAGAGTCAAGTGATGCACAAGCAAGAGTTTGTGGAGCAGAGATGTGCAGCATTGGAGAAGTACATGAGGAAATTGGCTGGTCATCCTGTGATTAGGAAGAGCGATGAGCTTAGAGTGTTTCTTCAGGTGCCGGGGAAGCTTCCTTTGCCTACTAGTACTGATGTGGCTTCAAGGATGCTTGATGGAGCTGCCAAGTTACCAAAACAGTTATTTGGGGAGTCGAGGAGTGTTGTGGCTCCGCATGAGGCAGTCCAGCCTGCGAAAGGAGGAAGGGATTTGTTGAGGTTGTTTAGGGAACTAAAGCAGTCCGTCACAAATGACTGGGGAAATTCAAAGCCATCTCTTGTCGAGGAAGACAAAGAGTTTTTGGAGAAGAAAGAAAAGCTTCACGATTTTGAGCTGCATCTTACGGAGGCATCTAAGCAGGTATTGCGGCTCTCCGCAATCTCTTCTAGTTCACATAGCTTTTACTGGCATTGTGCATTTGTGCGTTAGTCCTTTTAGGAGTCTTATTGTTTAAGATTGGCTATCTGATCACTTTCAGGCTGAATCACTTGTCAAAGCGCAGCAAGATATGGGAGATACGATGGGGGAGCTGGGTCTTTCTTTCATGAAATTAACAAAGTTTGAGAACGAGACGGCAATCATGGACACTCAGAGAACACGTGCCGCTGAAATGAAAAATATAGCAACAGCTACTGTTAAAGGAAGCAGGGTATACAGGGAATTAAATGCCAGAACCGTGAAAAACCTGGTATGCTTATCTCTGCCTTTCTCTTCCTCTGTGTTCTTATAATGCTCTGTTGTCTGAGATATGCCAGCAAAATCGCTGGTGTCCAAATTGCCCAGTATCATTACACTTTTCCATACTGAGCCATGAAGATCCTTGATTCTATAGCTGTGAAGAACCACATCTTTTTGCTCATAAATTTGTTACCAATTTTTGTATTACAGGATACTCTTCATGAATATCTCGGAGTTTCTTTAGCTGCTCGCAATGCATATTCAGAACGTTCTAGTGCTTTATTGACGGTACAGACTCTTCTATCAGAGTTATCCTCTCTCCAGCTGAAGGTTGAAAAGCTTGAGGCTGCATCATCTAAGGTCTTTGGCGGTGACAAATCAAGTCACAAGATGGCAGAATTGAAGGAAAGCATGAAAATCACCGAAGATTCGAAAAACTGTGCAGTTAGAGAATATGAGCGCATCAAGGTAGCAAAATTATTTTAGAAATGGTTTTCATTCAAATTGTGCATAAAATTAGACTAATCCATATGAACGATTTGCTGATTTAGAGCAAGTTGGATAACGGTCTGTAGCTTGCTATTACACTAGTTAGCTTGGAGGCTTCAGACTCTTCTTAACTTAATAAAATAAACTTAAAAGAGTAACATTCATATGAACGAGCTACCATTTCCAGCAAATTCGATAATGGCCTGAGCTTGCTAATCCACTTTTAAGCTTAGAGGCTTGAGGCTGACCTCAAAAAAGGGAAAGAATAGAAAAGAAACCATCTTCAACAACAATCAAGCCTTTTCCCAAAATAATTTGGGTTCGGCTAACATGAATCGTCATCTGTAGCCGTCATGTGTAGCCCATAAAAGTTAAAGGTCGGTGCGAACAAGTTAAAAAGAAGAGAAAGAAGAAACTTAGAGGAAAAAACCCTATGAACAAGTTACTACTTACAGAGACGGCTGACCTCATAAAAGAAAAAAAAAATGAAGATGAAGTTTAGAGGCGTCAGGCTAGCGTGCATGAATTACCTTACTAGAAATTGTGAGTGCTATTTTTCTGTGGGTAGCTATAACTCAGCTTGAAGAATAACTAACTCGTTGCCACAAATTAATGATTCGCCTGAAGGTTGAATTCATTAAATATAATGCTTTTGTGCTAGGACCTTGCACTATCTCTCACTAATTGAGTCGTGTTATGGTCATTGAAAACCTGCTTCTAGACGCCGTCCCTCCCTCCCACTATAGATTGGCTTTGTAAAGTTGGAACTCCTTAAGTGGGTTTAGTATGCTGAAGGCTGTATAGTACAGTAGGAGTTCTATAATCTTCGCCCGCCAGTTCTAACTTCTGTTGTTTTATGCAAGAGAAATGAGCGCATCAAGGTAACAAATCGTGCATAAAAGTAGACAAATCCATATGAACGACTGCTTAGGGCAAGTTGGATAACGGCTTGCTAGTGCACTTGTTAGATTGGAGGCTTAAGACTGACCTGAAAAAGAAAAAGAAAAGAAAAAAAAAAAAAGCTTAGAGTAAACTACCACATATGAACAAGTTATTACTTCCAGCAAATTCGATAATGGCTTGTAGCTTGCTACTGCACTTGTTAGATTAGAGGCTTAAGGCGGACCTCAAAAAAAAAAAAAAGTGAAAGCCTTATTTCCAAAATCATTTGGGGTTGGCTAACATGAATTGTCAACTACAAATGTCACGTGTAGCCAATAGAAGTTGTTTGAAGGTCGATGCAAACAAGTTAAAAATAAGAAGCCTAGAGGAAAAATCCACATGAACAAGTTGCTATTTACAGAAAGTTGGATAATGGGTTGTAGCTTGCTTGCACTTGTTAAGCTTAGAGGCTTCGGGCTGACCTCAGAAAAGAAAAAAACAAGAAGGTTAGAGGGGTCAGGCTACACTGTATGAATCACTTTACTACAAATTGTGAGTGCTATTTGTCTGCGGGTAGCTATAAGTCTGTAACTCAGCTTGAAGAATAAACCCGTAAAAAGAAAAAAAAAAAAGAAAAAGAAAAAAGAATGGCTTACTGTTTGAAGGTTGAATTCATTGAATATGATGCTTTTGTGCTAGGGACCTTGCACTATCACTAATTGAGCCTTGTTGTCGTTGAAAGGCTTGCTTCTAGACGCAGTCCCTCCCTTCGTAATATAGATTGGCTTTGTAAAGTTGGAACTCCTGAAGTGGGTTTAGTATGCCGGAGCCTAGATAGTACATTAGGTGTTCTCTAATCTTCACCTGCCACTTAAGTTCTATTTTCTGTTGTTTTATTCAAGAGAAAATTTGGCATACATCTTTTGCTACTGTCATTATGATTGTGATCTATGTACTGGCTCTTTTGGTAATTAGCTTGGTTTATTGATGACTATATCAACACCGTGTCATGACCACACCCAACATGCTCCCCCCCCCCCTGTTCTGTTTATAGATCTCTTCTGGTGTTATTAGAAGTTTTTTCGGATTTGGAACTCAAGTAATTAGGACATTAGAGAATTCGGATCTACCGCATTCATTTGTCTAACTTAGGTTTAATGCTGACCCTGAGTAGCTTTTTAGAAGCTTATGGTGTCTATTTGCTTGAACATCCTGGTCAAACTTCTGTCCTATACTCCTATGGCTTAACTGTACTTCTGCGATCTTCCGTAATATATATTTGATGTGAATTGTTAGATTTTTTTTTTTTTTTTTTTTTTTTTTTTTTTTTTTTTTTGGAGAGAGGAATTGTTAGGAAGCTGGTACCTACTTTCTTGCTTGATTTTGTATTAGCACTTGCTCAAGCCTCAAACATTGTCTATTTTTTCAGGAAAATAATAGGAGTGAGCTTGAAAGACTTGACAAAGACAAACGTGTGGATTTCTTTAATATGTTGAAGGGCTTTGTACATGACCAGGTATCGCTTCTGTATTCTTCTTTTTCCTTTCTTGCTGGTTGTATCCGTAGACGATGTTTCTGTTTTTGTCTCTTTGTACTGTGTTATCCTCTCGAATTGCAAAAAAGGTAAATCGTGTATTTATATACCATGTTTCTGTTTTTGTCTCTTTGTACTGTGGTAGCCTCTCTAATTGCAAAAAAGGTAAATCGAAGGTGGGGTTATTTGTTTTTAGATAAACATATAAACTAAAATGCAATTCGCAGATTATTGGAAGCAACCTCTTCAGTCTGGGTTAAGCTTGAGCATGTTGTAGGTTTCCAGATACCTTATGGTCTTACCTATGGTGGAGATGGGATGTTGTAGTTTTTGATGAAAATGGCTGAACTCTATTATTTATGATCAGTATTCTGTTCGTAGACAAAAGGAGTTTAGTGAAAAGTTTGTGTAGAAAACTATGGACAAAGTATTAGGCTACTCTTGACAACGTCTATTCACCATGAAGTTGTCTGGTTTTTTGCATTTAGGCGTATTAAGAACATGTGAAACTTCATATTTCACGTAAAATAACAAATTTCTTTGGAATTTGTGTCTGTGTGGTATAAAGAGCTTTAGTAATACATACTTTTTGCCCTTATTTAGGATAGAGCCTGATACTGCTGCATGAACGCTTGCTGAAAAGTGGAAAGTAGTAATTCGTAGGGACTTATATGGTAGACATACTACTGGTAAATAGTAGTAGGCCAATTGTGAGGATGTTGACTGGAAACTTTTCTGTTTGGGTAAAGGTCACTCCTCATTAGGATGATTCTGTTATGCCATCACCGGTAATTGCCGAACTGAAATTGGATTTTAAGCATTCTCCGTGTTCACGCTTTTTGTCTAATGTCTCATCATGTGTTTCTATATCGAGCTCTGAGCAATAATCCAGAGTTGGTAGTAATGCTATTCTACTCTCTGAATGGAACAGGTAACTTGTGCCGAGAAAATGTCTAATTTGTGGTCTAAGGTGGCCGAAGATACCAGAGGATATGTGAAGGAGAGTTCCTGAAAGTAAGATTGAATTGCTGTAAATCTGGAAAGAGAACATTTTTTTTTTTTTTTTTTCTCATGTTCCCTGTTTCAGACCTTTCCGCTTTACTGTAGTACATACCACAGCAAAAGGAATCACAAGATGCTTCGTGAAATCTGGTTCCGTTCTGTAAACCTTTTTTGCCCTTCTTTTCTACGGCTGATGTTTATGGGAGCCCGAATTGCGCATTTTGAATGTAGTGGCAAGAATGCAAGATACTACATGAGAGATACTAGATTAGTCAATATTGATATACATTCCCTTGTGGAAAATCTGTTTACTGCTGTCATAATTGTCATATGCACAAGACTTACTCTAAATGATGTGTTTCTTTGTATATCATTTATCAACCCTTCGCAAATGAAAAAGCATTTGAAAAAGCAGTGATATTACAGCTCATATAGAGGAGATCTAAGTATCTAACACATTTCCAGAAATGTAAACTTAGGAATTTCATTCATCAGACAAGTCCTGCAACATCTCGGACAACAGCAGAGGCTGATTTCATGGAGGCTGCATTTGCGATGTTGAAGAATCCAGCCGGATAAAGTTGGTCTTGGCTATCAAGGAAAAGATCTACAGGATCTCGGACAGCGCCATGAATGCAGATGATTGCTCCAGCAAGCAGTGTTGTGGAAATGAGCAATGACCCAACGCTCGTGAAAAACATCATTACAACTGTGGCTATCACCAAGGCAGCTAGAGTCTCGTTGTTAGAAAATGTTCGGCCGTAGAGGATCAAGGGTTGATCGGATGGCTTAAAGAAGTAGAGAAGGAGCCAAGCGGAGATGAGCAGTAGGAGAGATATCAAGGAGAACGGATGCGAGAAAAGCGTGAAAGCAAGGACTCCTCCAAGCAGCACCAGGTAGTTGATGCGGAAATATGACAGATTCCTGAGAATCCGTGATGTGCCTTCAGAAACAGATTGAGGCCGAGAGAACGCATCAAACTCAAAGAGCTCTGACCACGGACGTCGAGTGGCAAATGCTCGGTTGGCCGACTCATTAACCCGGGAGACAAACATGCGAAATGAAGGGTTGTGAGAGACGCATTTTGCAATTTGTAGAAGCCGAGAGGACATTGCTGTTAACGTAGAACAAAATCTACCACGAGACCCTTGGTGTGGTCTTGTAACGATTTTGGTTTCGGTGAGAGTTCTGCGAATGAATCAGAAAGTTTGAGATTGGTAGTGATGATTGGAGAGTTTGAGATCGTTGATGTGAGAATGAGGTGACAATAGAGGGAGTTAGAGTTGATGAAGTTTGATTGTAAAGCTGGTAAAGTTCACACCCTTTGCTTGCAGAAGTAGTCACTTTGGGCAAATTGAGAGTTGACCCATCACGTTTTTCCTGAACTTGAGAACAAGGCCAGGCTTGCTTAAGACAGGGTTTGGATACGACTTTCCCTGCCGTTTGCCGTTACTACTCATGTGATTTCCTCCACGTACCCATAAAATAGAGAAAAACTACTTGAATTTTCAGTCACCATACGCTGGCACGGTCACTATCTGCCGTGAGTGTAACAGCCGGACGGGAGTCGAACCATGGTCCGTGTGGTTTGATCAGGTGGCTTGTGAAGAAGTATTGTTTCCTTATATTCACCAACAGAAATTCTGCATCACAACCGCATAGGCCAGAGGGAGGGCTCATTATTATTGTTAGGGGAGGAGAGACCGAACGGGGGAGTCAAACCCTAGCCCATACGACCAAGCGGGGTTCCATCCTAAAACCAATTGGCAATAGGAGGAGTAACCCACTTGTTTATATAGCTAGCAACATCCCACTTATCTTTCGATGTGGGACAAGGCTCACACATGTTCCAACAATCTCCCCCTCATGTGTGAGTCCATCAAATTCTCTCCCCCTCGAACCAAATTGGGCCAGACCACCACCAAATTGTAGCGTCCAATCTGATAAGGACCTACCAGAATCCCTGTGGCGCCCAATCTGACAAGGGCCCACCAGACGGTGTGGTGTCTGCACCCAAGCCCAGGCCGAACCTTGGGCTCTGATACCACTCGTTAGGGGAGGAGAGACCGAACGGGGGAGTCAAACCCTAGCCCATACGACCAAGCGGGGTTCCATCCTAAAGCCAGTTGGAATATGTGCCTTGAACGTCTTTTACCGATTTGGGTATGTCGTAGTGGTGTTCGAGGAAGGAGCTCGAGACGTGATTCTACGACGTACGGGTGTTTGATTGTGCCTCATACTATATGGGTAGTATGGAGGACTTGGGCGAAAGAAGACATTCGAAGGAAGCACGACGAAAGATCGAGGGCGGAGCGCGCGTGGCAAAGTCGCGCTCCGCGGCAACATCGTACGGGAAAAGGCGAGAAGCAGCAGTAGCGATGGCGCGGCACGCGGAGGGGTCCGCGGCCAGAGGCACGGTCCGCGGCCAGGAAGGCGCACTCCGCGGCCTAGGTCGCGCGGTCCGCGGCCTCCACGGGCTTCGTGGGCTGTTTCTTTTCGCGTGTTTTCGGCTTTCCTTATTACGGTTTCTTTTGCCAAATTAGGTATTCTTATGAGGGGCTATAAATACACCCTAACCCCCTCATAGTCTCCTGCTGCTGCAGTTGTGGCTGCGAAGCCAACATGTAAGGTCGAAAGACCTGAAGACCGAAGACACAAGATGTGGTGATTCTCTACCTATTATGGGTACACTGAGTCATGATAGGGGGTTTTCTCTATGACGGTGGCTTCATTGGTTGGTGAGATTAGAGAGCGTTTGTTAGGTTCTTAGTTGATCGCAAGAACGTTTGGCTCACTAGATCTCGTTCGTATTTGGTGAGTTCTTTTCAGGTTGAACTCACAACTTTGTATTGACACTATTTCTCCACATAGTGAAATTGGTTTCTCCTCTGTTGGGTGGACGTAGCTGGCAAATTGCTGGTGAACCACGTTAAATTCGGTGTCTTTTCTTTACGTTCATATTGTTGTGTTATTGTTTAATATCACGTTGTTCATCTTCTCGCACCTATCGAACAAGCATTGTTGGGACTGGACGCCTCTGTTCCAACAATTATCATTGCTACAAACACCTCCGACAGCTGAACTAAGATGAAAGCTTCTGTATGCAATCATGTACAATATTACCTTGGTGAGCGCAAATTATATCGTGCACCAAGGTGCACAATGAGTATGGTGCACCTCCTCACAATAGAGGAGTAGGGACCACACTTAAATAAATTTAAATTATTTTAAGTGTGGTGCCTACTCCTCTATTGTGAGGAGGTGCACCATACTCATTGTGCACCTTGATGCATGGTATAAGCATTGCTTTGTGAGCTTCCCTAAATTTGCGTTCTTCATGGAATTCGTGGCCCAATTCTTTGGAGAAGTAATATCAATTCTTCATGTACAATATTACCTTTCCATCAAGCTTACGGTCACAATAGGTATGACCTTCATCATATTCCTGAATTGCCTTAACACTATCCTTGCTCAATCTCTTAATCCTCACGGCCTCGCTCGTGTGATTAATGATATCTCGAAAGTATTGGGCCACGAATTCCATGAAGAACATGAAACACGACAGTATACACCTCTAAATTTGAGGGGCTGCGACTTTAAATTAGCAAACTACTATATACTTGCTATAATTATTGTAGGATGGATACAAATAAATTAAACTGACATATCAATTAATTATCACGTTAATTATTAGTATCAAGTTAAAGATCGTATAACGACTCCTGACGCTGATGAATATCAGGTGTACCCAAGAATCAGAGTTAAAACGACTATTGTAATAATTAACAAAGGTATACCATAATATATGTTAATTAATTACGATCAGTTTCGATTAATTATATTACTCGATCAGTGTTTAGGAAGAAGCAGCAGTTTGGTTAATAAGTTGTGGTCCCAAACGTACGTACGGTGTGGTACTAACTGTTGGCTGCAATGTTCTTCGATCTCAAGATTCTTCATCTGTAAGCTAAGTATAGGATGGTTGGCCATATGCACATGTTACCACAACGATGCATTCTCAATTGAGTGCGTTTACGTACAATAAATGCAGAAACCATACGGAATGCGAACGAACGTACTTTCGTAAGTATGTAAGGCCGTAAGGGTGTTGATCTAATCTTCGCCATGCAAAAGCCAGCCGTCCGATCTACTCGCTATATATATAGGGAAGGTGAGATTCGAACTCTGGACCTACCTTTTCATATTACGATTTGTCCCACTCATAAAATATACATATGGGTATCATCTCATATCATGCGGCCTCTTGTTTCTTTGTATGTAGGGGCTATATGTAGCATGTGAGATATTGATCGATATTAACATGAGGAAGCACAAAAAATCACGATCAGTACTCCTTTACTCCGTATATTGATCAATAATCGATAACATTTTTTGAGAGAAATCAATAATCGATAATATTGATACATATTAAGTACTATTAACACTGACATTACTCCTATTGATTAATTCGCTAGTGAGCGATTAAGTATGTATAATCGATTATCGATTTATCGACGTTTTAAATTACTGTACCAGTGATCCTCATTAAATCACGATTAGCAAGTTGCAGCCGTGCATAAATGTGAGTTATGATCGAGTTGATGATCGAAGAGTAGTCGTGCATGGATACAAGGTTTTGTATGTGGTCCAACAAATAAACGTATGCTACAGTTTGCCATTTCCTCAGTTCGCAATTCTCACTGTACTTTCCTCTGTACGTACGAAGCATTGACCAGATGCACATTATACGACTTCCATAAGTAGACAATTAATGCACAAGGCGTACCGTACGTACAAGCAAATTAGGAAGAACAACAACAAAACATCACAACGTTATACGTACATTCGCATTTACACGTATTTCGTATCCACTTGATATTCAATTGGATTATATATTTATATTGAGTAGCAAGTTTTAAGTTTAAATAAAATGTTCACAATTGAATTGTCTCAAATATACCTTCCGTACTACGGATCATCGATCAGAAGTCTAAGAATACTTCTCGTCAAATTGTTTTCAACATTTCCTTCTTAATTATTGAAATTTGAGAGCATATATATATATGCAAAATGGTACAAGTTTTGCCAAATGTTGTGTATTTTTAGTATGTAGCTAGTGCAAGCTAGCTAATTAGCTCACATGACTCACAAGAGCTTATAGCTAGGTGAAGTTCCATCATAAAACAAATTGACTGACAATAAGATGAGTAATAATTAGTTTAAACTCACCAAGTCACCAAAATCTAAACCCCCCTCTTTTGTCAATGTAGGATACTTATCATAACTCACAAGCAAGATGCATGTCGACGATGTTGTCTAGATCTTCTCTAACAATGTGTAACAGCAAACTAAGTCTCGGTATTTCGTGTTAACTGATGAGTAATTAAGAGCTTGATCGGGGTTGTCATGCAATACAATACTCAGTTAAAGCCCATGTTATATATGAATAATAACGAACCGAACATAAAATATTAATCGAGATACAGATAAAAACGCGTCGTTGTATATATTAAGTTCATGTACTTGACTAGCTAATGAAGGGGGTGATTTATCGGTGAACTACTACATTACCATATGCATGTCAAGAGATCGAAGACAAGTCTATAGAAGTCAAGTATGTATGGCTGTGGGATTAAATGCAAGTTTTAGTTGGATTTGGTTACGATTTGAATTGACTCTTTTAATTTAATTAATAAGATCGAATAATGTTACTCATAGTAATATGGATGCAATGAATTAGGCGCAGTACAACCCAAGTTTCGGGTATGGCCGTATGTGTTGCCAGCTATGCGTCAACATCTCCATGTACGGTACAATCAAGATCCAAAATATTTCTACAAATTATGATACGAGTATTATTATTTTTACTAGCTCTCCATCTCTTCTTGTCAATTATTAATGTTGCTATTAAATTGTTATAAGAATATATTCCAATTATTATCACTAGCTCCATCCATCTGATCTCTTCTTGTCAATTATTTATCAAAATAAAGTTATTTCCGTGCATCATTAAAATTATACATCATCAGATAAATTATATACGTTCATTAAATTACGTGATTTTCATCGGATCAAGTAAAATTTCGAGAGTAACATACACACGTCGCCACCGTATGATGACCATGGTATAGTGAAGTGTAATGTCATATGTGATGATTAATGATCAATCATGCATGTAAGAGCTTTGCATCGATGTCAAGCCATGCACTAAGCTAGCTCGCACGCATCTTCACGTTAGTTATTCATCACCAATTCACTAATTTAATCATTAATTATGACATCATAATAAGTTAATAACCGCACTCCCGAATTATCAAGAAGATAATTTTACATCAAGAATATAATCTCTAATGTATTTATATACGTACTAAGTATCTAAGTTGGGGTGGAAGTTAGCTAGGTCTCCCCGTGCAAGCTATATACGATGATGATGATATAATCGTACAAGCTAAGTGCAGAGTAACAAAAGAATATAATTATTATATTATGGATTTACCCGTGCATGAAATTTAGGACTTAATCTAACTAACTATCTAAGCAAAACTTAACCAAAATTGTGGTCGGTGTCTGAAAAACCTACATACGTGCTGTGAAGCTTCGTTTGATCATGACTAGTTGATCATATTCTGATTTCCTCAAGATTCACTTTGATCCTCATCTTCTTGTTTATTAATTAAAAGCATAGTTTTAAGTTTGTATGCATTAATTGGTTGGTTAATATATATTCAAGCTTAAGCTACATATATACTCGGAACGACCGGGTCTTATATATGAACGTATCAAAGTATAAGAAATAATCATGTATGTACATACTCCGTATGTTGTATCTGTATTAAGTATTAACCTACTCGAAATGAGAGCTCTTATTCAATCGGATGAATCTGTATACAATACAATGTTATCGTTTTTTTTTGTTTGGACAAAGTATTGGCAATGCAAACTAAGCTAGCTTGTAACTAGCTAATACATTTCTAACAATTTTCATTTTACATTTTTCGTAATTTTATTGAATTTAATATTATATATTACTCGGTATGAAACGAAATTTCACCGCATCTTTAACTAGCTAAGAAAGCAGAATTATTACGGTCAATCATTGTCCAAAATGAGTTCGTCGTTCCTGGTTTAGCTGTTTTTCCATGATTCGATCGGCCCAACTCTACAAAGCCGCAACTAACCATAGAAGGTGGGTTGTGTGGGCCACACAACATGCTTAATCTAATCAATTATGTCTTGATTAACAAACCAAAACCTCTTTTATTGTGTGCCTAACCCACATGCACTGCAAACTAGGAGTTAATTAGATTATTAACTTAATCAATCCCTTAAAACCATGAGATTTTCGTTCCATTTTAACCTAAATCAACTCCACTACTGTAACTGTGAGTTTCAAGATTTGTCTTATCTTAGTCAACCAACTCCATCTTAAGACCAAACCCGCTAATACTTTAAAGTTTCGATATGCCAATGACTAATAATTAACTAACTCGGTTATTATTAATTTGCGTTGGCTAAAAAATGTTACAGTTTCATGACAACGTTATGTATCTATCTGGTCATACGTACTCACAAGCATGACTACCTCATTAATTAGTCCTAGCTATAATTAATCAAAACACAATAATGATGGATGAGTATGTATTTGAAACTTAAATTACACAATTAATTAGTACATCGAACCAAGGATTAAAATTGAAGCATGCATGACGGCCTAATACACAATACTACTCCAGTCTCCCACAAAAGGAAGCTCTTTCCCAGCTAATCTTCCTTGGCAACCCAATTATTATTTTAAAACCTCCCCAAAAAAAAAACAATTTGTGAAAACGTAAACGGGCCTGGCCGACACCCAAGGAGGAGAGAGAAAGCCCACTTCATAAACCAAGGAGGTTCCATCCTAAAACCAATTGGCAATAGGAGGAGTAACTCCTTGATTTATAAAGTAGACAATTTCTCTCCTCATTTCCAATGTGGGACACTCACATGTGGGTAAATGGGCACTTCCAACACAATTACTCACAAAACAATCAAACTCTCTTATTATGATAATATTCAACTCATCATTATTAAACTTGATATTATTAATTACTTAAATTTTAAAATAATTATGTCAGGTAGGTCTATAGTATTAAATGATCTGAAGCCTAACTACTAGTATATATAAACCCACAAAACTCCCCAAACTTGTTAATAATCCCCCCTTTATTATTTCCTCACCACCAAACAAAAAAAACCTCATTTTTCTCCTAAAAAAACCCATCATTTCAAATTGATCATCACCAAAAATTTGGTTAAAATTTCAATTAATTTCCAAATTAAATTAAATGGGGAATAGTCTAAGGTGCTGTTTGGCATGCGTATTACCATGCGGAGCATTGGACTTGATCCGAATAGTACATCTAAACGGGTACGTAGAAGAGATCACAAGGGCAATAACAGCAGGCGAAGTTCTAAAATCGTATCCAAATCACGTATTAAGCAAGCCTTGTTCAATGGGCAACAACATGGTTCGTAAAATCATGATTTTATCGCCCGATTCCGAGCTCAAACGAGGCAGCATCTACTTCTTGCTCCCTGATTCTTCTTTACCAAGCAACAACAACAACAAATCATCGTCTACTGCTAGTAGTAATAAGCCGATGAGTAAGAAGATTATCAAAACTCGAAAAATCGACGACAACGTTAGTAATAATAGTAACAACAATGAGGTTGCTATTATTGATAGTACTAAGAATAATGTACAACAAAAGCAGTGTGTTGATCACGTTACTACTAAGGAGGTTAATGATGAGAACAATAATAAGTACGTAAGTCTAGATTTGAGCTTAGACGAGTTATGTACTAATACTACGTTGGATCGTGAAAATGTGGTGGAGGAGGTTTGTCATTACGAGTCGAAGTTGAAATCGAAATCGAAATCGAAATCAGGGAGGCATCAGAGGAGGAGAAGCAGCCGGGGTAAGAGTGGTGTATGGCAACCTCATCTCCAGAGTATTACTGAAGATTTGTGAAATTTTTTTTAATTTAATTTTTTTTTCTTCTTCCTCTTCTAAATTAATTAATTTTCTCCTCTTATATATATATGCAATCATGTAAGTTGCAAACTTATTAAGGCTAGCTTTAATGTTCTCATTCCTTTTTGATACAATTACAAATTTGTTGAGACATTGTGGATATATGGTGGCTAAGTCGATCTCCAAACTGCTAAGAATTTATATTAGCAGGTTCGGAAAATTGTAATTTTTCAAGAATGCGAGAAATATGATTGCATAAAATTACTTCTAATTCGTATTTTACATTTCTATTTATTTTCCGTCGTTATTACTTGGTATTGAATTATTGATCGATTGCTCATTTCAATAGCGTTACATGTGTTAGTCAATTTGCGAATGTGTGGTTTACATTCTGAGTGATCGATACAAAGAATAAAACTCATAAATCGTTTGATATTCTTGGTGTAATTATGTTCTTTTTTTCTTTGTCAAAGAAAAAGAAAAAGAAATAAAAAAGGACTTGTTATTGCTTTAATATATAAACCTGAAATTATTATAGTAGTATTATTTTTCCAGCTGCGCTGCGCCGATACATTGCAACTAATTCTTCTTATGGTTGAGCTAGTTATAACATACACAATGATTAGCTCATTTGAGTAACTGTTGACATTAAAGCATCATGATGGTCATACTCCGTATATAATAACAAGTGTCTTTGACATTAAGGCATCATGAATTCATGATAATGGTCATAATCTTGCAAGTCAGTTACACACCAACTTATTCAAAGATTGAATCGATTAATTAATTTGCGCCAGAAAATATAATTACAAATCGAGTAATGCAATAATAGTTTTTCAAGACTACTATTATGATAGACGACAGTATTGGATACATGATTTAACACGAGCGAGACTTTGTGATTTACTCTATAACGACATCATTCTTGCTTCTACAGTTCTACAAAAATACATTTGATGTGTAATTGTTGGCTAAAATAATGGAAGAAGAAGGCGAAATATGTGGTATTCGATCATGAATCAACATATGTCATTAACTCAAGCATATGAATGTGTGCGTCGTTGCGGTTAAGATGTCACATTATTCCACAAAGTAATTTGAGTTTTGTGCATACGTATAATTATATATACTGATTGATACTATATGACCCGCATTCCTACAGAATCTCCAAGAAAAGATTAAAATTTTGCAAGCGACATGATCCATGATTATTGTACACTTTTTTAAACAGAGAGACATATAAAGAAGAGACTTTTAAGCTCGACCATGTTAATTAGTACATGGCTATAGTACGTAATAGCGTAATACCAAATTTACCGTTAATAATAATGTTTATGATGTCTTGATTTAGTAGTTACCGATAATCACCATTCAGTACTGCATATTTATCTGACTTTTATATCGTTATTTCATAGAATTACCAATTCACCGAGTATATGTTTCTAACTTTCTAAGTTTATTGACATTTGCGTTTTATAATAATAGTAATAAGAGAAAAGAAACATTAAATTATTCCATCATAAACCCTATAAATTATGCATTTATCGCGGTGAAGTACGTGGTTTTGCTGCGCGCTGCTATTGTTCTTTACATCATTACTGCTAATCATGAACTTCAATCAATTAAGTCTTCCATATAATTAAGTACTCCATGGTACGTACAATTGGTCAAACGCTCCAATCTATTAACTCATTAATTACGAGACAATTAATAGCTAATTAACTTGTGAAAGTACTGAAGTATACATAGTAAGTTTAGTTTTTAGAACTGTACTTGTGTACGTAATACTATTACATAGCAACTTGAGTTGGTATTATATTCCGATATAAATTAAATCGAAATGAAAAAAAAATACGGTGACTTCATTCATTAATTAAGATAATTATGAAACTTTTAATAGTGAGATTGATCAAAACTTTTGTCTTTAACATTGCTCCCAAAATTTTTGTTTCTATACACAACATGCTATTTGGCCGTAAGTTGGTATAAATAATAGCTTCATTAAAATTTGGATAAAAATGCATGATACTCGTATGTAGCTAGTTTTCGTTGGTTTTGTTGCATACAAAAAATGGAGTATCTAGTCCTAACACGTAAACGTGTGAGTGATCTGGGAATTAATGTGACTAATCAGTAAGAAAATGGTCATAACTCATAAAAATTATTGTGTTTTGTTTGAACTTTAAGAGGGAATATAACACGAAATTTAGTAAACTTGGATTACGACAACCCCTTACATAAGAATTTGGATAAAATGTCTGATCCTTATGAGTACATCATCTTTTTTTTCTTTCAAAGATGCAATAATACTTCTTTGTTAATTTGCGTTTTAGGTATACCGTACCCTATGATCATCTTTGAATTTAAGTTGCGAGATATTAAAATTGACTTTTATTTGGATTATATCTTACATATATACCTTCCTAGAGTGAGCTTCCTACCTTACTTGGTCATCAACCAAGCCATATATATGTACTAGTAATTGTGTTTAATTAATGAGGTTGGTTGTTTAATTAAATTTTGAATAATAAATACAAAAGTAGTTAAATAACGACAAACCTACGCTACAGCGCAGATGTAAAACAACCTGGCAAATCCTCGAACAAACACTATGGACCTCAGTCCTCATCTCCCCTCACATGGAACGACTTCCCTTCTTGCACTTAATTGCACCCTTTTAATCTACTCCACATAAATCATTTTTCAAGACTTTAGACAATCATTGGACATCCTCTCATCCCATTAATTAATACTCGATTCAATGCAAAGTACAAGCAGAATTACATAGAACGACAAAACTTTTTATATACATTTGAAAACTGTATCGCCAAAGTCTTAATTCGAGACCTCTAAAAATCAAAACTTGTACTATACGTATGAACATCACAACTTAGCTCCCGAGTCAGCTCACCATCGTTACCACCTCTAATTCATCTATTCTCGAGTCAATTTGAGTTCTAAATTTCTAATATGATCGAGGGCCAGATTTATACTTTTATTTGAAGGTCGCAATGAACACCCATCAATTCAATAAACATGCATATGATCAAATGTTGTCAATTTTGTTCTTAATTTGGTTGAATCAGTATGTGTCACTTTACAGTTTAGATCAAAAAAATTGGCTAGAAAATGTTCTCTAGTGTATAATTCTATCACAAAAATCTAATCCTAACAAAAAAACATACTCAACTATTCAGCTAGATCTGTCCAAGTCCAATTGTTCTGTCTTTGTACCACCAAAACCGACGTCTCAAATGGCATATCAGGCGAAGCAAGCAAATCCCCAAGAATCCCAATCTCAGGAACTTCACACCATTGTCGTAAATTTGAAGTTTGAGGGCAGTCATCATCGTACCGACGTCCTACAATTATAAGGTCATAGTCTCCTGCAATAGCCCTTAACAACTTTGCAGTGTCTGCTCCACTTTCCACCATTTCCTCTGTACACACAAATTGAGCATCATCATTATTATCACCCTGGCTAAACCCGGACAGCGCGATTTGATCCATCATACTCAGCTCCTCTTCATCATCTGATGGTGAAACAAGCCGTATCAAATGAACTCGTACGTTACAACTATTCGCCATCTGCTTAGCATATGAAGCTGCCTCTTGGTCATCTTTACCTCCTATAAAAATGACTCCTACTCGAAACAATTCTTCCTCCTCTGGCTCTTGTGCTAATATTGAGCCCAACGTTGTTATTCTACCTGACTTTTGTCGAGTAGTAGACGTCGTATTATATACGCTTCCTTTGGAAATGCCGCGGTCTATAAGTATGCCAACTGAGCACGGGGCGGTTTTAAGGACTCTGTAGTTGATTACTCTTTGGTTATAGTCTTCCAAACCAATGGTGCCATCACTCTTGTGCTTAAGATGGAAGGGAAGGATGATTAGCGTGGCCTTTTTGTCGAGGGCGAGCGTGCATATATCAGTGTGCATTGCTCGTTGGGGAGACACCGCCGTATAGAAGTGCATTGCGAAAGACTGTATGTGGTCGTGCTGAAATCCGTGGAACGCCCAAATGACATTGTCAGAGTAATCGATGTTTGTTGCGTGGGCGTGGTCTGAGTCGTGTGAAATGAACACGGACTGTGCTCGGCCTACTAGTTTCATGAGATGAAGGACATCGATATGGACCGGGTTTAATGGTGAAGGGCTAGCCTGAGAAAGGAGGCTTGTGACTGAAGATACATTGTCTAGTCTACTGATGCAAACGAGTATCCGGAGTTCCTCATGTTTTTGCCAGTGCATTATATCTTTCACTTCATATCCATCGTATTTTCTCAGCGGATGGTATAGTAACATCACCGCAATTGGCACCACCACTGATAGAACGGTAATCAGGGCAACCATATATCCGAATGTCATATCTGTAATCAGCTGTGACAAGAAGACGTACTATTAGTCGATATTGTAGTCGAGTTTAGTCTAGTTCAATTCAATTCAGTTCAATTATCTAGACTAGGACGCAACTTTGGAAAAATACGAGTACATATGGTGTAATTAATTACCTTAGAGCCGTATAACGTGGTAACGTAACCAACATCGACCATTCCTTTGGAAGACAAGATAAAGCCAAGCGCGACAGAATCAAGGAGACGCATCCTAAACAACAATCCACAGACGACACAGGCAAGGATCCTCGACGAGAAATTAGATAGACTGAGATACATAAGCCCTGTCTCTAATTTCGTGAAGAATCGTAGGTTGAGTACATTAGATTTCATGACACACGTTGTTATGAAGAAAGGCAGAAACATGTCCATAACAAGGAATTCAAATTTTTCGACTATAGCAGATCCTAGAGGCGGACCATCTGGTGTAGCAGCACCTACCAAAAAACAGCCTAACACCACGAATTCCCCTGCAAAATCTGTCAACATTGCGCCTAGCAACATGACCACAAACACGAACATGACGTACCCACGATCAATAGGCCTACCCTTGGGCGTGTTCTCGATTACGTGGTGCAAATATGGCCGGAATAGTATCAACAACAAGAATATGGCGAAACCAACAAGAAACAGAAATAGGCCAAGTAGATACCCAGCATGCTGTAAACCCTCATCTCGTACAGCAGACATTGCCAAATTTTTCGATAACACCGTGATTAAAACGTTTATAGAGTCAGCAATGATCGAGGTCGACAAGGCTAGACGGCCCAACTCCGTGTTAAGAATCTTGAGCTCACTTAGAAGAACTTGTACCACAGGAAATGAAATCATTCCGATTGACAACGACACGGAATTAAGGTCTCTTTCGGCGTCCGGATTCTTAGTAAAGGGAATGTGAGTCCGTACTAGGAAATTTGAGACGATTGGGATAAAAACTCCCATTAACCCAAACACTATGGTTTTTACTCCACATCTTTGTATGATGCTAAAATCGGTTTGAACCGCGATTATGAATATGGAGAGAACGTAACCCAATAATCCGATACATTCCCATACCTCGTCACTAGCATCCGGAAATATAAGTTCACATGTAGACCTCACGGCACCATTTAGCCCTACAATCTCAGGTGAAATCAATATTCCGGCCTATTACAACAACAAATTAAAATCGTGGTCATTAATTATTTCGGACATAGACATATGTATACAATAAAGAAGAGGCGCGTGCATGACATGCAGGTGTAAGATAGGAGAATGTATATACGTACCACTAGTTGAGAAGAAAGACGAGGAAGGCCAATTCGACTGAAAACACGATGCAAACATTGCGTGATGAAGAAGACGAGTAGTAATTGGATTTGCAACATCATGAATGGCAAGTCATCCACGGCTAAAGCTCTCGGCGTCCAAAGACAAGCCCTTGTCGAGGCTAGGTTTCTTAATTCGTACAGATGATCTTTTGGTGTTGTAGTATTATCCATTGTAATTAATTACTAATAATAAAAGTGAAATTGTTTTAATCTAATTTCTGATGAACTTGTTCAAATGGATTCAGTAACTCTTAATGAAAATTTCGATATATATTAGATTAGATACAAAAATCCGTGAATAAATATGGGAATAAGCCATCAAAGAACGAAGATGGCGAAATGCGAAAATGAGTAGTAATTGATTAAGAATGAGAAGCTGTTGCTAGGAGAAGAAAAGATCAGAAAATTGGATAAAGAAGCTGGGTTTTGTTTAGTGTTTTTTAACAGGATTTACTAATTTTGTCCGTTATTAGATATATTGACGATTCAATGTTTCTGTTTGTATGAAGTACGAGGTTGCTAAATATAGTCAGAAGACAGGTGAAATATCTGTAAGGTTAATTCTGTTTTGGGTGTAAAAGTGGATGAAATGGCTGTTTGCTGGCAATTTTGATAGTGGCATGCAGAACACTTTTTAACTCCAGCTCAGTTCTTTTGTAAATAAACAAGCACATTTTCTCATCTACCCGATAATTTTGTATTTGGATTACCTAGTGTTGTATACAGTATATAATGTCAAACATTCACCAACGTGATTCATTTCGTAACGTTTCTATAAAGTTAAATCACGCTATAAAGTAACAAAAAGACTACTAAATCATTACATGAGTGTACACATAATAAACGATAGTGAGTTTGATACTCTTTCACACACGTGTTTGAAACATCTTCTAAATATAAACAAGAGCCCGTTTGACTTAAAACTTGAAGCATAAAAGCGTTAGAGAAACCACATTTTACAATTAAATTTGATTCATTGCTTTTGTTGATTGCCTGGCCTGATTGGTACATGGTCGCCGGTACCAATGATGTTTCCGGCTAGTGTTCCAAAATCAAAATAGAAGTACTTACTATTAGCGAGATTCCGCCTTAAAATAGATCACACGTACGAGAAAAGAAAACATCCTACAATTTTCGGCACATGAAATCTTAAAATCACATCCACATTCAGCACATGTAGTAAATATGAAGTGTTTAAAGCAATGTACCTGACAAATTTACATTTTTGCACCGGAGGTTGACGATTAAAACCCAAAAATCCCCAAATCAGAAATAATCCAATAACCCTAACCTCAAAAATCAACCTTCAATTTCGTAATCAAAGCGAATATTTTGAGCGCGCCAAAATTAAATAAAGACTTCACCTTTACGATTCCCCAAATCAGAAACAATCCAAGAACCCTAAACCCCAAAAAAAAATCCACCTTCAATTTTGAACTCAATCAATAAGAGCGCGCCAAACCAAAGACTTCACCTTTACGCATCAAAATAGGTCATACGATTATTGATTATGAGGCCCAAGATAAGAAGGCCCATAAATATTGGGCCTTGCAGAGTTGCACGGGCCCAACAGTAGAGAATGTAAAACGTCGTTTTCAGGAGAAGAGTGAAGATGAAGCTTCCAAAATGGTGGATCAGTGTTGAGTGTACTGTGGACTGCAGACTCTCTCACTATCAAGCAGATAAGGCCCTGTCGTCTAACTTTTTATTTATTTAAATTTTATTAAATTGGGGTGGATTAATATGTGCTTCAAATTTGATTGTGATTTTGTTGTGGTTTGATGTGGAGTTTTCTCAATCTCACGTGGATTGGGTCCACCCTTGTTCACTTGGGATTGTTTGGCTGCTAAATTGTGTGTGGAACTTGGATTTAGCTACATGGTATAGAATCTCATCTCATTAGATATTTTTTTTTACATCCAGGGTACTCGAATCAGTGACGTATCTAGAAAGTATAAAAGTCCATCGCGGTTAAAGATGGGTGAACTTTGGCGAGTTTCGGGGATTGAATGTTTAGGATGAGTAACTCACTCTATTTAATAATTTAAAAAAAAAAACACGTACCGTCTCATATTAGATTTTGTGTTGCGTAAAATGGAGTACTCTAAAGTTAATTTACGGGTCCATAATAAAGATGCATAAAGTTGGGGCAACAAAGTATGTAAATTTGGACCCTTTTTTTTTTTTTTTCTAAGGTGTGTACTCTCACTCTAGGGAGATATCTAAACTAAGGTAAAACTGCATAAGGTGTTTAAGGAACTGTCAGAGGAATAGTGATATCTGGATTTATGGGTCCAATTTGTAATGTTTACTGTAATAGTGGTGTTTAAGGATTGTCAAAAAAAAAAAGAAAAAAAAAGTGGTGTTTAAGGAACTGTCACTGCTATAAACCTATAATTAGCACATGGGAATACATGGTAGTAAGATAAATTATGTGAAGCACGTATGTACATAATAGTATTTGTTGATCGAGGAGGATCTGAAATACTGTAGTATCTTAGCAAGTCACACTCTCGTATCTAAGACATTCTTGTGAGTTGTGACTATAAAGACGATCTTGATGAATGTGATGTATACTGAAATCGTTTTGGTGAAGGAGAGCGAAATCTTGTCAATCGTACTTAGTGGTATACTAAATTAAAATTAGGTTTTTACATACCTTAAGACGACTACAGTACTTGTAAGTCGCAATGTCACATACTATGAAAGAATTTACGCGTCCTTGATGAAAACTTAAGTACTCTATGTTGAGGGATGCATTTCTGTGATCATATCCAATTCGAAGCGTCATACAGTTACACACTTACACTGTTGTGCCTTGTATGTACGTGCATTTTCATTATCCAGGTATTATGTACAGCTTTTCGCCTTACCTCAATTATATATTTCGTCTAATTGTTCAAAAAAGAAAAAAAGAAAAAAATCTGTCCAACATGTGGTGTGCAATCTACATGGGTTTTACACAGTTTTGGCTTGGTGTATGAGATGATTGCTCGGTCAATTCATAGTATAAAAAAATAAAATCAGAGAGCATGGCAAGTATTGTTGATGCAACCTAACTGCCGGTAAAAGCACTGTAATTCCAACGTGCTAGACAAGACACCCACTCTTGTTTTTGCCACTTTCCTGTAATAATTTGTGTGCCTTTCACTTCTATTTCTCTTCACTTGAAAATTGTTAACCATTCAGTAGAGAAATGGTGGGACTTCAGAAGTCGCAAACCACGTGAGGAACCCACGACTGCTATCTTTGGTGCGCTCTGGGTAAATTCTCCGGTCTCACTCGGGTTAGTTACAAGAACATAATTGTAAGACGTGATTTGCAGCTTTATGGGCTTTGACAGTACAGAAAGCTGTTCCATGTGAGGCTGAGTTCTACTAAGCATGGGGAATTCATGGCTTCTTTTGCTGATTTTCTGATCATTGTATGTAATACTCTTCCTATATCAAGCTGAAAATTAAGCAGAGGAATTTCATTTTTCGAATTAGCGTGAAACAAAGGCGACCTGGCCTGTATTACTGTTAACCTAAGGTATGACTACTACTGTCTTTAAATTCTCATTTTAGCATTCTAACTTGCCAAGTACAATTTTTTTTCCTATGTTTCTGTAGAAGTAATGTGAAAGGATTGTGAAAGGTTTTGACATATGTTATATGTATGGGATTATTGCATTAATGCTCCATAGGGTGAAACGTTACTCAAATTCTCGGACTAAGGCTTTGTTGTTGTTATAGTGTGAAATGTCACCTATTAACCTGCAGAGCATGTTAAGGTCTTTCATATATATTTTCACTGATGAAAATGGTGGTCATTTTTCTCTATTATCAGTCCATGTGTATGTCTCTGTCATGATCTAAGCTACGGACCAAATGCTTTTACTATTAATCAGCATATAGAAAGTGCTACATCATGGGCGGGCAAAGTGGTAGGTCAGACTATGTAGGAAGTTTTTATGCATATAAAGATGATATGACCATATGCTTTCCTATCCGTTTGGGTATAGATTTTAATTTTATGGTGGTCATACTTATAATTATGGCCTTAAAAGCTTGAAATTTGTCGGTTTAAACGATTTGCAACACGACTGTTTTCTTTGATTCTATGTTCTTATGACTTTTCTATTGTGTCATTGTGTATGCTGTTTGTTTGGTTTGTATACTTGCTGACGTGTGCGTACACTTCACAATGCTTCTCTCACAAGAACGAGTTAGTAAAACACATCTTTGAGAGCGTGGGGATCATTTACCATTCTTTGATCATTATAACCTAACTTTCAAATCATATACCTCTGTGGGCTCTGCCTAGTCCTGCAGAATCACCCTCGGAAATGTGTGACCCTGCATATCCTGCTTGTGATCAGCACATTGTAGACACAAACTTTGTGTCTAATCCTTTACAAAAACACTATATCTTTACCACTTTATGTCTAATTTTACCACACCATAGACTTATCCTAGGATCACTTCTTAAAAGGCTGTCATATCCATCTTCTGTCGAATTTCTTCTGATTTACAACTTTTTTAATTCTTTGTACTGAACTCGATCTCTATTTGAACTCGAGATGGCATTTGTTCAGAACTTATGCTTCTATTAGCCTTATCCGACTTCAAAAACATTTTGGGATTAAGCGTTTTGTTGTCTGCTAGCCTGAGAAGCTTCTGTAAAATGTTGCACCACAGTAGCTGTTTCTTATTTTCGCGGTCAGGATAGTAGGTGTTACTGATTAATCATACCTTGCTTATTATGTTTGTTTCTTCTGTATATTCACCTATACGTTTCTAATACATGCAAACTGACAAGTTGATCAAGGGACCACTAACCCAAGCACTAGTGGTTTCAATCTTTTACTTCAAATTCAGAGGATATATCATGAAATTTTGCTAATAATAGTGCTGAATTATTTTGATGTTTATGAGCAGATAATAATGGAGTCAGATCGGTCAAGCAAGTCTCCCTCGCTTAGCCCATCCTTGCCAAGAGACTCTAGAGGCTCACTAGAAGTGTTCAACCCATCTACTTTCTCTAGCAGACCAGCTAAACCTGTTTTCCAGTCTCCATCCACCTGGCAAAGCTGGACCGAAGCACGTGGCAGCAGGCTCGACCTGGTGCAGGAGGAGGAGCCAAAGCTCGAACCCAGCTCAAGTCCGATCAAGACCACCAATGAGATTACCTCATGGATGGCTCTACCTGAGCACACTTCACCTGTTCATGTTCTTAAGACTGTGTCAGCAATATCATCTGATGCAACAGTAGGTGATCAACCCAAAAATTCTACTGTCAAGGCAGAACAAAGGGCAGCTGAGTGGGGGTTAGTGCTTACAACTGATAATGAAACTGGGAAGCCCCAAGGTGTGACTGTCCGGACTTCAGGTGGAGATGAACCAAGACACGACAACTCGAGGAGAGAATCAGGTGGTGGGTCTGTTCGCAATTCAGGTGATTCATCAGATGGTGGGCTGGTTAGAGGAAACATCCCAAGAGCTTCTGAGGATTTGAAGGATGCCTTGTCTGCATTTCAGCAGACGTTTGTTGTGTCAGACGCCTCGAAACCTGATTACCCTATCCTGTATGCCAGTGAAGGGTTCTTCAAAATGACTGGTTACAGCTCCAGAGAGGTTATTGGCAGAAACTGGTATGTAACAGTTCTGTTTAAACTTTTACATTAGACTGTCATAACAGTCTGGTGATTCTTATCAGTATGTTTGTGGGGCCAGCCGATTTTTACAGGGAGCAGATACGGACCCAGAAGAACTGGAAAAGATCAGAGAAACATTGAAGACAGGAGCTAACTATTGTGGAAGGTTACTGAATTATAAGAAAGACGGCACTCCATTCTGGAACCTTCTGACAATTGCACCCATTAAAGATGAAACAGGGAAGATCCTTAAATTTATAGGGTACGTCATGTGTGCTACATTTATTTGATACTGATGCTGTTTTAAATTCCAGACATTGCTTGCAGAGAAAATTTAGATATGTGACCAAGTTTAATGCTCATGATCTGAGGTTTTGAAGAAAATCGACAGTACATTAAGTTTAACTGTAATAATGCCGGCTTATCTGAGAATTGTCTGCTGTAAAACATCAGGAATGCCTTTTTCTTATCGAGTTTTTGCATGTGCTCTTTTGATGGTCTGATGGAGGGAATGAATCCTGTGATCAATTCAAACATAAGGGTCAAGTACATGTTGAGAAAATGATAGTCCTGCAACAAAGACTTTAAAAATCCTATAGTTTCATATAGCACCTGGTTGACATTTATGATCTGTTGATTATTGGTGATATTATTTGGACCATGCTTGGTAAATGCGGGCTCATAGATAGGAAACGGATATTATCTTATGTGTGTATCTTCAATGCTTATTTGGCAGGATGCAAGTGGAGGTAAGTAAGCATACAGAAGGTTCCAAGGATAAGATGGTCCGTCCTAATGGTTTACCAGAGTCATTGATTCGATATGATGGTAAGTTTTAACTTAATGACATCTCTGTGAAACCAGTAACTTCCTGGACAAGGATTACTTGCTTAACTGTCTGTAGTCATTGAAAGACCTTGCATATCTTAATGATTATCAAATCATCCTAGTACATAAAAGTTCCTTATAATTGGAAGTGTTTAAGGAACTTTTTGAAGTCATGGTAATTATAGCTGTACTTATGTCATATGCATGGTGCCTCCAATATGTTTGCAGCCCGTCAGAAAGACATTGCAACCAATTCTGTGAATGAGCTGGTGCAAGCAGTAAAACGGCCTCGGGCATTTAGTGAATCAGGAAATAGACCCTTCAGGAGAAATTCTGGTGGCACCAATGCGAAAGATGGGTTAGCTCTTATGAGGAGAAAATCAGAAACTGGGGTTCCAGGAAGGCGAATTTCATTGGAGCGGCTCAATGAGGAGCCTCCAAAAAAACCTCAGAATTCCAGACGCCGTTCATTCATGGGGTATCATTCTCGTCTTGTCATGACCTTTACATGAGAACTGTTCTCTTAGCATACTATTTGAACTATGCTGTGTCACTACCTTTTGAATTCCTTTAGTTAGCCTTTTTTTTTTAATGTAGTCTGTTGATTTTTCTATGTGATTGTGATTTAGGATTTTGAAGAAAAGTAAGCCAAGCGAGACCATCGATTATGAAGAAGCTGATGATGATAACGATAGCAGTGAGAATGATGATTATGATTATGATGATGGGAGGCCTGATAGTGTGGATGACAAAGTAAGGAAGAAGGAAATGAGAAAGGGTATTGATCTTGCCACTACACTTGAGCGTATTGAAAAGAACTTTGTTATCACTGATCCAAGGCTTCCTGATAATCCCATTGTAAGATACCTGTGACACTTTCATTGTTCAATCTACTGTGGACTTCAGCTTAGTACTAATGTTGTGTACACATATCAACTGTATTGCTGTGTTGTTGCAGATATTCGCGTCGGATAGTTTCTTGGAACTGACAGAGTACAGCCGTGAAGAAATCTTGGGAAGAAACTGCAGGTAAAGACTAAGTTGAGTTAAAGAATTATGGTATTTCATTTTTATGGGGTGTTTGTTCTCATGTCAAAAAACATCAGTGGTATGTAAATGTACTTCAACTTTGTCTGTAACAAGTCGAATTGCATCCTAATTCTTCCTATTTAGTTACCAAATATCACTTTCAACTTTATCCCTGTGACATTTTTCACTTGTGAAACTTAAATCAGTGTTCTCTCATGTATTAACATCTCAAATCTGCAGGTTCCTGCAGGGACCTGAAACCGATCCAGAAACAGTGCGTAAAATCAGGGATGCGATAAACAATGAAACAAACGTCACAGTTCAGCTTATCAACTACACAAAGACTGGTATGCATTCTCTCTCGTGTCCCCCACCCGTCCACCCCCCACCCAAAAAAAGGCACCAGTGTTCTAAAAAAATCTGTGCCTGAAATGTTGTATGTTGGTCTATTATCTCTAAAATGCAGGGAAGAAGTTCTGGAATGTCTTCCATCTACAGCCTATGCGTGACCAAAAGGTACACTATCGTATATTTCAGCATATGATTTGCAAAGTGCTTCTATATTAATACATAGCTCTCTATGTTTTTTTAGCTGTTCCTCATGTGTTTTCCTGGTTGTAGGGGGAGGTTCAGTATTTTATTGGAGTACAGCTAGATGGTAGTCAACATGTAGAACCACTTCAAAACAGCATTACGGAGGCTATTGTAATAGAGAGTGAGAAACAGGTAATAGTCATCTAATGTAAACTTCACAGAAATTTACTCTAGCAGCTTTCTTGTATCAGACGCTCTTATAGTATGACGAAAATCAACAGTGACTCTTGTCAGTATTCGTGAGAGTATTGTGAGATAGTTATTCTGTCACTGATGCTCTAGACTTAAATTTCTACCATTTCACGTAAAGATGATACATGGCGTAATATGTGTTTCTATTTTGTACTATGCATCTCAGGTTATAGAAACTGCAGGAAATGTTGATGTTGCAGTGAGAGAACTTCCGGATGCCAACAAGGTGAGTAATTTGTACAATGCTGGATTGAATTAGTCTTCCGTTAATCACAAATTTGACTTTATGATGCTGTTCAATGGCTTATGCAGAAACCGGAAGACCTGTGGGCTAATCATTCAAAGGTTGTAAAACCAAAGCCACACCGGAAGGACAGTCCACCATGGAGAGCCATTCAAAAGGTTGGGAATAAGTACAACTATGCTCAAGGCCAGAATTGTTGTTATTGCTTTAATTTCTGACTACAACTTACTGGTTGTACCGAACTTGATTTTCTGTTGTATAAAGTTTGATTTAACTGTGGATCTGTGTTTGCAGATTATAGAAAGTGGAGAATCGATAGGCCTGAAGCATTTTAAACCAGTTAGGCCTCTTGGAGCGGGTGACACTGGAAGGTTTCCATCAGCTCTGTAGTTTGCAGTGTTCAACTTTAGACAAAGTTAGCTATGTAACAACTGGTGTCTAACCACGCCAATTTCTGCAGTGTACATCTGGTGGAATTGTGTGGAACAGGCGAATTTTTTGCCATGAAGGCGATGGATAAGACTGCCATGCTGAATCGTAACAAGGTATCAGAATTACTAGCTCTGAAACAGGAAAACTATGAATTCCACTTGTCCAGTTCATGTACTTCAGCCTTCCAAGTCTCTATTTTCCAAAATATTGAAAATCACAATATAGCACTGCTTATGAAAGCATTAACACTGTTTCCTGCATGAAATATGGCTTTATGTTACAACTTCTGAAGCCTTGACATGCTGAATGTCAAAATTTAGTATCACATTGAGTAACAGCTCGGCTTTTGTTAGGTTCAGAACTGAAAAGAGTCAGCTGCCAGCTTACCTAAAGGATCTTGACATTTTGTGTTTCTGCAGCATATACTTTCTTTACTTATCCTAACAGACAACTTTATTGTAGGTTCATCGAGCTTGTGCAGAAAGAGAAATTCTCGACACGTTGGACCATCCCTTTCTACCGGCATTATATGCTTCATTTCAGGTCAGACTGTCAGAGTATTGTGCTCAACATGAACTGCATTCTTTAACTCCAAAGCACAGAAGATCGCCATGTTTTTCTGACTTCAATAAGCCACATTTAATGAACATTTTGTTTTCATAAATCAAATGAGTGCTTCATTCTCTACTGATATTCCCGAATTTCCTCAGTGCAGTATCTTCGATATAAAACCTTTATGGAATTGAAATTTTGTACCCATGCAGACAAAATCACACATTTGTCTGATCACTGACTACTGTCCCGGCGGGGAACTATTTATGCTTCTAGACAGACAACCAACGAAGGTTCTAAAAGAAGATTCAGTTAGGTAATTTCTGTTTTTCAAGAGAGTAGAGATGCAAATTTCTTGTAGTCAGGCAGACAGCATTCTGCAGTATTACTTAGATTCTGATTAGTTATCGTCCTTGATGAAATTCCATTTGTACTCATGTCAGTCTGAAGTAAAATAGTTCCGACTACCAAGTATGAGCCTGGCAAATCCTTTTTACGTGGAGCTCTATTCTTTCAGCTGCAATTTACGTCACTAGCTAGTTAATTGGTGATACCATGTTCTAAGGGAGAGATGAAATTTGGACTCTGGAGTGCTAATCTGTAGTGTGTCATTGTATCACATGGCTTCGGAACTGACACCTTGGTTTTGCAGATTTTATGCAGCAGAGGTGATTGTCGCACTTGAATACCTTCACTGTCAAGGTAAAGGCAGAATACTAGCTATACTAGTATAAAACTTTGAATACGAGTATATGTTATCGGATACTGAGGAAAGAAATTTGAATGCCCTTGTTCTGCTGTATTCTCTCAGGCATAATATATAGAGATCTGAAGCCTGAGAATATCCTGCTCCAGAGCAACGGTCATGTGGCTTTGACAGATTTTGATTTGTCGTGTATGACATCCTGCATGCCGCAGGTACTTCATCCCTGTACTTCTCAGAGATTATATTGTACAGGTTTTTATTACAGCGTAACTAATTGTCTGCCTGATGCCCACAGTTGTTGATACCAGAGATCCGTGACAAGAAAAGGCAACATAAAACTCAACAAAGTCCTATATTCTTAGCTGAACCTATGCGAGCATCAAATTCTTTTGTTGGGACAGAGGAATACATAGCTCCGGTCAGTATGATGTTCTATCTTGATTTTGCAATAGTAATGTTTCATTGTTATGTAGAGGTCTTGACATTCTCTCACAAACTCCATCTGTAGGAAATTATCGCTGGGGCTGGCCATACGAGTGCAGTGGATTGGTGGGCTTTAGGTAAAGCTCTAAATCCTTTGTTTTACGCAAACATTCTGCTCAGGAATGCGCTATGTTAGTTCATCAGACATGAACTGTAAAACTGGAGGTTTGAATGCTAAATTTAACAGTCTAAGTCTAATGTGTCGCTTTTTCCATTCTCAGGGATACTGATATATGAGATGCTGTATGGATACACCCCCTTCCGAGGTAAAACAAGGCAAAAGACATTCACCAATATACTCCAAAAGAATCTCAAGTTTCCAGCTAGTAAACAGGTACGAATTACACGAGTAGCCTAGAAAATTTGTTCACAATAAGGTCGATTATATCCTGTAACGACCTATATGTGTAAGGAAATTAACGTATGTGATGCATTGTTGCGGATTTTGTTGTAGGCGAGTATTCAAATAAAGCAGCTGCTATACCAACTGTTACAGAAAGACCCAAAGAGCAGACTGGGGACGTGTGAAGGAGCAAACGAAATCAAGAAGCATTCCTTCTTCCGCGGAATCAATTGGGCTCTTATTCGCTGCATGGTAAACTTATGAGTATATGCTTTGTGAAAATCAGCATTTCTTCTTTTGCGAGTTTAATTTATGGGGTAACTTAGGGTGCGAAAAGTAGTGGAACTCGAATTTTATGAACTCGCCTTTCATGTACATTGTTTATATATACCTGATATTTGATTTGCAACTGTATTTTCAGAACCCTCCTGAGCTAGATGGTGCACCATTCTCAAGTGACCCGGAAAAGGAATTGAAAATCGTAGACCCGGAAATGCAAGATCTTCAAACAAATGTCTTCTAACTTAAAGAGGGTGCTTCAAGAAAATCTCCGATCGATTTTTCCTGCGCAATGCATACTAAAGCTCGATCCAAGCTATTATTAAGCAGTTATACTTGTGGTTTTTTGCCTAAGTTTTGATTAAATGTGTGATCTTTTTTTTTTTTTTGGTACAATGTGTGATCCTTTTTTTGTTGTTGCTTGGTTTACTAGGGAATACCATATGTTTTCAAGGTCCTCTAGATGAAAATTGAAAAGTCAAAGAATGTGCTTAACTTTCGTGTCATTGTGTATATGATTCCCTTTTTTTATGACGAGATGTACTCTCTTATATTCTCGTATTAGCTTGTAGGTCGACTTTTAGGCTACTCAAACAATGGATCACAACTACAAACTCTTACTCTCTTAATTTTTTAATCTTCAATCCGAATTAGAAGAAAGTCATTATGATAACATGATTCCCTCTAAATTCAACAACCTCTTAAACTTTATCCACCAATTCAGTTTGCAGTCCCCCCAATCTTTTGATTTTCTCGACCATACATACTCATGAACCGAAGTGTGTAACAGATTCAAGTCATTCAACCTCGTTTTGTCAACTAAGATAATCATAACCGTCTTTAAACAACTATCACCAAACATTATCCACTCAATCAAACTACTAGAATCGAATCGAGACATTCCCTACACCTCCCCTAGTCCCCTATATTGCCACAACACAAGTCCTACAACTCAAATCTAATTGAGGAACAAAGTCACCAAATTGGTCATCTGATAATCCCAAAGCATCAATTTCTCTCAGATCTTACCAAAAATCCCACCTGTACACTGTATAGTCTATAGTGTCTGCAGAATTAAAAAGTACCCACAGTCACAGTCACAGTAAACAGTCCCTCTTTTCTGGTGTACTGCTCTCACACCTACTTCTTCACTTAAACAAGCAACTCACAGTAGATCCACTCCCCCAAACCCCCTTCATCTTCTTCTACAAGCTTCATTTGTAAAACTCTGAGCTTTTCATTCAATGGGGTCTTCAAGGGAAGTATCAACAATGATAAAACAAGGGTTTATATCAGACCCATCAATAACACTGTCTCCAATGAACAACAAACCCTCAAAAATGTCACCTTCTTCTTCACCTTCAAGCTCAAGCCACCTCACTCTCTCTCCTCCTGCGTTTTCCAGACCTACCCTTTTCGAGATGATGTCTGAGGAGCAGGTCAGGGAGACCAAACAGTCCAGTGACAGCAGCAGAAGGAAGCTTCATGATAAATTGGCTAGGGTTTTAGCAAAGAACCCTAATTTTGTTGATAGTAATAATTGCAGCAGCAGTAATTTGGGGGTTGGGGTTGGGGTTGGGTTTGGGGTGGGTGATGTGAAGTTGACTGTGAGTGGGAGAGATGGGTTTAAGATTTCAATGGATGTTCATAGGAGTGTTTTGGCTGAGAAAAGCAGGTTTTTTGCTGAGAAATTGAGGAGGAATGGTGGTGTAAGTGTTACGCATTCTGTTGAGATTTGTGATTGTGATGATGTTGAGATTTATGTTGAGACTTTGGTTCTTATGTATTCTGATGATTTGAAGAAGAAATTGTTGGGTGAAAATGTTACCAAAGTTTTGGGTTTGCTCAAGGTCTGATCTTTTTTCCCCCTTTTTATTTTGATTTGAATTTTATTGGTTTTTGATGTTCAAGTTTTTATACTGCTTGATTATGCTACTTCGATTACTGATGAATTCGGGTTTGCGACCCGAAATTGTATCTTTCATTTAGCTTGATCATGTGAGAATTGAGAACTGGTAACTGTAGGTTGTGGGATTTTTGAGTGTGAAATGGTGCTCTTTATGTTTACTACTCTGTTTGGTATGTGGGAATTGAGAATTTGGTTTTACTTAGACCTCACAGTATTTTGTTTGTGCCAATTTGAAGAATTCTCGAGGGGAAAGAATTACGATGTCCATGAAACTTAAACTTTCATGTTATATTCCCAGTGCACCCTAGTTTGCTCCTTTAGATTGCAGGTATTCAGGTAATATAGGAAACGACCGATTACTTTCAAGTATGGAAATGTGATCCAATGTTTTAGGATGGAGGACTTTAGGGAGTATTAACTTTTAGGAGTAAAGGCAAAATGATTAGTCGCATTTGATTAGAGAAAACTTTAAGGAATTGAAGGAGAAACAATGGTCCAGGACAGTGTTATAGGAAGATGCTGAATTTGTTTTTTTGATTGTGGGTAATATAGGAAAGATACCATCTTCACATACTAAATTTAGGTGGTGAGCAATCACTTGAAAAATGGAAATGTGGCCAATTGTTTTAGGGTATGGAAGATTGGAAAGGGTATTAGGTTTGGGAGTAAGGCAAAAAGAACCATCACATTCGTTTAGAGCCAACCTTTCGAGGAAAATTGAAGGAGAAGCAACTAAAATGTCCAGGAAACTTAAACATTGATGTTATACCCCTATTGGAGCCCAGTTTGGTTCTTTATTAATTGCGGGTGATGTAGGAAAGATTCCAGCTTAACTTATTAAATTTAGGGAGTGACTGATCACTTCAGAATGGAAATGTGGCCCATTGTTCTAGGATGGAAGGACTAAGGCTTTGTTGTTACTTTTGTCATCGGGGATTATTAACTTCCTTCGCAGTGCAGGCAGTTTCACCTATCTATGAAATAGTATTAGTTTGCTCAATGGTGATCTCTACCCTCCAAATGAGTATAGCTGAAAGCTAGCCTTTCCTTTTGAGGACGTGTATATGTAAAGCTCAGTTTTGTACCTGTGTTAGTGTTGTTATATGGCCATGATTCCTTGACAACAACAAAAATGTGACGCTGGTCTTCATTTGCAAAATTGGCTATAAAATTTGAATGTCTTACTTCTTAAACATGCGGTATCGAGGACACCTGATGTAATGATTAGGATTTTTGTTTATCTTGCAGGTATCTGCAGCCATTATGTTTGAAGCTGGAGTCTTATCTTGCCTGGAGTACTTGGAAGCTGTTCCGTGGTCTGAAGATGAAGAGGAAAAGATTATTTCTTGTCTTAGTCAGCTTCAGCTTCAGGATCCGGTGAGTGAAGATGTCCTGCAGAGAGTATCAACCGAACCTTCTACATCTGCAAGAGCCGATGATGTCTTCCTCAGAATGCTTAATAGCGTACTTCAAGCTAAGGATGATAAAGCTCGTAAGGAAATGAAGTCCCTTGTTTCACGATTGCTAAAAGAAGATGTTCCAGACTGTAGCAATTACGGTCCAAAAATTGACATTTCCAGGGATATCCTCTATAGTCTCTGCCATAGGTGTTTGAGTGCGCTTATACTGTGCTTGTCTGAAGCTACATGCATAGATGAAAATAGACAAGATCGGGGTGTTATAATGGCCGAGATTGCTCGTGAAGCAGACAATATGCAATGGATTGTTGATATCCTTATTGACAAGAAGATGGGAGACGAGTTTGTAAAACTGTGGGCTGATCAGAAGGAACTTGCTCTCCTCCACTCCAAGATCCCAACTATGTACAGGCATGAGATTAGTAGGGTTACTGCACAACTATGTATTGCCATTGGAAGGGGGCACGTCTTGGTTCCAAAAGAGACCCGCTATGCTCTTCTTTCCACGTGGCTGGAACCACTGTATGAGGACTTTGGATGGATGAAGAGGGCATGTCGATTTGTTGACAAAAAGGTCGTTGAAGATGGTCTTAGCCAGACTATTCTAACATTGCCTCTACCCCAACAACAGAGTGTCTTGATGAATTGGTTTGACCGGTTTCTTACCAAAGGAGATGATTGTCCCAACATTCAAAGGGCATTTGAGATTTGGTGGAGAAGGGCTTTCATCAGGCAGTATGTACCTGATCAGGATCAGTCTCAGCTGCAGATTACTGTGTGTGATTATGTTGATTAATACTGAAATTATATGACCCGAAGCAGGATGTAAATATTAGGTATTTTTGCTAGCTCATTTTTTTTCTTATTCACAACACATTTTGGATAGATTGATTGTTTGTGCTATGATTCTCTGTTTGCACTTTGAACATATGACAGGAAGTGCCTGTACCCAATACAGTTGGGAATGTTTAAGGTTGTTTCTGTCATCCCTGGCGATATGATTGCTTCTTGATGTAATAGAGAACCTCTATTAGGGGTGATGTGTTTGCTTCTAAATGTGATCTATGTTTACAATACCATCTTTGCTGTGAACTGCTCAATATGTATGAGTGCGTCTGCAGCAGACCTGTCATCCTGTCTGATTCTCGCTTTTGTGTAGACTGTGTGGGAGTAAGAGCAGGTTTCACTTCTCCAACACCAGACCCCAGTTTGAATTTGGGGAAGCAATTGGAACGAGTAGTGAAACTTGCACAAAACCCTCACCATGACGTTCTCTCCACGCTGCTCATGCACCTTACCAGTTATCAGACATGAACTTGTATCTCAATAGTGTACCATAAGTTAGCTTGCACATTCAGATAACTGTAACTGTACTTCCTGTGTGCCACTGTAATGGATTAAAGCTTCTTGTGACCTTGTGGGTGCTGGATGATTCCGATACATTGTGAGATGGACTGATCCAGATCGGTTTACAGTTTTCGCATACTTGACAGGGTAAATCAGCCATCATCATCTTTTTTTTTTTTCTTTTTTTTTTTTTTGCGACCAGCTTCTGGACATGGCAAATTTCAATGCTCAGACCACGATGATCAAATGGCGAAGTCCATACGCAATACATAAGCATCGTACATTTTCTTATTTAAAACTCTACAACAACAAAATCTAGCCTTCAACGCACACGATTACGGAGTACACATTAAACCCCATATCTGTTAATGATTTCCTTAAATAACCAGCATAGACAAATACGAGAACTCATAAATCCGAAAACCGTCCAAATCACTAGTATTTACAGCCTTTGCCACACACTAGATTCCCGAGATACGTCTATCCCTCAAGCCTTTTATACGATACTAGACCAAACGTACTCGAAAGTCGAGAATACGTAAGTTGTGTATTAACTAATCAGATTTAAGTTTAACTACCAAATCAAAAATTTATCTTATATTACCACACCCCCCTCAAAACTTTTCAGTTTTCACTGTGTCGTAAACCTAACGCTTTTATAAACGAAAGAAAGACCAGTGGAACCCCAACTCCCCCAAACCCTTCAAAAACCTCTGTCTCCTCACCACTTTTCTCGCTGTTCCCCGCCGCCGCTGCCACCACCACCGCCGTCAACTCCTCCTTTCCCAGACCGCCGTGTCGCCGCCCCTTAATTTGGTACTTTTTATCTTCCTCGTCCTTTCAATTTTATTTTCTAGGGTTTTTTTTAATTGTAAATGTAAGGAACTCCATCGATATAGTTTATTAGAAAGATGTAAACTTTGATAGGTCGCTGCAGAGTTTGTTCATGTTCATGTTTATGTTAATAAAACTTGTTGAAGAAGCTTCTAATTTTTCAGTTGAATGTTTGAGCTTTATGTTGATTTTTTGTGTGGAAGTTCAATTAAATCAATATAATTAAAGAGCAAGTGATAATTTGAGGTCTGGGTCCTGTTGTTTGATTTGGGGTTTTCCTAAATTTTGATTTATTTGTGAAAAATCTTAGCTTTAGTGATATTTGGGGTTGGTTGTCCAATTTGTGAATGGTTGGATGTTGAATGGCATTGTAAAATTTTCGCAGGAAGCGAAAGTAGCTTCGATTTTTTTGGGGTGGAAAATGAAGACAGTTTCAGGGAAAGTAGTATCTACCCAGCAAATTTCTCTTTCCAAAGCTGCTAAATACTTGGCGAAATTTACGGCTTCAGATAATGAAGCGTCCCCGGCTTTTGCTGCGTATTTAAGGCGTACTTCAGCCGCCTTTGATTATCTTGTGAAGAAGCACAAAAAGTATAAGATGCCTGTAGCTGAGTTTAAAGATAGGAAAGACCATTCTGCTGGCATTGTCACTGAAGGTACCGCTAATTCTGTGAAGAATGCGAGAGAATATGGCTTGTTTGCTTCACAGAGGCAAAATACGAGTGAGGGGATGCATTCTGCTGGTGTTGTCACTGAAGGTACTGCTAATTCTGTAAAAACTGCCAGAGAAGATGGCTTGCTTGCTTCTGAGGTACAAAATACGAGTGAGGGGATGCAGCGTGATGGGGTTAATTCGGATGTAGCAAGCATTAAGATGGGAAGCCTTGATAGTGGAAAAACTAATGATGGGAATGTGGCTGATTTACGTGGTGTTTTGAAGAAGCCAAAGAAGAAGAAGGGAAGGGATGGTGAATTGCCAACCAGCACCGTGGACCAGGCCGGTGGTGATTCTGATGCTATCAAGGGGGATGATGTCTTGATTGAGATGGGAAGCCCTATCGGAAGTGAAGAGATGAAGAAAAATGCGCCTGAGGTAGGTGGTGTTGGCAAGAAGTCAAAGAAAAAAAGGGGAAGTGATGATGCTAATGTTAAACCTGATGGTGTTTATGATGCTGGTATGGGGAGCCGGGATGCAAGTCAAGAAATGAAGAATAATGTTCCTGATGTAGGTGCTGTTGGCAAGAAGTCTAAGAAAAAGAGGGATACTGATGGTGATGCAGCAATTGCCGACAAGGATCGATCTCATGATCCCATTATTACTAATGAGGTTAAGAATGAGACGGAAAGCCTGAATGTAAGTCAGGGAATGAAGAATAATATCCCTGATGTAGGTGTTGTTGGCAAGAAATCTAAGAAAAAGAGGGGTCTTGATGGTGATGTAGCCATCGCCGACAAGGATCAATCTCATGATCCCATCAATACGAATGAGGTCAAGGATGAGATGAATATCCTTGATGCTAGTGAAGGACTGAAGAAGAAAAGGAAGAAAAGAGATGGACGTGAAAAGGAAAATCACGATGGTGCCTTCGAGACTATGCAGGAAAAGCAGGCTCTTCCCCATCCAAAAGAGGATGGTGTTGGAGAAGCAACTGATTCTGTACAGAACAAAGGTGAAGAGCAAAAGAAGCTCAAGAAGAAGAGTAAAGGAAAGGAATCGAAGGAAAGAAATAGCATTAGAATTGAAGGGATGGAAAGTGGAAGCATTAGAAGTGCCGAGCATACAAGTATAAGAAATGTAGAGAACATAAGCGAAGTTAGTGACGGGAAGAAACGAAGTTCTGAAGCAGAAGCAACAGAAAATGGGCGGACAATTGAAACTGAAGCAACAGAGAAGAAAGCTAGTAAGAAGAGGAAGCATGAAAGCGTTGCAGATGGAGAGCTTGTTGGCTCACAGGAGGCTGTCAGATCAAAGAAAAAGAAATATAAACAGTGAAGTAAATGATTAATCCACAACCATATTTCCTGCTTTACATATTTTCCTGTATTCTGGTCATGCTGATGAGTTTTTGTAGAATGCCTTGGGAACCTTCCTGAGATGAGAAATGATTTATGAACTGTGTGAGACTAGTTAGGAATTCATATATCTTGTCTTGACGATCTATAGGAGTCTTTCAGTTTACTTTTCTAGCCATCTTATCTTGAATACTACTCTAGGAATACAATGGCCTTGATAATTTTGATCGGCTAGTTTGTACCAAACTTCTTCTCATCAAATTGTTCCATTAATTTTATGTCCTTTTGTCGTCACCTTGTGCTTCTAATTGCTTTTGCCTTAATGCCCAGAACTCCACGTTTTGTTTCCAAGGTGCAGGTTATGTATGAGATTTTGCACTGAGATTTTTCCTTTTGAGTAGCTAAATTGTTGATTTTTGGATGATGTTTGGAACTCTGATGATTCCTGTGTGCCAATCCCAAATCATTTAGGGACCATAGCTTTGCTGTGCCTGTAAATGCTAAATAGAAGTTCTGTAAGATATTTGCGAAAAGATGGAACTTATCTATGAAGTAGATCAGATGGGAATAAGTTTTGAGATGTAAATGTGCTTTACTTTACTTCCAATCTTTCTGGTTATTTTTAATGGTATAAGTTTGCTGACAGGACTAATTTAGAGAATAACTGAAGCTTGAAACATGGTAAAAGCGTAAAACCAGGAATTTTGTTCTGAAACAGTCGACTTAACTAAAGAAATCAGAGGCAATCAATAGGCTACTGTATCTATGTTAATCTACTAGACCTGATGTGGTTTCGGAATCTAGAGCTTTTTTATTCTTTGAAGTAAGGTATGAAACCGTCCGAACTTCTGCAGGTATAAAGAGAGAGCACTGGATACCATGGCCTGATTTGTTCATTACTGAACTCCTAATCTGTGTTATTTAGCCAGAATGCTATCTATAATGAATTCTTTCGCACAATTGTGTTGTTCTTATTTGCATTTCTCTGGGGCTTGCAGGAATTCCCGTTTGTCAGAGGGGAGCTGGTCGAACAGCAGCTGAAGGTATATATAAACTTCACTAGGATCATACCTTTTTCGTTGTTTTACCACATCTCAGTGACGGTACCATATGATTGTTCTTGTTAGCTGGGACTGGTTCCGGTTGCATTTCACTTCATTTCCTTTTATGTTCTGAGTTTTAGGAATATCTTCCATGGTTTTGATTGTAGGCAAACTGCAGCTATGTAATCACCATAGAAACCTCTTGCACCAGGGACGCCGGCACACTGAACCATGTCAGCCTGAGATTTGGAGATTCAAGCAGCAATGACATCATTGTCCACCCCTTAAACACAAAGCATCTCAGATGGGTGGATCCACTGCAACCAGATGTCCTAGATGATGTTCCAAGGAAGCCATTCCAACCTTGCAGTGTAGACCAGTTTCAGGTTGATGCCCCCTGTGTGGATACAACCATCTGTTACCTGTATCTTAAGCTGACAGGATCCGATGATTGGCGACCCGGGCTTGCCCAGGTCCAGGTGATGGATAAGGCCCATTATAACTCGGACTATTTCTATTTTCGTCGTTATCTGCCTAGGCACATTTGGCATGGTTATGACCTCTGTGATAGAGGTGTTACTCCTTTTGGAATCGAGCACAACAGGAAGGTTTTTTATTAAGGTGGTTGTGTTTCTAGTTGTGTTCAAGTAAATTAATGGATCATGCAGCGAAAGCTTCATTCTGCGTATCTACTCACGACTTTAGACATGGTGATTCGGTCGACCATTTCACTTTCGTTCAGAGTCTTAACGATGACATGATATATTTATCGTTATTCCGAGTGATACCGAGTCTAAATTGATTTACATGGCTAACATTTCCCCTTTATAGACGGTTCTCAACTGTTTCGGACATGACCCAAGTTGCTAGATAATCTCTTCTTCTACAACAGTAGCGTTAACAATACGAGTTTCACTTTTAGTAGTCTACTAGTACTCTTTTGTCCAATGATCCGTCTTTATCAACGATTAACTCGTCTCAGCCTTAAAGCTCAGTTATTTCCCACTCTTTTAAATAATCTCCGAAATTCACCTCATCATCTATGTTTAGTACTCGTAAATTTATGCTCTTACGGAAACTTAGGGTGAGCGGTCACCGGGGTTGAACACCCTTAATGGCTTAATTCCGGTTATGTTCGCATACTCAAAGAAACGTAAAGAGTTCAATGAAAGTCGGAATCAAAATTAGACAAGCACATGAAGAAAGGAAGAAGACTACGAATTAGACAGAAGATGGCGTGTGAGGAAGCAAGAGCTGGATAAATAAAAACAACATTTAATACTCCACAGAGTGAGGGACAGAGAGAGAAAAACAGAGTTGAGCTGATTAGTCCAATCATCATTCATCACTCACCCTATATATTTCACCACTTATGACGCAAGCTAACCCCTGCAATATCCCTTTTAGTTTTATTCAATTTGACTAAATAATAATATTACCTGTTATTTAGGTGCGAATCTAACACCGTAAAATTTAGATAGTCTTTCTACTCGTACTATATAAGAAAAGCGTTTAGATTTACATGTAATGCAGACTTACGACTTTAAGAAGTAGTTCATGCAATGTACCACGACATAATTGTAAATTCGAGTTGCACGAGAGTATGTGATAATGGGACTGTTTAATTTATGAAAGATGAACTTTTTATTAAGTGTGTGTGTGAAATTAATTAGAAATTTAATGAATCCTGGGGTGTATATTGTCCTTGTTGTCTGGGGAAAATTAAAGCAACGACTTATTTACGCAATGAAATGTGACTAGACAGATTTATCAAAAAAGCTGGTTTTTGTAAGAAGATTTTATAACGGAAACCATAAATAAACGGACCTTTTTTTTAACAAATTGGGACAATGAAGTTACTCCAATTTGCTTCATTAATTGGATCATTTAGAATTTGGCTAAGGTGCAGTCATTTTCCTAACTACTGTGATGGAAATTGGAATGTATATTTTGCTGCAGTCATTGATACCCCAACAAAATGTTACTAATATAGTTACTCGGGGTTCGTTTGGATACCGTAGGAATTAAATTCCTATGGGAATTTCTAATTCCTTGGAATTTAATTCCTATGACAAATTCTCGGGAATTTGGCTTAGAGCGTTTGGTTACCATATGGGAATTTAGAATTCCATGGAATTCATTTCCTACATGTTGTTTGTTTACCATATTACAATTCTCATGTTAGTCATTCAAATGACTAATTTACCCTCTACTAATGTTAGAAGTTAATTCAATGCAATACAATTAACTAAGGGTGAACCGGTAATTTCCTCTATATACACCATAGGAATTGTGAATTACCAAGGGGGGGTGGGTAATTGAATTCATATGGTTCATGGGAATTGGAAATTCCCAAACAATTCACAATTCCTCCACTTTAATAAAAAAGGGTCATCCAAACAACTACTCAAAAATCAAATTCCTAGGAATATGAAATTCCTATGGAAAGTAGGGGTATCCAAACGAACCCTCAAATTACGATTTCACGGGACTGATCGGACTTAGAACACGAACTTAGATAGCGACTTTTATTCAGAGTGACAGCCATATGTATCTTATTAGTTTTCGAGACTTTTCCTTTAAGCTAGATAGCGAATGTCTTCTATGTGAGAGCGATTTTGAATTTCAGAAGTTTAACGAGATAGTTATTGCATTGTTACTAAAGTGTTATGACGAAAACCGTATACGTATAAATTGGTAATTTTATGAGTGCATTTAGAATTTGGGTAGGTGAAGTCATTTTCATAACAACTGTGATAGAATGTAGAAGTATAATGTATAGCAGACATGGACACCCTACAAAATGTTAGTGTTATTATTCTAACTTAGAGTTATTGTTGGAATAATATTAGTGCAGTGTATATTAATGGCATGCATCATATCTGCACGACATTATATTACAACTACAACGTAGTGATCGAGTTAAAAGATCAGAGTACTTGCATATGGCTCTGAATTTACCTTCACTCTGCATCATAACTTAGATTTTTAACGGAATAGCTTCTCCTTTTTGGTAATTGTATTACTACTTGGTACAGTCTCTAGCACAGTAGTGATAATAGAAACGTCAATCTGGATATGTGATGGCGGTTCTGATTTATCCATCTAGAAAGTGTAAACATATCGATATTTGAAATGTAAAAATCGCTATACATACATGATTTTAACTATTTTGTTTGGATTTTCGGATAGAATACTCCTCTTACAATACACCAAGTCAAGAGTATATAGTACTCATAATGGTGGTCTGATCTAAATGGATGATATATATTACATTATACCTTCACCTTCTAACCATAACATCAAGGTTCGAAACTCATCGATCATCTCTTACTAAGCCAAACCTTCTCACCATTTCCATCAAAAGGAAAATCTACTAGTAAGATTAAGTTTTAAGATTGATCTTAATTGTTCTGAAGCTCCAATAATGTTACATTATTGTCGCATACTATATGTGATGCTAGAGGATTTTCATCAAAAACACAAATCATCTGGTATACGGATTAAAAATATACCATCCGGCATCTTATACTGATTTCGCTATCATCCGAGTTAAGAAAGAGAATTAGATATATGTGAACGTATCGTATATGTTGTAAGGATGGGTTAATGGGTTCTCTGGGTACTGAAGTGAACTGTGAACTCTCATTCTGCTGCTGTGTTTGATATTGACAAGCAAAGCATCCCACCCACCCAACAACAGAGCCAGAATTGAGAGAAATACTTACTATAATTTCATAACTGTTAAAAAATATATGAAATCATCAGAAATGATGTGATATGAGAGCAGGTCTATTCCAAAAAAATAAAAATGAAAATCTAGGTACGTACGTAAATATATGTATGTTGATGTATGTCCCATAATAACAAGATCATAATGACAAAATCATTAAATTTTCCAACCACACAAACTCACACTACCTTTTCAATTCCTCATTCTGTTCCTGTAAATTTGTACTGTCACTCTTTTCTTAATTTACTGAATCCATCTTCTTTGATGGGAAACTTCAACATGACTCACCTGCATGTCTTGTTTTTCCTTCTCTCTCTCTCTCTCTCTCACTTGACCTCTCACTTCACCCTTTCCCTTGTCGGAATTTACTGCTTATTGCAATATTGCATCACCATCTCTACATGTATCCAATTGTGTAAAAATTGACTCACAATAATCCGTATTTTTGTTCCGATTGTATAACTCATTTGCAACTAGACTAATAAGATTTTCGTCACAATCTTGAAAATGGAGTTGCGATAGTGAACTTATTCACGTCAACAAGGAATACTTTCAATGTGTTTACACATTTGACATTTAGTTGTGATGGAGTAGTAAACTTCGCATCAATTAATCACAGTATGCCTAATCAGAAACTCATTTACTTTGAACCCAAACTTGCTTGGAAAACGCACTTGAGTTATCAATTTGCATAATCAGCCGTTTATTTTTAACCCTGATTTTCACTATAATTATTACATCTGATCGAAACGGTGAATGAGTAGTTTTGTAATAAGAAAAATACTTACTCGTACAAAACTTTTACTAATACTTTCCAAGACATGTCCCTTTTCATTCCTATAACTTTAATTTGAAATTAATTGACTTTTTTTTCTATTTATTTTTTCATTTCATTGGATAGATAGTAGGGTATATCCCTACCATTTTGCCCTTTTCCCATCTATATATATAGCCATATTTGGTTCACCTTCTCTTACCACCTCACCAAAACAACCAAACATTCCTTTAATTTTTAGGGTAACACCCCCCCCCCCCCCCAAACAACAAAAAAATGTCTCCAGCAGCATCAACAAGATGGTGTCCAACACCAGAGCAAGTGATGATATTAGAGGAGATGTATAGAGGGGGTGTACGTACACCAAATGCAGCTCAGATACAGCAGATTACTGACCACCTTTCCCTTTATGGAAAGATTGAAGGTAAAAATGTGTTTTACTGGTTCCAAAACCACAAAGCTAGAGACAGACAAAAGCTTAGGAAAAGACTTCTTGGCAAACAACTTCAACATCATCATGTACAACCACACTTTGATCATCATCATCATCAAATGATGATGTTTCAATTTCCTACAATTCTTGATCATCATACGACCCCTTTTCCACAGCCACATGATTTCGGCCTCCGTCATCGCCACCGCCTTCTTCATCACTTTGATCAACTTCCTTGTTGCCCTAATTCCTCAACTCCTCTTGGTTTTCACCAGTTTCCACCTTATGTCAACTCTCCTTGCTTTGCTGCTCAGGTACGATAATATTATGTCGTATGTTACCATAATGTACACATGCATATATACATAATCGTCGTAAAAGGTACTGTTTTAATTTGTTAAAAATCAAATAATTATTGAAGTCCATTCACTAGACTCTACACTCTATTGTCCACAACATGTCAACATGCATGTAGATATATAAGCTAAGATTAAGGAATCACATATATATGCATGAGTTTTGAACTCGAAACTTTATCACTGAATTCATATCATAAGAAGTACGTCTTAAGATTCACATAAGTATGTAATCTTGTAAAAACTCATCATCCACTAATTAAATATGTAATGTACGTGTTAATTTTACAACAATAATAGTAGAACTTCATTATGGATCGGAATGATCCATTTCGAGCCCTAGTCATGAGTATAATCGAATTTACGATAAATATGCGTTTTTGTAAATGCACATGGAATTATTTGTTTTGCCTCTTTTGGTTGGTTTTACTTATGTTTTTTATCTTCTTCCCAAAATAGCCAAGGGCTGAAGATACATTTCCACGAATGGAAAATACACACCCTTGGAAAGGAGAGACTACTATTTATGCAAAGCCAGGAGTGGAAAACGAGAAGTCTAGGAGAATCATTACCAATAACGATGGCAATGGCAATGATTGGGTGATGAAAGGAGATCATCATTATGCGTATGATTTCGACAACGACGATCATGATGGCGATGATCATGATGATGATGATTGCGGTGATGATGAGGCTTCCGGCAGAAGACATCTGAAAACTTTGGAACTGTTCCCAATCAAAGACAAGACCTCTCTTAAGGAAGATAATGAGTTTTCTGGACAACCTAATACCATATCTTTCATTAAAGTTTAAGAGAACTACTTTAAACAATAATTAATGATGGCTTTGTGTGCTTTTGTATAATATTAATTTTCTTTTTTTAGTTAGGGAGACAATTGACACTCTTTCAAAAGCTTTCGTTCACTACAGATGTATGTGAGAGAGCGCTTTGGAAATTGTGCGCTTATAACGACTCGTCAAGGAGTGTAATAAGCTTATGAACGAGTGTGAATAGTGTCTTTGCTTTTTCATTAGATGAAAACAATGAATTTCTCAAGGAAGGTAAAAATCTAATTTCAATTAGTTTGAATTGGATGAATAAATATCGTGCATGCATGCATTTTGTCATAGCTAGCTAGGTCGTCTTAAATAATGAAAAAAAAAAAAGTTTTAGTGGTGTTTAAATTTCGAATGCTAGTAAAGACTCGAAGTTCTTCTAGTTAACGACAATCCAATTATATATCACGAGTCAATTCTCTTCTATACCGATTTTATCATCGCTTTATATAATGCTACCGAGCTAGCTCATAAGTGATAACCGAGCGAAAGTCGAACAACACAAATCGAAAAAAAGAATTCGATGTTTCCTACATATGTGGTTGATTTCTTTCTCATTTCACCTGAATGCATAACGTTAAAGCTGACAGAAAATAGAGGGACAGATGAGAAGACAGACGACAATGGGGAAATTTGGTTAAGAGACGTGACAACGAAAGAACACTGGAGTTGATGCATGGGACAAAACAGCATTATATTTAGTTAGACATTCAACAACATATGTGCATGCATGGGATTTTTTTGACGTCGATTTTGTGATGCACACACTTCTAGAAATTTTGATTAAACCAATTGATTGAATTTTGTATCGTTATAATACGGTGTGTATATAGCGTGCCCGGACTATGTATATGGCTCGGAAATCCATGCCAAATTGACCCTTCACCCTACAAATATTGCCTTATTATACTAATCGATACAATCATGCCAAAATGATCCCATAAATAAGTCCAGAATGCCAATTGATGTGATATGCATCATGCGCATATGCTAAAATCAAGATTAGCAGATCGTTATGAGCTACTCTGTGGCTGATTAAATTATGAGTTAAAGTATAGCACACATAACTCATTCCGATTTTATTGTTCGAGATGATTTTGGTAGGTTAAATAATTTGAAGGTTATTATAAGTTACGTCTGAATTTCCCTTTTAATTAGGTCACGGTCATAGATTCACGCACAAACTGTTTAGAGTATTCCCATGAGTGTGACTTGGCCCGGCCTTGGATCTATGCATGAGCCAAAATCATTTTGAGTAGTCTTCTTACGTTACCGGAATAGACCTTAAGAGTTAAACTTCACTCCATTTTATGTGATATAGGGGCCAAAGTCGAGATTAGGACTTGCCAAAACGAAGCCCTAATCACTTGAACGAACCGAGTCTAGTATGTTCTTGACTATATTCCACTATTCTTAGTTACTCATGTACTCATATCCAAAGCTCTATATAGCTGTGGTATCCTTGCTTTCTAATTTTTTTTGCACGTCGTACCTAAAACTGATGAAAAGTAGGGCCTTTGGTATAGAGGGTACTATTGTACATTTTGGTCCGTGTGATGTAACGGAGTTTGAAAGCAGAGGAACTGTCCCCTGCTTTTATAAGTTCAATCACAGCAAAGAGACAAAAGTGCAGAATGTCAAAGGCCCAACAAAGTGTAGGATCCGAAAGTGACACATCATGTTATTTCTCAATTTAAAGTTTACATTGTTGTAGCACGCTATATGTGGGGCAAAATAATTACCTACTCTTGAGGTAAACACACTCGTTTTCACCCTACCTATCATATATAGTTCTCGATTAATCGACCATGTACTTTACGTCGGTTATGTTAGGCTCAACACTGTGCTGTGAAACAATATTAAAGAGAAAATGGAAGAAATGGTGGGTCTCGGTCACCACCGCTCTCATTTTCCTCTTTGACTCCCCGACACAGTGTTGAGGGACGCATAACCAAATTTACGTTATTAGGAACCTTGTAGAAATTATGACGTTTATGTATTAGAGTGATTCGTTGAATACTTTACTAGACATCATATTGAGCATTATGTTTGAAACCACTGGGACATTGAATTTGAAATATCTTCGTTGTAGCTCACATTCACATATCTGAATCGTACAAAAACAAGCGTGGAGTGTAAAAATCACTAGCCCGAAAAAGTGCGTAGTATTTGTAGTGGCAAGATGTACTCACTCTCGGCAAAATATTTGCAAGACGATGTGTATGTATAAGCAGAAGAGTTCTAATGGCTCACTTGAGTTAGTTTACAGGCCTAATGCTACCAAAAAGGCGAAGACACGAGAGAGAAAAATGGAGACATGATTTGTTGAGTTTCTGTTGATTGGCTATGAACACGGTGGTGTACAACAGAAGGAGGAGAGGCCAGACTTTCATCAGAACAGGAAGTGTAATCTACAAGCTTGTTTCTGTGCCATCCATCAGCAGATGATCTCTCTGTTTGCTATTGTATATCTAAAAGTTCTCCTTGTGGAATTGGAAACGAGTGGACGTGCTAAGGCTGAATTCTTGGCAAAGCTTTCTTAGTGGTTTCGTCAATGTCGGACTACCGCAGTAGAAAACACCTGCAGGTACAACATTCAACAGAATGAACACAGCCTTATATAAATTGATCAGAGAAGAAGAGCTAAACTAGCTGATTCAGCAGGATGGATGCAATCGCGTCTATGTCTTTGGTCCAAAATGAGGCGCAAAGGATATATAAGACACAAGGAAGGACTAAGGACTCGGCCATTGACACTAACACGGCCAATTCTAAACAGAAGGAGGAACATACTGTATATAAGAAGAAAAGAAAGAGGCGTAAAGGTTAAGACATGGGGAAGGGATTTCGGACTTGATCACTTAGAATGTACCCTGTACCTGTACCGTAGTCTTAACTACAACCCAATATAAGATAACTTTTATAAACATCTAAGTACCTATTCTTTGGGATGCATGATCTGCAGCCAATTGAGTAAACACCTTCCTCCAGTTAGGCCTTGCGAAATGAGTTCTTATCTGCAGGAATTCAAAGTCAGACAATCAGCAGCAGCAAGAAAACAAAGAAGAGCAGGCACTGTTGGAATAGTCTGTAGTTTAGAGATGGAGGTTATATGTACCCGGCTTTCAGACACGACATCCAGTCCATTCTTAGCATGCTGCAACTTCTGAACCATTTGTATAAGCGCTGAACGAGCATCACCCTCTTCATACACACTGGTTAAGTAGTTATGCATTTCTATGACATTCTGTTGATCAACATCCACAGATATTATTATCAGCAAAACAGTTCAACAGACGCGTAAGATACAGTGAAGAGGAAAATTTAGGTTATTGTTTGAAAACCTACATCTGTATCATATTCTGCTATATCATCCATGACTCCCTTGAACCAATCGAAGGAGCCTTGTTCTCTGGTGACCCAGTAAAAGTACGCTCTTTGAGGCCCCTTTCTGCTCTCAATATCCTGCAGATTTTTCCCGAGATCATCCAGATAATATTACAATTCACAATCTTATCAGAAAATTTATACTCCTAATGAGGAAGACTTAGAAGTTTCATTACCATATCGCTAGTATCCTTCAAGTTATTCAAGAGATCCTTGAGGATGCTGATAAAGGGAGTTGCTCCTATGCCTAGTCCTATGAGCAAGAGAATGTCGTACTTTTTGTAGTTCTGTGCTGGTGCTCCATATGGCCCCTTGATGATTACATGTGGAAAGCTGCAAAATTTGCGAAACTCAAAAAACTTTTCTAAGTTACAAGTTGGTTTTGTTTTATGATCTCCAAACTTTTCTTACTTTGTTGGCTGAGGTTCATAATCGGACACTGTTCTCGTCTCCATTCTCATCAGCCTTCCTTTTTGTGGTGGTGCAGAGGGAGGCTCACAGGTCTGCATGACAGCATAATGCCATTGGAGAAGTAAGAAAGCAAAACAGATTCTGTTGAACAGAAAAGTTTACTATAACACACTCTTCTGCTGTTACTTGTACAGTTGCAGACCAACAGAGATTTTTTTTTGTTTTTTTTTTCGGGCCTTCCCCTTGTCTAGGACGCCGAAAAATAAATGGAGTAAGCTGGTACCTTTGCAAATCTTTCTCTAAGTGCTGTTGTCCAGTCTCCCAATGTTCGAATATGTACACTCAAGTAGGCATCATCTGGAGCTGAGGTGATAGAGAAGGGATGCCTGTTTGTCGGAAGATTAAGTTAATGCATATAATATGGAAAAACTGCATCTGTCTATTAACACTGCACTCCTAATTGCAAGTAATAATCAGCAGAGTGCAAGGTTACCATTCAAAGCTCGAGATATCTGGACACTTGACGAACAAGTACATTCCACTCTTATACTTAAAATTAGGAGGTTTGCTCATGTATAATGCAAGAACATTTCCTGTATACATGACAGCCTGCAGTCACAGAAAACTTGAGAGGTAAGCCTATAGCACATCTATCGAAATTTCAGCAGAAAACTAAGAGAAGTGTTGCAAGACCTTAAGGATATTGACATGGTGATTGTAATCGTGATATGATGTCAATGTCCTCTCACTAGCGTACAGGCTAACTGGGACAACAAGATACATCCATGTCTGCAAAATGTCATAAATCGATTAATGTAAGTAAGGCCGACTGAGGATTAGCTTCATCATGATGAACCACACAAAAGAAAAGTTCAAAAGTCCGATGAGAACCTATATACATACCGTTTTCTTGTACCATTCTTTGGTGAGAAACAGGAAATAGCCATGAATAACCAAGAGAGCATACACAACCACCAACAGATGGTGCGCATACCAGAAGGCATTGAACCCAGCCAAGTGAAGGAACGGCCATGGTAACTTGATTACATTCCTCCTAAAAGAGTGAGTGGCCAAAGTGAAGGCAAAACCCATAAGAATCACCATGAGAATCCCCGTCACTCCTGGTATACTGTTTACCAAATCCATATAAGTCGGTTGCCTGAAATTGAAGTTTTGTCCTAAATATTTAATGAACTGAGCATTCGGGCAAAAAGTGAGCCTAGGAAAATCACAACTCATGTGCATCAGGACATGTACAAATACTCCAACTGTGATCCCAGCTGCCACCATCTTGTGAAAGTTAATATTATCATCAAAAGGAAAGAGTCTACCAAGAAATGTTGATCTTAATTTGGTGAGCGTTCTTCTAGATACCGGAAGTAAAATGAGAGCCATATTAAATTTGAGAGTTTCAGCTGCACCCTTTGCACCACAAACACAATACCCCATGATCTGAAAGGCTTGACTTTTTTTATAATAGTCGAATTTGTACTTGAAAAGGATTGCATTTACGGTAAGCCACAGGCCAACGACCCAGATTCTCTTCCAGTTATCTACTACAAATTCAGATGCACTGGATGCTGCTTTTGTGACTGGGTTCCTGAGATTTTTCGGAATCATGGTTCTAGTTAAGGTATTGGTCCTCTTCAACTGAGTTGTTTCATCAGTCGAAGAAACCATTCCTCGTAGCAAAGTGTCGAGTTGCCATATCTGTATAATACCAATCATAATCTCATATCAGAAGGTGGAACATGAGGTAGGACATGACAAAGGCAACAAACATATATAGAAATGTTTTAAGTTTCACCTCAATATAGCCTTGGTGATCAGGATCTAGCTCCTCCATGATCAAAGCCGCGTAATTACCAGCTTGTGTCTTGAGCTTACTTAGATTGTTAGCTGAGGCACTCAACACTAAAACCTACATATAAGGGAATTGAGTCAATTATCACAAGATTGTATTTCAAGCTAAGACAGGAAAAGAAACAAGTGAACCCTAGAAGTGTTCATTCAATTGCATCACCTCGCGAACCTCCTCCTCAGACAATTTCCCATCCCCATTCTTGTCACACCTACAAAACCCCATCAACATCAGCTTTACATGGTAAAAAAAGCAGAGGAAAACAGGATAGAAGAGAGCAAAGCATGGACAGGCAAATAATGAGCTTACATGTCGAAAAATATCTGCAAACGGGCATCAATATCTTGGCTAGTCATATCTTCCCAAAACATTCTTAATTGTTCAAGTGTTATCCCTTCTGAAACATCCAAATTCCTTCTTCTTGCCAATGTCTCAAACAACTCCCCTGCAAATTCTTGTGATTGTCCCATCCCTTCATTCACAAAATCAACACCAAAACTAAGCATTCAGATTCCATACCGAAAACCTTAATCAAAATCATCATCACTAATCATAATTCATAACTTAAGCCACACACTAACCCCACAAAACCGCAACAAAATCAATACCAACACAATGATCATGACATAATTCAAGTCCACAAAACCATATACTATGAAAAAAATGTGATAAAGTTTGAATCTTTTTTTTCTTTTATGGGGGTTTAACCATTGACTTTCACAAATTCTATCCACCCTATAATGATGATCAAACCATAAAATCACCAACACGGGTTTAAATAGGATCGTCATACCCAAGCATTTCGACAAAACACGAGAATACCCAATCAAACACCGAAAAAACATACAAAAATCAAAAGGAAAAGAGGGAAAGATAGGATCTTTATACCAATAACAGCCCCAAATTTTTCTTTAGGAAGCTTCCCTTTAACATGATTCTGATTGAATCTCTTCTCAACAGGCTTCCAAGAATCACCATCTTTACCAGCACCGTCGAGAAACCGTAAACTCTTCAACCCTCTAGCAGCGCTTGATTGCATCCTCCCCATCTTAGGTTGACCAACATTTCCACCGAATCTTTTCCTCGCATTACTACCGATCCTAGTAAAAACACTTGGCCCTTTGACATTATTACCATGATCATCAACCTCGTTATTGCTGCTGCTGCTGCCCGCGCCGGCACCATTGTTGGTATTGGGGGTGGTGTTGACGGTGGGCATTTCTGTCATTTGATCAATCTCAGCATTGCGGAGCATCCATTTTGCCGATTCTCCCCCGCTGTTATTGCTCATTTGAGAAACCGCCCGCCCGCCCGCCCGCCCGCACAATGCCCTCCTCCTGTTCGACGGAAATCTCCCAATGAAAACCCAAATTTGATTTTCACAGGAGGAGGACTTTGCGGAGGTGAAGATGGGTTTTCTCGATACAATGCCTGTTTGTTTTGTTTGTTTGATTCTCAGAAAGAACCCAACAAAAAATAGCAAATCTTGTAGATCAAGATTTAACTTTTTTTTTGTTGTTTGTTTGGAGAGAGAAAGAGAGGGAGAGAAAAGAGGGAGGGAAGGTCAATGAGTTGGAAGAGAGAGAGAGAGAGATTTTGGAAAATGGAGGGAAAATGGTGGCATTCAACGGACAGTTAAATTAGTTAAAAACGCTACTGTACTATTTCTTTTTTAGAAACTTTTTTTTTTTTGGTCGTCTAAATTCCCAAATATAGTGGCAAATTTTTATGTTTGTTTTTGTCTCTCACGCTCTCACTAATAATGTGGTGTTAAACTATGGGTAGATTTATCTGTCAAACAAAAAAAAAAACTATGGGTAGATCCAAAGAAAAAATAAATAAATTATAAAGGCTACTAAGCGCATAATTATAATGATCATACACCCCAATTGAAACTTAAGAGAATGGATATACATTCATAAGCAATTAATCCATCACTTTTTATCCTACTTGGAAGCAATATGCTTCATGCATTTATCGTTGTGATAATATTGACTGACTTACTAATACAGTTATTATAACGATCGTCTTATCATATTTCAGTACGATGATAGCCCAAATATAACAATATAACAATATCTTATCAAAAAAAAAAAAAAAAAAAAAAAACAATATAACAATATAACATTGCACTTAAAGTTTTGTCACAAATTGTTGGACTAGAGGATATGAGAATATCACACATTCACATGTTGTAGTATGTTTGTCTTACACAAAAATTGTAGATAAATGTAGAGTACAAATGAAGCCAAGAAATATGACCCCATTTTTAAGGAACATGTTAATTGTGGACTTTGTTCGAAAGCTACTATGTGTTTTGTTGTTGTATGCGTTTGTGTAATTAACAAGGATCAAGGCAATGATTTTCACCAAATTGTCAATCATTACAACGAAATCAATGTATGCAAGACAATTAATAATTAAGATGGTGATTATCAATCTTTGAATTGGCTTAATTAGTTATCAAAATCTAAAAACAATGAACCGACTGATTACAAAGGTCAAGGTTTTCTTTGGTCACAAGTTTTAATACACAGAATGTTCTCTTTAGAATGATGGAAGCAAACAAAGATCCTTATTACTCCGTATAAGATTTTTAATGAAAACAAAACAAGGAAATTCAGAGATGAATGTGATTCATGTATCATCTTTGGTCTGACCATCAAACTTTCATATCACTTTAATATTAAATCTAAATGGTAGGTTGTTAATACTAGTGAGTTGTGTGCACGTTCTCTGATTGATGCTCCCCCACTAATTGCTCTTAATTTTAGCCCTTCTCTACGAAATTTTTGGGTCGGAAGTCCGAAAATGTTCATCCCTACTTTCGGACATGTTACTTGTTAGGACTTTCGTGCAACTTTATTTTGATAAATTTGAGAACGGAACATACTCCCTTCATTTCATTCATTTTTTTATGTTAAGCCGGGTTTTGTGAGAAAAACTCAGATCCAGCGTAAAAGAAATGAATGAAATGAAAGGAGTAGTGTTTTACAATGCAAAGTGATTTTTTTACATCAAATCTCATCGAGCAATAATTCTACAAAGGTTACTACTTACTACCTAGGGTCGATTAGGCCCGGCTACATGTATGATAACTTCTCTTACACTGTTACACAAATTAAGCAAGCTAAAATCACAATCAGTCGATCAAATGTTCCGCTAATAATAAGAAACCTTGATCATCAAAGAGTTACTAATTTAACACATATCATGATCTGATATTTATAAATTTAAATTGTTAAGATAATTTCGGTGTTCAATTATCTACTATATGACAATTAATGAAACAACCAATTTGATATTCATTTTATAACAATTAATTAACTCTTATGATACTGAAAACCACAAAACATAAACCGGCAGTACACAAAACACGTTTGAAAAGTTTAAACTCATTTCAGTACACATAATTAATCCGTCAAGACTACCAAACATATAGCCGATTTAGGTACCTATATTTTTGAAGAATTTAAGCATTTTTTTATTTCGAGGCCATGTTCTGGAAAATTTTGCAAGTTTTCTAATAGTAGACAAATGTTTTCAAATCTTTTCCCCCCAGAGATGTTTTGAAATTGCATAATGGAAATTAATGTCATTTCCCCGTTTGAAGAGTTACTCAACCCATTTCGGTACAAGTCATCCATCACGGCTTCCAAATAAGTTTCGCCGATTAGGTAACCAAAATTGAGTTTTACCCCACACTTTCTTTGTAAATCCTCATTACTCCGTACATGACACCAAGGAAATATTGGAAATATTTGAGCACTTTTTTTCTCGGGTTATTCTGTTTTAGGCAATTTTGACCCGTTTTCTGAAAGTAGTTGGATGTTCTCAAAAAAAATTTCGTGCATATGTTTTGAATGCCCATAATGGAAGTGAGTGTCGTTTCCTCTACTTTAAGAGTTTTTCAACCCATTTTGGTACACTTTGTCCACTGAGTCTACCATATGAAATTCGTTGATTTAGGTATATAGAATTGGATTTTACCCCTCAACTTTTGGGATACCTCATTGTATGACAGCAGGGAACTATTGGAAAAGTTTGAGCATTTTTTTTTTTCAGGGTCATTTTTGACCAAAAAACGTGCATTAAAATCTTCTATTTTAGGCAATTTTAACCCGTTTTCTAAAAGTAGTCGAAAGTATTCAAATTGTTTCTGGAGTCCAATTTATGCATCCCCTTAAACGAAGTGAGTGTCGTTTCGCACGGTTGAAAGTTTTTCGACCCATTTCAGTCAAATTTATCCACCAAGTCTACAATATAATTTTTGCTGATTTAAGTATGTAGACTTAGATTTTACCCCTCAAATTTTGGGAAACCACATTAAATATGACCAAGGAACTATTGGAAGAATTTAAGCACTTTTTGTATCAAGGTTATTTTTTTTTTTACCAAAAAACGTGGATTACCTACGGTGTTTCGGCAATTTTGAACCGTTTTCTGAAAATGCGTCGAATGTATTCAATTTTTTTCTCGAGTACAAGTTTTGAATCCTTATAACAGAAATGAATGTCGTTTTCCCGTTTAAACAATTTTCAATCCCTTTCGGTACATTTTCTCCGTTCAGCCTACCATATAAAATTCGCTGGTTTCAGTACATAAAATTGGATTTTACCCCTTAATTTTTGGGAAACCTCGTTATATGACACCCCGAAAATATTGGCAAAATTTGAGCACTTTTTTCCCCAAGTCATTTTTGACAAAAAAACGTGCATTATAACCTTCGGTTTTGAGCAATTTGGACACGTTTTCTGAAAGTCGTTGAAACTTCTCAAAAATTTTCTCGCGTTCATGTTATTCTTCCCCATAATGATAATGAGTGTCGTTTCACCCGTGTGAAGAGTTGTTTTGACCAATTTCGTTTCAATTTATCCGCCAATTCTACCATATAAAATCCGCTGATTTAGGTACATAGAATTGTATTTTACCCCTCAATTATTTGGAACCTCAATATATTACACCAGGGAACTAATGGCAAAATTTCAGGACTTTTTTTTTCTGGGTCATTTTTGACCAAAAAAACGTGCATTATAACCTTCTATTTTGGGCAGTTTTGCCCATTTTTTTAAAGTAGTTGAAAGTTCTCAAAAATTTTCTTGAGTGTATGTTTTGAATAGTTATACAGGAAGTGAGTGTCGTTTTTCCCGTTTGAAGACTTTTTCAACCCCTTTCGATACAATTTCTTCGCTAAGCCTACCATATAGTAAAATGCTCTGATTTCGGTACATAAAATTGGATTCCCCCCTTAATTTTTAGGAAAACTCGTTATATAACACCCAAAAACTATTGGCAAAATTTGAGCACTTTATTTTCCCGGTCATTTTTGACCAAAAAACGTGCATTTTTTTTTTAAGAAAAACGTGCATTATAACCTTCTGTTTTGGGCAATCTTGACATGTTTATTGAAAGTCGTCGAAAATTCTCAAAAATTTTCTCGCGTCCATGTTATGCCTCCACATAATGATAATGAGTGTCGTTTTCCCCATTTGAAGAGTTATTCGACCAAATTCTGTCCAATTTATCCGCCAAATCTACCATATAAAATTCGCTGATTTAGGTACATAGAATTGTATTTTACCCCTCAATTTTTTGGAAACCTCGTTATATTACACCAGGGAACTAATGGCAAAATTTGAGCACTTTTTTTTTCTGGGTCATTTTTGACCAAAAAACGTGCATTATAACCTTTTATTTTGGGCAATTTTGACTCGTATTTTAAAAGTAGTCGAAAGTTCTCTCAAATTTTCTTGAGTATATGTTTTGAATCGTTGTAATGGAAGTGAGTGTCGTTTTCCCCGTTTGAAGAGTTTTTCAACCCCTTTCGGTATAGTTTCTCCGCTCAGCCTACCATATAAAATTCGCTGATTTCGGTACATAAAATTGAATTTTAATTCTTAATTTTTAAGAAACCTCGTTATATGACACCCCGAAACTATTGGCAAAATTTGAGCACTTTTTTTTCTCGGGTCATTTTTTACCAAAACACGTGCATAACCTTCTGTTTTGGGCAATTTTGACACGTTTTCTGAAAGTCGTCGAAACTTCTCAAAACTTTTCTCCGTCCATGTTATGGCTCTCTATAACGATAATGAGTGTCACATTAATTCGAAATTGTCCAAAGCCAAACACAATAACTAGTCGTACTATAGAGATTTCACTTCAGCCGGCATTGTCCCTAACAGACCAAAGCTAGTCATACCGAACACAGAAACTTAGCTAGTACTCCCTCCGTCCCAATTTAAACACCCCATATGTTTTTTCACTTGGATTAAGGTAGTTTTTGTTTGTTTATAATTGTTGGAGATAATGGTTGGTTTTTTATAATTGTTGGAGATAATGGTTGGTTGTTTATGCGTTCGGATCCCCTAGAGTTTATTAAGAACTCTATGGGGTAGAGTTGTTATCCTGACCATCCATTTATAATCAAATAATCAAAGGCACAGATTCCTTCAGTAGATTAACTTCTAAAATACACTCATCCACACCGAAACATAACGACCACCACTCCAAATTCATCAACCCCTCTTCATCTCCACCGCAACCACGACAACCACCACCTCTCTCCGCTATTGAAGTCGAGCCTAGAATTCAGTTCGGCCGGACGGTGGTTTTCGGTGGCTCGAAAGAGGCTATCAGGGGTATTGTTGTTTGTTGTTTGTGGGTTTCGAGTAAGGTGGTGGTGGCTGCCATAAAACCTTCTCGGACGGCGACAAAGGACAATTTAGGGTGGCCATGTGTGCTCAATATAGAAGGTGACTTTAATTTGGGTCGAAAATTTGATCGGGGTAAGGAATTAGGGATTTTAATTTGGATTTGGGGACTTTAATTTGGGGGTTTTAATTTGGATTTGGGGGCTTTAATTTGGGATTTTGGGGGTCTTTCTCTCTTTCGTATTTGTTGTTATTGTTTCTTTTTTTTGATACAATGGTTTTGTAGGTAGTTACTATTAGTAGGTCCAGAGCATTTTAGACCATTGATGTTAAATGGGCGGTGGGGATTAGACCAACTCTACTCTGTAGAGTTCTAGGCAAACTCCAGTGGATCCGCACACGTTGTTTATTATTGTTGGAGATAATGGGTTGTTTGTTTATTATTGTTGGAGATAATGGGTGGGTTTTTTTATTATTTTTTTGAGATAGTGGATGGTTTGTTTATTATTTTTGGAGATAGTGGAGTATAGATGTGTGGTGAAAACTTACCCCATTTAGTAAATTTTGAAATGGGGTGTTTAAATAGGGACACCCCAAAAAGGAAAGCGGGAGTAATCACTAATCACTTATACACTTGACAGAAACTTGAATTCGATATTGTCCTCCTTGGATTATCTTACGAACTGTACGATATGTGTCACCTTCGAATTCTGCCGTCCCACGTATAGTTTCATCCTCTGAGTTAACACCATTGCCGGCAAGTACCCTTAAATCTGCTTCGATTACCAAGGACGACGTGTCTGGCACAGCCACCAGAGACTTCGACAGATGGATTTTTGAACCCGACTTCAGTTCTACGGACCTGTGCCTTTCCCTGTCGAAAAGCCTACTCCGAAAATATTTCTTTTCGTAGCTCGATTCAAACTCCCAATTGGTATAGCCAGTAAGCAGACACCCATATACATTGACCGGTACGTCTCCATTACCATCATCGAAAAACTTGATCTTCACTAAAGCTTTTGATGCACTGCTGAAAAATACATAATGCACCGCGGCAAACCCATGCTTACCTCTAACAACAGAACACACGCGCTTGTTGTACCATGGCATTATGCCGCCATCAAGATGCATATGATTCCATCGAAATTCGCCCTGGCTTACTTCAAGGTTACGAGTTGGGTCCTTTAGGTTTAGAGATATAAAGAGATCAGTGCTTTCAACCGCACGATACGGACCCACTATAGACGCGAAACTGTTATCCTGCAATAACTCGAAGGAATCCGCATCTCTTTTGTAGATGAGAAGTTTCCGAGTTCCTTCAGTGATTAAAATGATGCCACATAGAGCAGAGATCTTTCTATTAATTCCACCAATAAACACTGTAAACACCTCAAGCATGCGGTATCCTCCAAATCTTGGTTTGCTTGTAGTTGAACGTATGCTTCTAGCAAAATCACAAGAGTGAGCTTAGAAAAAAGAAGGCAAGAGCAATGCCAAAATCACCAGTATACCAAAAAAAAATTAATGTATCTTAACATACACAAATTCAGTGGATTTTTCGTGTAAATTAAAGCCCCAGGAATTGAACAAATTAAATGAGTAGGATTAGACTGTTTGTAAGTATTTCATCCATGCCTTATATTTCAAGAAAAAACAAGTAATTAGAGGGGTTTGTATGTGTTCGATCAGTGTTCCTACCTAATGTTTGTGTCCAAACTCAACAATGCGTAAGAATGTAATACTAATAACTCTTCTATCCCTGATAATAATAATAACAGATCATATCATAATGCATCCAAAATTTATACTCATAAGACTATTTACATACAACATACAACAAGTTGGTAATAGCAGCGAATGAATTAAACACGTACCGGCCAGTGAACATGGATGCTCCTGGCAGTCGTTGCATTTTATATCCATAACGGCGGTGATATGTATGACGTTGTTTCCATAAGACTCTCAGTTGGATGGTCCGCTGCCCATGTTGAATAAGCACCTTTCCAGCATTAGAGTTGCATGAGAAATACAAGGGGCCAACTTCAAATTTACTTCCGGAAACCAACAAGTTTAATTCAATTGCCAAGGAAGAATATGCCGGCACAGCCACCACAACTGTAGACAGCGGAATGGGAGACCCGTTCTTTACATGGAATGGTCGATTCACTGGCTTATTAAAAAGGCGTGTCTTGATCTCATCCTCGTCATCCTCATCATGGCAGTACTTGGTCGTGTGTCCGTAGGTAGCAAAGACATTACCACAAACACGGATGGGGGTATCGGTTTCTTGGTATCCATCGGTTGCTATAACTTCCACTATACCCATATCCGCAAACTGAAACACCGTGTAGTATACACAAACATAGCCATGCTCCCCTTTGACAACTCTCTTCAACAGCCTGTCATAAGAATCCTCACTAACAGGATCCAAACAGACACGCCCTTTAACCACCTCGACATCTCGAGTCTTATCCCTGAGACAGACAACCAAGTCTGTGGTGCACATAGAGGGTAAGATAGGAGTGTCAATAGGACCCATTATAGGTAATAAGGTAACGTGTCTCGGTACCACCGTCTCCGGCTCATTAGGAGTTCGATCATAGAGATTGAATCTAACATTATCAAGCCCCTCCACAGCTTCTATCAAGCCATAGATTTCACATGACTCCTCTTTATCACCAAAATCGGCGAAAATCGACACCGAGAATATCTGAATTAGGGGAGTTGTTAACTGATGCCAAGTATTAACAACAACATCAGAAATATATTTGACTGGACTTGGACATTGATGAGCAACAACGGCAACGGCCTCCTTCTCCTTCTCCTCTGACTCCGACTCCGACTCCGACTCCGACTCGTAATCCGGATCCTCAAATTTCTTCCACTCCTTAGCCCAATCTATGTTTTTAATTTCTTCTTCAATCCCGTTCTTCATCTCTTCTTCCCAATCTGAATCATCCCTCCTATCTCTGCAACCAATACCGCCACTACCTTGTTATTATTATTATTATACTAATAATAATTTCTGTTTGATTACCCATTTTTTTCCTAATTATTAATTGAGCATGAAATGTAGGGAATTAATTAATTGGGCAATCAAATCAGTAAATAATACAAAGAGTGAGAGAGAGAGACGTTGTTAACTTACCTCACATCCATGGCGGCCGACGATCAAGGCGGGTGACTCTGTAACAGAATTTGTTCTGATTTTAGGGTTTCTCTTTCACATACGAGTATCAGTTTTGTTGTGAGTATTTTTTTTTTTTCTTTCTTTCTTTTATACCAGAACAAATAGTGTGATTCTACAGTGGCTACCAAGCTATAGTAGCCATTGTAAAACCAAACAGATCTGACCGTTAATTTCAGAGATCTAATCATAGCCGTCCATATTTTGACCAAGTAATTAAAAAAAAAAACATTTATATTTAGGAACTGAAAGCCCAACCCCTCTCGCAACTACCCTTCCGCAGCCGTCCACCGTTGGCGCCCCCACCGTCCCTCAGCGAACGCCATCACCCTAGCCGGATATACAACGCCCATGTCGCCTTAGTCATCCACGCACGATTCTCTCTCCTCTCAACACACCTATTTGGCCCATTTTCCACCCAATTGATTCCCCAGCAAACACCCCATGAAAACCTCGTCTCGCCCCTTCCCAAAATCCAGACCCAGCCTCAAATGTCGCCACCCTAATACTCACCGCCGCCCAAGAAATTGGAGAAAAGGAATAGAAGATGGAGCCATGGGGGTGGAAGGAAGAGCGGCAGTGACCCAAGGGGTGGGGGGCGCGTGGTAGTCGGCGACCGTTGGACTCAAAGGTAGTGTTGGGCGACGGCCGACGGGTTGGTGGTGGTTGAGTTGGGATGACGGTGGTTACTGGGGTGGAGGAGGAGAGAGAATAAGTGGTTTTGTGATATTGGTGCTTGATTTTGTTAATTTAATATGGTCAAACTGATGGAAGGTCAGGATTTATTTAGAGCTGATCAAAAGGCCCAGGCCCGAAAGCCCGACCCGGCCCGACTTTTTCCCGTGTTTGGGCCGACCAACTAGGCCCGAAGCCCGATTTTGGCCCTGCCAGAAAAAGCCCGCAATAATATGGGCCGGGCTTGGGCCGAGCTCGTGGCCCGAAAATTGGCCCGGCCCGGCCCGCTTTTGAAATAAACACAATTTTTTTTTTAATTTTATAAACCTAAATTATGTAAAATAGTGTAAATGATTATGACGAATTTGGTAATTAAATGATCAATGTAGCAAAATTAGGGTAAATGTACTGAATAAATCATATTAAAATAATAAAAAATTTACTATTACTAAAATAAAATATTGTAAATTATGACAAAAACATCAAAAATCTCTTTAAAAATGTATAATAATTTATTATTGAACTAAATATGCAAGTAGTGGATAATATTAATGAGTAAAGTGATCAAAAACGTACAAAGTAGATAATACAAGATTTTTTTTTAAAAAGCCCGAACGAGCCCGAAACGGCCCGAAAGCCCGCTTTGGCCCGCACGGGCCGGGCTTGGGCCGAGTGATTAGGCCAGGAAGAAAAGCCCAGCCCGGCCCGACCCGCACAATGGGCCAACTTTTTTACCCTAGGCCCGGCCCGAACCCGGCCCGGCCCGGCCCATGATCACCTCTAGATTTATTCAAGAAAATCAATGGTTATGATTAAACCATTTACAATGGCTACCATATCTTGGTAGCTATTGTAGAATTAGTAAAACGAATACAATGTAAACAGAACGCTACAAACGATATCTTAAGCATTTCCGGCTCGTTTGGCAAGTGGGATAAGATAGAAGGGATAAGAAGGTGGGATTAGTGAGGGATAAGAGGATGTGATAACTGATAAGAGATTTTTAATCTCATGATCCCATCCATTGTTTGGTATCATGAAGGGATTAAAGGTTAGGGATGACAGGAAATTATACGGAGTAGTTAGTTGTGATAGAACAATATTACCCCCGAATAATAAAGGTTTTATTTCTCCACTCAATAGTGTCATATGTGTCATTTTCATTGATTATTATCCCACTTCCAAATACCTGCCCCCCTACGTATTATTTTATTTTGGTGGGATAAGTTATCCCAGGTTCAATATCCACTACCTAATCCCCCTTACCAAACATGGGATTATGCACTATTGGAATTATTAATTTTATCCCACCCTCTTATCCACAAAACAAACAACCCCTTAAGACTTTGTTTGTTAGGAATTAATAAAAATAAAAATAGTTCTTAGATCAGTACAGAATCATTTAAATCAGATCAGATTAGAATTGTTCAAATAACGATCAATGAATGTAGTCTATTATCTATTATTGATATTAACTAGAATGAAAGCCCATGCAATGCACTGGTCTCTTACTAATGATTTCAATTAATAGTACTAAATGATCTCCTATGTTCACGTTAGATGACAAAAAAGGATGTCCGATTAATTATTAAACTTTTATATCACATGTTTAGCTTAGAGTTATGAGTCCGTATTATTATTGAATAAGATTATACCTGATTCAAATTGTCATTTAGTTGCTCGTCATGTGTCGCCAGGAAAAAGAAATATAAAGGTAAGTTCTTATAGACTAATTGACAAGTTAAATATTCATTGGACCCATTCTTATGTCAATAAACTTATAGATTGAGGAGTTAGCTTTCATCATCATTAAACGCCAATAGCTTACGACGACGATATTTTGCTAAGAAAAAAAGTCACGTCACCTTGACATAATTCCCATAATCACTTTAAAATATATAAGTTTGGTTTTACTTGTTTTCATAATCTTGCGTAACACAAAAATACTATAGTTTATGTATGCCTTAAATTTTATTTGATGCTACTAATCATACTTAATTATAAATATGTAATATAAAATACTGCTCATATGATATCAATTGGTCGTCATTTTATAGATCGTACATTTGTGTTACATTTCTATAATATAGAAATCAAAATAATATTTTGTTAAAGTGAGGGCATTAGCCCAACCTCGGAAACCAAAAACGTCTATATTTTGACGAGGAAGGAGTATGAATTTCATGGGTCAAGTCTCGATTTTGATTATTAAGTTCAAACGACAACTCAATTTCGGAGCGAAGCTAATAGACGGTTAGAAATCATTGTACTTGTTCGTTTTTTACAACCCGGGTTTTATAGAAATGTACTTTAATGACATGATAACTAACCATAAGTTTCATGATTATTTTTCAAAATCTTTTGTATTCTGGACAACCACATATTAAAAACACATCAGTAAAAAATTGTCCAACCCTCTCCACGTAATTCATCACGGTAAAAACAAAAGAAAATAAAGAAACACATCAGTAAAAAATTGTACTAGCTTAGACGCTTCAATTCTCCAACAAACTAAACAACTTATCAGAAAAAACAAAATTATTTCTCTTCTTCATTACCGTCTTCACCAATTCAACACACCTTCTCACTTATTCTACCTCCCTTCCAACTTCGCCTCTTTTTTACTTAAATTTTTCTTACCTCTTTTTCTATCAGCTTGATTGATCGATCGAGCTGAGGTACTTATATTAAAGCTTTTTGTTTTGACAGATGAAAGAATTTCTTGTATAATAAATTTTTGTTTTTTTTTTTAAAGTTTGAGCATGAAATTGAATCGGTTTGCATGCCCTTTTTTCTTTGATTTGTAGGCCGACAATGGCAAACATTACGTTCGTGGTGGATATTCCCGATGATTTCGTCACGGGTCCAGGGGCGTATGTTTAGCGGTACGAAGACTGTATCATGGCAATGGTCGGTATGTTCAGACGCTGGAAACCAAATAGCTATTATATCACGTCGGAAGGGGTTAGGCGAGCCAAATGAAGCGACGCCAACAACAATGAGTTATGACAACAATGTGCCGATATGGCAGTTGTGTTTCTAATTCATGGGGCGAAAATTTATCAACGAAAATCTACCTATACTAATGCAGATGATTATAGTGTAGAAGATGTGTTGGGACCTCGGGTGAGGCATAGATTCTGTTAGTTTTCGAAGTTTAAAATCACAAAATGAAAATAAATTAATTATATCATTAATAGAAACCATTTATCGCTACGTTACGTCCATTTATGCCGTGCGATACAAAGTAGCAAGAAGTTATGTATATGAACTTGGTCCATTAAGAGTTCTTTGATTTCACAGCCCGGGTTCTATAAAAATGTATTGTAGTCACATGATAACTAACCATATGTTTTATGATTATTATTCAAAATCTCCAGAGATTTTGAATAACAAACGACACTCACGCAGTACCACAATTTAATGTCGTCTACGAATCGACACCTCTGATTGTTGTTACTGTGAAATGTGAGAAATAAGGGATCTACTATCAAGCTTATCGGAATGGGAGAGGGGAAGTGGACGCCGTTGACGAACATAACGATTATGTTTGGAATCAATGCAACGACTATTATGATGATCCCGTTAAGCAGCTAGACGGAGCGGTCAGAGCAAGGACTGTGGATTGTACTACCACGCTTACCGTAAGGGTTCGGGAGAAAGGGAGCCTAACAATCCGCTCAACAATTCACGGTGGAAGCAATGCATAGACTATTTTGATTAAAAAAATCAATCTTAGCTACTTTAGCTTAAAAAAATCAAATAGCCAAATCTTTTTAAATTCGGAAAATTCACGTGGTACCCTCGAACTTTGACCGATTGCACATGTTACCCAAATTTGCAAGTTTGTTCACATGGTACCCCTGAACTTACTACTTTGTGCACACAATACCCAAATAGTAACTTCCGTTAGATTTTTCCGTTAAGTGATGATGTGGCGGTTAGTTGTTAGGTATATTTGTTAATTAAAGTTACTAATTAAGTTATAATTTGATTTTTTTTTTTGAAAAAAAATTTAATTAATTTGATTTTCAATTAAAAAAAAAAAAAAAAACAAAATTTTAGACTTTTAAAAACAAATCCAAAAAATTATTCCATAAACAAAAAATTCAGAAAACTTTTTTTCTTTCATAAAAATATACATAATTTTTGCACATGGTAACCTTCAAGTTGCCACTTTGTGCACGCGGTACCCTTGAGTTCACAACATTTTGCACACGGTATCCCTAAAAAAATCAGTTTTTTTTTTTTTAAATAAAAAAATAAAAATATTTTTTAAAAAAAAAAACAAATTTTTCTAGAATTTTTTTGATTTTTTATACCAAAATAATAATTTATAATTTAATTAACTAATTACCTAACAACTAACCGCCACATCATCACTTAACGGAAAAATCTAACGGAAGTTACTATATGGGTATTGTGTGCACAAAGTAGTAAGTTCAGGGGTACCATGTGCACAAACTTGCAAAGTTGGGTACCATGTGCAATCGGTCATAGTTCGAGGGTACCACGTGAATTTTCCGTTTTAAATTTCTACCTTTGACCCCTTAGAATTACCCTCGGAGCTCGTTTGGATTGAGGGAAAATAAATTAGTTATATCATTAATGGAAACCATTTATCGCTACATTACGTCCATTTATGTCGTGCGATACAAAGTAACAAGAAGTTATGTATATGAACTTGGTCCATTAAGAGTTTTGTGATTTCACAGTCCGAGTTCTATAAAATTTACTGTAATCACATGATAACTAACCATATGTTTTATGATTTTTATTTAAAATCTTTGGTAATTTGACAACCTCATATCAATAATTCATGAGTAAAAATGTCGTCCAAGGCTCCAAGCCTCGCCACGTAATTAATCAAGGCTTAGCCGCTCCAATTAACTAACACACTTTATATTACCAATAGCATATCCCACTTAATCTTCTAACTTCCTTCCAACTTCATTTCCGTTTCAATTACTTTTCTTTTCTTTTTAGCTCATCTTTTTACATCTTTTTTTTGTTCAAAATTTTATATAGGTAATTTTAATACTTTTTTTTTTTGATGACACGGGGAACCCGCAGCCGCTACCTTAGATGCGCTTTCAGGGCCGTTCCTAGCAATTCGGAGGCCCTAGTGCAAAAGAGGAAGTTGGGGCCCCATATAATGGAGGGAAAAAAATTACACCAAATTTTGCACGAAACAATATTTTGTTATTCGTCAATATATGAAAAGAAAAGTTGGCTGGTGGTTGGCGACAAATTGTTGTTCTTTATATATCAAAAATTGTTGAAATTAATTGAGTAGACAAAACGTAGATCATATGAGTGAAAATTGATATCTAAGAATTTTTTTCAATTATTTTTTGTCCATCAGAATTGTTTTCCCAGTCTACCAATCAGTTTTTGATAGTATATTGATTATGCATTATGGATTCCCCTATTGTTTTTTTTTTTTTTTATAACGGAAGGAGGTTTGATTTATATTTAGGAAATAAGAAAGATCTTGGAGCAAGTAAATAGGAATTTGGGAGTGTGGAGAGAATTTTAAGGAAATAAAATTAACAAATTTGTGGAATGATTGACTACTAACGTGGGGAGAGTTCCACATATTTTATTTATTTCCTCTTCATTTTTCATTTTAAACAAATTGCAATGGGCATTTTCTTCAACTTTGGGCCCCTTATCGGCATGGGCCCTAAGCCATTGCACCCCGTGGCCTAGGGGTTGGGCCGGCCCTGTGCGCTCTGGTTAAACCCCGTGGGTATACGCAACACCCGACAAGTCACGGAACCAGGTAAGACACATTTGCATGTGGTAGGAGAAGCTCAGAGAGGCATAATCTGATCTCATGCATAACACCCACTTTAGTGGGGTTTGAATTTGAGACCAAGTGGATAACATTCCATTCTTTTCATGGGGTAGATTAACCCCCGGTTGAATATTTTTTCCTTGTTTTCCCATTTTTTAGATTAATCTTAGGAATAATAGTTTGTTTCCTCAATGTTGGATTCTTGTTAAGTTCATCCAACTTTCTTTTTCATTACTTTTTTCTTTTTTAGTTCATCTTTTTATATCTTTTGTTCAAATTTGACCCTGTTTTCTCTACCAAGAATCCGAGTGTTATTGCGGTTATAATGTTGGTCCCTATTAGTTAATATTTGATGACAAAAAATTTTGTTAGAAATTTAGTTAAATGAATTTTGGTGTAGGATCTTGATCTAATTGTGAATTTGAGTAGTTAGTTTGGTTGATTGAGGTCGTTATATGTTCTACTTCTTGATCTTTTATGCTCATGCTCAGTCATGCTCTTAATAAGTTGTAGTTATTAGCATCGGATATAATTGTTTGTTTGTTTTTTTAATGAAATTTTGAGCATGTTGTTATAATAAAATGATCATGTTGTTAATTTCTTGATTTTTTTTAATTAAGTTTAAGCATGTTGTTAATCGACTCCAAATTTTGTTGATATGTTGTAGAAGACTAGGCATGAGAAGTGTTACTTTCAATGTGGTATTCCCGGATGATCCCGAAACAGGACCAGGGGTGTAAGTTAAATGATACGAAGCTTGCATCAACGACTTGGTGGGTCAAGTTGGGGTCCCGACCCTGATTATGATAAGTTGATAACAAGCGACAGTCATGCAGTACCAGTACACTTTAATGTCGTTTACGAATCGACACCTCCGATTGTTGTTACTGTGAAATGTAAGAAAAAAGGGGATATTCTATGATGCTTATCGGAAGGGGGGGAGTTGACGCCGCTGACGAACATAACGATTATGTTTGGAATAAATGCAGCGACTATTATGATAATCCCGACAAGCAGCTAGACGGAGCGGTCAGAACAAGATTTCCTTCCCACTATAGCAGGGTCAGTGTGAATAATCTATGGTATTCTCACTACGTTCAGGGAATTAGGGGTATGGGATTTGCATAATTGCTATGGTTGCTCTGTCGTGCATAATGTCGATTACGACATTCTGTCGTGCATAATGTCGAGTACAACATTCTCACTACTCATGCAGATCATTAGGTTCCCTTTTTTTAGTGTGGGTAGGCCAAATGACCAAATTGGTATATAAAAATACACCCGAATACCAAATTGGTATAAAAAAAACTTCAAGAGACATATTGGTATAAAAAAATATCAAGAGAGTCAAATAAGCCTAACTTTTTGTCGGGGTTGAAAAATCGACAAAAATAATTGCGTTTTTTGTTTTCAAAAATATGAAAAACAGTTTTCTACTATTTTTACAAAAATAAGTTGTACCATGAAAATATTTTAAAATTTAGTATAAAACCATTTTTCTTATTTTTGAAAATGAAAATTATTTTTTTGTGTCGATTTTCCAACTTTGGGTAAAAAATAGGCTTATTTGACTCTTGTCATTTATTTATATACCAATATGTCTCTTGAAGTTTTTTATATACCAATTTGGTAGTTGAAACCATTTACCGCTACATTACATGTCATATATGACGATATTTTCTACATAAAAATATGAGTAGTTCCATGGTTAGTAAATTTAGCACATTGCTAAAGTTCAGTAACAACGTGGACAATTAATCTTTGCACAATTGAAAGGGGACGGTGGAGATAGCTGAGTAACTGCATTAAGCCTCCTTTAACCAAGTATATCATAAATAAACCAAAAGGCGAGGATTAAGGTGGGCTGGCCTAGTGGTTAAGTGCTCAATCTATCTGAAGATTGTCTCGGGTTTAAATCCTCATACCCCAACCCCCGCAACACTAGCTGCTTCTTTGTACAAAAAAAAAAAAAAAAAAAAAAAAAAAAAAAGAAGTAGATAATGGCAACAATGTCATCTTTCAGGGACCGCAGAGTATCAACAATCTCCCAAACTCTATGCAAGAGTTTTTTTTTTTTTGAAGAAAACTCTATGCAAGAGTTGCCGTAAGAGCAATAGCAACTTCTCCACTTTTCCTTCCTCGCCAAACACCCAACCCACCCCTCAATTTCTCTCCCCTCACCAAACTAAAAACAGGAATGTACGTCTCCAGTTCACCCCTCTCATTTTCTTTTTATTTATAGCAGTAGATCACGACTTTGATTTTAATTTGTACCATTTTTTGATCGCGGCGTTGAAGGTCGTCAATGTTGCTTGGTCGGCAATACAATTGGTGGTGGTAGAGCAAAGTTGGGTGAGGTAAACCTTCTACCCAGGGTATCAACCAACTTGTCAACATCGAGAATAATACAAACGGATTGGGGAGCGGGGGAGGGCACCTCCTAAGAATGAAGGATTTGGTGCCCCCAACGCACAGGACGCTTTTAACTTAGGGGTGAAACATAGACTATGATTATAGCCTTATAGGAACAATGACATTATTTACGGAGGCGGTATATGTTTGGAAAAAAAAACCTACCTGTACTAGTTGTATTCACACGCCAAAATAGAATTCACCCTTTCCTCCAGACTATATTAGAACTAGCTAATTTTCTGCACTAACATCAGTAGTACACACAAAAAAAAATGTCAAACCTCATGACGTATGTAACATACATTGACAGCCTCTTTGACGGGGCCAAACCGATAAGGGCTTGAATTTATCCCTGCGAGCAAAAGAGACACAGACATGAGTACTTCAATAACTACTATGCACTAGTCACAAATAACAAGCAAACAGATCAGAACTGGAACCAACCATAAAAAACTTATTTTAAAACTTAAACCTTACACCAAAGAATAGATGGTGCTTGGTAAGAGCTTTCCTACCATGATAAACTTACTGCTAGCAATTAAGTGCAAAGACTGCAAACGGAAGAACAGGGAGAAAATAAACACATCTTTCCTAGAGTTTCCAACTTATCCACGAAGCATCGTAGAGCATAATGGGTATATGATGATATCCAATCTTAGTCATCTACTACTTCTCATCTTGTTATCTGAAACATTGTGCTGGCTGGAAAAAATGGCCGAGCTAGACGCTTAATTGCATATCCCACCCAGCAATGAACTTTTTTCATGAATATATGGGGCATGGAATCTTACTATCTGAGTGGGGAATGATTTCACAGAAGAAAGGAAAAAAAAAAAAAAATTATTACATGATAGTCCAAAGAGAAATGCAAAGACCATGTCGACACCAATTTCACCATAAAATCACATGATTACCCTTACGAAGCTCTCCATCATCACAAAAACAAACAAAACAAAACAAAACACAACAAAAAAAGAGTAGTAAATGGAACAGAAAGAGCAGATAAACGTTCAAATGGTGAAAGAAAATGAGACTAGTGAATGGAGGGAACAATACTTTCTCATAAAGTGAGCACATTGAAGTATTGAACAGCAGAGCACGTTGAAGTATTGAACAGGAAACAAGTATATCTAGACATTTACCTGGGGAAAGCCCGCTCAAAGGGCACGACCGTCAAAGAAGAACCAGTCTTTCATCCAATCCTATGTCCCATCATCACGATCTTCATTTTTGGAGTTTTCCAAGCTGTGAGGTTCACTTTCAAGCATAGCAACTTGTTCAGGCAAGGGGTTGACGTTTGCATCATCAACTACCCTCTCTTTAGCATCATCATCAAATCTCTCTGTAGCATCATCATACATCACCTCATCTACCTTGTCATCATTCATACATGGTGGCTCTGCATTGAGATCAGAACTTGGATCCAAACTAGTATGTTCCACACTACCAGGACAAACAACGGTGACTTGGTCATCTTGCTCAACAGGATCTTTCTTCTGCCTCTTCCATTTCTTTGTAGAGGAAGTACCATCATCTTCAAAATCCTCTTCTTCCCTTTCTCTATGTAAGTAGACCCACAATTTCCTCTCCCCATCAAACTGTACACATGGATCCCGCTCATAATGCAAACGATCCAAGGCTCCACTCACTACTTGGTTGACCTGAGAATCAGAGACATCTTCCACAATATACTGAGAGTCCCTTATCAAAGTGCAAACATCAGCCCTTGTACCAATGCTCCCTGGTAACCTCGCAGCCGCATCTCTTACAAGACAAAGAATTGTGACATGAGGAGGTCGATCACGTTTTAACATGAAGTGATCTCGTGCTTTAGAGGTCGGCTTACCACCACATCTTCTCAACGGGGCAACTATAGATTTCTTACCATCAGCAGCTGTATAAGAGAAGGCTCTGTCAGGAACAGAATACCTCAGATGCTCTTCCTTACGGAAATAAGACCTGACTTCCTCAGAGCTGAGGCTAATGGTGGTCAGGCTTTTCTGGGCTCTCAAGTCCCTAAACCTTTCTCTCTCATCAAGGTTGAGCTGCATCAGTTCAGCAGGTGGTGCAGGAAGACTTCCAATTTGCTGTAAGGTCTCCTGACCACATTTAAGCCAATTGGCAAACGAATCAACCAACTTCACAAGCATTTTACGAGGGATTGTCCAAGCCTCAGGGGAAATCACCTCTTCAAGAGGTTCATTATCAGTTGGAGTCTGTGGACCTGGTCCTGTCCAAGACCAACACTTCGTAGATCTATCATAAGATATGAGAGGCTTCCAGCCCTTGGCTGCCAAAGGTGCTGTTTTGGATGCAAATATCTTCAACACACCTCTGACCAAATCTTGAAGTGGCTCCTGCGTCTCAAGAATACTGGGATCCCCAGGATTCAGTCTGACCCGATTCACGATTTCATGGACAGTAAGGGAAGGAAGGCTTATTTGTTCAGGTTGTGCAGGATTATTAACATCAATCTGCTCAGCTGAACCATTTGTTTGTTCATGCTTTGCATTCTGATCCTCCAGCCCTGCAACAGGATTCTCAAGATGCTTCTCAGCCTCAGAAGAATTTTCAGTATTGGGAGTTACCAACGCAACCCGTACAGCTGAAAGAAGGTGAATGACTGAGAAAGAAAAGCCAGTATGTATGGTAGGGGTTATCGGAGGGGAGGGCTTCTTTTGTGGTTTGATTTCCGGCTCCAAATCTTCCACCCCAGCATCTGCAACAGGTTGCTCCAATGAACCAGCACCTGGAGAGCCATTGTCCTCTTGCCTCTTCTTGCCCCAACTCTTTACGGAAATGGATTCTAACATTGGCTCATGAGACTGCATGTAACCAGATCTTTCATGCTCATCCATTTCTGCTGGAATCACTTTTCTCTTGTTTTTCTTGAAAGTTGAAGAGCAGCCTATTAGTGTAGCATCAATGCTTCTGCTGCTTCCTCTAATTGGTTTACCTTCAAATATAGCCCCATCTTCTTCCATACAGTACTCTTGCATGTGCTTTGACTTACGTGACAAAGTATCATGACCAACATTTTCTTTCAGCCTTCTATGAAGATGAAAGGAACTATCCATGGGCATAGATAGACTTCCACCAAACTGTGGCTGGACTTGGCCATTCCTTTCAAGAATGTAGGCTGGCAGTCTATTGCTTTCAGCATTTGTATTTCCGGGACCACCATAGTAAATGTTTTCTGGAAATCCGGGTGTGAAGTTATGCAAGGCATCCATTGTCTTTGGACTCTGCCTGTTTTTCAAATAATAACTGTCCATCTCTTGCCTCTGCCCGTGTCTACCAAGATCATTCACATTGTTGGAGGCAGGTATACCTTCATATACCAGTGTATTTCCGTTGGCACTTTTCTTGGCTCTTTTCTCCTTCTTACCGATTATAGATGCGGACAAAGATGATCGAGAAGCTTCCAAACGGCTATGCAATACTCCGTTTGACATGATCAAATGGTTCTCCTCTTCATCTCCAAGGTGGTCCGATGAGTCTGATTCCGTATCCTCACCACCATGGAACATTCTCCCACTGTTAAATGGAAGCATGCTGGACCTTCCATTCAGAACTGAAACCCCTGTAATATCATCCTGAGGCACCTTGGCTCGCTTATCCGGAACATAACCTCTATCATCTGAGTGGCTCCCCAAACCTTGTAGAGTTTTTAGTCTAGGATTTGGATGCTCTCTACCCCGCTTCATTTTCCTGGACTCACCACTCCTGTCCTCGTAACTAAAAGATGGCTCGGCGAAGTATGCTTGTCCCTGCGTTTTCTTACTCCAATACTGCTGTGAAACATCTGCATAGTTACCCAAGTTTCCTTTCATCCCCATCTGTGCAGCTCGGCCATTCACAGGACCTATATGATCGACGTACATATCTTCTTCATAACTGGCCCTCTTGGCAGGGTCGTAGAAGCCTCGTACATTTGATGGCTTAGCGGTCAACACTTTAATGTCGGATAGTTGATTAATGTCTGAATTTCTCCTATGGCCAGAGAAATCAGGCTTTGCAGAAAGATGCGGACTCAAATAGCTGCCAGCATCATATTCACCGCCTTTGGGAGCAACGCGCTTCTTTCCAGGCTTCATGACCTGGCCTCGATCTATCCTATTGCCATGAGCAACATTCCAATCTCTCTGGGAAGGCATCTCATACATTCTTTCTTGTTCATCATCGCCGCTTACTGACACAACATCGTAAGCAGATCCCTTAGGCCCTCTGGATATCGAAGAGTCTGGGCCATATGGACCAATCTTAACACCCTGGTGGCCATAGTGGAAACGCTGAGCTACATCGTTCTGTAAAGAAAGGTTTGATCCAGCCATTTTCAACAGTCTAGAATTCGGCCTGCCACCTCTGTTAGTATCAATAGCTTCTCGCCCCACACGGGAATAGATGTTATAATTAGGGCTTATGTCATACATAGGTCCACGCCCTGCATTCTGAACAGAACTCCTTCCCTTTGACCTCATATCCCACATAGTCTCAGCCATCTCGTCCCTTTCAGAAGAATCATAACCCATGTCCTCATTCCTCTCCCCCATCAAACTTTTTTGACTTTTCAAGATATTCAAAACACGCAGCTTCTCCTCAATGCTGTACCCTTTACACGTCTTCCAAGCTTCTTTCATCTGTAAAAAACTGTCCACCATGGAATCCTGATGCTTGTGCAAAAGATGATAGTGCTGGTGTATCTGAAAAAAATTGAGTCCCTGGCGATAAAGAGCAACTCTCGGCTCACACAACCCTCCTTTCAACATCTGGTACAGACTATCTACAGGATTACCAAAATGAAAATTACCCCCTTCAAAAAGCTCCTTCAAAGTTCGCATAAACATCTGCTGATCCATATCAGGCAAATACTTTGTAAGACCAAACCTCTCTTCCTCAGTCAAGCATTCATTCCACACATCCAACGACAAAACCCCGCGCAAATCAGGAAGATCATAAAGCTCAAACGGAATACAACAAGTCTGATCACCAACTTGACAAAACTCAGACCCCGTTTCCCCTAACTCCAACAGATCAAAATCATCCGATCCCGCCCCAGAATCAGCATCATCAAACTCCTCATCATCATCCTCCTCAGAATCCACATAATTCCTCCTCTGAAACTCCTCCTCCTCCTCCTCACTCGACATACTCTCCCTACTCTTACTACCTACCGAAAACTCCGTATCAATCCTCGACGCCACCACCTTCACCTTATTCTTCTCAATTGCCATTAAACTTAACCCCACCACCACATAACCAAACCAAACCAAAACCCCAATTCCTTTTTTTTTTCCCCAAATCGAAACTCCAATCAAAAACCCTAGAAATACCCAAAATTACAACAATAAGTAAACAACACGATACCAAATCAATCAAACAATTACACTAATCACACTCCAATTCAATCAAAAATCAACAATGGCGTAATTATCAAATTAAACGAAACATAATATCGAACCTAATTAATTAATTAATTAAATCAAATTAAACAAACAAAAAGGATCAAAGAAATACCTGAAAACGAGAGGGGGAGAGGAGAGAGAGAGAGGGAAAAAAAAAACACCGCCGCGGAAGAAGATTGTTAATGACGCAACCGAAACTGTGGAAACCCTAGAATTGAATAAGAAGAAGAGAGAGAGAATAGGGGTACGGTTATTATAATATTAATAATAATAAGTATTTATATATATACAGAGTGGGGGGGGGAAGAAGACGATGGAGGACGTGGAAGAAGGTGGGCCGTCGGATTAAGCGGGGGGGGGGGGTAGGGAGATGAAGATGATGGCGGAAATGACGAAAAAGGACAAAGGGAGAGAAGAAGGGGAGAGAGTTTGGGGAAGAAGAAAGTGGAAAAGGTTTCTTTTTTTTTTTTTTAATTTTTTTTTTTTTGGAGAAGAAGAGGGAGAAGGGAGAAGAAAGAGACAGTGGAGTAGTAAAAGAGAGAGACGATGATGATGACCCAGCATGGGAAGCTAACTGTTTGTGTGTGAGTGACTTGTTCAACACACTTGTTTTTGCATGTACTATAAATTACGATAATATTTCAATGTACTATAAATTACGATAATATTTCACTTGCCTATACAATGTACTATAAATTACGATAATATTAGCCATGGTTAGGGGTGATGACACTCTTGCCGCCTCTCAGCCGCCATCGCCGCTATTGACGCCCGTCGCTGCCTCCATTCTGTGTTCTTCGCCGATTCCGAAGTGGCCTTTCATGCACGACTCTATCACCACTGTTTTTATTTTTCTTTTTCTTTTTGTTTTCATGCTTGTCCTATCACCCTATGGGGATAGTCGACTCTACGCACCCTGACTCCCTAAATAGGCTAGTCAATCGAGAGCCCATGGCCTCGCATATGGGTCCGTATTTGCATTTTTTTTTTCTTTTCACAGTGGTCCGTGCTATGTGGTTGTGGTCATGCTACCTCATTGATCATGCCGTGCCATCCATTTCTGCATCCAGTCGCAACTTCCGTACAACTGCCGTTCCGACTGCCGTTCCGACTGCCGGAGAGTGATAGAGGATGAATATAGACTCTAGGGTGAATACGGAGTATGTAGTTTATTTATTATGTACCTTGTACCTACAAGGTACATTGTATTAGCCATGGTTAGGGGTGATGCACTTGCCTATACAATGTACTATAAATTACGATAATATTTCAATAATAGAGAAGTCGATTATTAGACTATTATCATCATCTTACACTAACCTAGGAGTCATAGCATGTACAAAAACGACCACATCTAGCGAATGTTTCTGGTTTGGACTGGTTTGGGTACACCATAGAACATTAGACTTGGGTCTTTGCAGATGTCACAAAGGAAGATTTAAACGGGCAAGAATGCAAGATTACAAGAATTAGGAACAGGAAAAAAACATTGAAAGCAGAAAATTTCTGCAGCTTTCAGCCTTTTACAAACAAAAACACTTCTCAAAAACTCGTGTATTCGTCTAGGAAAATCCTACAAGTACATATACTGGTTACAAGAATGGCGTATAGAGATCCTCGAACAAATTACTCCTGCATCACATTACAGTATGTTTCCCTATCTAAACAATCTAGATTTCTCTAACAAACAATGAACGAATAAGTGGATAGGAAGTTACACGATTAATATACATGCTGTACAAGGTTTCTGCATATCGTGTATATGCATCCAGGTAATCCAACCTAAACTCACTTTAGTTAATAGCAGTGAGTGGAAGCCTGGGGTCTCTTACAGGCTGAGCACCCTCGTACTGTCCCAAAACATGTTTCGCGTCACCATTTACCTGTTTACCAGACTTGTGATCCCAAAATGACTTCAATAACTCGTCAAAGGCAGGAGTCCGAAGTTCCTCAATTGATGTCACACTTGGCAGGGCAATCGCCCTCTTCCTTGGGGTCGAGCAAGTTGGCTCGTCAACCTGTTCATCAGATAGAAAAGCTACTGTTATGAGATTTCTTCACATATGCATTCATTAACTTCCACTCACATTCAAATATCTACTTTCTAAAAAGAATAAGTGTTGTCTATCTATCAATAAGGGTGACTGGGGGAGGTTGGAGTGACAGGCCCCTCATGTATTTCGAGGTCAAGCCCCAAGATCAATTATTCATCCTACCCTTTACCCCCGCCCCCCTTAAATTCAATCTGGCCTTAAAAAAAAAAAAAAATCTGTGCGTAGGTTCTTTTTTGATACATACCTATCGAAATTCATTTCATAAGCTGCTTCTTAGTTTTAAACACTCACCCAAGTTCATAAGAAAAATAACCTTAGTGACAGGATAGCTTGGTAAGGACTAAGGAGTACTGTAAATTTCCCCATGTAACTTAAACTTACAATGAAATGGAGCAACTACAAGATACGTCCCATAAGGAGACACGTTAGTACATGGACCAGAACAAGACATGTAAAACTTAAAAGGAGGTTGTATTACAAGTTGCCAAAGATTCTTACCCTATAATCCGTTAGAAGGCATTTCCCAGCATGGTCGGTGATCTCTACGATCTTATGGAAATGGCCGCTCTTCAGTTCTCTTACATCTTTACAGCACGGAGCAATCATAGAGTCAAGATTGCTGCATGCTTCGTGGTCAAGATGTAAGGATCCTGCAATTTGTCTTAGTTAGGATGGCTATATCATCAGAGAGATTTTTGTGAACATGAACTACTGTACTAAGTACTCACGGTCAACAGATGCTAGGAGATCCTTGTTGGAAACATTGGCATCTTCTAGAGTCGATGAGGCAGACGAAGAAACCTTTGTTCGAAGCCTTTGATTGGCATCCATTCCTCCCCTAACAAACGGAATAAAGTACTTGTCAATCATGTGATCATACAGAGTTAAAGACCTCTTTAACAACAAAGGCGAAAGAGTAGAATACTCACTTAACAATGGATTCCACTGAAGAAATATTGCTCCTTTCAAGGCTCAGCAAAGAGTTTTGTGCATTTTTCCACTGTTGTGCTCCCATCTTAGCCTTACTCAAACTATGAGTTTGACCCACCCAGAAAAAAGGAATAGAAATGGTTAGCTTGTAAATTGAGCGGTGGAACTGATAAGGGACTTTCAAGTATAAACAGCATATCATTATACCAGCTATGCAGGACTTCTTCAAGATCTTTCTTTCCACTTTCTACAGCAGAAGTATCCTCAATGTACTGAGACTCTGTTCTTTTGGCATAAACACTCCAGTCAGCTTTGACAGAAGCAGTATCTTGTTCCATCGTTGACACTTCTTGCTGAAGTTGACTAGTTCTAGAAGTTGCACTCTCTCTAAGACCATGAACAGCTGTTTGAACCTGCCCAAATTTATTATGAATTTTTTTTCGAGACAAAAAGCCAAGCATCGGAAACTAAGAGGTACTATAACAAGGGTATACTGCGGTAGTACAGTGATACAATGTTCAATCATTGTTACGTAAGGGATTTGGAAGCCAATCTCAGGCACAATATGTAGTACTATCAAACATATTTTCCCCAAATGGATGCATAAAACACTGTTGTTAGATGTATGTTGCAGACTTGCGGGTAAGAGAACGATGAGGATAAGAGCGAAACCAGATACTATGGAGAAAAATACAAACTAAATATTAGTAGAAGAGGACCTTTCAAAGACCACATCAAATTTCTTTTGACGCGAGTTCAGCTAACCTTCGAGCAGTAACTAACACTTGACTCAAGACTGAAAAGAGGAAAATAACAATGAAAGAGAGTGAGTTAGATGCAAACCAGTTCTTTCTTCCTAGCATTTGAACTTGCAAGCAGTTCTGCCACCTTCTCTAACAATTGCCTCTCTTCCTTTGCGGCACACTCCTGTATAAGTAATAATAGCACATTAACGTCAACTACAAGGTAAATGAGACTTAAGACACAAGTAGACAGAAAGTCAGAAACTCACCTCGAATTTTCTCTCCAAGTCAGATAACTTCTGCTCATTTGTGGTTTGGGCCTCTTCCACTATTTGTGTCAATTTGGATGCATGTGTTTCCAAGGTATCAAAGAAGTTGACAGTAACATTAGAAATCAACCGTGTGGACTCCACTGTTCGGGAATGTGCCTGTAATAATACGTTAAAAATGGTGAGAAACGGCCATTTAACTAAAACACTATCTGATTTTACATGTAAGCAAATTTTACTGCCGAACTGACCTCACGTTGTTTCTGGGCATATGCTACTATTTTATCTTCCTGATCACAGAGACCTATCTGAAGCTCATTCAGCAACGCATCAGCCTCACTAGCAAATCGATTGAATTGCTGTCATGAAGGCTAATATCAGGTATAGTTCGAATGAAAGAAAAAACTTGGTAAATTTCACGCTTCTTGAGTAACTCTACCTCTTCAAGGGCTGAAGAATGTTTAGATACTTCTGAATTCAGGTCTCTAAATGTCAAGTTTGTATTTCCTTCAAGTTCTCCAGCTAAGTCATCTAGTGCTTTGATGCCAGAGCCATACATGGCTTTAAGCTTCTCAAGCCTTTGCCTTAATTCTTCAGCAGCCTACAATGCCAGATGAGTTGTTAGCAAAAACATCATTCATCAAATGGCCCCAGGACAGCAAGGACATCACAGTAACCAGAAATTTACCTCTGCCTTTGTTGATACAAAAGACTGCATATCTTCTTCCATATGTTTCAATTGCTGCTCTTGTTGGACAACGGAAGCAGCCACCGTGTCATGCAGTGTTTGAAGCTTCTGTGTCAACTGAGACTGAAATTTCTGAACAAGATTTCTATTTCCATCCTCAATTTTGTCTTTGCGCTCTGTGACCCAGAATAAGGGAGAACAGCAGTACAATTAATCAGTCTTCTACAAACATGAGAGATCGAAACATGCTACAGTGTCTAAATACCAACCAATCTTTCCAAACAAGCTAGAAATGTCTGACGCAGCACTCTCCAGTTCTGTGCGAAGTTCAATTGCCCGGTCAACAAGAGCTTTCTCTGAAATAATTACGTCACGACAAATCAAAATGATTTCCATATTAGAACACTAGAACTGATAGGAAAATGCAACTTAAAAAAAAAAAAAAGAAAAAAAAAGAAATAAGAGGAATGGAAAGAACCTAGGAAACAAACTACTGTATAAGTTTCCAGAAGATTTCTGACGGCAGGAATACTACCTAAGTTTTTAGGTCAAAGTTTGCTCACCTGATCTCAATAGATTACTTATGATATACTCTTTCTCTTTGATCGTGGCATTTGCCTGCCTGTGCTTTTCTTCAAGATCAGATAGTGCATGTTCAGTCTCCTCGAGCTTTTTCTGGAAGGAGGAGGAAAGCATGGATTACCAAGAGGTCAAGGACAGAAAAGACAGCTATTTCCTTTCCACTGTCAAATGAAATTATAAAATGCTCGACAAATCAAGTGATACCTCTGTCATTTCTAGTTTATTACTCAACTCAGCAGATAGCTGTTGTTGAGAATCATAAAGCCCCTGAAGTTCCACTAGTTGCTGCAGAGGAAATTCCTTAGTCAATAAGAATATCGCACCAGAATACCAGATCATAAGAGATCTGTCATTTGTAACACATGCGACTATATGTACCTTTTCTTTTGTATCCATCTCTTGCTCCATTTTTTCAACTCTTTCTGTCAGTGCCTGGATCATTCAAGGGTTAATGCAACAGCTAAATGCCTGTAACAGACTACATAGCAACTCCAGGATACACACACCTTTTTATCCGCTTCATCTTGAAGATATATATCACGAGGTACATAAATGCCATTCTTCTCTCTTGCAGCATAAACCTCTGAACGAAGAGTTTTCAAGATAAGCACACAAGGTTCAGGAGTCGAACTTAAGACAGAAATCTTATTTTATCTCACACATAAACACAGCAGTTTGACAAGCTTAAAAAGAAAATGAGAGTGAGGGAGTAGATTAAGTTTGTGTTTGACCTTGCTTAAGCCGTTCAATTTCAAAGTATAGATCCTTCATCAATGCAGACTTGACCATCTTTTGGTTGATCTGCGAAAGTAGTTAAACAACATGCTAGTAAAAATTTGCATACAACAAAGTAACAAATGAGCTTCCTGTCACCGAAAAAGGTTGAATTACAGAACAGATATTTCTAAGTCACTCACCTCTGGCTTGTTCCTGATATTCTTTGCACGATGCGCATAGTCCAAGGTGCTTAGTGTCTCCTCCAAACAAAGAACAGATGGAGCTATGGTAGCAATGATACAAGTCTTTGTTTTCCCTCCCAATGAATCCCTCAAAATCCTTGTCAACTTGCTATCTCTGGTAGTTAAAGCAACGCTCTTTAAGTCACATCAAAACAAAGAAGAACATGAAAACATCAACATAGACAGCTTAATAATAGTTCGTACCTGAAAGGAACATGACCTGAGTGTTCAACCAGAGCATTGATGCAACGACCGAGTGTTAGCAAACTTTTGTTAATCTCGCCAGCTTCCCTTGCACGACCCTGTCCAACATAATTCCATACTCTTATATTGCATCAAGATGTTACATAGTACCTAACTACACTAGTAGAGTTATAATTTACAGTATAATGTCATGACATAGCCACTTAGCATGCGAGCTATGTGGATACTTTTATACCTCTCTAGCCCCAGATCGTGATATGTTCTCTGAACCAGCAAGGTCAACGAGATTAAGCTTCCCACATTTGATCATCTCCTCACCTTCAGGAGTGTACTCCTTTATGTGAATTGTGATAGTAAAAATAGAGTGTGAGCGACTGCTTTGTTTGTTAAGTAGTGTCTCTGCCGTACGCCTTTTTGCTGAACCCTTGTCCAATATTTTGTAAATTTCATCTGCAGTAGTCACTAATTCATCCTCCAACCCACGAACAAAGACCCCTCCTTTACCATCTTCCATTAGAGCCAATGGTTTCTTGGATTTGTCATCAACAACGAACTTTGAGGTTTCTTCAGGGGCCAGAAGATCAGTAAGCTCCTCATTGTACAGCTCCAAGAAAGAAACTTTCATGCTATACTCGGCTTGTTGGTCTTCCAGCATGTTGAAAATACGACGTACTGATCTAGGTATGACTCCCGCATCACTCGGGAATTCCCCATTCTGGAGCACACACACACACACACACACACAACAGCCAACCATAAGTTTCAGCTATTGTCATTCTGTCACGTAAAACTAAATTATTCAACCCATTGACACACGACTGTGAAAAACAAATTGGACAACCTTTTTTCTAGCTCCACCCTCCATAGTGTAGGTCTTTCCCGTTCCCGTCTGACCATATGCAAAGATAGTACAGTTATAGCCCTCTAGCATTTCATTAATAATGGGAGACACAGCATGATCAAACAACTCCTTCTGTTTCGATGTTGGACCAAAAACCTGTCATGTAATCCACCAGCATTGTCAAATTTTTCGCCTTTACCTCTAATACATTGTATTACCAAAACAAACAAAAAAGGCATCACCTTGTCAAAAGTAAAAGTCCTATCAATTTGCTTATTAGCAATGAACTGAGCAGCAGAAATCTCTCTTCTAATCTCATTGCAATTAATAACAACCGGTGTCTGAAGTCGCTTTTCATCTTCATTTAAAGGCCTAAATTCAACCCCAAACACAATGTCACCACCTTACTAAACAAACAGCTTCACAAAGAAGCTTCATCAATCAATCTATCAATCAATCAAATTAAAAAACCTCACCTGCATCTAACAATAACCTGAACATTAACACCTTTCTCTTTATCAACAACCTTGCCCGAATTCGACGTTGAACTATCCGGCCGCAGATCTCTGGCAGAATTCGACTTATCCATCGACCTCGGTGTCCGTGCCGGCGACACGGGTTTCACCTCTCCTACATTCCCACCACCTCCACCTCTTCTTTTGCTCTCCATCACCAATAAAATTGGGCAAAAATCTCAAAGAATAGTCCCTCCGATTCAAAAAAACCTAATTAATACAACGAAATCAATCAGAAAAATCCCCAAATTGATTAAATTAACAAGAAACCCTAATCAAATCGCTCTGTTTCCTCACACTACATTGATCAAAATGGCGATTAAACAGATGCGTAAATTAGAAGCTGGAAAAAATCAAATGCAAGCTAATCAATTTAATCATAGTATTATTATAATAACAATAAAAAAATAACAGTGACATTGTAGCTGGATCGAAAATGACATTAAATCAATCAAATTAAAACAAATTAATAACATTCAGATACATATAAATTAAAAACGTAAACAATAAGATACAAAGATTTAATTACCTCGGTAAAAAAAATAACAAGAATGTCGTGGAAAGAAATCAATCAAGAAAAAGAATGGAACAGTGGAATAATAAAAAAGAAGCTTGTTGAAGAAGATTTCAAAGATGGTGAGGAGAGGAGAGAGAATGAGAGGGAAGTGAGTGCTGGGAGTGTTAAGATAGGTAAGACAGGAAAGATGAAGAAACAATTAAATTAAATTATTTAATTAAATTAAATTAAAGAATTGAATTTTACGCCGTTATTTGTTGAGAGGAGCAGCGTTACCGTTAGGGCGGGAAAGTCGGTTAGATGAGAGGGGGGAGTTGGGGGAATCGAGGTAAACGGTGGTGAGTGGTGACGGTTAGGTGAGCAGTCCGTTTGAATCTTTGGTTTGTGACCGTTATAAAAATAAAGTAGATTAGGTGGATGTCGTTTTTTTGAATAAGTTTTAAAAGGTGTGTGTGGAGTAAAGGAAGATTTGGTGTTTCATATAAACAACAAAATTCCTGTGATTAATAAGATTGGGGCTTGGTCAATTGTAACTCGAAACAAAGTGTAGTAACCTTATTTTTGTGTACCATTTTTTTTGTCGAAATTGTTTGGTTTAATAACGACTCGCATATAAGTATATTTGTCTATTTTACACAATATTAAACGAGTTCCAATTGTTTTGTAAGTCGGTGACATATGACACAAGCATTCGGTAACATGTGGTAGTTTGTCCGACCGATGATAAAATTAGGCCTACTACTAATTAATTACTAATCGCACAATAGTATATCAATTGTGTGCAAAAATGAATAGATGTTCTTTAACGTCCAAATTCCCTAAGGTCAATGATCTCGATTTGGATCAGGCGGTCAGCATGACGGATATTTTTAATTTAAGTTTAATGAAGAACGATATGAGTATATTATAGTTGAAACTAAGTTAAGAACAAGCAACTACCAATATTTCACCTCTAGCTAGCTTAGTTATCACATGATTAGTGGAACACTTAAAAGCCCTTATTAATCCATTCTGATTATCCAAGAAAAAGAACGTAACCATTAATTAATCAAGTTTATGTACAAGATGAAATGGTAGTATTACATACATTACGATGGTACGCATGCAAGTCACATGGGCACAAATTGCAGCCTTTAGATCGATCATCATGTGCAGTAGGTGGGCGCACAAATACGTATTGTTTTACTTGACTAATACTCAACGCATGTAATCATATGCACCTGCAAACTAAACTGCATTCTTCCGCAACACTATTCTGTTTCTGTACCGCTCCAGGTGCTGCTGCCTGCTACTTCACTCATGTGCTTTCTGCTCTCAAATCATTCTTTTTAAGTTTTTATTACTTTAATATTGATTTCATGCTGAATGACATGGCAGTCAAAGTCAATAAATCTAATGGATTCGGACGGAAATCATTGTGACTTGTGAGGTAGATCTTTCTGATGATCTTGTTTAGGACGGAAATCGTTCGCATATTGATCTGGATAGGGCTATATATATTCTTCGAATGATCTGTTATTATTATAAGGCATGCATTACAAACAGTCTAATCCTACTCATTTGATATGTCCAATTCGCGGGGTTTTAAATTACACGAAAAATCCACTGAATTGTGTATATTAAGATACGTTAATTTTTTTTGGTATACCAGTGATTTTCGCATTTTCTTTCTTCTAAGCTCACTCTTATGATTTTGCTAGAAGCATAGGTTCAACTACGAGGAAACCAACATTTGCAGGATACGTCATGCTTGAGGTGTTTACAGTGTTTATTGGTGGGATTAATAGAAAAATCTCTGCTCTGTGTGGCACCATTTTAATCACTGAAGGAACTCGGAAACTTCTCATCTACGAAAGAGATGAGAATTCCTTTCAGTTATTGCAGGATAACAGTTTCGCGTCCATAGTAGGTCCATGTGACCGTATCGTGCTATTGAAAGCACTGATCTCTTTATAACTCTAAACCTCAAGGATCCAACTCGTAACCTTGAAGTAAGCCGGCCAGGGCGAAATTAGATGGAATCATATGCTTCTTGATGGCGGCATAATGCCATGGTACAACAAGCGCCTGTGTTCTGTTGTTAGAGGTAATCATGGGTTTGCCGCGGTGCATTAGTATTTTTCAGCAGTGCATCAAAAGCTTTAGTGAAGATCAAATTTTTCAATGATGGTAGTGGAGACGTACCGGTCAATAATGTATATGGGTGTCTGCTTACTGGCTATACCAATTGGGAGTTTGAATCGAGTTACGAAAAGAAGTTTTTTCGGGGTAGGCTTTTCGACAGGGAAAAGCACAGGTCAGTAGAACTGAAGTCGGGTTCAAAAATCCATCTGTCGAAGTCTCTGGTAGCTGTGCCAGAAATTATACGTGGGACGGCAGAATTCGAGGGTGACACATATCGTACAGTTCGTAAGATAATCCAAGGAGGACATATCGAATTCAAGTTTCTGTGAAGTGTATAATGATTAGTGATTACTAGTTTCTGTGTTCGGTATGACTAGCTTTGGTTTGTTTGGGACAAATTCGAATTAAGACTCTGCTATATATTATGAGTTCTACTAGTGTAAACAAAATCCTTCCATCGTACCAATTATTCCCTCAACCTCAGAGGTCGAGGCAATGACCGAACCATTCACACACCCCGACATTAGATTGCATACTTCTTGTGTAACCAAATACATAAAAAAAATACATGATCGTGAGTTCGTGACGATCAAATTCGGCCCATGGCATAACAAGGACATTAATCATTATGTTAGGATCCAATTCACGGAGCGAGCCATCACCATGTCGCTACATAGAACCTGTCCCAGGATAAGTTGGATACTAAAACAAAGCTGATGGAACAAACATACGACAGGGACAGACCGACACAAATGTAATCAAATTAGCCTAGTACCCACAGACTGAATACACAGGGCATTACCAACACCATAACAAAGTAATACATTGCATTATTTGCATACCAAATGCTATACACAACAATGAACACTCCAAACATTGTACTAAAATTCTAATAACTTGACTGAGATAGCAATCCAATATTAAGAAGCATCATATAACAACCACTTGACGCAAAACATTTTCATCGACGCATCTTCATTGAGCCATTTAATCCGAAGATCATAAACAGAGTTGAATCATCAAACTACCTAATCAACATAGCAATCATCAAAGAAGCATAAACTTCCACACTGACCATTTAACATGTTCCTTGTAACAATATTTTCTCAAATTGTCTGCATCATATATATTGTCTTAAAAAAACTAAGGACTAGTACTTGTCTAAAGTCGATCACCTGCGCAGAATGGCAAGCTGCTCGTTCCTCTGATGCACAAGTTTACATCTATGATCAATGAGGTATGTCTAGGCATATTAAGCTCAAATATGCGGCCACTCGTACAGGCTTCCGGCAAGGCCTATCAAAAAAGCCTAAATATTTCCTCTAGTAATCTGTTGAATGCTGATGATCTTCATAGTGCCCATAAATACTTCAACAACATCTTTACTTCTATAGGATCAATCATAATAGTGTCAGTTGGTGAAAAGTTAATTCCGATGGTAATACATAGCATCCTAATAAGATATCACTGATAATCCAACGCGGTAATTAACCCCCGTAATTTCCATGTATTCTCCAGGTGAATCAATATCAATTTCAAATTCTTCAGAGCTTACAAAAGCTTCACCCGTCAAGCTGCTTATTCCTCTTACGCACAAGTCTACATCTATGATCAAGGAATCACTTGGCACAGCTATTACTGACTTGAACAAAGGCAAGCTCGAATATGCTGCCACTCGCACAGGTTTCTGGCAAGGCCTGTCGAAAAGCCTACTCCGGAAATATTTCTTCTGGTAATCTGTTGAATAATCATGATCACCGTAGCGTGCATAAACACTTCCGGAAACATCAAGAGGATCAATCATGATAGCGTTACAGGGTGATAAAGTGACCTCCACAACTGCTAAATCCGAATAGCCTAACATCGCGTAATGTACCACTGCATAACCGTGTTTTCCTTGAACCAAACTACATAGGCGCTTGTTAAAGTATGTAAGGTTACGGTCACAAGGATTAAGCTTACAATTTCTCCATTTTATTTTTCCTTGGCAAATTTCAAGATCGTGAATTGGATCAACCACATAGATTTGTAGACTAAATTCGGACTGGTGGATCGGAGCGTGGCATTCCAAAGAGAGAATACTCTTATCTTCTGATAACACCTCAGGATTATCATAGTCTCTGTCATAACTAAAAACATTGTCCCTACGATGCATCTTAATAGATCCACACACAGTGGAGAGCTTGTGATTAACGCCATTGACAAATACAGAGAACACCTCAACCAATTTATAATATTTCTGAGTATGTGAACTGCTCAGAAATGGGGGTTTCCTGGTGCATCAAGTGTAAACTACACGCAATCAGCAATTTTTTTGAGACCAAGGCATGGATATTGGATAGGGGGAATAGAGACTTCTTACTTACCCCTTGCTACCAATTGAGCCAGGAATGCGCTGAACAAATTATAAATAAATACTTCAAAATCAAATCAAATTAATTCAATTCAGCTTCAAACAGATTAAGGTTGAAATTGAAATAATAATAATAATAATAATAATAATAATAATAATAATAAAGACAAGAAGAGGACCTTATTAGAAACGATGCCGGAGTTGCGGGAGACAAGGCCGCCGGCAGAGGTGGAGTAGGCCCCACAATTGAAGTGCCGTCTTCTGATAATTGAACTTATCCTTCGACTTTGCTGTCGTAAATTCGCCAACAAACTCCCACTCATCATCCCCACACTCTTTCCTCCTCCTCTACCACGGTCGTCGGACGCCGCCTTTTTTTTCTCTTTTTTTTTTTTTTTTTGTGTGTCTGTGTTTGGACTTTGGGTATATCAAAGCTCGTGTCCCTCAGTTATTTCCCACACCTTTTACTTTTTTACCCCTCATCAGTCCTACTCCTCTCCTTCAAAAAAGGAATTTTTTTTCACTAATTATTCTGTGAGGCGGTCTCACCATAAACATTGTGTGAGACAGGCCCAATTATACCAAGTCCAGCTTCTTTTTTAATTATGGGAAAATAAAAATTAAATTAAAAAGAAAAAAATGTCCTCAGTCTTTACCTATTCTTCCGCACAACAACTTTTTTTTATTATCATCCATTTTATCACCTTTTTTTTTTTATCATCCATTTTCTGTCGATTTATCACCATCTTCACCATTATCATATGTCAGTAAGGTACTTACGCTTTGCATCTCATTCCAATTACAATTACTTTTTGTGGGTGTATTTAATATTTTTGAGTTCAATTAAATCAATCAATCAATCAATACATATATATAAAGCTGAATATTTTCATGAGCCTACGTTTAAAGCTATTTTTCCGATAAATCACAAAATTCTATTGATTTTTCTAGGCTTGTGAGAGAGTCCAAAATTGTGAGGAGATTTGAGGAGTAGGAGTAGGAGTAAGAGTAAGAGTAGGAGGACTGTATGAGTAAAATTAGTAGGGGTAGCAGCGGTTGTAGTAGTAGGAGCGGAAGTTATAGTAGGATGTAGTAGTAGTAGTAGTAGTAGTAGTAGTAGTAGTAGTAGTAGTAGTAGTAGTAGTAGTAGTAGTAGTAATAGTACGTAGGTTAGTTAATATTATAGTAGTAGAGTATGAGTAGGAGGAGGAGAGAAGTAGTCATCCAAAAAACATTGTTACTGCATTGGAAATCAGAGAATCGCAGTGGTAGTAGTACTGTCGTAGTATATAGGTAGTATAGTAGTGAAAAGGTTATTGGAGTTTGAATCAAATTTTTGTGCATGGTAGAATGTAGGATGAGTAGGAGTAGTAGTAGGAGTAGAAGTAATAGTAGGATTATAAGATTAGGAGGACGAGTACGAGGAGTAACAGGATCACCAAGATAGAAGGACATTCCTAACGCATTGAAAAGTTGGGCAATTTTAGTAGTAGTAGTAAAGTCGTATTGCATACAAGCCTATTAGAGTTTGAATTGTATTCTTACTTAAAATATTTTTACTCGAGTTAGTGGTTATAAGTTGCGCCGTACTTATATTTCTTTTTGTTATATATGTGATACAACCCACTTTAGAGTGGGTTTTTGGGGCGTTAATATTGGGTTTTTCATACTATTTTCGGATCATTTGTGGCATTATTCTACTTGTTATGTTTTTGAGCTAATTTGAAGAATATATGCAAGTCTGATCATTTATGCGAGTTCGGGAATACTTTGATGCTGTTTGTTACGGATCCCGAGAAGCGTAGAAGATCCGAAGAGATGAAGAACAGAAGAAGCTGAAGATTAGGCGTCAGACGACTCGTCCCAGACAAGGCGAGTCGCCAGACGAGTCGTCGGATCCTAGACGAGTGCCAGACGACTCCCACAGTGTTTCCAGAGTTTGGATGAAAAAACCGCCAGACGACTCGTCTGGGAGCCGACGAGTCGTCCGACGAGTCGTCCCGATATGGACGAGTCGTCCCGCTGCTGTGTCGGCGTTTTGCGGATTTCCTAAATCCGTTTTGTAATATTTAGTATAAATACCTAGACTTCGTTTTATTATTATTCATTCAGTTTTCTCAAGACCTAAGTTTATTTTCGAAGAATTATGCAAGGCTAAGACTCTTTATTCTTGGATTATTAATCGAAGCTATCGTTTACCGACAATTGTGAGTTTGATTTCTTATTCTTAATTTCGTTTGAGCATTGTTTATTCTCTTGATTTATTTGCTATTATTGATTGATTTGTTGTTAATTAGGTGGCCACTAATTAACCCTAGATTAATCTTTATTGCTAGATTCTCAATTAAAGGATTAATTGTTTGATTGTTGAATCAATTAGTAGAAACTAGGTCTAATTGCATGCTGAACATCGTGATTAGATTTAGGGGAGAATAAACATATTAATTGAAGATCGAAACCGCGTGTGTCTAGATCTTGTTAATCTTAGTTGATATCGTTTAATTGCTTCATGCTTTAATTTCGCTGGATTGAATATTAGGCGCGCGTCTTTGTTATCCACCGATTAGGACTATTAGGTAGGGCTGATCTCTCCTCTTAGTTACGATTAAGAAACGATTAGAAATTTTATTTCTACAACTAAGTGCTCAACGGATTAGAATTAGATTGATAACTAGGATCAATTAGGTGAATGATAGCAGGTATTAATTGTCCGAGAACTTTCCTCAATTGATTTACGAATTAAGCTTTTGTGTTGCGATTATTTGATCATTTACACTCTAAAACCCCCCATTTAGTTACTTGACATACTTAGACAATTGCTGTTCTCTGTGGATACGATCCCACTTGCTCATTTACTACGTTCATAGGTTTGTGTGGTTTATATTTGATTTAGGCATACGACTTTAGCCTGTCAAATTTTGGCGCCGTTGCCGGGGAACGGTTTAATTTGTCTTTGTGTGTTTGTGGATCATTTATGGTCCACACTCGTGCTACTAATACGCCTCTTGTTCCTTTTGATTCAGAAATTGAACGAACTTTACGAGCTACAAGGAAGGCATTACGAGAGTTACCATTTGCTCAATCAGATTCTGAATCCGAGTTTGATAAAGTTGCAGATATGAGTATACGGTCGCTCACAGCCCCAAATCTCTCCAAGCAACCATCATGCATCAAGTACCCGGAAGAAGAAGCGGGTAAAGGTGTGGAGATAAAGGGGGCGCTATTACATCAACTCCCACACTTTCTTGGGGGTCAGTTTGAGGATCCGAATAGGCATGTTTCGGATGTGTTCTTCTATTGTAACGGCATGAAGCCAGCTGCGGTCAAGATTGAAGACTACTTGTTGAAAGCATTTCCTTTTACACTAAAGGAGAAGGCGAGAGATTGGCTCTACACTCTTCCTGAGAATAGTATCACTTCTTGGGATGACATGAAGAAGGCCTTCATCAACAAGTACTTTCCGGCCACCAAATCCTCATCCCTAAAGAAGAGTATCAGTAATGTTATGCAAGAAGATGATGAGCGATTTCACGTATTGGGAGAGATTCAAACAGCTATGCTCGAGTTGCCCATACCATGGATTCACTGATCAAGATCTAATCCTCTATTTCTACAATGGTCTCAAGCATGATGATCAACGCTATGTGGTAGCTGCAAGTCAAGGTGGTATTGATAAATTGACTCCAGCGGAGGCAATGACTTTGCTCAATGATTTGTCGGATCAAGATCAATCTCGTGCTAGTGATCGACATATTACGAGGAGAGTGCATGCTATTGGTACCGACGCTCCATTGGAAAAGAAGGTAGATAAATTAACATCTATGATGGAAGCGTTCATGATGGGAAGCACTACACCCCCAGTGAAGCGTTGTGGGATATGCTATATTGAGGGGCACCCGACTGATGCTTGTCCCACCATTGTTGAAGATGATAAGGTAGAGGAAGTGAATGCCGTAGGCTATCAAGGTGGTTACCAAAGGAAATATGATCCTTTCTCCGAGACATACAATGAGGGGTGGAGAGACAATCCTAAGTTCAAGTGGTCTACTCCCGCCAACAACTTTCAAGGAGGGTCAAACTTTGGTGCTCAAGGTGGGCGAACATTCACACCTAGACCGCAAGGGCCGCCTCAAGATCCCGCCCGAAAGGCAATGTCTACGGAGGATATGATTCGAGCTATGGCCACTAACATGACCCAATTTCAACAACAATCCCAACAATTCCAACAACAAACCCAATCGAGTATCCAAAACTTGGAGAATCAATTTGGGCAACTTTCTACCGCCATTGCAAGGTTGGAATCAAAGGATTCAAATCGCTTACCCTCCAATACGGAAGTCGTGAAGAAAAATGTAAGTGCTGTGACGCTAAGGAGTGGTAAAGTGTTGGGAGAGAAGGAAGTAGCCGAAGCTTGTGAAGAAGAGGACGGAGCAGAGAAAGTGCAATATGTGGCCTAATATTTTTATTTTTTTTAGTATATATGATCGAGTAGAAGTAATTTTGTAATTTGTAACAGTAGACAGTAGTAGTGAGTGGTATTAGGAGTATGTACGTAGTTGTAGTAGGAGTAATTTCTAATTGTTACCAAGAGTAGTATTGAATGGTAGTAGTTGTATGTACGTAGTAAGTTTATCATCTATTTTGATCCTTATTATGTATGGTATAGTTACATAGTAGGAGACAAGTGTGGTCCCTACTCCTCTATTATGAGAAGGACCACCATGCTCTTTGTGCTCCTGCGAGCATGATATAATTTGCGAGTAAGGCCCTGTTTGATAGGACTTATTCGCAGTAGTATTCAGATCAGTTCAAAATCATTCAGATCAGATCAGATCAGATCAGTTTAGATCAAATTTTTATGAATGTATTTGGCCCATAACTAATGCTAATTCGTTGAAATTCAATCAAAATTTCAACACATTCAGATCAGATCAGATCAGTTCAGAATCATTCAGATGAGATCAGTTCAGATCAGAATCATTCAGATCAGATCAGATCAGATCAGAATCATTCAGATCAGATCAGTTCAGAAAGATGCAGTCCTATCAAACGGGGCCTAAGAGGATAAGTTTAAAAATAACATGAGTGATTCAATTGTTTCGATTATGAGGCTGAACCGCTAAGAGTTTATGAAAAAGTCATATGATTTTTTTTTTTTTGAAAGGAAGGTCATATGCAATTTTATTTTATTTTTTTGGTCACGTGGTCATATGCAATTTTTATGAGTATATCAATGACAACTTTTCAATTTATTTTTTTATTTTAATTTTTTTGTGAATTTTGGCTAAAAACGTCAATAGATAGTTCAATATTTTTAGGAGATATCTAATAATTATCATCCTATTTAATTGAAATTGTACGTTGTTTCTTTATGCCAATCAACTGAGTAAGACCATAGATAAAGTTTAAATTCGCCGAAAGTTCACTCTGTACTTGAAATAATACTATGATAGTATAGAATTCTTTAGCTAATACGAAATCTTTTGACTATTTTGATCCTAATACTCGAAATGTTACGGAGTATAAATGATATATTCTAATATAACTCAAATTCGTATAATATGAGCTACAACAATAAGATAATAAAATTAAAAAAAGAAAACAAACAATAGTTATTCGATTGTTTCCATGATGAATATGTTTTATGATTAGATCAATTATATTTTTAATTTTTTTTGGTGAATAGTGGCTAAATAATGGTGATTAATATAAGTTTAAACAATTAAGTACATCCTAAATGGCTTTATGAGAGTCCATTGTTTATTCTAATCCCATATTCCCATTGAAAATAAGCTAATCCAAAAGTTAGACAATAGTAGATTTTTTTCACTCCCTTAATATAGTTAAACCTTAAGTTTATATAAAATAAGTTAACATACTTGATAATATATTAGTATAAGATAATATATTTAAAATAAAATTCATTAAAAAAAATTCATAATAAGTATTAAAAATTACGTTTTACTAGAATATAAGTTTTAGTACCGGTTATTGCCTTTTATAAAATCAAATAATAAAAGATCAATTTAAACTCAAATATGTTTGAGTTTAAACCAAGAGTCCGTGCAACGCACGGGCATTCAACTAGTTTATGTATATATTTGTGTTGGTTCTTCAATTTTCATGTTAGGGCTTTTCTTTGATTTAGGCATTTTTTTCTTCAGGTTGATGTTAGTACAGTGTTGCTCGAAAATTCTCTACTCCATATGTATTCTAAGGCTTTTCTCTTCTTCTCTTTTTTTTTTTAATATTTCTACTGCATAATTTGTCGTCTTCGATTTGTATCTCGTCTTTTTGTGCATTTCGTGGTGATTTCGTTTTACCTTGTTGTAGTTTATTATCTATTGAACTCTTACGATTCAATGGAAGAATCTTGAATTTTAAGTTAAAGTTGTGAACTAAATGTTTTACATTGTAAACTTATCATTTTAATTTAATATCATTTGTTATGTTAAATTCGACTTCCGATCTGTGTAAAAAGTTGAGAAAGGCCAGGGGAGGTTTTAAGTTGATTAGCAAAGTTTGTGAGTTGGTTGTCCTTTCTAGATGTCGTCATCCAAATATGCTTTTGACATGGCCCTTGGTTTTTAGGTTGACAACTCGGTGTTTTGAGTTGAGAAAATTAAGTTTTAAATTTTAGATAACTATTATTGTGCTTTCATTTGCATTGAACTTGTGTTTTTAGGTTAAAAATTTGGTATTTAAAATTGAAAACTAAGATTTTATATATTGGTGTACAATTATGTTATTGAAGTAGTTTCGGATATCCTACTTCGAGATTTTAATTCAATGTGGATTTTCAAAAAATTTACTCCACATTTTAGCCAATTAGCTCAATTGGAAGAGCATGTGCAATACACAAGGTGTGGGTTCAAGTCCCACATTGGCTTTGGAGTAACATTTAATTAATCAAAAGTGATTCTTCTTAGGAGAAAACTTCAAGTAGTCCTCGGAAAATCTCAACTCCTCTCGAATCTCGTATGCCTCTTGAATTTTTATGATGTATTTAAGCTCACATTTTATATTGAGAACTCAAACTCTTAAGTCAAAGGATACGATTTTATGTTAGTTGAAAACTCAAAAATTTACACACAAGACTCGATGTTATAGGTAAATAGATCACACATTAATATTGCAATTTAAATTACATTATTTTAACCCACCAAAATTGTTCTTAAAGGAAAAGATTAAGAAAAAAAAAACATTAACAAATAAAAAAACGTTGGATGTGGAGGCATTGGGCAGAATTTTAATGATTAACAACCAATGATATTTTGTGTTAATTAATTGGTTTCTCCTATCATAACTTCCGGCTTCTAATTTGCAATAATATTATTTTATTTCTTTTTTGATTTTTTTGCAATATATTCTTAGGTAATGAGATTGGGCTATCTTTATATTGGGCCCGTCTCACCATGAGACGGTCTCACAGGAGACTTGCTGTTTTTTATTTTTGTTTGGTGGAGTTGTGAAGATGTCGGGCAAGTATGAAGAGGGTGACCCGGTGGGCCCAGTTTAGATCAATTTCAGCCCTTCATTTGGCCTCTAGACACGTGTCAGAATCGTATGAGGTACTGGACCATCCAGTTCCTTTGAGAACTGGAGAGGATCCGTTCGCGTCGGGCCAGCCCATCTTGAGGCAACGGTTGCAGCCCACCATTTGCATTTTTATAGTCCTTATTTCTCATGCGGATTACGATTCGGAGAATCAAAATTTGACCAATTTTTTCAATACGTCATAGATGACTCTTTGTCTCTTTCATATTTGACCAATTCACACTCATGCATACTCATCATCTCATCGGAAAAGATCAAACTCGTAAAATATTGCCATTAAATTCCACGGATAACAACCGATGGAGTTATTTTTATTCCCTTATCTTAAACTTTTATGCTAATATAAACAGCAATTTCAAAGAACGAAGCACAATTGCCAAGCTAATCAAAGTGACATAACATGGACTAGTATCCACCACTAGAACTAGTACATTAACCAAAATACGATGATATCTGATAAAATCGTCCTACATTATTTTGGAATATATAGCTTTTCCGAAACATTTAATCCTCGCCACGTCTTATAGTAGATGTGATTAGGCAAACAATTTATCAGTGAGCCGCGAGCAATGCTTGAGAGTGTTTCTCGTAACGAAAACCCAAACTCTTGGACTCATCGGCACACCAAACAAAGATACCGTAAAGTTGACGCCTCTTTTTAAGCATTTGACATGCTGGGAAAAACGTTGTACTCGGTGGTAATCCTTTACTACCATCACTAATAAAACTCGTCAAAATTTTACCCCCTTTATAATTCACAGTTTGCTCTTCGAAATAATTGATAAATTGAGGAATACTGGTCGTGTTATCATACGCGTAAAATTGATAATTAACATAGTCGATAACGTGCCCGTAACGCTTCCATAACGCAATATAATGACTTTGGACCTCATCGTCATCGTACGGTGCAATCGAAGAGAATTTGATCAATTTTTCACGCTTTAGCCTAGTGATCAACTGTCCAATGCACTCGGCAAACGTCTCGGGATCAGCCTTAAAGTGCTCGTAATCGATGTCGACACCATCAAGATGGTATTCCAAGATGATTTTCCTTAGGGAAGTGAAAGCGTTAGACACCCATGATTGTATCGTTGTCGGGTCGAAATAGGCCGGGTTGTTGTTGATACTATCCCCTCCTAGACTTAAGGCCACCCTAACATTTTTGTGCTTTTGCTTGATCAAAGAGACTTGGGAAGGAGGCAGATTTTGGGTGTCCCAATAGATGTTGAACTTTCCATTTGTGGGTGATGGAGGAGTAGTCGACGTGGTGTAGTCTATACCAAATGATAGAATGAAATCAAATTGGACATTTGGGTTAATTGGTACGTCTGAAAAGGTCACGTTTATAAATTCCGCTCCTATGTATTCTCGAAAAATATTCGAGTTTTCGGATTTTGTTATTGGTAAGAAATATAGGGTGGAAAATATGAAGGTTGTTATTTGTAGAAAGATTGGGATTTTTTGAAGGTTGGACAAATTCATGGTTGGAGATGCATATGGTAATTTGTAAGTAAATAAGTAATGATTTGATATATGATCATACTATATGTTCTTATATAATGGTGGAACAAGTTAGCTTTTAGTCACTCGTGACCTTTTTGTCCTTTTAAAACAATGAAAATTCAAATGGAAAATTCAAAGGTTGACTATTTTTCAGTAGAGATCGAAAGGTAAGATCTAATTAATTGCAAGAAGTCATCACATCTAGAATGGGGGCAGATATCGGCCACCCTAGTAATTATGTTGAATGTAACTAGAACTATGTCTGACCTCGAAAGAAAAAAAAGGTGCTCGTTACGAGTAATTAACTTCTATAGGTTGGTGATGTCTTATAAACAAGACTTTTATTTATAGTTCTTTCTAACGTGAGATTTGAATAAGCATATTAATTAACATTTCCAATCGGTTCGTATATTTACAATCACAGATAGTCGATATAATATACAGAGTCACGGAGTCAACTAGAAGATTGGGAGTACGAGTATTACTTTATTAGTGGCACTGGGCATTGTATAAATAGCAGGCTTAAGGTGGAGGTTCTCCAAACTCCACCATCAAGTATAAAAATCACTCAACTCAATGTATGTCCACTGTAATCCAGCTCACAAGGCACCGATCAAATTGATCAATTTGACCAAATTGTCGAATAAAATCATGTGCGCAAAGCCTTTAAAATTATGGGTTGGGTTTTCGTACGTACTGTCATTTGTTTTTCATCTCCTCACCATGACACCATCTATTTCGGTGCCAATAGGAGCACTTAACGTCCTTATATCGTCTTCTAAATTATGACATTCTTGTATTTGTATGGACGGTTTATGGTATTACGGTTAAAACTTCTAGTTGAAGTGTAAAATTTTATGGTTAAAAATCTACGTGAGTAAAATTTTATTTCTTTGTAGTACCGTCTCAACTAATCTATGGCGAGACGGGCCTAAAACACAGAGAGTGCATACCAATTTGAGGAAAAAGAACAAAGGCCCAAACTCAATTATAAGTTTATAACAGAATTACCAGAAATAACAGAATTTCCCTCCTTTTCTCCATATGCTGTTTACTTAATTGTTTCAACCAAGATCTCGTCCAGGAAAAGATCTCAAATTTCAGGCTCAAGTTACACTTCAGTACATAAATTTTACGGATACTTGAAGTCGAAAATTTCGTCCTTGGATTATCTTACGGCCTGTACACGACTTGTCAATCTTAAATTCTGCTGTCCCGCTTACAGTTTCATCCTCTGAGTTAGGAGCAATGCCGAGCACCCTTAAATCTGCATCGATTATCAATGACGACCCAAAAGGCACAGCTACGACAGTTTTCGACAATTTGATTTTAGAACCCGGTTTCACTTCCATTGCCCTGTCTCTTTGCTTGTCGAAAAGCCTGCTCCTATAGTACTTCTTATGATAGCTGTTTGGTCACTAAAATTCTACTTGATGTAGGATTCTTATCGACAATCTGACAGTTGGTGTTTGGGAAATCAGGGTGAAGCTATCCGATACTTGATGCGTATCGGATACTAGTCCCACGGATGGTTTTCAAGACTGAGTCAAAATAGTAACTATTCAGCCAGGTGGTTGCGAGATTTTAGGCGAGATTCGAGGAGTCAGTTGAGAAGTGTTCTGATTACACTGGATAACAACCCCAACAGCTACAAGAGACGTTGGAAGTATGGAGAGTGGAGGATAGCAACGAGCCAGTCATCCGCGTATATAGGAGCAGTTACTTGCGAGGAGAAAAAGGCGGAGTGAACCGTTTGAAGGTCAAGCAGCAAAGCAATATAAATAGGGAGGAAGCTAATTGAAGAGGGAGATCAGAAAATACAAGCTACAAACCCAGAATACTCCATTTACTTAATACAGAGAGTTGCTCTTCATTGTAAACGACAAACACCCATAGTGCAATCCTTGGCGGGACACAGACTTCCCCCCGTGGTTTTTCCTTCACATTGAGGGTTTTCCACGTACAAAAATCCTTTGTGTCTTTGTTTAAATTTTTTCTTTCATTTACAGCAATTTCCATCTAATTAGCATTCATTAGATATACGATAGATTATAGGGCAATAACGCGATCAAATAGATAAATCCACTAATCAATCCGATACATTAGACGAGTAGTTTTTGACCAAAACAGTTTGGCGCCCACCGTGGGGCTATCTATTTGAAGAATCAAAATTATTGTCATCATGTCTGCCGCCGGAGAAGAGTCACCCCGCACCCCAGAAACCAGAGCCATCATGTTTGAAGATGCCAACATGACGGAAACACCTCAGGGAGCACTTTCCGAAGTCCTGTCCCGGTTGAAGAAATCGAGGGCTCAATGCGCCGAGACCCAAAGGAAGTATGACAATCTGGAAAGGGAGTTGGCTAGAGCCAATGCTTTGCTCGAGTCTGCCCGATCCGGAGCCGGAGGGTCCAGGTCGAGGAGGGAGAGGGACATCTCCGACATACCCCTCATGGGGAGCATTGATCTAGACTCTCCTGATCAGATTGAACCCCCTGCCCAAACTATCAGATATAGAGGGCATCGGATTCGAACGGATGGAGTCTGGGCAGATCAAGAGGCTCCCCAAGGAGGAGTCACCGTTATCCGATCTGCTCCCCGAGATGAGCAACTACGGCTCAATCAGGATCAATCGGATTCAGGTAGGTCTTTACTTGCCAATATTATGGCCGAAATTAATCCTATGTTTGCATCTCTTCGACAGGAGATCCAAGGAGTACGCCAGCAGGTTGTCAGGGTGCCGGGAGTGGCCCCTCCGATTGAGCCAGCTGCCCCTGACTCACATCGGGATTCCCCATTTGCCCGGCACATCGCCATCAGGATTATCCCAAAGATTCCTCGATGCCCTGACAACTCCATCTATGAAGGGACATCGGATCCGGAGGAGCATATCCGATGGTACAAGACCTTTATGAAGACCCAGCCCATCCGAGAGGAAGATGAAGATGCGGCTATGTGTCGAGGCCTGGGCCAGACGCTGAGGGGCCCTGCCCTCACCTGGTTTAGCAACCTCCCTAATGGTTGCATCTTCTCTTGGGCTGAATTGGAGACTGCATTCAACCAGCAGTTCGCCAGCAGCCGGAAGCCGATCAAGAGGACCAGTGATCTATATCGAGTTGTTCAAAGACAAAGTGAAACCCTCAGGGATTTCCTTTATCGATTCAACAACGAAAAGATATCGATCCCTCGATGTGACACTCCCACTGTCATTGAGGCATTCAGACAAGGTTTGATCAGAGACTCGGAACTCTATAATGAACTAACAAAATATCCTTGTTCTACTTTTGAGGATGTGCAGGCAAAAGCTTTGGCTCAAATCCGACTCGAGGAGGATAAGTTGAACCGACCAACTTATCAAGAGCAGTCGTCAAGGAAACAACATTCAAGTCGTCCGAGTAATAGGGCATTCCCGTACTCACGACCTGATGTTGTCGCAGTCAGAGGACAGTCGGATTGGCGCAATGAGCAGACTATCCTTGAGCAAGGATTCAATGTATCTTGTTCCCGTCTGGTAGAACATCTCATATCATTGGGAGATTCTGTCAGATGGCCCAAAAAGAATCCTCCAAATCCCAAAAGGGATCAGAGTAAGTGGTGTGATTTTCATTCTGAATCAGGTCATGTCACCGAGGATTGCGTCGCGTTAATGAAGGAGGCGGCAAGACTCCGCAAAGCAGGATTCTGCCGAGAACTCCTGAAGAAGGGAGTCAACACCGGATCAGTTGTCAGAGAGACTTATCCTAATGACCTCTTTTCCGGTGCAAAGGTAATCAATTGCATTTCTGGTGGATCTGAAATATGTGGACTAACATACTCTGCAGCCAAAAGATATGCCAAGGTGAACAGCTTGCGTCCCGTATCCAGTAGACAGAGAGTCGAGGATGTTCCCACTGTCAGCTTCGACGAATCGGACGCCGAAGGACTTGACGAGGAACACCATGATTCTCTAGTCATTTCCATCAGTGTGGGACCTTGCCTTGTCAGACGAGCCTTGGTAGACAATGGGAGTTCAGTCAACATTGTCTTCCTAGCAGCATTGAAAGAGATGGGTATTCAAGAGAAGCACATCACCAAGAAATCGACTCCATTAGTCGGATTCAGTGGTGAAACCAAACTGTCGATCGGAGAAATCCGACTCCCGACTCAGGTAGAAGGGGTAAACTCTTTCGAAACTTTTACTGTTGTTGATTGTCCATCTCCCTATAACCTGTTGCTAGGTAGACCTTGGATTCACAACCTAAAGGCAGTACCATCTACCTACCATCAATGCATCAAGATCCCATCTAGATGGGGGGTGGTACTTGTCCGAGGGGATCTCAGAGCAGCCCGAGAATGCTATATGACTTCGCTCAAGCTGAAGAACGCCGAAAAGCCCTCGCAATAGCAACCACAGAGGCTCTGTGTGACCAGTCAAATAGTGGAAGAGAACAAGTTGGACTTCCAAGAAGTCAGGATCAGAGAGGAACAACCCGACAGGAAAATCCAAGTGGGGACAGACATCCCCGATGAGATTTATCCCAGTCTGATAGAATTCCTAAGATCCAAAGAAGACTGTTTTGCATGGTCACACAGAGACATGACAGGTATAAGTCCTGAGGCAATTACTCATAAACTGAACATAGATCAATCATATAAACCTGTCAAACAGAAACGGAGAAAATTCGCCCCCGAGCGCAATCAGGTCGTGGATGAAGAAGTGCAGAAACTCCTCGACATGGGAATGATCCGAGAGGTAATGTACCCTGATTGGCTGGCTAACGTGGTTGTCGTGCAGAAAAAGAACGGAAAGTGGAGGATGTGCGTCGATTACACCGACTTAAACAAAGCTTGCCCCAAGGATCCTTTTCCACTACCACACATCGATGCCATGGTGGATGCGACCGCCGGACATGAAATGCTAACATTTATGGACGCCTCCAGTGGGTTTCATCAGATCAAGATGGACCCGAAAGATCAAGAAAAGACTGCCTTCATGACCAATCGAGGTATATATTGCTACACGTCTATGCCATTTGGTCTGAAAAATGCAGGTGCAACCTATCAGAGACTTGTCAACATGATGTTCAAAGATCAAATTGGAGACATCATGGAGGTATACATTGATGACATGGTGGTCAAGTCAAAAAAAGCGTCGGATCATGTGGCGCACCTAAAGATAGCCTTCGACATCCTAGAAAGATATAACATGAAGCTGAACCCAGCTAAGTGTAATTTTGGGATGTCGGCTGGTAAATTCTTGGGGTACATGGTTACCAAGCGAGGAATCGAGGCAAGTCCGGAGCAGATCAAGGCGATAATCGACCTCCAACCACCTACATGCATCAAGGACGTACAGAAATTGACGGGAAGAGTAGCTGCACTCAACAGATTCATATCCAGGTCATCCGATAAGTGCAAGTTGTTCTATGACACCTTGAGAAAGAACAAACAATTCACGTGGACAGAGCAACATGATGCAGCATTTCAAGCCTTAAAAGAGTACTTGTCATCAGCTCCGCTCCTCACAAAACCAAATCCAGGTGACATCTTATACCTTTATTTATCAGTCACAGAGACCGCAGTAAGCGGAGTCCTAGTCAAAGAGGAGAATGGGCAGTAATGCCCCATCTATTACGTAAGCAAATCTCTATTAGATGCGGAATCCAGGTATTCTTATTTAGAAAAGTTAGTTCTTGCACTAGTAATGTCGTTAACCAAACTCCGACCTTACTTTCAAGCTCATAAGATTATTGTTAGAACTAATTATCCGATAAGATCTGTAATGCTAAAACCAGAACTATCAGGTAGAATGGCAAAATGGTCCGTACAGCTCAGTACGTATGATATCTCATATGAACCAAGGACAGCATACAAGTCTCAGCCACTAGCTGATTTCGTGGCCGATTTCAGCCCGAGCATCCAGCCACAAGCAGAAATCGAGGTCCAACAGTTGGAGAAAGGTGATGATCCGGGGACATGGATTCTATTTACCGACGGAGCAGCTAATGTAAGAGGCACTGGGCTGGGAATCGTGCTGAAATCGCCACGAGGGGACATAACACCAAGAGCTATCAGCTGTGAGTTCAGAACGACGAACAATGAAGCGGAGTACGATGCATTACTTGTCGGTCTGACATTAGCACTTGATCTAAAGATCAGATCAATCGAGGTAAACAGTGACTCTCTCTTAATTGTTAATCAGATTAACGGGTCATATGCAGCTAAAGACTCTAAGATGTTGGCTTACCTTGATAAAGCAAAAGAATTGATAGCCCAGTTCCATGACTTTAAAATACAACAAGTCCCTCGAGATCAAAACGTCCAAGTAGATGCCTTAGCCGCACTCGGATCTAGTTTCAAACCCACAAACCTAAACCAGATTCCCATAATTCACATCATGAAATCAAGTCTGGAGTCATGCTCCGATGAGTCTGATACAGTAACAAGAGTCTTAGACATAGAATCATCTGGTAATGGCTGGACAAAACCTTACATCGAGTGGCTAAAAAATGAAACCATCCCGGAAGGACTTGATAAAACTGAAGCTAGATCATTTAGAATACGAGCTTGTAGATTCACATTAAGAGAGGGGGTGCTGTTTAGAAAGTCGCTTTCAGCTAGTCTACTCCGATGCCTTGAACCCGATCAAGTACAAGCCGTCCTCAAACAGACGCATGGAGGTGATTGCGGCAATCACACAGCAGGTAAAAGTCTATATAGTAAGCTACTATTGACAGGTTATTATTGGCCAACAATGAGAAGGGATTCAATCGAGTTTGCCAAAAAGTGTGATGCTTGTCAGAGGCATGCTCCAATGATTCATCAACCAGCCGAACCCCTCCATCCGATATCGTCTCCCTGGCCTTTCATGAAGTGGGGGATGGATATTGTTGGTCCGTTACCAAAGGCACCAGGTAGTAAGCTATATTTCCTCGCCATGACGGACTACTTTTCGAAGTGGATCGAAGCAGAAGCATTTACTTGCATCAAGGAGGCTCAGGTAATATCCTTTATCAAGAGAAACATCATATGCAGGTTTGGCATACCGTCATCGATTATATGTGACAACGGAGCTCAGTTTATTGGGAGTAAAACCTCCAAGTTTTGTGCTCAGTGGAATATTGATCTCCTGAAAGCAGCACCCAGATACCCCCAGACTAACGGTCAGGCAGAATCAAGTAACAAGATCATCTTGGAAAACTTGAAAAAGAATCTGACTGACAAGGGGACACACTGGGCAGAACAATTGCCATATGTACTCTGGGCATATCGGACAACACCAAGGAATGCGACGGGTCATACACCTTATTCCCTAGTGTTCGGAGCCGAGGCGGTACTCCCTGCCGAGGTTGTCGTTCCTACATTCCGATATGGGACTATGACAGAAGATGAGAATCATGGTCACATGATCGACAGTTTGGATACAATCGATGAACATCGGTTGGATGCCAAACTCCGGATGGCGGCACATCAGCAAGCAGTAGCAAGGAGTTTTAACAAAAATGTTAAGATCAGAGTATTCCAGGAAGGTGATTTGGTGCTTAGAAAGGTCTACTACGCAAAGAAGGATGAACCCGATAACAAGCTCCAGCCCCGATGGGAAGGCCCCTATCTGATAGATTCTCTTGTCAGACAAGGAGCCTACAGACTCTCAACACTTGATGGCGTCATGATTGAGAGACCATGGAATGTTTCCAGTCTCAAACGGTATTATTGTTAGTTATCTTTATTTTAAAAAAAAAAAAAAAAATATGCTATATGGTATACCATCACTTAGGTTATTTCTGTTGTTATTTGCTTTATTTCCCTACGCACTTTTCTGAGGATTCAGAAACTTTTTTCTACCACATGTTGCAATAATCTGACTTGAGCGTCGGAGGGCCGTTGGCTCAATGCCAACGGCCAACCCTAGCAACAATGTTTCATTTTTGCAGGAATATGACAAGGACAGTCCTACATACACATGCAAGTCGACTTCAACACACGTACATGATGCGCATCACAGTACCTGATGACCACAACACAACACACCACGGATACACCATCCTGAACAGTGGACATGTACATACACAATCCACTTATATTCCAGGTACGGCAACACGAGCTAGCTATCACATTACTACATGACGTCAGATACAAACATAACATCACACTAACAAACAAACAAGTAAACATATTATTACTCTGGGATAAATACCCAGAGACAAAGGCAAAACGATATTGTCTTAACAGCTTAAACAGAAAACACTAATCCGATTGTTTGAAAATTAAACAAATTAACATTTGTCTGATAAATATTAAGCCTGATCAACATTTTCAGGGATTGCATCCTTGTTAGTCTGGCTGCCAACAACAAGGTGCGGAGCTCCGGTCTTATCAGCAGTGCTGGATCCACCATCAGTTTTGGAAGTCTCTCCTATCTGATTGATGTCAGGGACAGGCACTTCAGTCTCTACAGTCTGATCAGTCTCCTTGATGACATCATCAGCAGCGGAGGAATTGACTTCCTTGTCACCAGATTCAGCATCTCCTTCAACATCTTGGAGTATCCTCTCAAGCAGAGCCCGATTCCAGTTGTTGCCCGAAGTATCACCAGCCTCATACTCTGATAGCATCTGGAGCTTGGCCCTCACTGTGTACACAACAGCGTTCAGTTTCTGCAATCGGTCATGGTCATCGATGATGGCTGCCTGGGACTGAGTTGCTGCTTCCAGCTCCTTGACCTTCTGACGAAGAGATTGGAGATCTATCTCCAGCTCCCTAATCTTGACGTCCGACTGCTTTTTCTCTCTGATGGCTGTGCCAAACTCCAGCTTGGCCTTGTCACGGTCAGCATGGGCCTCTTTGAGCTGTTCTTTGAGGCGAGCCATGTCACTCATCATATCCGACAGCTTCTGGAAGACAGCAGTGGAAGAGAGGAGTGCCTACAAATTGACAGATGAAAGGTGAGTTATACACACAAGAGTAGGTACGCGACAATCAGATAGAATCAGTACACTTACATGATAGCAGGCTCCGATACTCTGTTTGGACAACTCTAGAGCATTCTCCTTGATAAGATCAGGTGGGAGTGTGATCCCTGACGCTCGAGCAATCTGATCCCCAACTTTGCTCAGATCTTCAACCTTAGACATCTCAAAGGAAGTAGGAGATGCGTCGACCTTCCTCTTTTTCTCAGCTTGTTGGGGAGGCTTAGGCACATGCTTCACTTCAGCAGGAGTTTTTGTCGCAGCGATGACCTCAATTTTAGGCTTCTTTTCCTTCATCAGATCCTGGTAAGCCTGCATCGGATCGATTGCGCCCAGTGCATTGGAGCGAGTTCTTTGACTAACAGAGGTACCTACAAGAAGTCATGACCGGATGTGATACGACAGCACACAGCAACAGAGAGGTCAGGTGCAATTGAAGACAAGGATAATGATACTTACTGGTTGACATCTTTGGGGAATTGGGAAGGCTAATATCAGGGTTAGTTTGAAGCTCTCCGGTGATCTCAACGTCAGGGTCTTCGGAATCACTAGTCTCAGGTATCTCGGTGATGCTTCTCTTCTTCTTGACAGAAGTCTGAGCAAAGTGTCCGATGGGACCTGGGAATGTTCTCTCCGAAATATCGAGCTTGAAGATCTCTCTGACAGCCTCGGTGTGACAACCGATTTCGGATGTGTACTCCTCACCAGCTGCATAAGTCGGGAAGTAAGAACACGATTTAGAAAACAGAGGTACAAATTGATAACATCAGAAAAAACATGTACCTTTGGGGTTCCACTCTGATCGAATCTCAGAGCCCATAGCCCCCAACGAGCTCTTCTTGACAAAAAAGAAATAGTGAGCCCATTGTCTATCTTCTGATGTGACTGGCATCTGAACTAAATCAGTACCCCTAGTTCTGACGCCCAGCCGACCCTTTGCATACTTCTTGAAGCCATACGCAGTACTGAACACTTCCCAATTCCACTCAAACTTATATTTGAGTCGCAGACACTCCATTAATACTATAACTCTCCAGAATCCAGGGAGAAATTGGTGTAGGGGGGTGTCCAATGCCTTGATTATACTCATCAGGGATGAAGTATAGGGAAGCCCAAGTTTCAATCTAAAGGGATATTCATACATGCAAACGTATTCCTCGTTGACCCAGTCAGCACGGACCGGGGAATCGGAGGAAGGAATCAACAACTTAATACTATCAGGAATGAGACCTTGATTTTTCATCAAAGTCTCGAACTCAGGGTCAAGACGACACTCATACTCAGCTAGACTCCTACTCTTAGTTTGCCTAAACTCTACTCCATCGATTTTAGCAGAATCAGCCCCAGATTTGGAAGTGACAGTTTTTGACGCGACTGATTTCTTCCCCATCACAATTGAAAATCAAGAAAGAAAGAAGAATACCTGGGAGATGAGAATGACGGATTGGCTGATTAGAACAACTTGGGATTGCACAACGCTAGCTGGGTGAATCGTGGGCAATGGATTGATTCGAGAAATTCTGGGGACAGTTGAATTGGGGAAAAGATTGAATTAGGGTTTGGAGAGAGAAGCGAGGGAGCTATTTATAATGGGTGGTTGAAGAGTTTGATTAAGAGCCGTTGAAGAGAAATCATTATGGGTGTTGAATTCTAAAACCTAACGGACACATGATTAAACACGAGTTGCCTTGGGACTTGATTCCTAAAGATAAGATTTTATCTTTAAAAATCAGGGGACAATTGTTTGGTCACTAAAATTCTACTTGATGTAGGATTCTTATCGACAATCTGACAGTTGGTGTTTGGGAAATCAGGGTGAAGCTATCCGATACTTGATGCGTATCGGATACTAGTCCCACGGATGGTTTTCAAGACTGAGTCAAAATAGTAACTATTCAGCCAGGTGGTTGCGAGATTTTAGGCGAGATTCGATGAGTCAGTTGAGAAGTGTTCTGATTACACTGGATAACAACCCCAACAGCTACAAGAGACGTTGGAAGTATGGAGAGTGGAGGATAGCAACGAGCCAGTCATCCGCGTATATAGGAGCAGTTACTTGCGAGGAGAAAAAGGCGGAGTGAACCGTTTGAAGGTCAAGCAGCAAAGCAATATAAATAGGGAGGAAGCTAATTGAAGAGGGAGATCAGAAAATACAAGCTACAAACCCAGAATACTCCATTTACTTAATACAGAGAGTTGCTCTTCATTGTAAACGACAAACACCCATAGTGCAATCCTTGGCGGGACACAGACTTCCCCCCGTGGTTTTTCCTTCACATTGAGGGTTTTCCACGTACAAAAATCCTTTGTGTCTTTGTTTAAATCTTTTCTTTCATTTACAGCAATTTCCATCTAATTAGCATTCATTAGATATACGATAGATTATAGGGCAATAACGCGATCAAATAGATAAATCCACTAATCAATCCGATACATTAGACGAGTAGTTTTTGACCAAAACAATAGCTCGTTGCATAGTCGCAATTGCTGTACTGTGTGAGTAAACACCCATACACACTTGCAGCCAAATCCGAAGGACGATCACTAAATAATTCGACCCTAACCAAAGCTTTAACCGCATTATGAAAGATAACATAATGAACTGCGGCATAGCCATGCTTACCTCTAACAATATGACTCAGGCACTTGTTGAACCATAACATTCCTCGCTCAATAGAACCGCAATCCCAACCAAAGCTACCCCGGCTTACTTCAAGGCCGCGAATTGGATCCTTTAGGTCTATAATTACGCCAAATTCAGAGCTATTAATGGCACGATATGGACCCTCTATGGATGCGAAACGGATGTTGTTGTCTGGCAATAGCTCGAAGGAAGTTTCGTCTTTTTCGTAGATGAAATGCTTTCCTGATCCATCTGATATGAAGATGGTGCCACATAGAGCAGATATGTTTCTAGCAATGCCACCGATAGACACGGTAAACACCTCAAGCATGTGGTCTCCAAGGTTCCTTGTACTGTACTTAACTAGTGGTATGCTTCTACAAAATGGTAAACAGTACAGTGTGCTTAGAGATACTTATATCTTACACAAAATGCTTCAGAAATAATTGTAAAACAGATCGATGAGCACTCGAAATTAAGAAAAATTAGTATAGCATAATAGAAATAAAAGTAGAAACATCGATCATAAAGTCGGAAATTTTTAGTATAAGAAATACCTACCCGGGGACTATGGAGGCTGACAGAAGATTTCGACATTTCAATTCCTGAGCACAGAAGATATATAAGAACATCATTATCGGATCAGGTTGCGTGTTTGAGACAAAAGGGATGATAGCACAAAGAGTAACTTAAAAGAATAAAACAAAAAGAGGAAAGCTTGCACGGGAAGCCTTACACTTGCCTTATTCTGAACACCCTTCGTCTTGGTCTCGGTCTCTCCACTCGAGCAACTGGATCCTACAACAAGGTTGTCTTTACGATCTCTATAAAGACGCTTATAGGCATTGAGAAAACCGACTTTCAATTGCAATAATGTAGTTGAACCCATATGAATAGACATAGTCCGTACACTAAAATTGAGGCTTGAATAATGCAACGGGCCAGCCTTCATTTTATTACCGAAAATCCACAAGTCTACTTCAATGGCCAAGGTGGAGTATGCCGGCACAGCCACCACATTTCTAGATAGTCGAATTGGGTCCCCGACCATCACAAGCAAAGGTTTTTGAGGTCGCTTATCAAAAAGCCGCGTCTCCATGTAGTTGATTTCATCCTCATCACGACAGTACTTTGCACTGTTTCCGTAGCCAGCAATAACAGTTCCACAAATATCAGCTTCAGTACATCCAGAACTACCTAGACTTGTCACCTTAATTTCGACAGTAGCCACTTCCGCGAACTGGAACACCGTGTAGTAGACACAAACAAAGCCATGCTCCCCTTCTACAACTCCCATCAACAGCCTGTCATAACAATCCTCAGTAACTGGGTCCAAACTGAGCTGCCCTTTAACCACCTCGACACCTCGAGTCCGATCCATGAGACATACATCCAATGTGGTGGGCATCGATGGTAAGATAGCACTACCCTCTGGACCAATTAGTGATAAGAAGGTGCCATTTTTCGACACCACCATCTCCGCGTCTTCAGGGCCTCGGTCATAGAGATCATAGGTAGTACCATCCCGTCCCTCAACAGCACGAATCGAGCCATAAATTTGACATGGTTCCTCCTCACCAAAATCGGCCAAAACACGAACAGAGAAAACCTGAATTAGCGGAGTTGCTAAAGTACCATCGAACCCATTATCCTCAGGAATGTCATTAGTAATCCCCGAAGTTGCACTGTAAAGCTCAAGCTCCAGCTCCTCTTCAGGAGTCAACGCCGGGGGGTCGAGCCAATCGTCTGTCCAAATTTGTCTTGGCTCGGGTTCTTCTACTCCTAATCCTTTGCCCTCCTCCTCATCCCAATCCGATTCATCGTTTAGTACCATCTCACTGTATACCAAAATTCATCAAGTTTTAATTTTTAATTGTTACTACTATTGGGATACTACGTACAACTCGTGTACAAGATCGAGGTCACTTATATATGTCAAAATCTGACACCAATTGCTAATCGACTTTCATTACGACCATAAACCCTAAAATGCGTGCAATATCAAGATTGTATATATACGACAGTTACACCTAGCCCGTAATTTTTTGTAAAACATGCCACCACCTAAATTCGATGTTCAACATTTTTGGTTACTATACAACACATATATAGACCGATTTGATGAAGTTGCATGTCGAATCCATGATCGATTAAACCTAAATTAAGGAATTGGGTGTATCTAATCATAATGCATGGATCAAACCTAAAATAACGAAATTAAGGAATGTGGTGTCTAATCAATATGATATATGCAGAGGAAACAGAGATGGGAGTCGACAGACCTTGAGTCCATGGCGACGGCTCGAGAAAATTATGTGAATTGCTGATAGTTTCACTCTGATCTTAGTATGGGCGCTGATTTAGGAGTTATTATGCCAATGCAACGATAAAATTAAATTACTTCCTATTTTGCCCTCCATAATTCCAAATATATTTTAATCTTTTTGTTTTTGAATTAATAGTTTCACCCTTTGTCTAAGTCAATAATAGTTGTGCCAAGACATTCCTCATTGATTATAGATACGGACTTGTGCCGTTGTGCGTAAGAGGAATGAGCGGCTTGAGGAGTGAAGCTTTTGAAATTTCTCAAGAATTTGAAATTGTCCAATTGATATCGAGGCACCTAGAGAATACATGGAAATTTTTGGGGGATAATTACCGGGTTGGATTATCAGTGATTTCTTATAAAGACGCTACGTAATAGTACGTATTACATGCATGAGAAGTTTACCGTGTATGAGAAGTTTGGATGTGATGAAACTTATACTTTAGTTACCACTTACCAAGGCGGATGTAATTAGTTATTGTCACTGTCTATATATACCAATTCCCAACTCTTTCAGAAGGCAAATCTTCAGACTCGGAAGTTGTTCGTCTCTCCTTAAATCATCGACAAATCCCTCGAGCAAGCAGAGCACGGTTGAGTAAAGGAGAACAAGGGTACTCCCAAACGATAGCAAAGGACGCAACGATATGTCGACCATATAAAGAACCCGTACGAGACCCGGGCCGGACTCGATCCTGCCCAGACTCAAAGGGCGGTTGAATATTTGGGGCCCATCAAATGTGGGTCGGGTATGAATCTACACATAAGATCACGGATCGAGGCGGACTCGACACCAGTATAAGTTACAATATAAAAATAAGATAAAGTTAGCTCTTGTCGCCGACGAGCCAGCAAAACTGCCGAAAACGGTGTTCAAAAACCTGACTTCGGCGTCGGCGCCGCCGTCGCCATGGATATAACGTAAGTAACACCCTCTCTGTATTTAGTAAAATTTATGAGAATCTGCATTTGATTAGATCGCCCAATTCGTTGAATTTTATGTCCAGAATAAAAATTGAAGAGGGTAAAAAGTCTTGTTAAAAAATTGATTAGAATCAAAACGTTGTAGCAATTGTTACATAGTATAGTGTATACTGTATTGTTTAGTTTAAGAAATATATATAAGCTTGTAGACTTGTAGTATAATTGTTACAGAGTGTATTTTTGTTACATAGTATATTGTTACTTAATAAAAGGTTGTAGTAATAATTGTTACGTACAGAGACAAGGTAGGAATTAAAGGAAACGATGATTCAGATTGGGAAGAGGAGAAGAACAACGGATATAAGGAACCTGTGATATATGATTTGGAAGATTTGGAAGTTTTATTGGATCCCTACAAATTTCGGAGTAGACTTACGGAGGGGGAGCCCGAAGTTGTCGATGATACTCTAGTGGAGGAGTATGATCCTACTTATGATGGTACCTTGACAACTCCCCTTATTCAGGTCTTCTCTGTGTCAATTTTGGCGGATTTTGGTGACGAGGAGGAGGAGGAGGAGGAAGAGGAGCCGTGTCAAATATATGGCTCGATTGAAGCTGTCGAGTGGCTTTCTGATACTAGCTTCGATCTCTATGATCGAGGCCCTGAAGACTCGGAGATGGTGGTATCGAAACATGAGACTTCCTTGTCTATAATTGGTCCTGCTGGTAGTGCTATTTTACCCTCGATGTGCACCACATTGGATGTATGTCTCATGGATAGGACTCGAGGGGGTGTCGAGGTGGTTAAAGGGCGACTGTCTTTCGCTGAAGATTGTTATGACAAGCTGTTGAAAGGAGTTGTTCAAGGGGATCATGGCTTTGTTTGTGTCTACTATGCAGTGTTCCAGTCTGCAGTTACGGGTACCGTGCAACTTACGGCCACCAATCCATATAAGGATAGCGACACGGTCATTGGAGTTTGTGGAAGTATTGTTGCTAGCTATGGAAACTGTGGCAAGTACTGTCATGATGTCGATGAAATCAAGTGCTTCGAGACACGGCTTTTCTATCAGCCTGTTGTTAATCGACAACTTCTTTTAATGAATGGGGGACTCGTTTCGTTATCTAGAGATGCATTGGCTGTGCCGGCATATTCTTCTTTGGTAATTGAAGTTAACTTGTTGGTTTGCGGTAATAAATTTAGATCAGGGCCCTTGTCTTTCTCACCCCTCAATGCTAGTGAAGAAATTCTGACTATTGGCAGATTATCCCATGTTACCATTCAACTGACAGTCCAATGGAATGGTCGGCATGCTTATTGTCGCCGTTATGGGTATTTCAACGCGGGGATCGAAAAGGTGAGCGAGGAGGCTCAGAAGAAGAAGTCAAGGGTAAGCTTCAAGAATACTCTTTCCTTAATTACCTTAAGTTTAAGCCCATCTGACCGGGTATTGCTGTCTTCTGTGTTCAGGTATTCGATGTTCCCCAACTTTTGTCAGCTTCCATCTCTAGGTAAGTGATTCATTCTGCATCTCCGTTTTCTTGTGCAGTTTATTACTAATCGATTAAGTGCATGGTGTAACCACTACATTGTACCTCTTTCGGTTATTTGGAATTGAATGACAACATATCGACCTTTTCACACTTAGTATAGTAATACTTCTACCACTAAATTAAATGTACTGTGTTTGAAAATTGTAATCATGTAGAAGTATCGTGAGATAAAAATCTTACAATATAGTAATTGTATGCGACTTTGTCTTATAAGTTATTGATGGTCGAAGTACAAACTTCGAGCAACATTGACATGGAAATTGCTCTTAGCTGCCATCTTCTGAAATCCCTCTTTTTCATCGTTCTAGCAGAATGCCATCAAGTCCAAGTAGTTCATATAATTATGGAAGTAGCTATCAACTTGAGGTGTTTACCGTATGTATTGGTGGCATCGCTCGAAAGATCTCGGCTTTATGTGGCACCATTTTTATTGAGGACGGAGCAGAAAAAGTTTACATCTACAAAAAGGATGAGAGCTCCCGCGAGTTACTTGCTGATAATGGTTTGGCGTCCATAGAGGGTCCATATCGTGCCATTACCAACACGAGTTTTGGCATAGAATTAAACCTCAAAGATCCAACTCATAAACTTGAAGTAAGCCGGGGTGACTTTTGGTGGAACATCGCTCTTCTCGGATCTGGAATGCACTCTTATTACAACAAGCGCTTGTGTTCTGTTGTCGGAGGTAAGCATGGGTATGCCGCGGTGCATTATGTGTTTTTCAACAATGCGTCAAAAGTTTTAGTTAAGATCAAGTTCTTCAACGATGCTCCTGGAGACGTACCTGTCAATGTATATGGGTGTCTGCTTACTGGCTATACTAATTGGGAGTATGAATCGAGCTATGAAAAGAAGTATTTTCGGAGTAGGCTTTTCGACAGGGAAAGGAACAGGTCCGTACAACTCAAGTCGGGTTCAAAAATCCGTCTGTCGAAGTCTGTGCTGGCTGTGCCAGACTGGTCATCCTTAGTAATCGAAGCAGATTTAAGGGTACTTGGCAATGGTGTTAACTCAGAGGATGACACTATTTGTGGGAAGGCAGAATTCAAGATTGACATGGCTCTTACAGACCGTAAGAAAATACAAGGACGACATTGTCAAATTGAAATTTCCGTAAGAGAGTGTTTTGACTTTTGATACAAAATCCCATGTTTGGGAACTCAAGAATTTGAGAATTTGGATTTGTGTCGATCAGCCTCACCAAGGGCCTAGAATTACGCACATATGTGATGGTTTGTTAGTTGTTTACTCGTTACTATTCGAAGAAATTCACCATGTGATGTCACTCCAGAAAACGCAGACCATCAGGTTGATCAGCAAGTCCAGTTCAGAACAGTCAGCGAACATCCAAGGATAGCACAGCAGGATGCATTGAGAGCACAAGAAAACGGTATAGTATGAAATTACCAGGTGACCATAAGATATATACCATGTAAAATCCAAGGCAAGCATCTAGCAAATCTACCAGAATACAATGATCAGAACTACCATGTGTCTTTATTTTCAGACACTACATACATTATCATTGATCAGCACAAGCTCCAATTTATGCCAGCACGAGGAAACCAATTCAAGGCAGCAAAGAGTGCAGGCTAGCTAAGCTAACAGATCAGCAGTACGATAATAAACATATCATCATGGTATCATCAAAGAATCCAAAATGATCTTAGATAGGCCAATTGAGTAACTATGAACCTGAATTCCATCAAAGTAACCTATCCACAAAAAACCCTCGATTTGGAAAGTCTGCACCAATGCAATATTCTCAATCCACACAAAAATAAGGTCCCCGGCTTACTTCAAGGCCGTGAGTTGGATCCTTTAGGTCTATTCTTACGTCAAACTCAAGAGTTGTCAATGGCACGATACGGACTTTCAATGGATTTGTCTGGCAATAACTCAAAGGAAGTTTCGTCTTTATCATAGATGGGATGCTTTCGAAGATGGTGCCACATAGAGCAGAGACCTTTCTAGCGATGCCATCGACGAACATGGCAAACACCTCAAACGTGGGGTTTCTGGGGATCCTTAAACTCTACTTAACTAGTGGTATGCTTCTGCAAAATGGTAAACAGTGTGCTCAGAGATACTAATATATAATTGTAAATCAGATCGATGAGCACTCGAAATAAAGACGGTTTAATATAGCAATAGAAGTAGCACCAACTGCTGAGTAATATCATGAGTTTGATAGAAACATCAATAATAAAGTCGGAAATTTTTAATGAAAGAAACACCTACCTGGGGACTATGGAGGGTGACAGAAGATTTCGACCTTTCAATACCTGAGCACAGAAGATAGGAACATGCATTATCGGATCTGGTTGCGTCTTTGAGACTAAAAGGATGATAGCACAAAGAGTAACTTACAAAAAAAAAAAAAAGCTTACAGAAGCCATCCTTACCCTCGCCTTTATTATTTGAAAATCCTTGGTCTTGGTCTCAGTCTCTACACTCGCGTTGCTGGATCCTACCACAGGGTTGTCCATTGGCTTGCGATCTCTACAAAGACGGATATAGGCAAATCGACTCTCAGAACAGGGCCGTAGGTGAAGTATGAGACAATCAGAACAAATATGACTTCATTAATAAGCATACCTCATATAGTCATATGTACGTCAAGAGGCCGGCAGAAGATCCTGGTTGTCGGATGGTAACATTAGATATGCTTCCATTAGCGGAGAGAACTCAAATTACTCGCGGCCCTTTGTCACCAAGAGCATGAATTTTGGCCGCAACATCCTGTAGAAAATAACATAAAATTCAGCAGACAAAATGGGCAAAGTCAGTTTCAGCAGACTAAATGATCAGTAAATCAGAATGGGTAAATTAAACAGGAACACAAACAAACAGATACAAACGAATAAAGAGAAATGTCTCAAATAAAAACAAATAGAGTTTGCATCTTTGAAACTTCATTTTCATGTCCAATAAATTGTTTGAACTCTGACCAAATCCTTGACTCCCAAATAACTGAGCTGCATGCCAACTTGAGTGATTATAACTCTTATAAATGATCATCAAACGATATGACTTATCCCCTTATCATCCCCCAAAAAACATGACGCAAGACTATTAGCTTCAAACGCCAAGCAAGACAGACTAACCAAAAAACAAAAAAAAGTTGATTGGCTAATCAAACTATCCGCACTCGTATTTACCAGATTGACTAATCAAACTATCAGCGTATGGACTGTTTATCATACCAAAAAGTCAAGCCAAAAAAATACAGTTAGTTGATCATTTGAGATTTCATGTGAAAGTGAAATTGGTAGGATTTAAAGGTAGACAAGCTAACCTGCTTCTGTGTTAATAAGGAACAGGAATGTAAATGGCTTGTTGAAATCTGGGCATATTATCGAAAACTCTTAAGAAAAAATCAGTAACACAGGAAGGTCTCCTTGTTAGATCAAACATAACAATCAACATAACACTGCCAATAGAACTCCTCTAAATCAAACATAACAATCAACGACATTTGATGAAACCAAATTGATGTAAATGATCAAATCAAATGTGTTCATTTTAATAATTAATCATCACTGAAATCACTCTACACAGAATCAATCACAAATGAATCACCCAAGAACCAAAACTAATTATACACCCATCACGCAAAGGTACACGAAAAACCACCAATGTTAAGGATCTTGAACAGGTAGTGTTTTTCGTTCAATGGACGATAAAATTACACAAATCGACGCCTAGAGTGTACTATAAGGAGTATATCACATTGACAAGGTCCTTGTAGTAAGCACAACAAATAAATCTCACCATTTTGCAAACCAGTTACATTAGAAAACCAGAAAGCTCAAGACCACGGCTACTGAATTTTCAGTTTTTTCACCATTAATATGAGCTTATATGTGTTTAATTTGAAGCAATAAGCAATATACAAACGATGAAATATCAGCAATATACAAACGATGAAATATCAGCAATATACAAACGATGGACGGACAATAGATAGGAACACTAACAACTTCATACCTTCAAAAACCCTTGAATAGTTACAAAAACGACAAACACAGTCTACCTTGGCTGGTGTCTCCGATACCTCTTCTTCAGTTCCGACATAAAAGCTTCTTTTCTCCTCAATAAAACTTTAGAGAATTGCAAAGTATTACGGACAACCAAACGTTATTTCTTATCTATTCTACCGTCGAAATTTCCCAACAAAAAAAAGTTCAACCAACAAGCAATTGAATGCGATGCTATATTATGATAAGGAAACAAATGTTTCCCCAGTTGGCAATATCAATCAAGATCAATCAACTTGATCTCCTCCTTAATCCTTGCTACTCTACGTGATCTTATCCTTATTCTTTGCTATCACATGATATCAGTTTAGTTGTATTTACTTAATTAGAATATTCTTTTCATTGTAATTTAGTAGAATAATCTTTGTATTTACCGTAGGTTTCTTAGAATAGTCTTTGTATTTGCAGTAGGTTTATTTGCTTTGTTCTTGTGTAAACGAGTATATAATGTACCATTAACATCAATGATAAGTATGCAAATTCAATCCAAAACATTCCTCTGTTATACTCTGTTACTATATGGTATCAGAGCACGATCCGCATCTCTCAATAACCCATTGCAACCATGGCGATCACCAGCGACGCCGACGCCACCAACAACACCAACAACAATAACACCAGCAACAACACCACCCTTATCCCAAACACCCAACAACCCTCGCGACCTCTCGTCAACATTCATTTCTCCAACAATGTCCATCTCACACCGGAATCTTATTCAACCTGGGAACCTCTTGTTGTTGCCATTATTGAAGGATACGAGCTTCTCCACCACATTGACGGTTCAGCCCCTCCTCCCAAGACCATTACCACTACCAATGGGACAACCAAAACCAATCCCGATTACCATTCATGGAATCGTCAGGACAAACTCCTTGTAGGCGCCCTCCGCAGCACCCTCTCAATCCATGTGGCCACTCTAGTCAGCCGCACAACCACAGCCTATGAAATATGGGATACTCTTAAAATCACCTTTGCCAAACCATCCCGTGCCCGAATCCTCCAGGTCAAATCAAACCTTAATAACATTAAGAAGACTACCCAGCCCATGAGCACCTATATGCACTCCATCAAAGCCTGCGTTGATCAGCTTGCGACTCTTGGCAAACCTATGGACGATGAAGACGTCGTCGACAAGGTCTTGCGTGGTCTCGATTACAACACCTACAAACCTGTAATTGATACCATCAATGGCCGTGACAAACCCCAGTGCTGCCAATTTTCGTCGTAACAACCAGTACCGCGCCAACAATCACCACTCAACTCCTCGCTCCCAGCCAGCGCCCTTGCCGACCCCTCTGAACCATGACCCCACTGCACCCAAGCCCTTTCTCGGCAAGTGTCAATGGTGCCGCACTGTTGGTCATGTTCTCGGCGATTGTGACATCTTCAAGCGCCAACACCCGACAGTTCAAGTCCCCCCTCCACCCACACGAGGGTCACGACCACGCTCTGCCCCTTTCTTTGTGCCTCAGGCCCACATGGCAACCCACGCGGCACCACCATCTCCTTCCTCTCCGTGGCTCTTTGATAGTGGCGCCACTCATCACGTCACTAATGATCTCTCAAATCTCTCACTCCACGCCCCGTACGATGGCTCTGACGAGATAATCATCGGAGATGGCTCCACCGTCCCTGTCACCCACACTGGTTATTTCTCTATCTCTGTTAATTCTAAAACCTTGCATTTTAATGATGTCCTTTTTGCTCCAAATATTTCTCGAAATATTATTTCTGTTTCTAAATTGTGTCGAGATAACAATATTTGTGTCGAATTTTTACCGAACTTCTTTTCTGTGAAGGAAATTAAAACTGGGCAACCTTTTCTCCATGGACCACTAGGCGCCGGCACCTATGATTGGCGCCCACCACCACAACACCCACCCCGTCTGTACTCTTCTATCAAGTCCACGTCGCTCGATTGGCATCACCGACTTGGACACCCTTCCTATAATACTTTAAAGCATATGGCTTCATCTATTTCTGTTTCTTGCTCACCATTTGATTGTAATGCGTGTGCAATTAATAAAAGTCACAAACTACCATTTTCGATTTCGACTATTTCTTCTACTGCACCTTTTGATATTGTTTTCACGGACGTTTGGGCCTCGCCAATTTTCTCCTATGATCGATATAAATACTACATTATTTTTGTCGATCATTATACGAAATACACTTGGCTTTATCCTCTTAAACAAAAATCGGATTCCTACAAAACCTTTCTTCGTTTTCAAGCCTTAATTGAAAATTTTTTCCAAACTACCATCAAACAAGTGTTTTCTGACAATGGTGGTGAATACATCAAAATAAACCCAACACTGCTTGACAATGGAATTTCTCACCTCACGTCACCTCCCCACACCCCTGAACATAATGGCTACGCTGAGAGACGCCATAGACATATTATTGAAACTGGTCAATCTCTTCTCACTCATGCTCGTCTTCCCTCCATCTATTGGACTCACGCCGTCTCTACGGCTGTGTACCTAATCAATCGTATGCCCACCCCAACTCTTAACAACCTTTCTCCTTACCTCAAACTTTTTCATCGTCAACCCGATCTCACCAAATTACGCAGCTTTGGTTGCCTTTGCTATCCTTGGCTACGACCCTACACCACCCACAAACTTGACCCACGTTCTATCGCTTGCGTCTTTGTTGGTTACTCCCCCACCCAAAGTGCTTTCTACTGTCTTGACCCGAAAACTAATCGAGTCTACACTTCTCGTCATGTTAAATTTGTGGAAACCACTTTTCCATTCCCAACCTTACAACCAGCATCTACCTTGGCCCACGATAACCCACACTCACACACTTCCACCTCAGCCACTTTTCTTGACCTCCACACCCATGCATCCCCTACAACGACAACCCAAGCTACCTGGTCTCCTGCCCCAACCCCTCCGGCTTCCCCCGTTACCACCCCACCTGCCTCACCACTCCACTCCTCACCGGTTATGGTCTCTCCCAGCACCCCTGTCTCGCCACCTCCAACAACCCCACCATCTTCTCCACAACCTACCCCTACCAACTCCAACATACCTGTCCCTCCACCTCCTCCTCCTCCCCGTTCCGTTGTCACTCGCCTCACCAATAATATACGTAAACCCAACCCAAAATATGCCCATACTGCCATACTAACCTCCCCTAACACCACACCCACCTCGGCCACTCAAGCTCTCAAAGACCCCAAATGGAAGCAAGCTATGACCGAGGAATACAACGCCCTAATCAACAACCAAACATGGACCCTCGTCCCACCATCTCCACACTACAACATTGTAGGCTGCAAATGGGTCTTTCGCATCAAATACAAACCCGATGGCTCTATTGACAGGTACAAAGCTCGCCTTGTTGCCAAAGGTTTTCATCAACGACCCGGTATAGACTATTCTGAAACGTTTAGCCCCGTTGTTAAACCCACTACAGTCCGACTCCTTCTCTCACTTGCTATTACGAATCAGTGGTCACTTCGTCAACTCGATGTCAACAATGCATTCCTTCAAGGAACCCTCACTGAAACGGTATACATGGCTCAACCCTCCGGCTTTAAAGACTCAGTCAACCCTCATCATGTCTGTCAACTATCAAAGGCAATCTATGGCCTCAAACAAGCCCCTCGAGCCTGGTACACGGAACTCAAAAACTACCTCATTACCTTCGGTTTTAAGCCCTCTCTATCCGATCCCTCACTCTTCATCTATCACCACGATAACGCCACCATGTATCTATTGGTTTACGTTGATGATATTATCATCACCGGCCCATCCTCCAGCCATATACACACCTTTATCCAAACCCTCTCCACTCGTTTCTCTCTAAAAGACCTTGGCACCCTTTCGTACTTTCTTGGTGTAGAAGTAATTCCAAACACTAAAGGGTTATTTCTCAATCAAACCAAATACATTACCGACCTCTTAACTCGTCATGACATGTTCCACGCCAAACCTGTTCCAACACCTCTCGCTACTTATCCTCCCCTAACTCTTCGTGATGGACAGCCCATTAAAAACCCAGGTGACTATCGCACTATTGTTGGTTCTCTTCAATATTTGTCCTTCACCCGCCCCGACATTGCGTACTCTGTTAACAAGCTCTCCCAATACATGCAAAATCCCCTTGACACTCACTGGTCTGCTCTCAAACGCCTACTTCGCTATCTTAAAGGCACTCTCAATCACGGTCTTCAGTTGTATCGTTCTTCTCCACCTCGTCTACATGCCTTCTCCGACGCCGATTGGGCAGGCGACAAAGATGATTATCTCTCTACCAGTGGCTACCTTATCTATCTTGGTCGGAATCTCATCTCTTGGTCCTCGAAGAAACAACGAGCTACAGCTCGCTCCTCTACTGAAGCCGAGTTCCGGGCTGTTGCGACAACCACTGCCGAAGTCCTATGGATACGGTCTCTACTCACCGAACTTGGCATTCCACTCACACTCCCAACAGTTTACTGTGATAATCTCAGTGCTACTCATTACTCCGCAAATCCTGTTTTCCACTCCCGTATGAAGCACCTTGCACTGGCCTTTCACTTTGTTCGAGAAAATGTACAACAAGGCTTGCTTCGCGTGCAACATGTATCGGGCGAGGATCAGTTGGCCGACGCACTCACCAAGCCTTTAGCCCGACACCGATTCCAGCTTCTACTTTCCAAGATCGGCCTCACTTGCAGTCCGTCCGTCTTGCGGGGGCATGATAAGGAAACAAATGTTTCCCCAGTTGGCAATATCAATCAAGATCAATCAACTTGATCTCCTCCTTAATCCTTGCTACTCTACGTGATCTTATCCTTATTCTTTGCTATCACATGATATCAGTTTAGTTGTATTTACTTAATTAGAATATTCTTTTCATTGTAATTTAGTAGAATAATCTTTGTATTTACAGTAGGTTTCTTAGAATAGTCTTTGTATTTGCAGTAGGTTTATTTGCTTTGTTCTTGTGTAAACGAGTATATAATGTACCATTAACATCAATGATAAGTATGCAAATTCAATCCAAAACATTCCTCTGTTATACTCTGTTACTATATATTAGACACTCAATGTAAACACTCTCACAATACATTCTATACGGCTCTAAAACGAAGCTAAGGAAGTTTTTACTTGTAGATGAACTTGAAAGATTATCCTCTGTAATCTCATAAGGTTTTTTTTTTTTTTTTTTTTTTGGTTTGTCAGGAAACAGGACAGTAAATTTATGTACATGGTAAGATTTGTAACCCCTATGTAGACCAAGCTCAAGGTTCCAATACCAAACCAACCACTCAAATTATCAAAAGTAATTAATAAAATCTACAAACTAATAAGCCCAATCAAAAGTTGGAATTCTATATATCAATGATGCAAACAGTATATCATAAGATACAATTTGATCACACAACACAACAAATTAACACACCTTTCAACTCGTGATTTACCGTGAATAAAGAGACGATGTGCCCTAACCCTGCAAACAGTATAACCCACTTTCTTGAGAAAATGGTTTAAACCCATTTCAATTTAAGGCAAAAATTAAAAAATCAATTAATCAAAGAATAAGAAATCAGCCAAAATAATGAATTTTGATCATTTCTAACACTTTACCTTGACCTGAGAATCAAATCACTTGCAAATGTGGAGAGATTTTTTTGACAATGAAGCTTGAGTGTGCGTATAAAGGATGAAGAAGAAGTAAGGTCAAGGTCCGCATAATTAATCTTTTTTTCGGGGTTAAAAGGGGGAAATTCAAAAACATTTTGCATTACAAGTTACAACTACATTGGATTCTCATAAGTCGACTTGGAAAAACTAACTCAAACCCGAACATTCGAATTTAACCCAAATCTATAATTTGAATTCAACCCGAGATGACTCGACCTGAACCCGAATTGACCCGAATATTGTTTGACCCGACTCGAACAAACCCGAACTGAAATAAGCCGGACCCGAATAATCAAACATTTAAATGAATCGATTGTACAAAAGTGACTTGGATTGGCTATATCATATCTTTTTTTTTACGGTGTTATATCATATTTTCAAACACTCAAATTAGCAATAAAATTTCAAGTTAAAGATAATATGAGACAAAATTTTAAGAATTTTGATATTATTATTAATATTGATATTATTTTTAAATTTCAACATTTTAGAATGCTTTGACCTGAATTCGACCCAACCCGAACACGCCCCGATTCGAATTTGACCCGTAGTTGATGAACCAAAACTAGACCCAACCCAAACCGAACCCGGGCATAACCGAAATAGACCGAATAGACCTGGCTCTACCCGATTGACCCGTCTGTCAGGTCTACTCATAAGTCACAAACTCACAATCCTATCGTTTGAATTGGCACGTCTCCAAAAGGTGTCACAATCATATTTTCTGCAATCTTCTACTTTGTATGTACTTTCTGAAATGGCCCAGGTTTTGCTTTTTGGTGGGAAACTCAGGGATACAAGAGATAAACTTTTGTGGAAGAGAAAGGACACTCCGAAAAAACAGTCCAAAGTGAGTCGTAAAAACCGCGATACAACTTTTAGAGATATATTAATGGTGGCACTTCCATCCACATCAGTTTCTCATTCTTTTAGTCACCAATTTACCATCCTTTCTTAAGGCGAATTGAAGGTATAGATGTCATGTCAAGTTTCAACTAGTTTATAGTCGAAAATGTGCGTGGTGTTATCAATGTCCTCTCTTAACTCTTATTTGCACATAATATAAATTTTGAGTACATTATATTGTTAAGGAGTATTGCATGCTATAATCGTGTACTAAGGGATGACTGTAGGAGGAAAAGTACATCAAACTCCCCGAGGGTATATTGAGTTTTCTATCTCATCTAGTAATAGAATTACATTGCGATCTTTGAAATTTGATGCGCAATGACATTTTTTTTCTTTTTAAATAGCAATGACATCTATTGTTGAGCACCAAGTCACTAACATATTAGTCAACGAGCATATTTTCAATGTCAATGATAGGTTTTATTTTAATGCTTTTAACCTAAACTAATGATCGATCAATACATTCATATTTGTTCATCGGAATATCAATTATTGAATACCCCAGATTTTGTGAATTGGGCATAAAAATGCTCTGGGTAGTGGACTAGTGGGTACTAAAACTCAATGTACCCAGGGATAGAGTATGTATAAGAATTTTTAAATGTAGGATAGCTGGGAATTTTAAGGCTCGTGTGGACATGGACAAGAAAAAAACTCCGAAAATGCTAATGATGATTTGATGACAACAACATGCAATCTGTTGCACGCGTATACAAGCAGTGCCGGAGCCAAGATTGAAAACTGTATTGGACCGACAATTATTTATCGGAGTTGGGGCAAGCCAAATACTACGTTATAGTTTTTTTTTACCAATTTTTAACTAGTTTTATAGTAAAATAAATAAAAAAATTCGACTTTCCGCAACCTGGGGCGGGCTGTAGCCGAGGTATGTAAGCCCCCCCTTGTTTCCGTCCCTTATAAGAAAGACACATCAATGAATAATACACATTCTCTCATTATGGTCAACTATAAGAGAATAACACATACATATGTTTGGGGAAACTCATAAACTCAATATAATCGTAAATCGTACTTATATTACAATAATCTGAGGGTAATCTGGTCCCTTGTTTATACTTAACACAAAACTTAACCCTTATCCCCCCCCTCAAAACAAAAAAACTTAACCCTTATGGTTTGATGTAACGTAACCCACACGACATGGCATATTCCTAAAACGCATATTCCATACATATCGTTTTCTAAACACATATCGTGTTATCATTGTAATATTAAGTTTATGAGTTTCCCCAAACACGTGTGTGTTATATCTCTTATATCAATAACATTTGTATGATCTTAACGTCTCGTTGTGTACTTGTGTGTGGAGAATTATACAAAAACAGTATATAATAACATTTCTGATCTCTATCACAATAATAGAGAGATTAAATTTCTTCCAAGACTCCAAGTTCTGATCGATGAGCCAAAATTGCTGTTAAAACAAAAAAAAGGGCAGTGTTTACGAAGTGATTCTTATTGCGAAGTAAAGAAGTCATGCGGTGAAGAAAAGTCTAGACGTACGAGTAGAGTTAAATGATCAAAAGAAATAAGCAGCTTTTTAGCAGTGTTTAAGCACCAAAATGGTATACTCCAAATTGAGGTTTTTCATAAAGCTGGGTAGTACTGTAGTATTAGTAGTAGTAGGTTAGTCACGACGTCACGTACAAGACAGCCTTGCATGTCGTTGCATGTGCCCGTGATTTCATATCATCGATATTTATGAGCTGCTTTTCTAAGAGTGACGACTAACCTTTGTTGAGTAGATTAGTTAGTGGACTAGTTCTCTATGGTACGTTATTTATGCCCTTAATTAACTTCTTTTTTTTTTTTTGGAGAGAGACATGACCTTAATTATCTTGAGATTAAGTTAAGCGCTGGGTTTCGAAGCCCATGGATAATTAAAGCCGAGCCATGTTCGATTCATGAGTCGAGCATGGGAGCACACTGGCCAATTTGAGCATACACCTCGCCTTACCTTTCATACGTAAGCCTAGCAGAGGTGGGTTAGTATTGGCCGGTGTTATCTCTTATTATGTTTTGGAGAAAGTGTTTTGGAACTTGAGATTCAAACCCACAGCTACCCAAGAAGCAAAAACTTAACACAAATTGTACCGTGAGACATTTTAGACATTTCAAAAGTAATTGTTACTTTTCAAAGCCAACCTATTTCAAAAGTAACTGTTAATTTAACAAAATTAACCAATTAATTGGTCTCATACAATAAGACGGTCTCACCATAGAATTACCGAAAACTTGCGGGTTTTAATTTGTTGCGCTCACCTGCCGCTCCGGTTGAATTCGAACGGTCATTCTCGAGTTCAACACATGCATAAATGGGTTAACTTATCGAGTTGTTTTATGTTCGGATGTTAAGTTGGATCAGTTTATTGGGTCAAGTTACGTATGGTTTGGGCTCAGATTATGTTACATGGTAAATGTCATCTCAAACAAAACTCTAAACTTAAGGTTTAGTTACCTACCCTGACTTTAGACGACTTATGACTCGACTTCATATAATGACTTTATACTTTAACCGACGGCGCAAAAATTTGGAACTGACGACAAAAATAGTGGAGTAATAAACATCATCCAAAATTTACATAATAATTACTTTCAATGTGATAGCTAGCTACAGGTTTACAAGTCACTTTTCACAATGAATTAAAGTCGTAATATCAAAACTTAATACCTTAAGTTAATCAAGTGACTAGTCAGTGATTTTGAAAACGATTAAATCTTTAATACTCATGCATCCTTCACTCTTCACAAGCTCACAACTCAAAGCTCACAACTCTCACAACTCACAACTCTCACAACTCACAACTCAAAACTCACAAATAAAAATCTCTTAGAAAAAAAAAAAATCAAAGATCTTCCTTGGAATTTCAAAGGTAATCTTCTCTCTTATACTCCGATATGACTGAAATTATTTACTAGATTTATAGATCTAGTGTTTTTGTAATGTTGTGCTTAATTATCAATGTAGTATGTACTTGTATCATTTTTGTTGGGTTTTTTAGGGTTTCTACAAAACTCATGACCAAAGAGAACTAATTTTTCTCATTCTTACTCATGGCAAAAATGTAATCTTGTGATGGTTGTATACACAAGCATGTGTAAAGTTGGATAAAGTTATTGTGACATTTCTCAATTGTTCTTTTTTTTTTTACCTTTCTCATTGTTTTACAAACACATTAAGTGAAGTTTTATAGTTTAATCAAATTACAATATATAGAAAGCTTGTCTTACATAAGTATATTATCACATCAAAAACAGCAATTTAATTAGAAGTCGGTTTTATTTTTGAACATTTTTGTATGTGTAAGAAGTATGTTCAATTTTTTTTTTCTTCTTGGAAAGACTAAGTTTTTGATTTTTTCATGATTAATTATGGACCAATGTAAAAACCATAAACACTTCTTTTAATACGAATATTAGATTTCAAACTCTTTTTTCATGATGTGATGATTGTGATCTCTAACAAGTGTTCTTTGTGAATCAAATAAAAATGATAATTTGTGTTGGATTATTTAGATGGCTTATCGGATCCGGCCCATTATAGGAGCAGTTTGCAATTCAATACTCTCGATGACGGTACCCAACAAGCCCAATTCCGGCCCAACAGATACAAATAACCCCGTTTACACCCCACCCACTAAAACCCTACCCACTGAAACCCCACCATTTACCCCCTCCTTGTCACCGTTTACCCCATTTACCCCCTCATTCTCACCGTTTTCACCATTTGCCCAATTTCCATCATTTTCACAATTCAATCTTATATTTTCTAATGACTCTGATGACAAAAATGTGACCCTGAATTTGTCCGAAGATCCTTCGGATCCTACCCCCGGAGCAACCTTAGCGTTCTTAAAGGGCCGAATGTTGTTCACGGCATTCCTATGTTGGAGGGAGGGTCAGGGGGTCATATAACTATGACATTGGAATACTGCTATTACGACACTTTAGGTCGGATGAAAGATTGTGTCGTAAACTTCAAAGTGTTAAAGAAGGACGCGTATGCAATAGCATACTCAATAGGTAGGGGATCAGAATTGTACTGGTTGGCTCGGGGGTATAAGGGGGATATTGCAATGGGCGAAGCGAGGAACTATGCTGTGAACTATGTTGGGGTGAACGTTAAGGTTGGTGTGGATCCCCTCCGCGACGCTCTCCGGACACTAACCCGGATCGGGGATCCAAAGGGCGAGAAGGGAGGTGCCGTTACAGAGGCGTTTGTGACTGTGGTGCAACATACAATAGAGGCTGCGAGGTTTGTCACTATCTCTGAATTCTTGGGAGACGTCTTTGATGCCTATACGGGTGACAAGTATTATGATGTTTGGGTGTTTTGGGATGAACATGATTATCTTATGCATAATTGGGGCAATCTGTCTGAGGCTTTATATTTGGATCATATTGGTTTCGAGGAATTTGTGCCTGTGTATACCGGTGAATACTGGATTACTAGGGATAGAGCAATCAAGATTTTGGGTTTACTCTGTGCTTTTAATATCGAGGGGATTATGCCTAACAAGAGAAGATCCGAACTTGAGAAATTTATTGCTGAGTATGAGAAACAGTTGAGGAAAGCCGAACAACAAAAGAAATGGGAAGGGAAAAGGAAGCGTGACCACCAGTCTTGAAGATTCAATGAACAAGAGTGGGCTTTTGGGTGGTTTTAGACTAGTACTGATGCTATGGAAAGAACTTCTTATTTTGCCTCCAAACCTTTGAAGGATGTAATAGACATTAACTTGTTATAGTATTATGGTGTTTGTACCAAAAAAAATTCAGATTATTAGGTTTGCTATGTGTGTTGTTTAAATCAAGTTTGTCGTGCCAGGTCGTTCTACTTGGGACTTTTCACGAAACCAACTTTGTTGAAATTGAAATGTGTGTAACTAATTTAGCGCAATTTCTTTGATTCGGAACGAGTTATAAGATTGAACGGATACACATATTGCGTTGTTGCGCAAATACCAGTTGACGGTTGACGATTAGCACGTCAGGGTTGAGATTCGCCATGTAACTACAGGATTGCCTGCTCCTCCACATGTCTGATGCGTCAAGTTGTTTGGGGAGGCGCCGAAGAGTACTCATTTGCGAACAAGATTTCACTTTATACCGATTGCTTATAGGAGTTGGTAACTGACTTATTAACATATACCAGACTACCAGTACATGTTAGGCAAGCTAAGCTTTTCACGGGAATGTAGCTTCTTTTGTATACGTTTGGAGAAACGTCTTGCGCAGAGAGACGGCTTTTCATATATATTCTTCAAATTATTTATTTGGACACGCTAATAGCTAGATATACAATCTGGCTTGAATACAAATACCAATATGGCACACGCCAAAAAGAAGAAAAAAAGCAATGCTAAACGAAGCTACTAACATTTAGTGAAGCACACTCGTGAAAGGGATGAAAAACGAACGCTCTCCTGCTACAAGATAATGAGCAACAGAAGCCTCAGCAAGGTGACATACCCACCCATAATGACATAATCATAGTGGAAGAACCGATCACAACCACCTGTCAAGAGTGAGCTCACATATAGCATACTCAATTTTGCTCCTTCAATGTTTCCAAAACTGTCGAAAACCTCTCACATTGCCTCCTATTAGGCTATATTTACGGGTATAATATATTTGTATATATTATCTTTATTTGTTTCTGTTATTAGCTCCGTGATTACAGGCAATTAGGCGTGCAATTAGGCGTGTATAGTGTGAATGCCTTAACCTAGGTCTAAGTCTTTGTATATATTGACATTGATCAGACGCAATACACAACACAAGTGAATTTCTTCCACAATCGTGTGTGAAATGCAAACCTTCTGTGTCAATCCTATTATGGTATCAGGAGTCTAGGGTTCTTTTTTCGGGTTTATGTGCGATCTCGTCTCCGACAAGGTTCTTCTGCTTCATCTTTTCGAAGAGCTATTTGCGTGTGTTCTCTCCTCTTTCACGATGCCGGAAACTGTTGAGACTGTCAGCCCGTATACCGTATCGGGTGGTGACAATCTTGGAGTCAAAATCAGTCCTGTTGATTTCAAGGGGGCGAATTATTACGATTGGGCTAGAGCTATGCGGGTGTCTTTGATCGCAAAGGGCAAATTGGGGTTCGTCGATGGCTCAATTGCCGAACCTGCTGCTGGTTCCGTGGAGTTACCAAGGTGGCGTCAGATCAATGCCTTGGTTGTCTCTTGGATTTTCGCAAAGATCGATCCAAAGTTGCGTGAATTCATCACTTACCGCGACAATGCTAAGGTATTATGGGACGAACTCGAATCTCAATTTTGTGTTAGTAATGGGTCTCGTATTTATCAAATCAAATCCGATATTATTGCTTGTCGTCAAAATGCCAATGAATCTATTATGCAATATTATGGGCGTTTGAAGAAGTTGTGGATGATTTAGCCTCTGTTTTTCAATATCTTACCTGTGTTTGTTCCGGTTGCAAGTGTGATATTGATTCTAAATTACAGAAGATTAGAGATAATGAATGTGTTTTCGATTTGCTTATGGGACTTGATTCTTCATATGCTGCTGTTCGTTCAAATTTGCTGGGCATGGAGCCTCTTCTTTCCCCAAAACAGATTTATTCAAAACTCATACTAGATGAGGGTGTTACTGCTACGGCTACCAGGACAGAATCTTCTGGTCCTGCAGTCGCTTTCGCCGCTCATTCCTCGGGTACTGGGGGCAGGGGAGGCGGACGTGGTGGCTACGGGGAGAAGGGCAGTGGTGGTTTTGGCGACAAATCAGGAGGTCGTTCTCAAATTGAGTGCTTTAGGTGTGGGAAAACAGGGCATATAGCCCGTCATTGTTGATCGGATAAGCCAAAAGGTGATGGTGGGATTGCTGTTGTCGGTAACAGGGCTCGCGGGGGGCCTGGTGCGGCTGGTGCGGGGTCGTCTCAGGCACCGGGCAGCAGCAGCAATGGCCGACAGGGGTCAACATCTACGACAGCCTTTTCTGGGGTGGCTCGGGCAGGCGACTCAGCTGCTGCCTCGGGTCCTTCTCGCGGCGAACTCGCGCATTTAACCGATCAAGAATGGTCGGAGTTACTTTCTCTTTGGGACGATCGTAAAAATCATTCTGATCATCTCTCCGGTAAGCATTTTTCTAACTCTTGGATCATTGATACCGGTGCTTCACATCATATGACTTGCAATGTCGATTGTTTGTCTAATGCTCATGATATTGTTCCTGTACCGATTACTTTACCTAATGGAGATGTAGCTTCGGCTACAAGAGTTGGCGAGGTTGTTTTGGGCGCACATTTGGTTTTACGTGGGGTGTTATTCGCACCCAAATTGAATTGTAATCTCATTTCGGTTTCTAATTTGGTGGCTGATTCTAGCCTCACTTTGGAGTTTACTAACAATTTGTGCATTTTTCAGGACCGTATCTCGAGGACGGTGATTGGACTGGGTAACAAATGTGATGGATTATACTACTTAAGAGTTACGAAGCCGATTCGCGCCAATAAAGTAGAAGTGGGTGAGTCCGCTGAACTGTGGCATCGACGTTTGGGTCATCCCTCTACCACCGTAGTTAGACATATTCCTTTTGTTTCCTCCAAAGATTGCGATTCTTTACATAATCGCCTTTGTGACGTTTGTTTTCGGGCCAAACAAACTCGTTCAATTTTTCCTATTAGTAATTCACACGCTTCGGCTCCGTTTGATTTGATTCATTGTGATGTTTGGGGTGCTTATTCCGTCACTACTCATAGCGGTGCTCGATATTTTTTGACCATTGTTGATGATTTTTCTCGTAGTGTGTGGGTTTATTTGTTACGTGACAAAGGTCTTGTGGCTCGTACTATGCGTAATTTTTTTGCTTTGGTGGAAAGACAATTTGATAGGCATATTAAGTGTGTTCGCAGTGATAATGGTACTGAATTTAAATGCTTATTACCCTTTTTCGATGAGAATGGCGTTGCTTTTGATTCCTCCATGGTTGACACTCCGCAACAAAATGCTAGAGTTGAACGTAAGCATCGCCACATTCTCAATGTCGCTCGTGCTTTACGTTTTCAAGCTGGTATGCCTGTTGAATTTTGGGGTGATTGTGTGTCTACTGCTGCTCATCTCATTAATCGTACTCCATGTAAAATTTTGGGTTGGAAAACCCCTTATGAGGTGTTGTTTGGGCGTGTTCCTGATTTTAGTCGATTACGGGTCTTTGGGTGTCTTTGCTATGCTAAAACAATTAATCGAACTAAGGATAAATTCGCTAGTAGGAGTCGTCGTTGTGTTATGATCGGTTATCCTTATGGCAAAAAGGGGTGGTCTTTGTATGATTTGGAAACTGGTGATTTCTTTGCTAGTCGGGATGTTGTTTTTGATGAAAATGTCTTTCCCTTTCTTACTCCTCCTACCTCACCTTCGACTGAGTCTGCTTTGCCTTTAGATAGCGCTTTGGGCGGGTCGTCCTATGATTTGGGGGTCACTTCCGATGATTCGCACCCGCGGGGGGACGAATCTAGGGAGGACGCTTTACCTACTGCGGTCGAAGGTTTGGATACGGGTTGTAGTGTGGACTCAGTAGAGGACTCGGGGTCTCATGGGGGTTCCGGGGTCGCTGCGGGGGACGGTCCGAACCCAGGGGGGTCTCGGACATGGGTGTGGGAGATGGCTCGTGTTCGCCACGAGTCTCGGATGAGTTGGCTGGGGTTTCTTCGTCCTCGGAGGGGGTCTCGGTTTCTGATCCTTCTCGGTCTTCTGAGAGTGCTACGGGTACAGGTGACGTCATAGATGGTACCGGTACAGGTGACGGGTTGGTTTCTTCAGAGGATGCACAGTTGGGTCGTGGTCATCGGGCCAAGTTTGAGAATGTTCGTCTAAAAGATTTTGTAACTCTTAAGGACAAGTGTAATCCACGGTCTGCCCATTCCGTCACCTCCTCAGGTACGCCCTACCCTATTGCACATTTTGTTAATTATGATCGTTTTTCGGAGAACCATCTTTGTTTTCTTGCAGCAATCACTAATGGTAGTGAGCCTACTACCTTTCGTGAGGCTATGGGAGATGTTCGTTGGCAACAGGCCATGAGTGATGAGATTTCGGCACTTGAGCGCAACAACACCTGGACTGTAGAGACTCTACCTCCGGGTAAGAAAGCCATTGACTGTATGTGGGTGTTTCGTATCAAATACAAATCTGACGGGAGTATTGAGCGGTACAAGGCACGTTTGGTGATTCGGGGGGATCGACAGGTCGAAGGCATTGATTACACAGACACCTTTGCTCCAACAGTAAAGATGGTCACCGTCCGTACTTTATTGGGTGTTGCTGCGGTTCGGGGTTGGGAACTTCACCAAATGGATGTTCACAATGCTTTTTTACACGGTGATCTTTCGGAAGAGGTCTATATGCGATTTCCTCCTGGTTTCAAGCACAAGGTTCCGGGTAAAGTATGTCGCTTGCGCAAGTCACTTTATGGGCTAAAACAGGCTCCGCGCTGCTGGTATGCTAAACTTGCTTCGGCTCTTTTTCGGTATGGGTTCACTCAGTGCATTTCCGATCATTCTTTATTTACCTATACTCGTGATGGGGTTCGTTTACATGTTCTTGTGTATGTTGATGATTTGGTCATTACGGGCGACGATCACATGGCTATTGTTCGTTTTAAGTCTTACCTGGGCGAATGTTTTCATATGAAGGATTTGGGTGCCTTGAAGTATTTTCTTGGTATTGAGGTCGCTCGCAATTCCACTGGTATCTCTCTTTCTCAGCGTAAGTACGTTTTGGACATTCTTAGTGAGACAGGACTTCTTGGGGCTCGGCCGGTCGCTACGCCGATTGAGCCGAACCATCAGCTCGCCACGGCCTCTGGAGAGTTACTATCCGACCCCTTGCCTTATCGTCGGCTAGTGGGCCGGTTGGTGTATCTTGTTCATACTCGCCCGGAATTGTCTTATGTGGTTAATCTTCTCGCACAATTTATGTCGGCACCCCGTTCGGATCATTGGAATGCAGCTCTTCGGGTAGTTCGGTATTTAAAAGGGGATCCTGGTAGAGGTATACTTTTGCGTACTGATTCTTCTTTACAGCTTAGTGCTTATTGTGATGCCGACTGGGCCAGTTGTCCTCTGAGTCGTCGATCTCTTACTGCTTATATTGTGTTTCTTGGACATTCTCCAATTTCTTTGAAATCCAAGAAGCAGACTACGGTTTCTCACTCTTCCGCTGAAGCTGAGTACCGGGCCATGTCTCATACCACACGAGAAATCAAATGGTTACGGCAGATCTTAACTACACTGGGTGTCCCTATCACTCTACCTGTTCAGTTACACTGTGATAGCCAGGCCGCACTTCATATCGCTCGTAATCCTGTGTTTCACGAACGTACCAAACACATTGAGATTGACTGTCACTCCGTTCGTGATGCCCTTCAAGATGGCACTATTGCTCCCATTTTTGTTCCCACTCATCTTCAGATCGCAGATATTCTTACTAAGGCCCTGAATAAGGGTCCCTTTGATACTTTATTGGGCAAGTTGGGCACTACTTCGTTACATGCTCCAACTTGAGGGGGGGTATTAGGCTATATTTACGGGTATAATATATTTGTATATATTATCTTTATTTGTTTCTGTTATTTGCTCCGTGATTACAGGCAATTAGGCGTGCAATTAGGCGTGTATACTGTGAATGCCTTAACCTAGGTCTAAGTCTTTGTATATATTGACATTGATCAGACGCAATACACAACACAAGTGAATTTCTTCCACAATCGTGTGTGAAATGCAAACCTTCTGTGTCAATCCTATTACCTCCTAATCAACTTCAAAAAAAAAAAAAAAAAACTTCCTGCCGACATCTGCAGGATACCAAGATTTGAGTGCTTGAAAGATTTTATCGCCAAGTTCAACTTCTTTTGCAGAAGATACTGAACCTTCAAGAACCCTGAACATCTGTCGAGGGCCTTTATTTGTATTTCTTTCAATAGAGGACATCAACTGATCCAGTGCTTCATTTTCCCTTATGCTAATCTCTTATTTCAACCACTTGCAACCACCTCAACAATGATATGAACAGACAGCACTCAATCTCTAATTGCCTCAGATATTAATCAAAATGAACTGTCTGTAGATCCACTTTGCATTTCTGTTTGCTGCAGACTCATAGTGTGGCCCAGAGGTGTGGTAGGTACCATTCACATACATGCACAACTCTTTTAAAGCTTTTCTAGCAAGTGCTCTTTCTTGGTAATATCAGGACAAAAGCAGGGTAAGTAGGCAAGTCTGCAAAAGACACGCAAACAAAAGCAAAATGATTCGAGGAGTCAACTTACAAAGACAGGCTACATAATCCTTCAATTTTCAAATATCAAACAAAAACCCAAGGATTTTAAGGTAGTTATATATTGAGATATTTGAGATATTCTTGTAGAATATTGTATTTATCTTGTTGCAGTACTTAGAAGATAGCATATCGTGTTAGTATAGAAAGGTTTTCTATGTAAGGAAAACCGTGTGAATTGATTAGCAAAATCACCATATTTTGTGGGATTACGCTCCTAGGGTTTTCTACACTCTTGTAATATAAATTGAACGCAGAGATGAATGAGAAGGAAACACAATACAATTCAGAAATCATAGTATGAATACAATTCAGAAATCTTAGTATGGTATCAGGTGACTTGGTTTATCCTAGGGAAAATTAAAAACATAGTTTTGAGAGTGTGTTTCTCTTCCATAAGAGATTATGGTAGAAACCAATGAGAAGAACACTGATTCTGAGAAGAATCATGGTGAGAAACGAATCGATTTAACCTATTATTTAGGTTCAAGTGATAATCCAGGCAACGTAATTACTCCAATTCAATTACGTGGTCCGAATTACGATGAATGGGCTAGAGCCATCCGCACCTCCCTGCAAGCAAAACGAAAATTTGGATTCGTGGAAGGGACTGTCCCGAAGCCAACAACAACTGAGAAACTTGAAGATTGGATTACGGTTCAATCCATGCTTGTAGCGTGGTTGCTCAACACTATAGAGCCATCTTTACGCTCTACTCTGTCCTACTACGATGAGGCCCATATGCTATGGACTCATCTTAAGCAACGTTTCTGTGTCGTCAACGGCACACGCATATGTCAATTGAAGGCATCACTGGGCGAATGCAAGCAGAACAAGGACGAAGAGGTATCACTTTATTTTGGTCGTTTGTCGCGCATATGGGATGAACTTGTGACTTACGTTCAACAACCATCATGCAAGTGTGGTACTTGCACCTGCCAAATCAACAAGCAAGTTTCAACATTGCTTGCCGCAGACTATTTGCACCATTTTCTTATTGGCCTTGACAGTGCGTATGCAACTGTTCGCTCCAACATATTGGCACAGGAACCCCTACCCTCTGTTGATCAGGCGTATCAACGAGTTATCCAGGACGAACGATTGCGTCGTGCCGACTTTACCACTCCCGAGGGCCGGGATAATGTCATGGCCTTTCGCGTCACTCATGATCCGAGAGGTAAATCTAAATTTGTGGACAATTCTGACAAATTTTGTACTCACTGCAACAGAGATGGACATGATATGAGTACATGCTTTCAAATTCATGGGTTCCCCGAATGGTGGGGGGATCGTCCGCGTGGTGGTCGAGGTCAGGGACGCGCAAGTACAGCCCCCGGCCGTGGTGGTGGCAGGGCTGGCGGCCGTGGTAGAGGAGGCTACAGTACCACTGTTCGGGCAAACAAAACAGTTGCCAGTAGTAGTGGCCAACATATACCGTCACAGCCTTTGCCAAAAACTAGTGAAGCTGCTGGGCTTGCTAGCATAACACCGGCACAATGGCAGCAAATTCTTGATGCTATGAACATTCCTAATATAAAGGATCGTCTTCAAGGTAATAATGCTAATGAATGGATTATTGACACCGGTGCTTCGAATCATGTAACAGGGGACTTGAAGTTTTTAATCAATGTACGTACGATACGTACAATTCCTGTGGGTTTACCAGATGGCACGGATGCTATGGCATCCAAAGAAGGAAGTGTGATCTTGGCTGGTGGTCTACGCCTAGATCATGTGCTTTTTGTTCCCCAATTGACATGCAATTTGATTTCTGTAACTCAATTGCTTGATGAATCTGATTGTATCTTACAAATTGTTGATTCATTGTGTGTAATTCAGGACCGGAAGACGAGGATATTGATTGGAGCGGGTGAACGAATCGATGGACTTTACTTGTTTCGAGGGGTCTCAAAAGTTCGTGCCTTCGCAGTGGATTCTCGTCTCTCGATCGATGTATGGCATCGACGTTTGGGTCATCCGTCGGAAAAAGTGTTGAAGTTTATCCCTACTGTGAGTTCTTCTAGGAAAAGCAACAATAATCAACCTTGCGATATATGTCCTCGTGCTAAGCAGCATAGAAACCCTTTCCCTTTAAGTAAGAATAATGCTAGTACTCCTTTTGAACTAGTTCATTGTGATTTGTGGGGCTCTTACCGTACCCCTTCTTCATGTGGTGCAAAGTATTTCTTTACCATTGTTGATGATTATTCGCGTGCCGTTTGGGTCTTTTTATTACGAGATAAAATTGAGGTTGAATCTACGTTTCTACATTTTGTCGCTTTAATTGATCGACAATATGACAAACAAATTAAACGTGTACGGAGTGACAACGGTACCGAATTAAAATCCCTATTTGGTTATTTTTTTAAACATGGTATCGAGTTTGACAGTTCTTGTGTGGGTACCCCTCAACAAAATGCACGGGCTGAACGCAAACACCAACATATTCTAAATGTGGCTAGAGCTCTCAAATTTCAGGCCTCTTTACCAACAAAATTTTGGGGGGAATGTGTGATGGCAGCCTCTTATTTGATAAATCGTACACCTTCAAGTGTTCTCAATTACATGACCCCTTTTGAAAAATTATACGGTAAAGCCCCTCGGTATGATCATATGAAGATATTTGGTTGTTTATGTTACGCTCATGCTCAAAATCGTAATGGTGATAAATTCGCTAGTCGAAGTCGGAAGTGCATATTTGTGGGTTATCCTTATGGGAAAAAGGGGTGGAAATTATATGATTTAGAGTCCAAAACTTATTTTGTCTCCAGAGATGTAAAATTCCATGAAAATCACTTCCCATTTGCTACTAACTCACGTGATATTGTCCAAGTCCAACCCCTTATTCCATCAGACACCTTTTTTAACTCCACTGATGATGATGCTTTATGGGAACATTATAGCTCCCCTACTGATGATGACTCACAACCACATATTTCTATTGAACCACAAGATCTTGCCACCTCGCCACCTACTGTCCCAACATTAAGCAGACCACATGATATTCACCCAGAGGAAAATATTGCACCAGCACTTATTGTTAGCAGTACGCAAGAACACTCTGAGGAGGGTGTTCAGGGTGTAGCAGACGCACAATCGGATGAGCCTACTTCCGACGAACAATGCGACGAAGATGCCTCTGAGCAAATGGGAAAAGGGATGAGAACCAAGATACTGTCGTCAAGATATAAGGGTTTTGTTACGCACGTCAAGTGTACAGTAAAGTCCTCGACGCGTCCCCGTTCCTCTCGGCATGCCTCAGGTACTCCGTATCCTATTACTTACTTTGTCTCTTGCGATCGTTTTTCTATTAGACACAGAAATTTTGTGGCAGCTGTGACAGCTGCAAAAGAGCCTCAATATTTTAAAGATGCTGTGCAAGATGCTGGTTGGCGTCAAGCCATGGATGACGAAATTCGTGCTTTAGAAAAGAATGGGACATGGGTGTTGGAACCATTACCACCAGGAAAGAAGGCACTCGGAAGTAAATGGGTTTACAAAATCAAACACCATTCGGATGGCAGTATAGAGAGGTTGAAAGCACGTCTTGTTATTTTCGGACACCATCAGGTCGAGGGGATAGACTATGACGAGACATTTGCCCCGGTGGCGAAGATGGTGACCGTACGCACGTTTTTAGCAGTGGCAGCTATACAAAAGTGGGAAGTACACCAAATGGACGTCCACAACGCCTTCCTTCATGGTGACTTGCATGAAGAAGTTTACATGAAACTCCCTCCCGGATTTCGGAAGACCGACACACACTTGGTTTGCAGATTGAAAAAATCCCTTTATGGACTCAAACAGGCACCGCGTTGTTGGTTTGCGAAGCTAGCCGCGGCACTCAGAAAATACGGTTTTGTCCAATCCTACTCTGATTATTCTCTCTTTACATTGCGTAGGGGAGACGTGCATCTTTATGTATTGGTATATGTTGATGACTTAATCATTGCAGGCAATAGTCCTACGGCATTGAAAATTTTTAAAGCTTATTTAGGCACCTGCTTTCACATGAAGGACTTAGGAAAGCTAAAATACATCTTGGGGTTAGAAGTAGCCCGAAGTCCCGAGGGAATTTATGTTTGTCAAAGGAAGTATGCCTTAGAAATTATTGAAGAAACAGGGCTATTAGGTGGAAAGCCAGCAGAGTTCCCCATGGAACAACACCATAAACTTGCGTTGGCAACTGGTGCATTCCTTGATGATCCGGAATCCTATCGTCGCTTAATTGGGCGACTTATATATCTGTCAGTCACACGACCTGATCTTGCGTATTCGGTGCATATATTATCTCAATTTATGAAAGAACCTCGTGTGGACCACTGGGAGGCAGCCTTGAGGGTTGTCCGCTATTTGAAGAAAAATCCAGGACAAGGCATTCTCCTGCGCTCTGATAGCTTGTTGCAGTTGGAAGGTTGGTGTGATTCGGATTGGGCTAGTTGCCCAATCACACGTCGTTCATTAACTGGGTGGTTGGTTCGTCTTGGTTCTTCCCCAATATCATGGAAGACTAAGAAACAACAGACCGTCTCTCGTTCTTCAGCTGAAGCGGAATATCGTTCAATGGCTGCTATAACTTGTGAGCTCAAGTGGCTAAAACAACTTCTCGGTGATTTGGGAGTCAATCATACAAGTGGTATGCGCTTATTTTGTGACAGTCAATCAGCCTTACATATTGCTCAAAATCCCGTATTTCATGAACGTACTAAGCACATTGAAGCCGATTGTCACTTTATTCGTGATGCGGTGACATCCGGACTTATTTCCCCCTCGTACGTCCACACTACGGAACAATTGGCTGACATCTTTACCAAAGCTTTGGGGAAAGCGCAGTTTGAATTTCTTCTTCGCAAGTTGGGCATTCGAGATCTTCATGCTCCAACTTGAGGGGGGGTATTGAGATATTTGAGATATTCTTGTAGAATATTGTATTTATCTTGTTGCAGTACTTAGAAGATAGCATATCGTGTTAGTATAGAAAGGTTTTCTATGTAAGGAAAACCGTGTGAATTGATTAGCAAAATCACCATATTTTGTGGGATTACGCTCCTAGGGTTTTCTACACTCTTGTAATATAAATTGAACGCAGAGATGAATGAGAAGGAAACACAATACAATTCAGAAATCATAGTATGAATACAATTCAGAAATCTTAGTATTATATTAGGAGGTAATTTCATGGTTTCCTAACTGATAGAACATGGACTACAGTAGCTTAGTTTTAATAGCTTCTGCATACACACACACACACAAAAAGAAGCCGTGGCTGATAGTGACGAGTGAGGTTCCCTCTTCTTATATATAGAAACAAACCAAGGTCATGAGTTCTAATTTCTCAACGACAGAAGCAAAACAAAATTGAAGGGGGGCATCAAAAGTTGCTACAAACGCTACCTTTTTCAGAAAAAAATGTCTTTTATGGATCTTCAATCAGCTCACGATATAAAAGAACCCACATTCACTTCTCCCCAACAGCAGTGTTTATGTTTTTGCCTTTTCTCTTTCTATTTAAACTTAAGGAATATATCAGGATGAATGAGTAGGATCTAAAGATTAAAGGAAGTTCTTTCACAGAAACAAAGGGGTCGATCAAAAGGTAATTGTAGGACCCAGGAGCATCCATAATGTATAGAAGCTCTATAAGTCCACAACACCCCCAAATTGCAACTGAAAAAAACTGTAATTATAGTCAGAGACAGAGAGTGATACTCACACATGCAAACAATGATTCTAGGATTTCCTGGAACACGCTGGCAGTAGCAACATTGTCGCCTCACTGAGCAAGAAGTCTAAAGCTTTTCCAGATAAAACTTGTAAAGCATCACCATATTTGCTTTTCCAATCCAGATATGTAGTGAGTAAGAGCTGCCCTATGCGCCAAAGTTCAGTAAAGGACTCACCAAATCATAACCAATACTCCGAAAATATATTAGTAACCCAATAGACAATTTTACCCTTACTATGGTAGGATTTGTTTTTTTGAAGGAGAGGACTGAGGAGGGGTAAAAAGGTAAAAAGTGCGGGAAATAATTGAGGGGCAGTTGATTTTGAGTCCTAAACACACACCACAGTCAGGTAAAAAAAAAAAAAAGGCGGCCGTGGTAGAGAAGGAGGAGAGAGAAAGAAGGGATGATGAGTGGGAGTTTGTTGGCGAATTTACGACAGCAAAGTCGAAGGATAAGTTCAATTATCAAAAGACGGCACTTCAATTGTGGGGCCTACTCCACCTCTGCCGGCAGTCTTGTCTCCCGCAACTCCGGCATCGTTTCTAATAAGGTCCTCTTCTTTTCTTTTTTTATTATTTTAATTTCAACCTTAATGTGTTTGAAGCTCAATTGAATTTTATGTTTGACTTGTATTTGATTCTGTGAATTCTAATTAGCTTTTTGTCTGCAATAATCAATGTGAATAACTTAAATTTGACTTACAGTTTAATTAGCAACTTGGTATCATCATTGGATTGTTGGATCATTTCTATTCTATACTATCATTTGATTACAACTTGGATGTAATGCTGCATTTAGGCTAAACATCTAGGAATTCTGAATTGTACGCTTTACGCTTCTTCTCCTATTAAACTAATCACACATACAACTTGGCAAATCTCAAGGCCTCGACTCCAATTGCTTCAAGGCCAAGCACTGTTTGAACGTTTGAGAATCATGATAATCTCATATAGCTCTAAACCACCCGTAGATGGTAAAGTTTTGTCAAACGATTGCTCAGACTTTGATGTAAGAAACAGTTGCAATGAAGTTCATTTGGCCTAAAAACATGCTAACATCTCATAGTTGCAGGTTGAAGACCATGTTGCTCCCAAGAAAAGGTGGGAACTGATTGCTGATGAAATAGCGAGGATTCATAGTAATGACAAGAATGTCAATCCAGAAGAATCAGTGATTTTAGTGGCACCCCTAATCCAGGTGTTTTCCATCTCTATTCACCACGATTCGAGTGGAGGTCAAACACCAATTGGAATTCATGGATGTATTCATGCGATTGAAGAGGAAGGAAGTAGCTTTAGTTTGTATGACCGTGTGGCTGATGATTTTGAGACTGTGTCTAATCAAGGCAACTTATCTCTCACTGGCCCGGAGGATTGTGCTCTCTTGTGTCGCAATGTCACCACCTTGACTTTGCATCTCAGGGAAAAGAAGAAGGGCGTGGACATCTTCTCGTCACAACTTGTTTTGCGTTCTAACAAGGACGAGATTGATGCTACGTGTGACAAACTAATCAAGGCTGTTGTTCAAGGTGAACATGGTTTTGCAGCCCATGTATACTACACCACATTCAGTTACGCAGCTTTTGGTCATGTCATGATTGGACTGGTTGAAAAGTATGATAAAAGTTGCGATTTTGTGGATATTCATGGAAGCATTGTTGCTGGGTACGCCCATACTGTCCTCTGCTACGCCAAGAATGATGACTTGGAAGATATGAAAACACTACTTTTTAACAAGCCACCTGATCAAACCATACGTACCATGGTGCCAAGTGCGCGTCCCATTCCACTTTCAAGGAATATTGTGGCTGTGCCCGCATATGGTAAACTGAAAATTGAAGTAGATTTACGCGAGTCTGGACTTCAATTCGTTGCTGGCTGTGTAGAGTTTGACGTTTTTGATTGTGGTCAATATGTGAAATTCGTTGTTGGAGATCTTGGGGTAGTCTCAGTGGAGGTGATATGGGAGGAAAGGGTGATTACAAACAAGGAGCATTATCGATGGAAGAGAAATGTTGAATGTGTAAGTTTCTAATTTATAACTTGATAAATTGTGTTTGCGCCGTCAATTCTTTTGCTTCAATGCCAGATATCCTAATGCACTTGTAATTTGTCATCTCCTTTTGTGTATAGACGTTTCCCTCCTACTTAGCCAAATTGAAGTACGACGGCTGCCAGTGGTTGACAGTTTAATGACTTGGACTCAGGTTATATACTCGGACCAAGAGTGGTTGGACTTCGTACCGTCTTCAAAGGTTGTGCTTAGATTTCTTTTATGGTATGTTGGTCGAGCTTTTGTGGATCTATATAGTTCCTTCCAACTGCCCTGTGTTATTTGAGTCTACTCTTGTGTGTAGGCTGATGTTTTTAAGGTGTGTTTCGGTGTCTTGTTCTCGTTCGTTTGGTTTACTTATTAGCGGAAACTCCTGAGTCCTGATTGAGAGCTTGGGTGATAAATTTGCCCAATTTATGATAAAGTTGGACTGCTTTAAGTTTCTTAATGAAAAGCTCTCCTGATCTGAAAAAACGAAAGTGAAGTTTACAAGTTTTTTTTTTTTTTTTCCAATTTGTTGAAACATGTGTGGTTGACGATGCGTCAAAAGATTTCGTGAAGATCAAGTTGTTCAATGATGGTCGTGTACTCGTGTAGGGTGTGCCTAGTGGATTATAGGAGTATCAATTGGGAGTATCTGACAAGCTACGCTATGAAATTATAGTGGGCTTTCTTGACGGGCAAAGAAAGGTCTACGGAACTGAACACGAGTTCTAAAATCATGTGATGTCGATGGTGCTAATGCACTGGTCTGTAGAACTGATAACAGGTTCTAAAGTCAAGTTGTTTAGAACATTGAGTTAGAGTTTGTATTAGGGCCGAAGGTTCTGATCTGCCTTTGGTAAAAATCTTGAAGGTAAAGTTGCGGTACAGAGGGCTATCGCTGTCGTAAAGGAGCTATCAGTGTCTTGGTTTTCTTTCGTGTCTCAAATGAGCCATCAGTGTCCCGTGTCTACGTATGTGTGTCTAAAATATGTTAAGTGTGAAATATACTCGTTTCTTGACTTGGGGCGTATATTTTTCCTAATCAGTTTGGGGGTGGCGAGAGCTCCTCCACTAAAGAATACCGTTTCATCATCACAAACAAGGAGACGGCCTTCTTTATTAAGCATTTGTAAGAGGCTCAACCTGAAAAAACCATATGAGTTATTTTCCGGCCACCGTACTCGACACCGTCACTCCTTTTGTCTTTCGTTTAAATTTCTCTCTTCTCCTGCCCCTTCTTTTACGAGCGATGGCAGGCAAACAAAATAACAAATAAACTAGTAACCTGAATTGACAATTGTACCCTTACTATGGTAGGATTTCTTTTTTTAGTTTGGTTTTTGAAGGAGAGTACTGAGTAGGGGTAAAAAGGTAAAACGTGTGGGAAATAATTGAGGGGCACAAGCGTTGATACTCCCTAAACACACACACACACACACACACACACACAGTCAGGTGAAAAAAAAAACGCGGCGTCCGACGACCGTGGTAGAGAAGGAGGAGAGAGAAAGAAGGGATGATGAGTGGGAGTTTGTCGGCGAATTTACGACAGCAAAGTCGAAGGATAAGTTCAATTATCAGAAGACGGCACCTCAATTGTGGGGCCTACTCCACCTCTGCCGGCGGCCTTGTCTCCCGCAACTCCGGCATCGTTTCTAATAAGGTCCTATTATTATTATTATTATTATTATTATTATTATTATTTCAATTTCAACCTTAATCTGTTTGAAGCTCAATTGAATTAATTTGATATGATTTTGAAGTATTTATTTATAATTTGTTCAGCGCATTCCTGGCTCAATTGGTAGCAAGGGGTAAGTAAGAAGTCTCTCTTTCTTTGGCTTCTCTATGTAGTTTACTCTCAAAAGCGTGTAGTTTACTCTTTAATTTCACCAGAAGCGGTCAATTTGGGGATACGGTTTCATCATCAGAAACGAGCAAACATTCATTCAAGAAAATGTCACATGATTGGGGGGTAAAGGCGAGATGTAATGATGAATTAGTTGAGGTGTTCTCGGTATTAGTCAATGGTGTTGACCATGAGGTCTCCACGGTGTGTGGACTTGTTAAGATGCACCACTGGGGTAAATATCATGTTTACGACAGAGACTATGATAATCCTGAGGTTTTATCACAAGATAAGAGTATTCTCTCTTTGGAATGCCACGCTCCGATCTACAACTTGAGATTTGGTGTAGAACTTTATGTCATTGATCCAATTCACAATCTTGAATTTTGCGAAGGAATCGTGTATTGGAGAAGATGGACCCTTTTTCCTAGGAACACTAATCTCACTTACTTGGGTGAACGCCTATGTAGTTTGGTTCGAGGTAAACACGGTTATGCAGTGGTACACTACTCTATCTTTAGTTCTGCGGATTCAACGCTTGTGGAGGTTTTCTTTTCACCCAATGATGCCGCTGCTGCTATGAACGATCCTATTGATGTTTCTGGAAGTATATATGCGCGCTACAGTAATCAGGATTATTCGACTGATTACCAGAAGAAATATTTCCGTAGCAGGCTTTTTGACAGGCCTTGCCAGATGCCTATCCGAGTGGCTGCAGATTCTAGCCTGCCTTTGTTGAAGTCAGTAATAGCTGTGCCAAGACATTCCTCATTGATCATAGATGTTGACTTGTGCGTAAGAGGAGTGAGCAGTTTGAGGAGTGAAGCTTTTGTAAGCTCTGAAGAATTTGAAGTTGATATCGAGGCACCTAGAGAATACATGGAAATTTCAGGGGTTAATTACCGCGTTGGATTATCAGTGACATCTTATTAGGATGCTATGTATTACTATTGGAATTAGCTTTTCACCCAATGACACTATTATGATTGATCCTATATATGGTGTGGAAGTGTTTATGCCCGCTATGATGATTATGCTCATTCAACAGGTTACCAGAAGAAATATTACCGGAATAGTCTTTTTGACAGGCCTTGCTGGAAGCCTGTGCGAGTGCCGAGTGGCCGCATATTCTAGCTTGCCTTTGTTGAAGTCAGTACTGGCTGTGCCAAGACATGCCTCATTGATCATAGTTATGCTTAAGAGGAATGAGCAGCTTGAGGGGAGAAACTTTTGTAGGCTCCTAAGAATTTGATACTGTTCTTAAGATCTCTGAGTCAATTACAACGTTGGATTATCCCTGCTATCTTGTTATCGGGCTTAGCTTTGATAGGAGGCACCAAGTCTCCTGTAGTAGAGAACTAGGCTGACGAGTGACGACCAAGGTAAAATGTGGTGGTTAATTAGATTAAGACTTAATCATGGGTCGTTTTTGTGGAATGCAGATTGGAGCATAGTACGTCAACTGTTGACGAATCTCAAAGAGGTTAATGAAGTTAACAAAATGTAAATTTCTAAACTGTCCCTTGTTTATTGATTTAGTTTTATGATTTCTAGTATTTTCTAGGTTTGGATTGGTATATTGATTGCAAATTATGATCAATTTTCCATTCTTGAGATTTCTGTTTTGAGCTGTCGTTGTACATGATTGAATTGCGGTGTGAATTTTGTAGAAGAAAGTCGGAAAGGTAAATGTGTTTGTTGTGATATTGCGTAGAGGCAAAATTTCTGACCTCAGTCTATTACTGCTGAATTAATCATTACGATGAAATTCAATCACTAAGGAGTTGTTTTTGGAGAGGATTAGGGGGGCGGGGTTAGTTCATCCTTGCAACGTGCTGCTGAAAAGAATAATTGTGGGTCTTCATTAACACTGAGGAAATGGAACTAATAGTTACTGCTGATAAAACACTTCACACATAGGGGTGCCTTTACCAACCTTAAAATTGAGAAGACATCGTGCTGATCACGATGTTTTTACTTGTATGTTCCTGGAACTGCTAGAAGCTAACTGATTTCGAAGTTACTGTGTCAACTGTGGTATCAAGGCAAGCAGGATCCATTTTTTCCTTGATTTTGGATGTAGAAATGAGTGATTATAGGGAAATCAAGGTTCTTTTAGTTTCTCGTCTGCTTGAACTTGGTGGTTGTGTAGGCTTAACCGTTTTAAGTGTAGATGGAATGGAAACCTGATGCAATAGTGGTGGATGCCGGAGTATTAGAAGTTTAGATGTGATAAAATTTTATACTTTTTAAGTTACCATGGGGGATGTAATTTTGAATATAGTCAATTAAAGTCTTTTCTGTTCATGTGCCTATTCCCTTAATAAAAGGACGAGTGCCCTTTGTTCACCCTGGTGCTTGGAGAAGGACCATAGGAAGTGTCATTACTCGTTGGAGCTATGTCCCTCGTCTCAACTTTCGCAACGTTTTGTGCAGACATATATCGTTCGCAAAGTATGCTTATTGAGTTATTGTATATTGGAATGTTGGCTGCATGGAGGCTTTCCTGCCTGACGAATTTCCCTGAGATCTAGTATTACGAATTAACACTTATGGTCTGCCAAATTTCATCGGTGGATTAGTGGTTTAACGATTACAGTTTCTCGTCCTTAATTAGCAGTGCATAAGGGCTAAGCGAAATATATTGAACAAAACTGTAATTCGTCATTGGCTAATTGTGTCAAGACTCCATTGAAAAGACTGCAGCAAACCGCGGAGCTGTCAACGGAACTACAAGCTGGTTGGATTTTGTGCTCATCAACCAGTATATTTGAGTAACAACAGATAACAGTCACTAGGTCCTAGTTTATCACCTTATTGTATCTGCTATTACGAAGATGTTTAGTCTGAGGGACCAAAACAAAAGTTTCCATGGCATTTGCCTCACCAGACTACGCTTGCTCAAAACATTTTTCTAATTAAATTGGGGTGTCCAAAGCTCCTCTACTAAAGAATACCATTTCATCATCACAAACAAGCAAACGGCCTTTGTTATTAAGCTTGTAAGAGGAACTCCGCGGCGTATATTTTAGTCTTCCCAACCTAAAAAAACCATACTCAATATGATTTAGTTTCGGTAATCAAACTTTGTCCGAGCTTGCTCATGAACGTTAGATGATGTTACTCATTGTGTATATCATGAACGGGAGAAATTTATAAAGAGAAAAAATCCAAAAAAAAATCAGCAAGTCTCCTGTGAGACCGTCTCATGGTGAGACGGGCCCAATATAAAGATAGCCCAATCTCATTACCTAAGAATATATTGCAAAAAAGAAATAAAATAATATTATTGCAAATTAGAAGCCGGAAGTTATGATAGGAGAAACCAATTAATTAACACAAAATATCATTGGTTGTTAATCATTAAAATTCTGCCCAATGCCTCCACATCCAACGTTTTTTTATTTCTTAATGTTTTTTTTTTTCTTAATCTTTTCCTTTAAGAACAATTTTGGTGGGTTAAAATAATGTAATTTAAATTGCAATATTAATGTGTGATCTATTTACCTATAACATCGAGTCTTGTGTGTAAATTTTTGAGTTTTCAACTAACATAAAATCGTATCCTTTGACTTAAGAGTTTGAGTTCTCAATATAAAATGTGAGCTTAAATACATCATAAAAATTCAAGAGGCATACGAGATTCGAGAGGAGTTGAGATTTTCCGAGGACTACTTGAAGTTTTCTCCTAAGAAGAATCACTTTTGATTAATTAAATGTTACTTCAAAGCCAATGTGGGACTTGAACCCACACCTTGTGTATTGCACATGCTCTTCCAATTGAGCTAATTGGCTAAAATGTGGAGTAAATTTTTTGAAAATCCACATTGAATTAAAATCTCGAAGTAGGATATCCGAAACTACTTCAATAACATAATTGTACACCAATATATAAAATCTTAGTTTTCAATTTTAAATACCAAATTTTTAACCTAAAAACACAAGTTCAATGCAAATGAAAGCACAATAATAGTTATCTAAAATTTAAAACTTAATTTTCTCAACTCAAAACACCGAGTTGTCAACCTAAAAACCAAGGGCCATGTCAAAAGCATATTTGGATGACGACATCTAGAAAGGACAACCAACTCACAAACTTTGCTAATCAACTTAAAACCTCCCCTGGCCTTTCTCAACTTTTTACACAGATCGAAGTCGAATTTAACATAACAAATGATATTAAATTAAAATGATAAGTTTACAATGTAAAACATTTAGTTCACAACTTTAACTTAAAATTCAAGATTCTTCCATTGAATCGTAAGAGTTCAATAGATAATAAACTACAACCAGAAGAACGAAATCACCACGAAATGCACAAAAAGACGAGATACAAATCGAAGACGACAAATTATGCAGTAGAAATATTAAAAAAAAAAAAAGAGAAGAAGAGAAAAGCCTTAGAATACACATGGAGTAGAGAATTTTCGAGCAACACTGTACTAACATCAACCTGAAGAAAAAAATGCCTAAATCAAAGAAAAGCCCTAACATGAAAATTGAAGAACCAACACAAATATATACATAAATTTAATTGAACTCAAAAATATTAAATACACCCACAAAAAGTAATTGTAATTAGAATGAGATGCAAAGCGTAAGTACCTTACTGACATATGATAATGGTGAAGATGGTGATAAATCGACAGAAAATGGATGATAAAAAAAAAAAGGTGATAAAATGGATGATAATAAAAAAAAAGTTGTTGTGCGGAAGAATAGGTAAAGACTGAGGACATTTTTTTCTTTTTAATTTAATTTTTATTTTCCCATAATTAAAAAAGAAGCTGGACTTGGTATAATTGGGCCTGTCTCACACAATGTTTATGGTGAGACCGCCTCACCGAATAATTAGTGAATAAAAAATAAAAAAAGCCCACAACTTAATGAGACTCCGGCGAGTTGGCGACCAACTAGCACCACCACACAGCCGCTGCTAGGCCGCTACCATCACCCACGCAACACCATGGGCCCTGCGATCCGCATAAAAGCCTCGGGATTATCACATGGCACGACCTCTTGTCCGGATTCATTGGTAAATCCATGGCGGCGGTGTGCCGGAAAGTGTAAGATGATAGTGATGATGATGGCGATAAAAATGAAGGATCGAAGAGAGGGGTATGAGTGATAGCGTGATACAGAAGAAGATGAGAGAGAAGTGAGTTGTTGGGGTTGTGGAAGACTAAATCCAAACCCTTTATTTGGGCCTTCTCCACGTGGCTACCATCTAGAGAAGGAACTGGACCATCCAGTTCTTTTAAGAACTGGAGAGGATCCGGACGCTGGCCCGACATGGGATAATAATAGTTTGGTCCGAGCAATCGATAAGGAAGTAATATAATATTCACTTTCAACCCACGTGAGCATAATGACACATTGCTGAATCATCCTGAGTCAACTTCGAGATATTGAGTTGATAAGTATCGTGTCAACCCATTATATTTTACTACTAGGTGGAAAGCCCGTGCGTTGCACGGGTGCTTAGTAATATGCTAAGGACTATAACTATATAATACATTAGAATAAGCCAACTATTAGATTTTGAGTCAACATTTTGTGAATTTTTTCCAAGATATGATTCAATTTTTGAAATTGTTTATGCACCATACGACCATATGGGGATAAATGTAATCGAACTAATACGTTTGTCCACATGAGTTGTATCTTTGTATAGTTTTATGTAGTCTACATGCGTGAATTTGCCATACGTTTACATTTATATATTAAGAATATGTGAACTTATCACAAATGTAAGGCACCTCAAAATCAATTCAGGATACACCAATCGTCATTATCTTTTTCTTGACAAAAAAGTGGTATACAGTTACTCCCTCCATAAAATAATATACATCACTCTTCCATTTTAAGATAACTATTTGAGTTTTTATTTAAGGAAAAAAACAGTTTGTAACATTATAAGTAAACATATATTATCATTTTCATAGAAATAAATATAATTTGATATTAAATATGAAAACATACATATGTCTAAGACAATGCAATTTATATAGTGGCCATCGCATGCATACATTAATAAATCAATTAATAGTTTTTTTATTGGTTTTTTGTTGCATTTCTTAGTTTTACTAAAAATTGGACTCTAGAAGATAAATTATCATATACACCGTATTCTATAAAACACTGCAATATTATCCTAACATAAAAGATAGGACATGTCTTTGATAAATTTTTAAAACAAAACATTTAAATGAATTTTACGATTATATGAACACTATCTTTTTCAAAATTATGAAAAAATTCCGTGCAACGCTTAGTAATATTCTAAGAACTATAATATATTTAAGATTAAGCAAACCAATAAATCTTAATTCAACTTTTTGTGAATTTTTTTTGAAGATATGCAATTTGATTTTCAAAATTATAGTAATTGAACTAATATATTTGTCCGCAGGAGTTGTAAATATCCTAGTCAATATACATGAAATTCGTCATATGTGTACATTCATGTTCTACGTTGTGGATCCTGTGATTATTATCGATTACAATCGTTCAAAAGAGTTGTATTTTGCTATAAGTCTGCTGGGGAACACACAAAGGCGACATAACATATAGGTTGTTGACAATGTAGAAGTCGTGCAAATTCGTCTTTGCTCAGCTTGAGTGGCCTGATGAGCTACATTAGAGTTAAATTCATCAGTACACGTCGTAGTAAAAAAATGTTTTAATTCTCCACAGTACATAGAGCGCAGCAAAAAGTGATCGAATTGACGGCTAAATAAAATTGACGATAACAGATTTACTGTACGGACGGACCTTTGTAGAGATGCAGGGTTAGTAGCAGGGCTCCAACATCCCACTAATCAGATGAAATATACAAAAAGTGGCAAGTAATTCAGAGATGTGGCCTTAGATTAAGTACTCCGCATAAGTTCATGAGAGAAGTAACCAAATTATTAAATTTCAATCACGCATTCTTATCAAAACTTAGTCTTGCATCCACCATAGTCAACAATTATTGGTGCCTTAATTATAATGTCATGCTTCATTTTGAGGGGCAGAGGAGGAAGAAAATCCATTTTCTTGTGACTTGTTAGTACTGTATGCACTGGTTAGTAATTTCAGTTATTATTGTATCTGTTACTGATCAACTGATGCTTTTTTTTAAAAAAAAAATTCACTCAGATTTGTCCATGTACACATATATTACCCATGTCTTAGAAAGATTGTAAATCAACCATGATACTTATTATTCTGGACAAAATTATAGCACCTTTACACATGATCGAAAATAGCTAAGATAGTAGATTAGATTGACTAATCGAATTATTATACAGTTGTGCTTGCGGCTTGTGCGCATGTGGCTCTTACCGAATCGAAAATTAAGAAATTGAAAACTATACCAACTTAATCTTGATCAACGCTCCCTGCACCGGAGCTAAAAACAACCTAAACACAGATGTCAAAAACACCATCGACATAATATTATAATAACCGGCAATATATGAAATGTTATCTTTATTCTGAAAGTAATTATTACTCCATAAGCATGTCATCGAATCATACATCGATCTATCAAGAAAGGAAGAATAATGATTTACGAAATGAAGGCGTATGGTTAACGATGATGACGACATTCACGTATGACTTGAGATAATCAAAAGTAGATTCATGGACACATTATATACCGCAACACCACTTATCGACTTCGATCAAATTAGTCGTAATCGGCTCTTATCGATCTAGCTAAATAAGGACTATTTTTTTTCCTTCGTGTATTGCTCATCGTGATAATCAACATCGTTCTACAACCTACATCATGCAACACCAACAAAGAATACGTTAATAAGCAAGTATTAGGGAGAAACAATTTATGAACAAAAAGACAATAGCAGTAAGTAAACAAATTAAAAGACGCAAAAAAGGGTTTCTACAAAAATAGTTGGAGAGGTGCATGATGGATGAAGAACTGTATATATACGAATCAATTAATTAATGAAGAGTACTATTTGGTTTAGGTCGCAATTCCTAGCCGGCACATAGATTATCATACAATTAACAAATATATCTTAACTAATTAATCGCTTCCGATAATAATGGAACAAATACAATGAAGACTGTACCAAAAAAAAAACAAATACAATGAAGAACGTACGTGAATGATTGATAGGAGGGTAAGAGAGGCTACTACATATATGAAAATCAAAAAGTTGTAGAGATGGTTTAGGTTTCTAAACAATACTCAGCATTTACAAAAAAAAAAAAAAAAAAAAAAAAAAAAAAAGAAAAAAGAAAAAACGCTAAATGCTAACGTGAGAAATGAAAAAATTATAATACGTTTGGTTTTGTGTACGTGATACATGATTTGTTTTTCCTTGGAGATCTAGCAAAACAAATATTTTAGCTTATTTTTATTTTATTTTAGTCAAGCTTTGTCAAAATTTTATCCCAAGTTTTCCATGATATTATTAATTATTTAACAAATAAAAAAAGCAAAAAAAAAAAAAGAAAAATTGGAAAAGGCAAAGCAAAGTATACGTACAAAAGAGAAAAGAGAAGAGAAAAAATATATTCATATTTTAGCTTATTTTTATTTTATTTTAGTGAAGCTTTGTCAAAATTTTATCCCAAGTTTTCCATGATATTATTAATTATCTAACAAATACAAAAAGAAAAAAAAAGAAAAATTGGAAAAGGCAAAGCAAAGTATACGTACAAAAGAGAAAAGAGAAGAGAAAAAATATATTAATCTTTTCCAAACCTTTATCTCAAGATTATTTATGTCACTCAACAAATACAAAGATCTTTTCTAAAATTAAAAATAATCTTTTCCAAAATTATAAAACTACAACATTATCTTCACATTTCATGATTATCTTCATAAAAATCACATTATCTTTTGCGAAAATTATGAGAAAATTGCATTGCCAAATGAAATTTTGTGGTGATTTTGGAATTTATAAAAATTTTGTATGCTCTTGAAAAATGCCTCTTTTATATATATAGATTGATTGTTAAACGAGTATCATTTCCCGCGAATACTACTGTTTACATCGTGATTCTGTTTATATATTTAATTTTTATACTACTTTTACTAATCGTTTTAATAAGAACTTTGACACTTAAATTAAGATATGTAAAGATGTTACCTTATAATCTCTAGCTAATTTTACATGATGTGATAACTCAAAAGTATAAACAATGTGATATAAGTAAATTGAAACGATCACTAAATAAAGTTATTATCATGGTTACAACTTATTATCATGGTTATAATTAAGATATGCGAAAGGGTCACTTTATACCATAGTACAACGATTTCTCAATAATTTATTGAGAGACCGTCTTGAGACTTTGTGTTTATGAATTGTATGGCCAGTGTAATATAATAGTAAGCTTAGTAAATTAGCATATGGTTTGATAGTTCATATCTCATCCATCTAATCTCAAACTAATGGCTCATATAATTGAAAGATTGATTAGAAAGTCTAATAATGATGCATGTAAGTGAGAAGATACATTACAGACTTACAGTCTATTGCCTTTAATTTCATCACTAGTAATAATCCTTGTCTAATCTTATCTTCAAGGGTGGGGTGGGGGAGACTGAACTATGAAGGCATTTTGTTGTAAAATGCACCAACTTGTTCAAACCGTTTAACACTTACTTTATAATCCATCTTAAAGTTGACACTTCAAGTACTATTGTAACAAGACATTTGACGTGAAGCAATCCATAATCCCTCCTTGCAACTACTTTTTACAACATGACTTAAATAGTTAAATCTGGTACAGTTGATAAATTAATCACCGTGATTTGCACTATGTTTGGTTTCCCAAACTACCCTCTATCCTCCAATTGTTGTAGTTTTAGCTTAAAGACCATTACATCGAGATATCAAGAGGTTGGATGTTACTCATGTTAGGCATCGTCCTTGCTCGTACACTAAAAGATCGAGGAAGCTAGGAGCGTAGGAAGTTGTTCTCGAATGACCCAAAACGTCAAGAATTCAGTTAATAAGTCTAATTCGTGAGGCATACTAATTATTCAATGGTAATGCCAATAAAAAGTGTATCGAAAACGAAAGCAAACTAGTTTTACCTATCATAGTGACCGAATATCAAATCAATATTGCATAGTCCAAGTCAGAGACTAAGGCATTTTTCAGTTCATACTAGAGGCAAAAAGAAGGTCAAAACAACAAATAAAAGTGAGCTAAAGGTCATGAAGGTCAAATTATCCTTGCAAAATTTACACAATCTCAACGTTCGATCTCTTTCTTTTTTGGTGCGTTGACATGGAGAAGAGTTACACTGATGCATACTAACCCACCGGCCTACATTGGCGTTTTCGTTCTCACAGTGAAGGCCTGAATGCTAACGATGTCCGAGAACTACAACCCGAAACCGCCTAACTAAACATGTCAATTTTGCAAACTTTACTTTCATTTTGTACCAAATTTGCACAAACTAAGACGTTACGGCTTTCAGTCATGCTAAGGGCGACGAATAACACCACTCTTTTTTAATGACCCTTGATGTGGAGCAGTGGAGGAACGTCTACAAAACGAGACGATAGCAGCTCAAAATCTCAAATGATACATTGTTGCGAGCTTAGTGACACCGGTTGCTGAATTCATACAAGGGTCAAGCACTCAAACAGTCAAACGATAGGGTAGGTCGTCCAGCTAATAAACGAACTCATTTCGATTTCGAATTGAATGACATTCACGGTAAACATAACAAGGAAACGAAGACTTGTACATGATACTACCCGTGTTCGAGATGTAAACTCCACAAATGCGAATGCTGCGTTTGATGTAACACGAAAAAATTTAGCAAGAAAAAGTTGGAGAAAATAATAAAGCGAATTGAAGAAAAAAAAGAAACAAAACATCATTTAAAAGTTGTTCCTGTTTGCTACACAAATTAGTCAAAAGGTAAACATTTTTAGATGAAAAGATTTTTGTGTCAAAATGTCAATTGGATCTTTGCATATCCCTTCTACTGTTTGTGCTGGTGGAATAAAGCCATTCTATGCGTATTCGATCGATACTACTACACCTTTCTTTTTTTTGATAGATTTTGTTTCACTCTGCCTAATTTCCTCCCAACAATTTTCAAGCCTACCTTACAGTTGCATGATATATACGGAGTAAACTTCTAGCAGCGCAACCAAAAGTTTAGACTGACTTATACTCGTTCTTTAAGACCAGTTTGAAACTTTGTTTCTGTCTAAACTTTGTTTCTAGGAATATACTCTACTTCTATCGGTCTATGGGCAAGGACCGAGTAGTGAGTGCGAGTGTGTGACCATAAAGTACGTCTTTAACAGATCGTCGATAAACCAAATTGATAAAACAATCGATCATTTCATCAGTTAATTATACCACGATGAGCAAAACACAACTCGATCGCAACTACGACGATAAAATCCTAGACACATTTTAAGGATGTTGACCTTATTTTGAATTCGAATCTGTCGAAAGATAGTAACACGACACACTGGACGGAATATTGGGCTGTGGGCCACGGGAAGCCCACATATATTATCATCTCCGATTGCGCAAAAATTGCCCAGAAAGATTTCGTCTAGAAAGTCTGATATTAGACCCACATCGCACCTTGGCATTGTGGTGCCTGTTAAGGTTTGTATAGGTTTTTGCATAATTCAACTTAGGGCATATGTAGGGCCGTAGGGGTAGGAGCTACTTATTACTAACATTTTTGTGGCTTTTATTTCAATCAATTTCCATTGTTGTGACTTGAAAGATCGAACGTTTTTGTGCTTTGATGGGGGTGGGGGGATATTCAGTAGAATGTAGATGATTTGCATTACCTGTTCCAGCCAATCATTCAGCACTTCCTCAAAATAGTATGGGCACTTTGAATGAATTGATGTTTCCGATCTTTCTTCTAATGAGTTTCTGAGTGTCAGTTTATCTAACGCAAGTCAGAAATATGAGAACTGATAGGTGCAACACAACTCTAGGACATACGGAGTAATGTAGAAATTACCAGTCTCATGCAGATTTTTTTTTGAGGGTCACTTAAAGTCTAGATTAGCGTATAATCTATCGAAATGCTTTGATTATCTATGCTTGTAATAATGTACCAAATTGAATTCACATTTCTAGGTCCACTATTGCTCAAATCATTTTCATTTTTGGCCACTCAAAAAACATTGACAAGAACTATCATAAGAAGAATTGCAATAAGGAAAATCATGAACAACATCATTTTGATCAGATGCAAGATCCAATGTTAGGTCGACAAAACAAATCAAATGTTTTGAATGACATTTTAAGAGGAAAATTTCGATGAAAGTGACAATTCAAGAGCAATGCAATACATTTATGTTGGTGGCAAAGCAGATTTTATATGCATATGAATCTTATTATTGGCCAAATATTTACATGCAGGGTATGCTGTTTTCCAATTGGTTCTCAATTGGTCACTGTCCAACCATGTAATGAAACGTTACCCAATTGTTTACTGTAGTTACTACTAAGTTTGTTTATCATGTACGTATGCTCTATGATGCTTCAAAATTCAACTTCAAAATCATTTCCGTTTTCCACAATTCAGCAATCAACAATATATTGTTTTCGATACGTAAGAAAATTGATCTAAGAGGGCTTGTTCCATGTAAAGGAAGCAAATTAAGAAGTAATTCATAGGTGACCCCGAGTTTAACGGGTCAAAAGCAAGATATAAATCCAATCAGAGGTACCTCAACGGGCATCTATGAGACTATCAAACGTAAATCACGCTCAACTTTACAAGTTGAGAGCGATGAAACTTGAACCCCAACCTTAAAGTTGGGGGAGTGGAACCTCAAACATTTTTCCTTTCACCACTAGTATGTTTCTGGAGTACGTACACCTCTTTGAGCCTTAAAAGAGTCATAGACTCATATTAATCATATATTCATATTGATGGACCTACTTCATAAAATGCATCGAGGTCTAACCCACCTCCCAATAGTGAGATGTACAATCTTATGCATGTCAAATTAGACATCTCACAGCAAGTTGAACTCACTAACTATGTGGAAATGCCGACTATTCCCTTCATTTCCATGGATCGTAAACATTTGATTTGGGCTTCTCTCATATAACTGAATCAAACTTTAACAATCCCAAAAGAGCATATGGTATACAGATCATACTGATACCAGTGATCTTAATAAAAAAAAAATACAATTAAACACCTCTACTAGTAACACATTTCCATTTCCGCTTCGGAACCTAATTTGTTCCTCTTACTAGGAAACAACTCACATGATTGGACTTAATAAAAACAACCTGCATAAGCTTTGTTTGTTTCACTCATATTCCCCACTTAATCACTCTCCATCCAATCCAACATCTAAATTGCGGACAACACGAGATCAATCAGTGTACAACAATGAAGTTTTCATTCAAAAGAAGATAGTGTTCTCCTTAAATATCTAACACACAAACTAAATATCGACCGGTCCTTCTAGTCCATCTATAAATGCAAACACCACAACAATGACGACATCTAGAATCAAACTTCCGACTTCGGTATCACCGCTAATCACTAGACCAAGACTTCCTCGATAAATAAGAATCGAGAGTTTGAATAAACAAAACGAAAAAGCTCTTCATAAGTTTATGGGACTCACATGGGAGAAGCCAATATACATATAGTATATTTGCAATATGCTGCATGCGGCACTTTTGAGTATCGGCTTTCCTCCCGTTAGGCCGCCAGAAGGTAATGAAGAGAATCAAATGAAATGGGAAGATGGGGCCTTTCTTTTTACTGTTGATTTTCTAAGTGCATTTCGGGGCCTTTCAACTTCATCTTCGCTTTTTGAGGCTTGTAGCATATCTTACCCTATCTCTGAAAAATAAAGAAGCAAACAGAAATTCAGAAAGATAGTAATAATACTGACTTCTTGTTACTCTTACTACCATATAATCTAAGCAATTTCATTGTTTGACAGAATAACTCACTGTTCTACCCATAAGATCTCAAGATTTCCGTCGTTTTCATGGCGGTTACTACTACTATTCTATCTCCGTCGAAGAAAAAGAGAGACCTAGACTCGGCACAGTTGAAAAAGTTTTTAACAAGATACAAAGATCTAATTCACAAGACAAGGTCTTCTAAGAGCACCTATTCTTCCACAGGATGCTGACTTCTCGTTACTCTTACTCCCCCCGCCCCCCTATTTTGGAGAGAATGAAATGTATGAAGTCTGATAGATGAAGTCGTACTTCCGACCTCAAGGTTGATAGGTGAGAGCTACCAGTTAGTAGTTAGTTAGTTACCACAAGCTTTTAGAAATTAGTATTAATCAGTAGTCGCCCTTCCATACCCTGTTGTAAAGTTGTGGCTCAGAAGGGATCTCCTCGTTCAGCTTAATGATACTAGTTATACTAACTGCTAAGGGGTGTAAACAGTCAATGGGATTCAATTCTAAGAGAGATTATGACACATACTACTTAAAATTTACCTATAATCAGTCATGAACAACCTTCGTTGCTCTACCTCCACTACAAGGTCTACTACATTTTCAATCGACACTTTATTTTTCTTCTTTATCTAAATCCCTGACCGTGAACAATTGTGCACTTAAAGAATATACAAGTCAGTTGCACCTTCAGTCACATGAAATGAAATGATACTGATAGCATTTGCTTTTAATGATGTGATTAAATCTATAAGGAAAACGAACATGAAAAATTTACAAAGAAAAAGATAGTCTAGTACCCTTTTCCTGGTGGGGTGGGGAAAAATAGAAGAAATGGTAGAGCCCTAGGCGGACAGAGACAGTGTAGTGTTGCAAATGAGTCAACCCTATGTTGAAGAAAAGTCCTAACAACGTTCTCAATATATAAGTTGGCAAAGAGGTATCAAACTTCACACTCAACTCATTCTAAATTGTAGATTTTCATTTCTTACCCAAAACCCCGACACTCACAGGCACCATGTATAATCACAGTAACTACAATCTCTATGAGCATTCCTCTGGTTTCTACGGCCAGTTTGACCCTTCCAATTTATCACCACTGTTCGCTCAGTCTCTTACATGTGATATTGACTCCGTTCATGAGACAGTCATGCTAGAGAATGGGAACGGAAGTACTAGTACTGGGAGTGGATGCACTGGTAGTAGTTACATCGGCTCACCAAGTTCCCCTATAAGCTGTACTAGTAGTCATCCACCTCATTCTTCAAGGTCTCTGTTTCAGAGAAGCCTTAGTAGCCACTCCCTTCATAAGAATGGGCTCCACCCAAACTTTTCCAGTCCCCCTACAGGTCTTTCTAACATCGACTTAGGCTACGTAAGAAGAGTTTCTAGTACCGGTGATCTGGACCAGGTAAGTCTTTTAAGAGTCATATTAGCAGTCAATTATTTCTGGTTCAACAGGATAGTTTAAATAGGGAGAGGGAAAAGATGAGAAGCTATCTATCAAGAAACTTAAAATTACTGCTCCTCGGATAGTTGGAAATGCTTCAAACTAATAGAAGGTTTGAGATGTTTACCTGAAAAGACCAACTGTACAGACCATCCAACTGACATGGCTGACCTTCTCATGACAGGAGCTTAATGTGCTACGCCATCACTACCATCATGGGGGAAGTCCACTAGCAAATGAAACAACAAGCATTATTATTGAAGGTATGACGAAACCATGTCCATATAGTCCTGAGGAAAAAAAGGAGAGAATTGAGAGGTACCGTACGAAGAGGAGTCAAAGGAACTTCAACAAAAAGATTCAGGTCAGTCTACATTGGCCATCACACATACATACTTGTGGACTCCAGGACTTTAGCGTACTTTTCTGCTCTTCAAATTTAGGCACTGATAGAGTGCCTGCACCAGGAAAAAAGATCAATATCATGTGCACAGGAAATCAAGGCTTGCACTAAACAACCGTTCATATTGGAAATCATGTTTTCACTTAACAACCGTACTAAACACTTTAGCAGGCATTAGGCCTTAGGGTATATGACCTCAGAGAAGGTGGTGACATAGGAAACTAATTGAGCACAGTAAGTCTCACTCACTTTAATACTATTTGTCACAAATCTTTCTAAATATTACAAACGCCAAACTTATAAACAAAATGACCTGATAGTCAACCAGCTGGTGCACCTTCGAGTTTAGTCATTTAAGCATGAGTGTTGATCAATTACTAAACAAATACACGTCAAACTTCAAAGCACTATGTTTATTACAAGGTTATATGCCCTGTCCCCACAATCCCACATACTAGTCAAATTCGACGAACAATTAACTCAATACAAAGCTATCAGTATGCTTGCAGGAAAACACTAGCCGATAGCAGACCAAGAGTTAGAGGCCGATTTGCAAGGAACGACGAACTTGAAAAGTCAGATTACTCTCCTAATATACAGTGGACTCAAATGCCAGGTGAAGAAGACGAAGAGGATGAAGAGCATTGGATTCATCTCCTAGACTCCATCTCACCCAATTTAGTCCCGTAATTGATCATAGGAGTTAGAATGTCCATGAGAAAAGACAAGGAGTAAGGCAGAATCAGTTTTATGTTACTATCCAATTATGCTATGCTCACAAAGGGAGTTACAGGGCTTGATCATGTATATAAAGCTAGTGGATGAAGTTATGCTCTGTAACTGGGTTACAATAATTGTTAGGCGTTCAAAATAGTGTGTACTATTTTGCATGAAGGATTCATGCATGTAACAATGCAGGCATATACCATTTTGAGTGGCCAGGTCTATTCAGAAGGTTAGTCAGAAATTACGTCATTTTATTTAAGTTTCACAAAAGAAACAGAACCTACTTTACACTAGCAAAAGCTCAATTAGCTACACATATTTTAATACTTAGACACTAATTACTAGATTACTAAGCATGTCTACTCAAATATACTATATTAATGAACTTCATAGTGACAATTTAAATATTCCAGGGCCCAAACAGGGAGACATTCTTTAATTTGACGGCCAACTTTTTATTTGTCGGCCGGTCGTGGGACTTACAAATTAGGCTAGTACCTGCCTGTTCTTGACAGAATAGCCAGACCAAATTGGAAGATGAATTACCTAATCTACATAAATCAAGGAAATACAGGCCTAATGTCTATTTCTTTATCAAATACCAAGTGATCATGCAACCTTGACCAGCAAAAACATATTATGTTGGAAGATTGCAACATGTTTAAAATAAGAAAGCGTTTAAAAAGTTCAAACAACACACAAACACTCTCAAGCTATTTTTTTGTAAAGGCCCTACACACCATGATACTGTAGGAAATTTCAATCTAGGCAAAAACATTTTAAAATTCAAAGAATAACCAAGAGCAGTAACCAAGGGACAACACAAGGTTTCACAAGTCACAACAGACTGCACTGCTGTCTTAAAATCCCCTAAGTAGAATTGTAAACTAGAGGGGAGGTACATCTTGTGAGGCTTCAACTGCAGGCTCTGGTTCTATAAGAGAAATCATACGTTACTCTCACGAGAAACAACTTGTCTGCGACTTCATTATTAGTTTATCATTAATCAGGAAATCTTACACAACTCACAGTCGAAGGAAAAGAACAACTGTGCCATTTATCATGAATGATGCACTACACCCTGGGGATTCATCAGTCATTAGTAGATTAGTGATGCTTGCACCGCATTATACTCTATCGCCATGTTTCCAGAAGAGTAACACTCAATTTTATTGTATCATACCACATTCACTTAGAAATCAAATAAAGACCTATTGAGAAAACTTTCCTCCATACCACAAACCTCATAATTAGTAACAGTTAGATTTCATTTCTTTTTCCTATACTCTAATTTCTATCAGTTTACCACAATAGACATTGGTCATGGGCCAACTCCCCCCTTTGGAAGCATGGATGATAGATGTTATAAGCACGCTCATTGACTAATCATCGTCTTAGATCGTAAGTAGTTAGTCTTACTGCCAAGCACCAAGTGCCAAGGGTAGTAAAGAGTAGACCCTAGAGAAGGGAAATGCTGAGGACACTCAGGGTTTGGTAAAACGAAAACCAAGCCTTAACATATCTCCAATAATAGATCTCCCATAAGAGATTCCACAGCAAGAGTGCCATTTTTTATCCCATATAAAATGATGGCTGAGTAACAGATTTAAATTGAGCTGAAATATTAAGAGCTAAGATCAGATAGATAACTCGGAGGAAAAAAAGTACAAGAAAAGAATACGGCAAGTCTGATCGACATAGTGCCCCCAGCAGATATCGGACAATGAGCCGCAGCCTACATAACCCCTATGAAATGGGAAAAGGATTTGGTAGTTACATCATGATTATTATAGAATATTCAACTAATCTCAAGCAGGAAATCAACAGCCGTTATATTTTGTCATCATACTTCCAGGTGCCTCCAACCCACTTGGAAAATAAACTAAGGGAAGGAATTCAGTTGGCACATGAATGGCACTACTAACTAGTCATTAGAAGAATACGAAGAAACTTTTAGCAAATAAAATAAAGTCATTAGTGGAACTGCACGTTTTGCAATGATATTAAACTAAAACTTCCAAGGGTCACCTAGGGATTAGCATGCACACCTTTCGGCAAAGATTTTTGCCACTAGCAGTTTCCTTTCAGCTTTTACCGTTGCTGCTGGGGAAATTGGAAGTAGAGTTGCAAGCGCCTTTGCCTTACGCAGCTATACAACTAGATGCTTTATCCTTCGCTTTCATTTCCTGTAAAACAGCATATGTCAGAAGCATTATGCCAGCGGGAAAAAAAAAAGAGAAAAAAAAAAGTAGACAATGTGTAGCTTATTTCTCACTTCTCTTCATAAAAACCAAAGCTGAAAATTAGAAGAACTACTAAAAAGACACAAAAAAACTAGAATGGCATGACATTCCTTGTACTAACGAACTGTCAAACCATAACCATAATTTTAATATATCTTCGCAATCACATCCAATTGCAATTTGCACAAAAATGGAATATTCCTCCACACAAAATCTCACAGCTTTTTAGTCTACATAGGACAATCATTAAAACCAACGGGCTAAGTATCAACTAAGCAAGAGTTAAATATATGCAGGTGGATCAGAAAGAGATGAAGGCTAGAACACTCATATAACTAGCTCCCTACATCCAGTCTCAAACCATAGGTGGGTCTCCAACATGCATATCCTTCCACTTAAATTTCAAGTGCAAAGAAAAGAGAAGGAAAGTTCATGTCACTACTTAGAAATTTAGTGTAACCCGTACAGACTAACATGCAATTACATCCTCTCAATGATAATGATCTAGTATCACAAGATACTTAGCCAAGAAGACTTTGAAGTCCTTTTGAAGCTTCACCCTAAGAAAAATATACACTTAATTTCACTTTGGCTTCATGTGGACTCATCCCAATAGCTGAATGTCTGGGAGGGGAAGTTAACAGATTTGAGTTAGGATGACTGAATATTCAGATGCAAATATTACATGGAGTCTGTTCTCAATTAAAAAATAAATTACATGAAGTTTAATAGTAGCACTTATAAAACTGGTCCAATTTCAATTTAGCTTGTAGCTACAATCCAAAAACCCAAAATGGGTACTCCTACTACCATCACCTTAACAACGAAATTTGTGAATTCAATGTTTAGAGATCCATTTGATGGAATGAACAAGCCGGCTAGGATTGGCACAATGATGACAGTCTTAGAAGCTACACCTCAAACATTGGCAATCTATTAAAAGGCAGACTTCCTCTTGGTACACAGAATCCATTTTGGTGACCGAACAACACCCCCCCCCCCCCTCGTCCACCCCCACATACAACTGGAAACATAGTGGAAGGAGAAAATGAATGCAAGAGGTTGGATTTGGATTCAGTAAACAAAAACAAAGTTGCTATGCTACACTTCACACTTCATCGCAGACTGTCATACATACAGGTCTGCACTGTCTATGAAGACTCTTTAAGGCATCTCATCTCAAGGCCACAACGTAAGAAAAGATCCCCAGCATAACTGAGAAGCACCAGCACTGACAACATAGGATCCAATTTCAGGATAGGATCATAAGTTAACTTCACAGTATCCCATAAATCTTCAGGTAAAATTATACATGGAGAAAACCCGGAAACAAGTTTCTTGGTACAAAACACCACAGCATTTCTGCTATTCAGGAGATTCTGACTATGAAACGGTTTAAAGACAGAGCCATGGCATCCTTCGAATTCAGAGGCATCGTCTCTCATTGCAGAGCACATAATGAACAAAGTCATCTAAGAATAAAAAAAGTGCACATACTCTTATACTTTCTTCCTCCATGTACAGTTAGATGTGAGTTAAACTAGTCCCATCAGAAAATACACATACCACTATGCCAGACAGTGTATATTTATTTTATTTGAATTGACAATAATGAGGACATGTATTAGTTATTTGTATAAAATGCTCTCTGGAGCAGACAACTCAGAAAATCAAATGCCAAACAAAACTAGATTAATGTTTGGCTACCTTTCTAGGCAGTAGATAGAACACTAAATGCAATGCTAGGAGAAAAAAAAAAGCATTTTGGACACTCAAGAAGGACAATCCTTCGCAAGCTTCTAGTCAAACTACTGGTGATGTTCTCTCTTCCTCAGTAATAGCTAGCAGCCTAGCAGCAACCAAGCTTGTAGCTTCCCTGTCCTTTTCCTACTATTTGTAGTGTTCAACTGACGTTCAGCCGTGTTTCTTAAATAAATACGGCATCAAGTCTGGATTCTAGCAAAGGTCCGTTTCCAACAACTCCCCCCCCCCCCCGCCGAACTCCAAATATTCAATCATTAATAGACTGACGTGCTTGCTTGCAGCTACCCTTTTACTGTTTGTGTGATGTTTAAGTTACTGTCAACTGAAAAATCAGCAGTTCAGTTTTCGAGCTTCCACATTCTAATCCAGAGAATTTCGTTGGTAGGCTGGTCGCTTGAGCTTTCTTTGTAAATGAGTGTCCCCCCTAGGCGTCTCTTTGTACATGGGAGTCGCCCCCTTGGTATCCTTTAATTGATACCTTCTTTTAATGTAAAAAAGGAAACAATAAATCCAGTGCATTCATTGTTTACCATCTTGGGCCCTTGGCTTCTATTTATGTAAAAGAGGAAAATATTGGAGATCAAACATTTACGACACTTCTCCCAAAAATTTAAAATGTTTAGGCAGTTATATAAGAATAGATAAAGCACAGGCAACTGCGTCATCCAACGTTCTTTTTTTGCCATGCAAAATAGGGAAACTTTTGCTACTCAGAATTGTGCGAGTCAGATTGAAGACCCGTCTCCAACTTCGCTCGATGGGAAAAGTCCCCCTCTATCTTACTTTCTCATTCACTTCACTCTTCTACTTTTTATCAAAATTGCATGACATCGTTGATTTCTAATAAGAGCAAGACTATAAATCAACTCACCAGGAAACCCCAAACATTAATAGGCTATTCTTTAATTTCATAAGAGGGATGGAACATGATTATCAACAGAATGAAACGTCTATACTCTATATACAGGGGTAATCTATGATTACTGAGTAAATTATGGCCATAAATGATTGGGGGGGTGGGGGGTTGTTCTACAACCATTAATGTCAAGCTAGGTATTGATGAGAAATCGTATCCCAAATCACCGGCTCAGGATCCAAGCTACTTTTTGAGGTACATGTACAGATATACATAGACAAATAACTTTTGATTACAAAAGGATAATCAGGGCCAAAGCCTAAAATGTAGAATATATGACTACAAAATCTATAATCATCCCACATACTTACCTCTTCTTCGTCTTGTACATGGATGTTCTACCTTTCCTTTCAAATTGACATAGCAACAACCGCTTGAATGGATTCAATGGAAACCTAAGATCTGGCCCTACCGCTGATCGTTTCACCTTAAGATTACCTGCATTCATGGATCATAAAAATTTGTAAATTAAAAACTCAAAGCAGATGTGTATCACAGTATTGCATGGAGATCAGCACCCTGCCCGCCGTGGTGAACGAGCTCGTAAGAAACAAGTCTCTATAGCCAAAAAAGCATCCCAACATTGGATTACCTGATTTTCTTTCACCTAAGGATTGGTGCTCAGCATTGCCAAACTCTTGTACTTGTTTACTTGTTTCCATATTCAGTTCGGCACCAAGCATAGATTCTGCAATCAAGCTACTGTCATCAATTTTTCCTTGATTGAATGAATCCACTTGCATGGAAGTACCCGGCAATTGAGATTCTTTTGCATCTGTTTTGGCACTGGAGTAATGCTCTTCATTTTGCTCATATTCTTTGGTCTGTTTCTCCACACATGGTGATTTCCCAAGTACTAAACCGTTACTATTGTTCCTCCCACTAGAGAAGTCAACATTCATCATTTCACCAGCTACATCACTCCGCTCTTGCTCAATGGCTAACTCCTTCACCTGCTGTACATCATTACATGCGAAACCAAGAGCATTGTTCTTCTCAACAAAACAATTCACATCAACTATCTTGTCAGCGCGTTCAGCTGAGGCATCTTGAACAACCAGAGCTGGTGTCATCTGCAACAGATTATTCCCCATATATAAATCAGAAGAGTGCAGTGAATTTGATTCATCGCTTAGTTGCAACTCAGGGGAGACCTCAGTTTCTATCTTGTTAAACGCTTCTGAACCCAGCTGCCAAGTATAAGCTTGCACACCGTTATGGTGAGAAAACTCAGGTCCAGTAGAGATAGAACCTTCCATATCCAAGCCAGAATCCCTACAGAATGATTCCGTAATCTTTTCACTGGCTACCATACCACTCACATCGATAGCATCTAATCCTACTGGAGAGACAGTTGCCTCTAAAGAATCTAATCCCTTGAATTCTTCCAGGGTGGCTGCAGAAGAGATTCCGAATCCCTCGACATTAGGGGAGTTGATATTCGATAAAGACATAGGGTGCACAGAGGATTCATCAGCATTGGTCTTTTGACCCAGTAAAGTAGTTGAAAAAAATGTAGGCTCTCCCTTCTCATTCGACACCACAAGGTCCTTGAAAGAAGACACAGAGTCAACCACATTACCAGATAAAATAACTTTACCCTCAGTTCTGGTATAACCAGGTTGTTTGCCAAGCGATGGCACAATGTCGACAGCTGAAGTGAAATCAATGGCTTTTCCAGCCCGGGTATCTTTTCCTGACTCCGCAAATGATTTAGCCAGATCCTCTAAAAGCAAATCACCCTCGCCGGAGGATAAGGGATCCCAGTCAAGGAAATCAACAATCCAGGGCTCTTTAGGGCCAGTCGGTGCACCAGCTGGCATCATTTCAACTCTAACTGCTTCCTTGTAAAACTGTCTTTTCCTCAAAGCATTGACTAACAACAACCTGCCACGACACCAAAATCAGGCTTTAGGAACAAGGCCTAAAGGGAGAAGATTACTATTATGACCAACAGTACCACTTGTGCACGGAGAACTTAAGATCTGTAGAAAACACACCTGCAATTTTTTGATATAGCAGCTTTCGCTCTCTCATGTGATAGCCCAAGCAAATACAACAGATTAGAAACGTCGTTTGGACCTCTGAGCTCATGAGAGGAAGGAGCAGCACTAGAGACAATCAAGTTCTTTCCTTTAGTCCATTCAACCAGTAACTGACATCAAACATTCAACAAGTCAGATTACGGCTTAATCAGTATTTGTGTAGACAGCCAAAGAACAAAATGAAACTTTATAAACTTCAAAAATGTTAAATTTTCCAGAATTGTGTTTATGTGGACAACCAAGATCAACATTCGACATTTGACAAAACACCAGCATAAGGGCATCAGAACTCCAAGCAAAAATGCCATATACATTACAGCCTGCCCAGTTCATACAACTCAGAACCGCCACAATTTAAGCCCGAAATCCATTAAATGACACGAGTTTTCCTAGGAAAACATGCATCTCTCAATCAACGACAATCTAATAATGAACTCCTAAGCTAAGGTGCCATATAGATTATCCCTGAAAAAATTACAGCCTGACCAGTTCACACAACTTAAAACCGCTACAATGCAAACCACGAAATCCATCAAATAACACGAGGTTTAACTAAGAAAACATGCATTCCTCAACTAGCGACAACGGTAATAACGAAGAACAAGCAATTTAAAAAGTCCACACCTTTGCATACAGGCATCAGAACTCCAAATCTAAGGTGCCTATTTCTTAGTAATTTTGAGTCTAATTTGTTCATACAACTCAAAACCGCTATAATGTAACCCCGAAATCCATCAAATAACACGAGTTTAACTAGGAAAACATGTATTCCTCAACTAACGACAACAACGCTAACAATGAAGAAACCAGCAATTCCGAAAAAAAAAAAAGTCCACACCTTTGCATTCGCAATCATTTGCCTTCGCACTTGAGCATCCTCCAAAAAACTCGAATACATAATCTCAAAATACACATCCCGCTGCAAAATTCAAATTCACTACTTCTCAAAATTACAATTCATAACCTAACCTAACTTAACTTCAATCACACACACACAAACACACACAAAGAAGCGTAAAGAAGAAGAAACAAACCGCAATTGCCGCTTTCACTGACGATAACTTCAATCTAAACGGCAACTTCTTCCCAAAATCAATCGAAATTATATCAACCTACACAACCAAACCCACAACATTACATCAGCAAAATTAACAACGAAATCGAGTAAACGAAACCGAAATCAAAAAACCCGAAAAAACCTGAGCAGACAAACAAGCATGATCAAAGAGAGACTGATTCAAAGGTCTAACAGCGACCAAATCATAAGTCTTCAACACCGGATTCCCCGAATTAAGCGCAGAAGACTGAGCATCGGAATCCACAACAACAGTCAAACGAGTGTACTGTCTAAACGCAGCGTTTTCGGAAACTCCGAGGAGGCGGCGGTGGAAAGAGACGGCGGAGGAGAGAGAAGCGTGAAGTTTAAGAAGAGATGAGAGCGGAAATCTCGGGATTGTACAGCCGTCGGATTGAGACATAGCGCCTTTGATCGTACGGTTGAAAGCGATGCCGGAGTAACCGAGCTCCGCCGCTCTGGCTATTGTTTTGAGGCGGATTTCTTTCTTTGTTTTTCTGTCGGGGATGTTCTTGTCGGATTCTAGGTAGGGGATGTTGAGGTCGAAGAATTGCATTTTAATGTCGGAGGAATAATTGATTAATTAAATTAATTAATGGCGGAGATTTTTGGGGGGGTTTTTTTGTTGCAGAGGTTTAGGGTTTAAGGAGGAAGAAGAAGAAGAAGAAGAAGATGGCAGATTGGAAAAATTGATTTGGGAATCTTAGTGATTGGGTTGGGCGGGTGGACTGGACCGAGGCAGGTGACGGACCAGCAATCGGGTCGACTCGGGTTGGGGGGGGGGGAGCTTGGTTGGACGGGTCAAGGATGGAGGATTCGAGTTGTGTCGGGGTTGAGGTTAGGTCGAGGGTGTCTCGGCCTGATTTGAATTTGGTTGGTAGTTGTATCTTGCAAAATTGGGTTGGGGCCTAGATGAAGCTTGTTCTAAGTTGGGGGGGTTCATTCAAGATGTCGTATAATCTTAGAGCAACTCCAATGGCAACGTTTGTAGTTTTGTCATGCCATGTAGGAGAGAATAAGATGTGAAGCTAAATAACAACCATTGTAGTTTGGAGAAAAAAAAATGGAAATAAAATAATCAATTTTTATTAATAAAACAAATTTTTGGAATTTTTTGTCAAGCAACGTAGCATGGGGGAGCAACGTAGCCTGCTAAGCTACAACTTCATATTTTACTCCAATGGTTCAAGTTGCTTACATCATCGGCTTTCCAAGCTAAATTACAAAGAATTTTCACCATTGGAGTTGCTCTTATCCAGCTTCAACCGGTTTGTTAGTCAACTTGACGTTTTGTTTTTTAAGGACACTTTGACGATCTTATGACATGGTCATTAGTTAAGTGTCTATATGCACGTGGAGTTGCGGGTGGCACACAAGAATTACGGATGTTGCACATTGAAAAGAAAGGTGTATGCAAAATATGCACGTATTTTGACATATATTACTATAGAGTGTATAGACTGTAAAGAGTGAAATCGGAACATAGTGGTAAATTGCAGAAGAAATCAAATCTCAGGGGTTCATACTTTTCTGTACAACCAAAAAAAAAGAAAAAAAAAAGTGAGAGGGAGTGATTAAAACTCAAAACCTTTCCAATCTTACGAAGGAATTACAAAGTACAGGCCTAAAATGAATAGCTAATGAAATGTACAATGCTTTTACAACAGCAGATTGCCGCAATGTCACAAAACTCTGGTAGAAAAAGCACCCGCCTTGCACTTCTCAGTGCAACGAACCTCGACTAGAGCTAACGAAAGATGCAGGCAGACCAAATGGCAAGCAGATAAGTCGTTTCTTGAAGTTTACAATTAGTGTCCAAATCATCGGCCCTCGGACATCACCAGTTGCGAGAAGACCTTGCTCATTGAGACGCCAGAGAGATCATCGACGTTTGTATTTTCGTATTGCATGGAGGAAATACTGGCATCATTTGTATTGAAGTTGTTGACTTGAGGAGAGATATCACCAATCATGTTTGTGCTGTGTTCTTCGGGATCATCTGGGATTGTAGCCTCGTGAAGTTGAAGTGCGTACTCCAGGTTCCACAAGACATCTCCCATGGAGGGCCTGTCGACACCATAGTCTGCCAGGCACTTTTCTGCAGTTTCTGCGAACTTCCTAAGTGACTCAGGCTTTATGTTTCCTTGAAGAGTTGGGTCTATGATCTGATCTAACTGCCCTTTCTTCTGCCATTTCAAAGCCCATTCAGCTAAATTAACCATTTCCCTTGGTAGCGTTGGATCGATAACAGGCCTTGCGCAGAGAACTTCAAACAAGACCACCCCGAATGAGTACACATCTGACTTCTCAGTCAGCTGCTGTCTTCTGAAATACTCAGGATCAAGGTATCCAAAACTGCCCTTCACTGCTGTACTAACGTGAGTCTGATCAAGCTCAGGTCCCGTCTTTGACAACCCAAAGTCTGCGACTTTGGCCATGAGGTTCTCATCAAGCAAAATATTAGCTGATTTAACATCACGATGGATGACAGCTGTTGCATAACCAGTGTGCAAATAATGAAGCCCCCTGGCTGAACCTATGCATATCTCAAGCCTCTGCTTCCAGTTCATACTGGGAAGTCCAGACCCATAGAGATGACTCTTCAGAGTCCCATTCTCCATGTATTCGTAGATCAAGATCATCTCATTCTTCTCATCACAATAGCCAATCAAGGAAACCAAATGGCGGTGGCGGAATTGCGACAACATTTCAATTTCTGTTCGGAACTCTGCAAAACCTTGCTGCGATTTAGGATTACCTCTCTTAACAGCAACTTTTGTCCCATCGCCTATTTCACCCTTGTAAACCTTTCCAAACCCACCAATTCCAATGACCCGGTTTTCATCAAAATTGTTAGTGCCCTCGTTAACCACTGCAAAAGGAATGCGGTACCCCAAGTTGGAAGCGACACTGGTAACTGTACCATTCGAGTATTTGCTTCCCATTGTGTGGGACATCCCTCCTGTAAGGGATAAAGGAATCCAGGTTTTTGAGTGCCCTTGAGACAGCTTCCGTTTTCTCCTTGAACAAAAGAGGAAGACGATGAAAGCCAGAACAAGCAGGCAGACTCCCCCAACTACACCCACTATGACACCTATCCTTTTCCCGGAACTTGCCTTCGAAGAACTAAAAGCAGCCCCATCCAGGGTGTTCTTATCATTACTCATCTTCATAATCTCCAGGCCATTTAAAATTCCATCAGGTTGGTTTCCATTCACAATAACTGTGCCAATGCTAATCATCAGCTTGTTACTAGTAGTTAACGTGGTGACATAATCCGCGTACACAGGAGTGCCCAAAGCAGACGTTAAAGTAGAGAGGTCGGTGGCAGGGGAAACTAGAGAAGAGTCAACAAACACATTGAAGTACAGCTCATTCATAGATGCACTCACTATGTCACAATAATGAAACCGAATCAAATATTGGAACCCAGGATCTATGTTAAAGTTCCACGTGACATTGAGATTAGTCGTCGGATTGTCCTGAGTATTTACCCTTCTGCAGGTCCCATAAACAGTGCTTGGTGCATCGTCTGTTGTAGCATAAGTACTGTAATGAACAGCTTTAATAGCTGCCACAGCTGTAGCAGAGTTCTTATTCTCTAAGAACTTGTCATCAGGAATCCAAGTTCGCCACAGGGTGTCATTATCGTAGTTGACAACAGGCCCTCCCATATTCACCCTAGCAACCGTTTCTAAAGCCACTACTGTGACTCCTTTGAAGCTCCCCAACGGACTAACTAATGTGGCATCATCTTGGATTAGCTTATCAGGTACCAACACAGCTTCTATGGCATTCACAAAAGCCACAGAATTTGAGGCAGGATGGAAACTGACAGTCAGGTATTTCGAGGTCACATTGACTGAGTACTCTTTCATGGTAGCTGACCCACTAGGAGTAAAATCACTAAGGAGCGTAAACTGTTGAGCAGAGACTGTGAACTTTGCAGTGCTCAAATCATAAGCTCCATACGAAAATGGGAGAAAGTAAAGCCGGACAAAGTATCGTCCTGTCTGGCTTACAGGAAACTGGTAGCTCGCATCTCCACTAAAAATCCTCGCAGTTTGATACAGCTTCAAATTCGTATTAGCCGAAGTATTCCCCAACGTGTTCTGGGGAGTCGAAAGGTACTTAGACGCATAGCTATCGGCCAGAAAAACCCGACTACCGACTGTCACATTACTCGGCGACCCACAATCAATCAAGAAATCCCCACACACCTCCTCCATTCGACATACTAAAGAAATCACAAGGACCATCATAAACAAACAACCTCTACACCCCATTTTTCCTGTTCTTGGTTAACTCAGAACACAAATTCCTGCAAACCAAAACCCTAACTTTTCAACAAACATAATTCCAAATCAAGAAATATTCCCCAAAAAAGCAACTCTCTTACACAGATCTCAATCTAGAAGTCTAGAACATAAAGCTCAAAAAAACCCACATCATATTTTAACTTTCTACTCCACTTTTTTTTTTACCTTTTCTGAGTAAATACCAGCTAAATCATATACTCCACTAGGAAAGACTACAACTTTGGGTAAAATTTGCAGATTATAGATCAATAACTTGCAGAAATGGGTAAAAATCTACCCAAAAAAACAATAAAACAAGAAATTCTATAACAGATCAGGGTACAAAAATAGATAAAGACTAGATTTTTACCATATTAAGCAGCAAAATAAGACTAGATTAGTAAAAACAAAGCTAAAAATAGCAAAAGAATGTACCTTTTCAGATCATATAAGCTGATTTCAGAAGAGAGAAACCAAATCAGAAAGTACCCTTTAAAGCTCTGAGCCCACAAACATGAAGAAAAATTAACCCAGCAAATTGGAAGAAAAAGGGCAACAAATTGTGATGACAACCCAGAAAAAAAGATGATAATTATTCTATCAAAAAATAAATAAATAAACTCAATCAAAGTATTAGTGTGTTGAAAAAATAAACAAATTAAAATTGGGAGAATACTCGATGATTATTATTATTAATATTATGATAATGTCAAATACGAGTGCAAAGGACAAAAAAGGTAAGAGCTGGTAGCTTACTAGTTACAGCTTGATTTGGTCCAACAATTAGAGCAAATTCCAGCTAATTGGTGAAGCCTAACTCAATTTTCATTTGTTTTTTGTTTTTCTATGGTACAAAAGAACTGATTTTTTTAGGTAAAGGTTCAAGTTGGGGGAATTATTAGGGATATGGTATGAGTGTATAACTGTCACGTAGTTCTATTACGGAGTATCTCGTTTGTAGTAAAGCGAATAAGATCTTAACACTAGTATAATGAAAAGAAGTCGATTTCACATTGGAAGAGATGAGATAGTGTCATGGTAAGCAAATTGACAGTTAGTGGAGGTGGGGACTGGGGAAAGTTTAAGAGTAGTTGGTAAAATCGGGAAAAGAAAAAAGACGCAAAGATTATTAAAATCAATAAATTTGCGGAATCGTGATTGAAGCGTATGAGATATTGACACAGGATAATCAAAATGAAAATCAGTGGAGGTGGGGACTGAGGGGATAAAGAGTGGTGAAAAAATGGGAGTAAAAAAACATGCGCGGTAAAAAGTAGTTGGTCAACTTTGAAGGAAAAAAGAGGGGCGGTAAAAGTAGTTGGTCAACTTTGGAGAAAGCAAGTAGACGGCAGCCCATCATGTGCAGAAGCAACTACCACATGCATGGCTTGGGTAACTCAAGAATTGATCAAACAAATCCTTAATTAAGTAATTAGTGCCTTAATACACGGAAATAAATTGATTATTAGATACGCCATTGGACCGCCGGAATTTTTAATTATATGCGGATATGCTTAATTGGACCCATCCATCGTTATCAGAGTTGTCCAATAATACAGGCCTAATGTTTAGGACAAAAAGTTGGGAAGGAAACATATGTTTATATCCCTCATATTGTGAGTATATGATTTTTAGGTCCGAGTAGTTCCGAACGGTCTTTGTAACATAAATATTTGTGGTCAATGATGTATTAATCGCCAAATTTCGGGATCGAATAATGTTTTTATATCATCCGATGGGACGAAACTTCAGTATCACTATGTTGGTTTCTAATACACAGACCATATGTTCCGAAAACAAAACAAAAATCTACATGTTGGGGGAGATATCGACGAGCCGTCCTAACCTATTCTTGAGGTGGTGGAGTGCCCAAAACTAAACTTTTCAGTGTTGGCATCAGGCTCTCTAGAAGCTCTTTTTTCGACGATATGCGGTCTGATGCACTATTATCCTCCTGATGAAAACGGAAAAACAGATTGAATGTAAGTGAATCTTCTACAAGAAGAATATATTATACCCACCAGCTACACATTTGGCTAAAACCAATCAGCAGCTAAAATGATTGCATGACAACATTAATCAGTGCAGGTGTATCCTTCAAGGACGTATGGTGTGTTCGGATCCGAAATAGAAAACATGAAGATCAATATTTTAGAAAGCAAAATCTAGTTTTTGTGCCTGATCGATTATTAACCTGCATGTAAAATCAGATCTATGCAGAGAGTGCAGTGATTGGCTACATGCTAGAAGAGGAACTTGGGGAAGAAAGTAGGCACTCGCCATAAGATATATTACCTCATTCTCAAGATAGACAAGCCAAGTTCACGCAATAGTTCATTCTTCTAAAAAAATAAAAAAAGAGAGCTCGGGATTGGTGAAGGATCACTTACATCGTTAGTCCCAACTGACATCAATGATAAAAGTGCTACTGTTGCAGAATGGTAGTCCATTAGGGTCTTGTATGCGGAATCATCCAACTTATCCTGAGAAGAAGATAAGACACTCAGGTTGAGTAAATTGGCAATCAATGCCCAGAACCTCACACACACCATAACATGTTCTCTCCACTAGCCTTACGTGTTTTCTCATAAATTTCATATAGAATGAGTAAATAAACCATGAAATTAAAGAAGTAAACTCAATCCTGAATTTCAACTATTTCAGCCTAGAAATTTAAGCTAGCAAATCGAATCATGAGGTAAGATGCCCACCTTCAACCGAGAAACAGCAGCAGACATGGCCCTTCCTGGAGCCTGCAGGGCTTTGTTGTGAACCTATGACCCAGAACGAGAGAATTTTGATCACCACAGTATCAGAGAAAAGGATCACTATGTGACACAAGATTTCAGATATGAAGAACTGGATGCTATTAGCTAACCTTCAAATACAGTGAAGAAACCACTTTAGGCAGCAATAATACTGGATCCATTTCCAAAGATACCTGAGATGCGAGATCCTGGAAACATGTAGCACCACCAAAATTAGAACTCTGAGAAACAAAGGACTAAAAACATCCATTGTTTCATCCAAAAAGGATCTCCAGAAAAGGTTGGTCAAACAGGAACAAATTCTTATCCAGCTGATTGTGGTGTGTGGAGACTCAAAAGTCCCACAAGTGTGATGTAAAACCAATCTGACAAAAGGCAAACAAGCCCTAACAGCTTACAGTACAAAGTTCTACATTCAATCATGCACTCAGAAAGTAGTTCTACTTCCTATTGCCACATATTCTTGGAACGTGTGGAAATCTTGGTTTATAAAACAATTTGCCCAATTTAATGGTTTAAGCTACCCCAGCATGACTAAAAGCTTACTAATTACACATATGGCTCGTATCACAAGGCCATCTTGGTGTAACATGCAATCTAATGCAACTGCCGATGAGATGTCAAACATAGCCATAAGTCACACAGCAGGGTGTCAGTATTTGGAATTTGCTACCAAGTGCAGCTGTCCCAGCGCCCAAATTCAGTCTTCTGCTAAGGGCACGGTAGTGCCTACGATAAAAACCAAAAGGCCGAGGTGACGAAACAAAAGAACCTCTATCCGACTACCAATGATCATAGTTAAATTGTTAAGAGCCACAAAATTTGCCTCACGGCATCAATAGGTCCAGTGCTAAGCTACAACATAATTAGTCTCTTCTCTCTTGTACACTACTGATCACAAGCTAAGCTTAGCCTGGTAGCTGCAACAACTTTAGATCAGGTAACGTTCTTTGGTAGGCCTCATGACCAAGTTGTCAACTAGTGATGACACGTTACACTAGAGACCTCCAAAGCATTAGGCCTGGGGAGCTCAGGTCTCAGAAATTTGTTTTCTTTTCTCACAGCAACAATGCAACGTTTATTTGCCTCTTAGAAAACATCAGCAAGCAAAGGTGCTCATCATTTTAAGGGTCAAACCTAATGAAAACCAAAAACAGTTCCCTGTATTACGCATATCCATGAAAATACATGTGCATAACTGCATATACATACAACAATATCCAGTCAACTTCTACAAAAGATATCACACATATTAGCACCTTAGCAGATAAAAATCAGAGGGGGATCACTAACATGGTAACATCGGTTAAATTAGCAAGCCCTGACAATTTCCCAAAGAAGAAAAGGAAGAGAGAAGACAAAATTGAGAGAGACATGGAAACAAACCTTGCGATATGAATGCACTAGTGCCTTTTCCGATTTCTTATCAAGCTTCTTCAAGTAAAGTCCACTACAGAAACAAGAGACAAAATGTTAAGACTTAAGACTAAATCTATCAATAAAGGATCCACATTCAGGTTTGAAGGTTCAAGCAGCCTAGCCTAGCACTATAGTAGACCTCTCATCTAAACTCGGTCACTGAGGTATACCTTTCATCAGCTGCTGTTGATAATGCCATCATAAATGCATCCACGCGCTGCCAGAAAAGAATAGCAAATAATTGAAGGCGAACATAAAATTTGTTCCAAAGGGAAACAAAAAGTAGCAAAAAGTAGGCATCTACCTTCCCCTCCAAAGATTCTGCCAAAGCTGAAGCCTTCACTGAAAGAGAACCGTGCAAACCCTTAGCCTAGATCAAAGACAAAAACCCATTAAGTTTCGATATACTGCACCTTAAAAGTTAAACTCGCGTTTCAAAAACCATTAAGAGAGACAATTCTACTGCAGTCACATACAAGAGAACTTCTTTCCCCCGAACTAAGATAGACTGGCTCTGAACTTTGAGAATCTTCTACTGCAATACCGTTCTTCAATTTGTTGTAAACATCCTAAATTCCATAAAACCTTAGTTATCACACAAGGAGATGAGATATCTTCAAACAAAGCAAACAAAACACAACCAACAAAGCCTGGAACAAATGTATACCAAGTTTATCAAAAGCAAGTCCACAATGGAAGCCCCAGTAGTTCTTAGCAAATGTCGGTGTAATACAACCTGAAAACCATAACAGGGATGATTGACACTAAGAACATGATTTAAATGTATGTAAAATGCTTTATTTTTACAAACAGAAAGAGCTTACAGAGGTTGCTTGGTCATCTTCAAACAAGTCCAGTGCTTTTTCATAAAGCTGCATATTCAAGTACGACTAGGCACAGAAGAGAAGGTTTAGATAAGAAACACGGAAAAGGTCAGATATCTAACAAACCATAATAGCATTAACTCCAGCAGAGAGTGTTCTCAACATTTTTTAATCAAGGCATACAGCTAAGCTAACCTCATCAAGCTTCTTTTGCAAATTATCACGGACATGTTTCATCCTGTCCGAGTTCTGAGCTAACATTGTCTTTCGTCTCTCGTTCCATGAGGTGAGCAACATAGGTCTCAAATGGTTTGCCAAAGGTTTAAGAATTACATCACGGTCCTCGATACCTACACAAAACACCACAAATTATCTTTCATAATGGTGAAGACAGCAAAGAGGACGCGAATGGGAGTTAAATCTCGCGATAAGCAACTAACTGGAAGGAGGCGTAAAAAGCAACCAACTGGAAGGAGGTGTATAAGTGGGGAGAGGAGAGTCAGAGACTAGTGACTCATAGAATGATTCACTGACCTTGCTCTTCTAACTCAGGAACCAAAGTCACTATTTTGTCAATTATCCATTCTTCTGAAGGAACATCAATACTGTTCTCTTTTGATCTTTTTGAATCTGAATTATTTGATGCTGAGGGGTCCTTGCCTTTCTTCTGGTTTTTCTTAGACTTTGTGGGAATAACTTCTTCATTTTCCAGAGCAACTTCTGCGCCAGAACTCCTAGTGCTCCCCGCGGATTTTCCTTTCTTTTTCTTAGAACCTTTTTCTCCCACTACTCTACCTCCACTCTGCTCATTCACGTCAGGTAGACTAGCTGAATCCCTTCCACCTTTACTCTCTTTTGTCACTGGTTTTCCATCACCAAGTGCAGGAGCAGCAGTGAAGGCTGGCATGTCCTTGTCCAATCGAGAGAAGACATCCTAAACAACAAATCCAAAATTTATTAGTCATCAGGGTTGATGGAATACCAATAAGGAGGCCACTTGTGGTTCAAAACTTACAACAAACACTAAAACATGAGTACTATAGTTTGTCAAGTATATATTCCCTTTCCTAATTGTTTATCTCATACCTTGATAAAACCATCACTTAGGACATAGGCCTCTCCCAGAATAAGTGCTTTATTAGACTGAAACCAAAATTGGCAAAAATCACATCAGGTAAACTTAAACAATTTGAAAAAAAAAAAGAAAAAAAAAAGAAAAAGAAAGAGATAGCCTGAGCTGTGACCTTAAGTGCTGCCCGAATAGATGGGCACAATGACAAAATCCTATTAGCATCTTGTGATCCACATGACGCGGGTAGCACAGTGAGAGAATCAATCCTGTAACAATTCAATAATCAAGCCTAGTGAAAAGATAAGTGTGAGTAGATGGATACAAAGACAGAACCACCCAAACGTAAAAAGAGCTAACTAACAGGAAGCCAAGAATTTCTATGTTAAGTGCTCAGCTCCATTTTCAGAGTGCTCTATTTACTTACTGACAATGTTGAATCTCAGTGATTAGATATTTGTCTGACCAAAATGGTCTGTAAAGGTATTCAGCCAGTTTCCAGGAAAGGTTTCAAAGAACCCGGTATGTCAATTGAGTAACCAGGTGTAACACACCATGTAGATGCCCCCACGACCCCAAACTAACAAACGCAGAAAAGGTCATTCACATTTCGTTTATTTATAAACATTTGCAATGAATCCACTGAAATGATTGATAAACTGGAGCGTGAAGTTAGTGTTTAATCCATCCAAGATATTCAAGAAATTCACTGTAGCAGTAAAATGTATTTCTAAAACAGTGCAAACACCTACCAGCTGTTACGCTCGATAGCATCCTCAACGGCTGCATCTAACATCTCAATCATTGAGGGGTGAATGAACATGGTGACGAGAGGGATACCTTCAGGATACCTGGACTAAAGTGAGAACACAAAACAACTTAGACACAGAGGGTGGGTGGGGATTTCCGATATAAGCAACATATCAGTAGAAATGGCTGCTATATATACCTGCAAATACTGTATAGGCTGGGGTATTCCTAATTTCTGAAGAGAGTCATAACTTATGAAGGAATTCTGCAACAGCACACAAGATCAACATGAAAATATATCATATAGAGCCGAAACGGATGTTTCCATAAGGTTAATTCAGAACGAATATATGCAACAGATCAGAAGAATTGGCTGCTTCCATAAGGTGATTTCAGATGACGATTCATGTTAGGCATCCCCAAATCAATATGGGACTAAGGCTTTGTTGTTGTCGCCATTGTAGTTGTTGTATTGATCTAGTCAACCTTCTGTACCCTTCCATGGTTTCATTTAGATGTTGATTTCGTGTCCATGGACACCCAGAACACAATCATTAACAGTAAATACCTACTCCTCAAAGTTTGGCTTTGCTTAATAAAATCAAACTCAAAACTAATTACGACAGTGCATATCATATAAACATATTGAAGTGACTACGATTGAAGTAGCTCATTTTGTTACCGCATTCAAGAATTCTAAACTGTCAAATCCCTTAAACATGACTTTAGTTTATAAACAAAAATAAACCCATCAAAAGAAATACTACAGTATTGAACTATTGACTCCAGCTAGTCATTTCCTAGGAAATTCTCAAACACAATATCGCCTATCAGTGAGGAGCATTTTAAAATCCAAAATCGCTGCGGCTTTCTTTGGTTTGAACCTAAGCCACTAAGGAGGAGGTGAATGCAGAAAGAGACCTTTTTATATCTGTAAGCTTCTTACCTGGGAAAGAAAAGAATCAACAAACTCCTTTTGTGCAGAAGCAAACACCTGAGACAAGACAAACTAACATAACTATCACTGAACATCATCAATCACGATTAATCTAAATAATTATGAAATTCAAACTTCATATGTGAAACAGGAAAAGAAAAGACAAAGAATGGGACTACTAATCCTTACAGTAGGTGTCCAGTGAACTCCAGCACGTAGAGAACCAAGGATTTCCACCTCCTTCACCAACCCATTAAACAATGACTGGAAAAAAGAATTATCCATAGCCACACCAGTAGCTCCTTCCATTCTCTGTAATAACAGCTGCAAAGAACTCCACAACACAGACAAATTCGTAGGAACCGTTATACCTCTCCCAGCACCACGAACCATTGCATTCACACGTGCAACATACGCTGGGGTGTACAATTGCCCTCCTTCAAGCCGACCTTTTATCTACACACCTCGCATACAAAGCTCACATCAGAATGTTAAGGAAAACTATCAAACCAAACACTTGCTCGCAACAAACTGAAATTAACATCAGCCATCATACCAAAGTCCCAAGCCTCGACTCTAACATCGAAGAGACCAACTCCGACCCAACTTGCAACTGCGCAGCAAGCTCAGCCACCGCAATCTGACTACATTCTTGAAGCCTCTCATTGATTTCTTCAGCAACAGTATCCCAATAAGAATTCGAAATTATCTCCCCTTGTATAAACATAAGTCCATCATCATCCGACACCACAATTTGCGCTTGCTTCTCCACATGGTACAAATCAACACCAATACTATCCGCAAGATCAATCAACGACACTCGCCCTAGCCTCGTAACCTCCTCCCAAATTTCCAAACGAAGTTTTTCCTGTCGCGAAAATTCCAACACTATGAATTCCCTCACCATATACACTCACCAATACCAAACACAATCAAACCAGCTACATTTCACTAATTTCACCCCCAAATTACCACCAAATTAACCTTAATCCTCCAAAATCGGGCGAAATTCGAGCAATTGCTAAGTTTTACAACGCATATATCAAATTAAACTAAATTAAAATCATGATCATATAAATTGCAATAACAATTAACAAATTCATGATCAATCAACAACAGAAAGAATCACATGCAAATTAATTTGACGATTAAGACGACGTAAAACCCTAAACCTCAACAAAAATCGACGAAATTGAGAGAAATCAAAAAGGAAGGAAAAAGTAGCGTGAAGTATACGGGAGTGATGAATTCCTTGCCGGAGACGGTGTGGAGAAGATCAAATTGGATGATATGAAGATCGTGAAGCTTCTGAACTAATTCAACAACATTTCTTTCTGATAATCTTATGCTTGATTTTGCTTCTTGTGCTATTTCGAATTGTTTCTGTAATTCCAGTAATTCTTCATCCATTTTTTTTATTTATTGTTACTGCTGTTGTTGTTGTTGTTGTTGTTGTTGTTTTTGGGGGATTTGATCGGATTGGAGGGGTGGGAAAGTGTAATTTTTTCAATTGGAGATGAACTTTAGAATTTGGTCAAAGATTATTAGTGAGAATTTTGTCGTTCTATGTGCGTATTACTAGCTCAAGTTAAACTCGAGCAACACTTAAAAGTGATTCGGTCTTGTGTAAAAGAAAGATCGATCTTTTGAGAAAATTATACTAGTTCAAGACTTTAGGGGAGTAGTGGGTGTGTGTGATTGTGTAGGAAAACATATAGAGGTTGTGAATCGTGATATTCATATCGATAAATTTCATGAGGATGAAGATTGGCATAATGGTTAAGGAGTCAATCTGTCTGGGGGTTGTCACGGTTTCGAATTCTCATACCCCTACCTCTGCAGCATTAGTTGTTCCTTGATATTGATAAATCTCATGGTATTTGCTCGGAATCAAATATGTGTGTCAAACGAGTGAGACGAACGGTTTACCGACTCGAGTAGAGTAGCTAGTATATGGGTCGTGATCATTTCCGATTCCGATTCCAACAAATATGGGTCAAGTTAAGTATATATGGGTTCAGGTTGGGCCGGACCTTTCTTTCACAAATACACACCTAACATAGTTGACACAAACATGGAGTTGGGTACAATGAAAACTAACAATTATGTACATTGGCGAGTGTGAGAAACAAGGAACAATGCGAGGCAACTTTTTTTTTTTTTTGTGTGAAGAATGATTCTTGATTTCTGCCTTACTCTTCCATCAAATCTGTGCAGGTTATTAGTATATACATATAACCTGCACAAAAATCTGATGCAGTCATATACAGATGATCGAGTAGTAAGGAATTTACATTTTTTTACTATGAAGCTGCATCCGCAATTAGGACTGCTATGCTATGCTTCCGAAAAATACAGCATACAGCTTTAGACATTTCATATTGCATACATCTTCTTAAACTTCTCACTATGGAGCTCCGAATCTGACATTGCAGCGGAAACTGACCATGACCTTGATCTGCTTCCTAGCGAAGATTTCCTGAGGCTCCTCAAGTTTCTGGCCTCCATTCGATGTTGGATTACCCAATAACACATAGTACCTAAAGTAGTAGCCATGATTGTTGTTCCTATGATGGTCACTCCGATGGCAAGCCATCTTTCTTTGGCTCCTACCACAATAAAAGATAGTGCTAAAAACGATACAGAGATGAGGACACAGGCCAACCACATGAGCTTGTTTATGATCGCCATCATCTGCTTCTTTGCCTTGCTCTCTATTACTACCACAGAGGTTTGGACTACCACGACAGCAAGTGAGATGAAGAGAGCCACAGAATCAAAAACGAAAAAGATTAAGAATGCTGCACTTGGTGCGATGTTTGCTTCTCCAAGGGAACTACCCGGTGGTATGTTGTTAGGATCATCAACATATTGGCCTGGAACTGTGAAGATGGCTGCAAATGCAACTGTTGCTATCAGAACTGCAACAACGGTTGTGGAGTTAATTGCATTATTCAGGCCCTCTGCATGCATCTTGTTGAGGCGTTTTGCAATGCCTTGCACACGTTTTCTAGTTTGTCTGGTATGTTCTAGCTGATAATGGACTTCATGCTTTATGTCACTAACAGTCTGTTTCAACTCGCGATTATTACTGGTCGCTTGTGGCTTGATCACTTTGGCACTCAGCACTCCATGCTCTCGGAGGATTGCTGCAACGCTCGGATGATTCATTTTCTCCGCTGTATCAATGGCTGTTTCACCAGCCCTATTCACAGCTCTTGTGTCTATTTCGCTTTCTGCCAACAATCTTGTAACAATCTGAAGACAGAGAAAGCAAATCAGCTAGAATACAATATGATTCAGCATCTTGAATAATATACAGCTGACGCAAATTCTAAGACACTTGTCACATGCTGTGTTGAAGATAAGCATGACATGAACCTGCAACAATGTTTTGTACTCCGAAAGAGTCCTAAGGGCAGCAGTGAGCCAACGGATTATGGCATTATTACACACAAAAGGGTAAAGGAAATGGTGCGTACTACTATCCTTTTTCTTTTATTTGGCCGGATGATAAGACAACAGTACAATAGAACATCACCTGAAATGTGTAGGTTAAAAACAAAAAAGGACCGATGTTCGTGGCACTAAGATAGTGTGACTGTTCTTCATGGCCCCTAAATGTTGTTAAATTCATAACTCGCAAGAAAAGTAGAGAAGACCAATACAACAATACAACGTCCAAGAGCTCTCTACAATGGCCCTTAAGGTGAACCGAAATCACCAGGTGACATCACTACCTATGTATATCCCTCATTAAGTTCAAAAAAGCACAACAGTGTAGTGTTTGATCTACTCCTCAAAACCCTAAACTTGTAGTTTCGGCTATTCAAAACTTCAGGTTCATTCACCGTTGTAGTCATTCCACAAATCAAAACAATTTCCCTCGCTAAAAACTTGAACCATTCACATGCATATTATTAAGGAATTAAAAAGAAGGAAGAACCCACCTGACTCCTGCCCTTTCTTGAAGCTATATGCAGCGCGGTATTACTCTTAGTATCAACCATATTGATCAAGGAAGGATCTGACTTTATGAGCTCCTCCACCACCTCAAGATTTTGACCCTTCACCGCCATGTGAAGTGCCGTCTGGCCCTTCTTATCTGTTCTCGTAGTTATCCCAGGCTCTTTCCCCAGGAGTGCCTTCACCACAGCCACGTGACCATTCCTTGCAGCAGCGTGCAAAGCCGTCTTCCCATTACTTCGTGCAATGGTAGCAAGCCCGCTTCCAGACTCCAAGAGAAAATTAACCACCTCAATGTGTCCTTGAGTCGCAGCAGTCTGCAAAGCCGTGGTGTTGGATGTGTCATACGTCATGGAGAGATCAGGGTGAACATCCACCAAAACCTTCAAGATTTCTGTCATCCACAAAACCATGTCAATCTCAACTACAATTCTACAATTACACAATTGTACAAGCAATCTCTCTACAAATTGTAAAAAAAAACATACCGAAATCCCCCTGTTTCGCGGCAATGTGAAACGCGTCATACCCATTCTTCGCCTTGATACTAGCCGCAATGGGATCATAATAATTGATCATCTCCCTAATTATATCAACCTGACCATATTCTGAAGCTGAATACAATGCAGTTTCCCCTGCCTGGTTTTGCTTCACCAGCAATTCCTTCAATTCTTCGTCGTCAGTATTATTCAATATATGCATCACCTCATCCAAATTTCCAGCTCTTGCTGCTGCATGAAGTTTGGTGTCATCTCTCTTTCCTGTCAACTGCTTCGTCATCTTCTTTTGGGGTACACTTGGCTCCCCTTGGTTTTCTTTGGGTGTCTCCATTTCTATCAATATTTGCACTATTCTCACAGAAAAGTACGAATCTTTCACAAATTCATAATCCTCCCTAAGAAACTCCGATCAACCACAATAATGCAGACGAGTTTCGGAGATCACAAACTCTTCAATCTTCATAAACACACCACCATTATCTTCCAACAAAAAGACCATATTTCTTTGTATGATTTCCTCAAAAACCCTCAAACCAAATCACCTGTTTAACCAAAATTGAAAACAAATTTACTAACTTGGTGGATGCTATTTATAGTATATGTGACGGTCCATGAAACACAAAGTTCTTAAATTCCCAAGTAGTATTATTTGACAAAATATATGAAATTATAACACCAAAGTTGATTGAATTCTCTGATGGGTTACAACTAAAAAGATGAATATTACCCAAAAGCTTAAAGGGAGAAAGAGAGAAAAAACAGAGAAAAGTGTTTACCTGAACATTAAGGAACAGCTACTTTTGCTCTCCACCATCAAATGCAGAATAACACAATAATTTAGGACCTAGAATTTCTTGATTATTGAGAAAATTTAAAACTTTTAGCATAAGATTTGTGGAGGGCTTTTTTAGCTGGTATTTTTAATGTGTAAGTTGATGGTTTTTACAGAAAAAATGGAAGAAGACAAACAGAAAAGAATGGCACATGTAAGCAGCAAACTTTAGGATACATAAGAAAATTCTGGAGAATCAGAGACACAAGGTTTTAAGAAAGAAATAAAAATGGAGTAATTAACCCAATTTTAACCAGTAAAGATGGATTCTTTTCGAAAAGCTTTTTTAGATTGCAATCAGAAAGAGGAGGAGAGAGAGAGAGAGAGAATAAAAGGCGCTAAATGCTAAAAACAATCCACTGGTGACTGTCTGGTTGGTAATGCCTCCAACGACATTTCCCACAACCACGCGCTGTAAGCCCCCACGTCCAACTTTGCAAACCCATAATATTTCCAAGACCTTAATTTTCTTTCCCCTTATTACCGAGATCGTCACGACAATAATCATATAAGTTGACAATAGTCATATCAGTTGCGTTAGATAACATCTACATAAATAATCATGTGATTACACGATATAAGGTTTTGAAAATATTTCGCCTCTACGTAATACCGCTACCACTAACCCTACTCGAATCTAGACTAAATCAACTGCAAAATTTATTAAGACATATGGTGAGTTGCTCGCTAGACAAAATTTTGGGAACCCACATGGTGCTAATCTAATTGATGAATGATGCGCAGGGGAATCACAACCATAAAAACGAACAAAAACAGGGCCCCTCAACATCATCATAACCACATTTTAAAATTATAGTTGGTTTTACAAAGGAATCAAATCTCTTGTAGTTTGCAAATGCAGAACTTAAGTTACTTGATCTTCTTAGGTTATCGTTCCTTCTTCTCCCCTATACTTGTGTCCTAAGTTGTTTTCTATAAAAACCGTACCACATTTCTTTATCTTCTTGTGTGCATTTTCACTAATAAATCGCAAAACTAGTTTCAAGTTCATATACTCCATATATAATGTGATATGATACCCTCATAATTGAAAATATGGACCATAATACAACAATTCAACCTTATCTGATATTCTGATCTACTAATCATAACCGAATTTACAATTAGATTGACAGTGGGCCATTATTTTATCTTTAGACATGCATGTCAAGTGGGTAGCTCGTGCAACTTAGTGTCGAAGGAATTAGAATCAATCCTATGATTGCGGTGCTATCTCTAACTTGCTTCTGTTTTAGACTTTTAGGCATCAGCATTGTTAACAATGTGAAAATCATACACCCATAATAAAATAACTTTTTAAGCAAAAAAAAAATTCAATCATAGATACATCAAATCTATAATTTCATATACAAAGATCAAAGTACGAAAATAAACTCGTAGTACATCACCAAACAGAACATATAAGTAACTACACGCTCCATAACAGTAATACTAGAATTGAAGACCGACATTCTCCCGAATAAGGTGAACTCAATTTTAATTTCTGGCTTGGGCGGCCTTTCCGTGAAAAATCCACAAATGTAATACTCTACGAACGTTATGAAGAAGGTGGTGAAATGGCCGGTAACCATGTTTCTTCTCACACTCGACTATTAGAGTAATATATACAACTACTTTATTCTCCTTTTAGACCAATAACACAAAAGATTCACCCAGTACACGTGCATTATTTAGCACGTGATTCCCAGACAAAAATGCCCCCTACAGACCCCAGATGACTCAGCTGCCACTGCTGATGCGGCATTCAGCGTTACAACCACCGTAGTTATACAATGGCAGTCTTTTTTCTTAAATGAAAAAAAGTGGGGAGAAAGATGGTAAGAGCACGTACAGTGGTGTGGTTCAACGAAATGGAGAGTTAACTCTTGAAGAGAGATGAGAGAGAAGAAGTTAACTTTAACCTCACAGTGGTGTGCTTCAAGAGAATGGAGAGTTAACTCTCCATCAACATTTGATATAGCTAACTCTCCATTTGCAGCACACAAGTAGCTAGCTACAACTTTTTCTCCTCCCACATACCCCACCCACTTTCATATAATATGTTACCAAATTACGGTAATCAATCACGATTTAAATATTTTATTAATTTAATAAAGTTCGAGAATAATTAATTTTCAAAAATAACTTTTTTACTCAAAAAAATCATTTTTTTATTGTTTTAAAAAATAATTTTTAATATAATATAATTTTGATATCGACTTATTTTATGTGATATTGAAAAATATCGAACTTATAACGATATTTTACGAAAACATTGTAGAAAAATGAATGGAAAATGAAAAGATATGATAAAATAATATAATCGGGTCCACTAAAAGTGAGGTGGAGAGTTACATAGGAGAGTGATAGCATTGTGAGGGTGAAGTAAGGTATTGACTCTCCAAGGAGAGAGAATGTGTTGGAGAGCTAGTGCTTCATGGAGAGTGCGCTTCAGCGTTGTACATGGCCTAAGGTCGAAACTCGAAAGTAGACCTGTCAAATGGATTGGTAAGAGTGTTTCGGGTAATCGGGTTATGTCTATGGGCCAATTGTGTTGAAACAACTAACAAGGGTTAGTGAACAGAGTTCTTAAGTCGGGTTTTCAGCTCTGATTTATCTTAGACACGTCTAGGCACAACACATTATTCGACATCTGCTATACTATGGTATCCTACCAGTAGACAGTAGTTGCTGTCGACTTCTGAGTCTGGATCATAACTCCTAAATAAAATTAGACAAAAAAAAGGTAGTAAAAAGCGCTAACAGATTAAGCTATTGTTTATTTATGTATTAGGTACATTCATCTAAAGATAGATAAATCAATTATAGTCAAAGCAACAATGTCAATTGGGTAACGCAGAGGGACCATGCATAATCGCATACGCAACTGAAGGCCCCCCCTTGAAGCATAAGACAATTAGAAAAATTGACAGTTTTTGAAAGGTAAGTTAAGTTATGCTAAACTTAGCAATTCAATTATGAGTTGACAAATACGAGAACACGACGTAAATCACTACACCAAATAGTAATTTAGGTAAACTTATAAGTTACTAAGTCTTGATCCCAAAATGATTTGGTCACGCAACATTTACCAAGAGAAATTTTGTTTTGGTCCTGCTGACAAGTGACCAGTTTTTCACATTTTCCCTTCTCAAGCCATATTTCAACGGAAGAGGGAATTCCACCCTTTAAACCAGAACCCGACTATCGGGAACGCTTTAAACTTTTATATGCATGCAGCAACAAGTAAAAAGATGGATTGGTCTGCTTGGTCCCAAAAAAAATTAAAAAAAAGTCTGATTTAGACATTACTGATTAAGAAAGGTACAGTCAAAGTCAAGGATATGCTCTCTCAGTAAAAACACAAATTCCTCACCTAAAGTCTTGGTCCTCTATCCACTTTAGTGGTAGCTAGAATGTCCGCATCTTACGACCTACATACAAATCCATACAGACATTTCATCTGACCAGAAGATGAACTTAAGCCGTTGGCTCGACCATCTCTCTTTCAATGACTATGACTGACCGAGGTTTCTAAACCACAAATCAGTTAGAAATTAAGTGGATGAAGCCTAGATCTGTAAGATACATACAGATTGATGATAAGGGGAAAGATGACAGTCACAAAATATGTTCCGAGAACTGAGAGGCGGGTCGCCTGTCAGACGGTCAACACTGATCAATGGCTCAATGCCAACCTAATCGCCGTCGACTTGCCACAGCTTTTATAGTGACACACTAAGATGGCCAATGGCCTTGTTTCCAGATGAGGCCGAGAACTCATCCTGACCTCAAGTTTCCCTTACCATTCTTCCAGCCTCATATGAGCGTGCATGTGGCTCACTTAATACATGAGAGAGATTTACAGGCGATCTGATCGTTCACATGCACATAGGATCAAGAATTTACTGTTCTCAGATATCACAAGTAAAGGATGATGAAGGCTTAAGTTTTAGTAATAGTCAGATAAGTTTATGAATAAACCTATTGGTTTGCATTCAAAGCAAGAGCCTTATGGCTTTAAAAGATTCAGATAATCTTCTTACATCAACCAAATGGGTGTATAATGTAGATATCCAATGCTTCAGTTTTTAGGGACAAAGAAAAAGGATAAACCAACAGGCCTGTATTCAAATCAGAGCCTTATGGCTTTAAAAGGTTCAGATAATCTCGGATTCTTACACCAATGAACTCGCCATCTAACTAAAATATCCAAATGCTTCAGCTGAAAAAAGAAAGGAAAACAAAAGCGAGAGAGAGAGAGAGTAGTTTTGCAGTGAAATAAGGTATTTTTGCCTTTTCATACAGCTCTAATGGTAGACCATAGTCCTAAAAAGTTTCTCACTGTATATTAGCAACAATTCGAATAATAAGATTAGCTATCAGTCTCTTCACCAATACTGGAAAAGTCTAAGGCTCTAAGGTGTGGCCCCGACAATGGATGCATGCAAGGAAGTGACTTGTAAGCCTAGGGGTTGACCATAAGCAAAAGGATGACATCCAAGATACAGTTCCATCAGTTATGAATGTGTAGCCCCCACCATCAATTTGTACAGAGCACAACCACCATGGTGGCAACCAGGCATCTTCCACGCCATATTCTCTAGTTCATCCTGGCATTAAGAATTATGTTTCAATCCCCCCGCATAACAACTAGTCGGCTACAACCAACAGACATTATCCCAGAAAGCAATCTCAATATCTTAACTTATTTCTGCTATTTCTCAGTCATCCAAAGTTATTCAAAATCATGTCTCCTCCACAGGTAGCAATGTAGCAGACATGGACCACATATATCATATATGTGAGATGTATACCAATTAATGAATGACAAAGAACGAAAGAAAAAGGAACACATTCGAAAGCAGTAAAAACCAGAGCATAATAACCAGTAAGTGAAACACATAGGCACATAGCAATATAGCATGATGTAGGAAACTAAGGAAAGCAAACCTTTGAGACTGCGTGAAGTTTTGTGGACTCAAAACCATCCTGTGCAGAACCATACAACTTCTGGACTTCCTCTGACGGGAGAGTGCATTTCATGAAGAAGAAAGCAGTTGGTCGGACATTCCACTCCCTTCTTGAAATACCAATGAAAACTGGCTCACACTGAACAGAAAAGAGAACCAACATAAACTTCATGATAATTAAACACCAAATCAGCCCACAAAAATCTGAAATCCTACTCCGGAACCTTCTATTTTCAAAACCAAACAATTATCTGGGGAGTACCAACGGACAATAAAAGATAAGGCACGGAGCCAAATAACACATGCAACTATGCGCGTCAAGTAAGTAAAACCATTATAGCGATCAGCCTAATCTTATATATGGCGGAGTGCCATCAGCTTAAACTGCATGCTCAAACAGGCACAATTACTCCACTTTTAAACAAGACTCTACCTTGCCCGCCTGCGACTAAGCAAAACCTTGACAGCTATTAGCATGATATTATAATCTACAACATGGTGGTATAAGATCAGCTATATTCCAACAAATGCTCAATGCCTAAAAATCTACGATTACTCTAATTTTACTACCCTGACAAATCTAGCCCTTATGGTGCCCGCAACTAACCATTAATAGCTCGTTTGGTATGAGGTCACAAATATAAGTAGAGTTCATATTTTATTTTAGTTAAAATGCTCAATTTCAATTCCATTGGCAATGCTTGCTAGCTAAAGGTTTTAATAATGTATTTACAGTACAGAATAAAACCAACTATAAGGGTTGGAATGAGTGGAATGAGAACTTATAAAGAAAATCAACGACTGGTGGTGAGCTCAATTACGATGAATATCCACATGATACTCAACTCAATTGCAAACAAAATCATCCCGATTTCTCCATTTTATGACCTCATACCAAAGAAAACCACAAGTGCAAGAGAATTACATGTAGACAGGACAAGCCATCGATAGCCATAACCCACAAGAAAATTATTATAGAGCAGTGGGGCTGTTACCCATCTGTAAGGCCAAACAGCACCACATTCAACTCAAACGACTGAAAGTTTGGACTGACCAGGGATTTGGCTGGTACTCCAGTTTCCTCAACTACTTCACGAATGATACTATCAAACATCTCCAGCGCAACGTTCCTATGTAGAAGTGCTGGATCTAAACTGTTATGAGACGTAACCCCAATCTCTTCTGGCTGCAAAAAAAAGGATGACTAAAGACCATCAACATCTTCTTCTTTATTTTCGGGAAATCAAGCATTAACGTCTACTTTTTACTGGCATCAACATCTATTTATTTTTCATAGATATATCATCTTTTTAATCATGCTAAAATACGGCAGCTTTGTAAGCACAACCAACATCACCAAATCAGAGTAAGCAACATGTAAGAGGGGAAATAGTGGTTTCAAATGCATCCCAACAAGATTCAGACTACTTAGATCAATAAGCCTTGACTATTGAGATAGTCCATTCTAAGACAGATTGTATTTACCTCTGGATGACCTCCTGGGAAAACAAAATGTCCTGGAAATTCCCCAACATTATTACTTCGTCTCAACACAAGAATCTTTTCATCAGATGTCTCCACAATAGCTCCATTTCCAAGTGGGTTTGAAGTGTGTTGACATTGTACACGGTCATCTGTAAAAATGATGCCAAGTATAAGTATTAATGACACTTATCCAACATAGTAACTTAGTTGAGAAAAATGGCATAATTATATGACAATAAGAAACCTGGACATGTGGTTGGATGGAGTAAAAATAGCTTTGAAAAAAAAAAGATGGTAATATGACAAGCTTGTCAGGAGTCAACAACAATCTTGCAGCACTAGCTGCATCCACTATAAGGTTCCCAAGGATGGACTAATTTACTAATGTGTTTCTTCCTAAACTTATTCATGCAATGGACATCAAATAAAGAAAGATTTTAGTTCAGATTACATATCATAGACAAGAACTGGGTGCCCTTTGGAAACCTTCATGATAGTAGTCTGAGCACCTACAAAATCATACAGACTGGAATGCAAGACAAAACTTTGTTCACAAATTCACTTAGTCAGACCAGCACAAGCATCAAACAGAAGACACATTGCAAGCTACCTTCTGATTGAACTAGAAACTTTTCCCATAATGGATTTAGGTTGGTTCCCATGAAAGTCCTATATAAATTTAAGCAAAACCGTTTGTTAGTCAAAAAACAAGCGTCAGGATAACATCACTCAATCAGGGTAGACTTGAGAGCAGACAAATGACCTGTGTAGGGGTAAGAGACTGAATGTCAAACCACCTTGGCATATGAGACAATTCTAGTACTGACGGTGAGAGCAACAAAGCCAAAATAAGAGAAAGAGAGAGAAGTGATAGCTTAAACATTTATCCTTCAAACGACAAGGTCCATGGGGGTATAAATACAGCAGACACATGCAGATTGACGTTAATTGACATGGTATCTGATTAGCAATCGACCTCTCTACTAACCAGATGTAAAGCCCTGCACATTGGTCCACCCCAACAGTTGGCAGGATTTTCATCCTTGTTACTGTTGGTCTAATCACTAATAGGCAATTGGCAATACTAAACTTTGGAACCTAATACAGTAGTACCACCGACAATCTGGTAGAAAACTAATATAAAGATTCGATGAAAGAGATAAGTTGTAGTAAATCCCTCTTCGACAAGACCCGAAAACCTATTTCAGCAATACCAAGTCATTTAACATCCAGTGTGATCCCATTCAAGATGAAATGAATTTTATTAACCCTACTAATTCAAGACTTTGTTCATGAGATGAAACAAAGGGCTAATAATTCAGAAATTTCACCTATGAGCTCAGATAACCCAGCATTATACGAGAATCAGTACACAAGACCACATTCACGACATCTACGTAATACTTAGAAAAGGTCAGCAATTTGATCTATTAGGCGATAACTACTAGCGTACTTGTTCTCCTTGGAGTATGCCTTTCTTAGGACATACGGAGGACTAGTATTAGACAGTGTTTACCAAATGATACGCTGCATGTGTTTCTTATGAGGTAGCATATCATGATTTAACGCAATTAATAGAACTTGGGCTTCTGATACCCAGGCCACCCTTTCATGACTTACCCCAATAGCAAGCAACATTTTTCATGAGGTCACTGGCCACAGTATGATACACTGAAATATGGTATATGTATGTAAGCAATCCATGTTAGGAAAGTCCAATCAAACTTGAACATGACATGATTCACAATCTTGCGTGTGTATCCAAAAGCTAAGCCTACACTCAATTGTGCAAAGTGATTACTAAGAAGGTACAGAAAGAGACCTGTAATCTGTCAAACCAAGGTGCAGATATACTCGACAATCTTTCATTTGCCCACCATCACCATCACACAAACGTTGTCCTCCATACTGCAAAATGCTTTTCATAAGCTAACTCCCACAGTCCCACTCACGTGATCAAATCTCGAGCACAAATAACAATGGCAAATGAAGCACGCCAAGAAAACTACACCAAAATTTTGGCAAAGCAATAAGTAATTTTGTTTAATCCGAGAGGACACATACTCTGAACTTCTTTCCATTATACAGTGATGAATTCTGCTGCGCCCTTTCATCCCATATCTAACCAAAACAAAGAAAAAAAAAAAAGTGAAAACAAAAATCACCAAAAACGAGCCGATTCCTCGACATGGAATCACATCACAAAACTACATTCCTCACAACATCCTCCCCAACATCATTATCCGGCCAAAACACCTTCGTAAAAAACATCTACGACGCGGTAAGATTTCAAGGTGAGATTATACGGTTTTGCACACGGACCGTAAAATCTCACCTCGTCCTACCATAAGACCGTCTCACCATAACTTATTATCGATTCCGAAACACACAATTACAAAAAATCACCAAAAACGAGCCAATTCCTCGACATGGAATCACATTACAAAACAACATCCCGCACAACATCATTATTCGGCCAAAACACCTTCGTAAACAAGATTTACAATAGGACGCGGCAAGAATTCAAGGTGAGTACAGACCGTAAAATCTCACCTCGTCCTAACCATAAGACCGTCTCACCATAACTTACGACCGATTCCGAAAAACACAATTACAGGCTCTAACATCACTATAACATTTCAATTCTCAACCTAATTAGGTACTACTCCCTACATTTGAGACTAATTAATCAACTCTATACTAAAATTGATCAACTAAATTACACCATATCAAACTCAAAAATTGGGGAAAAAAACACGATTAGAATCGAAATACGAATACCTCGGCGATTGAATTCTCGAGAACAACGTCTGGATGCGGAATTCTATCGTACGCTTCGTCGAAAACAACCGACACCTTCATTCAAATTTCAAACCAAAAAAAAATCAAAATCAAATTTGCTCTTACTAATTACATTTTATCAATGATTAATATATAAACACGACATTATAAGCAACTAATTTAATTAAGCTTGAGAGATACGCAACAATGGATAAATGAGGAGAGCGAGAGAGAGAGAGAGAGAGAGAGAGAGGAGGAAAAACCTGAGAAGGAGGGAGACCAGAAGGACAGGATAGCATGAGCTTGTACGGAAGACGAATGCTGACGTCAGCGCCGCCGTTGTTTTCCGCCGTTGTTGACGACATTGAAGTTCGAGCTATATTTGCCGCCACAAAAATTGGAGATTTTCCGGCAATGCTTTTTTCGCCTGAAATGATCTTTAAATGACTTTTCTCGTCTTTTTCCATCTAATCTTTCGGCCTTTTGGATTCACGATAAGTAGTGATTTATGACTCGTTTGGTAATTGAGAGTTTGAGACTAATATTCGTGGATTATGTCATCCGTTATTCACGATAATTTGAACTGTTAATACCTTTAGTAGCAATGTGTAGGGAATTTTGTCTCGGGTAATGCAATACAAGTAGTTGCTCGTATCATATTCTTGGATTAAAGCTTATTACGTTTGATAATTTAGTAATTGGTTTAACCTATACCTTAATCAAAAAGTCTTAGATTCGAACACTAAAACCTTAAGATGTAAACTTTTAAAATGGGACAGAGAATCCTCATTCAAAATAATAAATCTAATTTGATCGACATGTTTAGGTACTTGTAGATGATCGAAATGGTCCTCTTCGGACATGTTGCCACTAGATAATAACATTGTCCTTCCATCATCAACATTCAATAATGAGATAATGTATGTACATATCTTCACATGGGGATCTTACAAAATTGAGCAGTCGACATATCACATAAGAATGTAAGATGCTTGGGGTTCTTAATTAATAACATGCAACAAATTTTATCTTTTGCGCAGTTTACACAAACTTGCTTGTTGATCTATTATTGCTCACAATAGGAACAAAGTCAAATCAATAGCTATATGGAACAACTGTGAGTTGTAAACTTGTACTCGTATGTGTTATAACGAAGTGGGGATCGAATAATGATCAATCAACATACCACTTAAATGCATGAAATCATCCATATTGCCTTACTTAATTAGTCCGTTCATGGTCGGCAAATGACATAAACGAGAGATAAACCAAGTAACCAACTAGCCGGGGCGCCGGGCTGGACCATCATGATAGCCAAGTTCGGACACATGGCATAGTAGGTTGGTAATGTGTCGCCATTTGTAACTATTATTAATTATATAACATTACATACGGACTACAATGCTTTGAAAACCTTTATTTTTTTTCATGAGTATCTCACATATTCGACTTCATGTTGTATGGATATAACGGTTTCCACGAGAATAAAGGAAATGCATAATTATATCGATCTTTTACTTTGTTGGTGATAGTAAAAGTAATCCTTTGGTAGTTGATGAAAGTAAGGCGTGACTAGGTGCTGCCTGGTTGATCGATCAGGTGCATAACGGCGGGAAGTTGATAGTTGGCATTACGCAAAGAGAATAGATGAGCCAGCTAGGGGCTAGCTCATGAGCACTAACTTATGATGGAAATAAAGTGTGGCCCGTCGTCATGAATTCTAACCACCACGCCACACGGCTAACTTTTCCCAATTTAAAGCTCTCTCTATATATAAACTGTACTCCTCGTTTTATCACTATCAGTAACCAATTCAAAACTTTAGTTCTACTATATATATGCATGCCCTAGTACATGACTACATGCTGGCTGGTAAACGACTCCCGTAATACCTTTAGTAATAATTTATTGTGGCCGAATTTAGTCACAGTAGCTCGCAATATTTTCGCATTATTGATATCATGTGTGCTAGTTAGGGGAGTAGAGTGCATGCCTATCGTGTGTATGGACCATAAACAACGTTCAAAACTCGTCATTCGAATATTATTATATACCCTCGTGCGTGAGTTTACAACGTTTACTAAATTTCTTTTGAAAGTGTTTAAATATTTCTAAAATATTTACAACGTTTTCGAAATTTATTGGCGTACACAAGACGGTTACTGGATGATGATTCATGTTAGCCGACCCCAAATCATTTTGGGAATAAGGCTTGGTTGTTGTTGTTGTTGTTGTTGTACCCTCGTGCGTGAGTTAGATGGGTTCCCGTACAGAAGTTTATGTCAAGAACATAGCAATACAAAAGCTTTAATTTTATTTGGCCTAGTTGGCTAGTTCAGCATTGGCAGAAGAAGGGGATTTTGACTATGACATTGACACAAACAAATTAAATGAACAATAAGTAGTGAAAGTAAATGCTCGTACATTCCTACCACATACGCATTTCTGCTAGCATTGAATTCTCTTATACTCGCTAAAATAATTCAACAATGGTGCATTTTGATTTTTGAATACTTCCAATAGCTTTGGTTAATTAATGGCAACCGACTTTATAAGTAGGCATTTATTGTGCATGTTCTTAAAAAATTATTTGCTCATACAAATTCAATGCTACCACTAAAATGACCACAAAAATATAAGGATGGCTAACAAACTTTGTAAATAAAAAAGGGTATGATCTTTATATATATTTCATGCTTTATGAATTGTACAGAATTAAAGGAGTATGTATCACACAATATACTACAATTGTACAACTGTACAAGAAATATATAGTATGGATTATCAAACCTTTAGTAATTATAGAAACAAATCTTTAAAAGTCGAAAGGGTAACTGAACGAAACATGTTACAAATACAAGTAGTGTATGAACGTTCCTCGAACAATACTAATAATATCATGTCAACTAATCAAATGTACCACTTTTCCACCTAGTATCGTGGAGTTGACATGATATTAGTGGTATCGTATGAAAATTCTTCATGCAATACTTGCAAGTGTACCGACTGTCGTAAATGAGGTACAAATAAATCGTTTTGACAGATTTCAATTTGGTGAAGATGTAAGAATAACAAAAAGTAAAAAAAAAATGCATGGTGATAAATAAAGACGTGTTGTTTTTGGTATTAGCTAAACTTCTTTTAGCTAATTAATGCTTGTGTTATATTCCTCTGGCAATTTGAAAGTGTTGATATCTTCATTTTGGATCCATCCATACTTCTCCATGAACGGATTAGTAAGGGTTTTGGGAGGATACTCACTGATACAATCCTTCCAAACAGTGTCGCACCCGTCCAAGTCCCTAACAACCTCCCACAAACAACTGTTACACTTAAAACCTGCCCCGAAACTAAGCATCAAAACCCGCTCACCCTTCTTGAGCCTCTTTTTAGCCTCCATATAAGCCAAAACATACCATAAACTACTCGCCGATGTATTACCAAATCGATGAAGGGTCATCCTAGCTGGCTCGACATCATACTCGCGTAACTTAAGATTCTCCCCTATACCATCTATAACGGCCTTACCACCCGTATGCAAACAAAAATGTTCAACCCCAGTCCTAAAATTAATGCTTGGCTTTTTACTAGGGTCCCCCATACTTGCACCCACCTTATTATTAGGTCTGGATACCAATTTCCGAACCATGACCACAACCACGAACCTAACCACCTCCCGAATTGGCAAAATCTTGGGGGCTAACACCTTAAGGTTGTCAACCAAACATCTTGTCGCGGACTTGGGTAGTTCTTTGCTTAGGTGAAAACCAACCCTACCTTTCGAATCCTCCATTTGGAGACAACACCCATATGACTCGTCTCGGGCCCCATGGTGGGTTCGGACAAGACACTTAAGCTTCAACATAGCCCTCTTGCTCTGGGCCCACTTGTTGGTCAAGAGAATGGCGCACCCACCAGACCTAAATAGTGAATTGGATAGTATCATGGACCTATCATTACCCGAATACCAATTTGGGCTCAAAGATTCGGATGTAACAACCAAAGCGTAACGGTCCTTTTCATGCTTAAACACACTTTGGACAATATTAATGGATATTAAGCTTGCACTACAGCCCATCCCACTTAAATTATAAATCTTAATATCATCCCTCATTTTGTAGTGGTTCACTATCCTTGAGGCTAGGCTTGGTACCGAAGCAAACATCGACACATTAACGACTAAAACATCGATTTCTTGAGGCGAGAGACCGAATTTTGAGAGGAGTTTTGGCACACTATCTTGGAAAAACTCATCCATTTCCCCAACACTGTCCTCCAAAGTTGGGCTTTCCTCACGGCCGGCTAGGACATTTCTTGGGCCGTAAGTGTGCTCACCAATGCCCGAGTTTACGATAGCCTTGAGAAGAAACTTGTACTCATTTAAGCCCAAATTCTTGTTCCGGATCAAGATATCGCCGCTGAATTGAGTGCTCACCTTCCGATCATCACTGGGCTTGTAGCATTCATAGCCCAAAATGTAGCAATCTTGGTGCCTATACACTAAAGCCCACCTAAGAAAATGAAAGAGAAGATAAAGAGATGGGATTATTATCACTAATATGAACAAGCCCATGATAAAATTTTGAAGGAAATTTTGGATGATGGATTTATGTTTTTAAGATGAGATGAGTGTTGAGTGAAGAGGAAGCTTTTAAATACAAAGGAAGAAGAATGTGGAACGAGTACGTTAATAGGCAGCACAACTTCCACCAGAAAGAAAATGAAATTTATGAAACTTTGGACATGTGCTCTTGTGAAGGACATAAAATTTTATTTAAGTATTTCAAGTAGTAAGAGGAGTTATCTCTTCCTAATTTGGTATTAATGTATGGGACCATCTTCAACGCTCTTCATGTCGAAAATTTGCCAGAAATGAACTCATGTAGCGGATGTAGGGCATTTCGTAATTATGGATTCAATTGCTTCGATTTCACGTTTAATTATATTATAAGATGACTTTATGCAAGACTTTGCGAAAAAATGAAGAGGATAAGAGGGATGGGCTATTTTGTTTGACTCAGTGAGTGAAAGTAAGTCAACTTTAGCTTTAAAAATGACGGATTTTAGATACGACATTATGACCCCTTCTGTATCTCTTGAAGAATTGCTAGATGTTTATCTAATTAATGACTTATGATAGCACTAAACTTGAACTTGACATCTATTAATATTGTTGGATGGGGTAACGAAATTTAAGAGATGACTACTACTTAAAAACAAGTACCACCAATAACTAACCTCTTCATTTCAAAAAAAATAAAAATAACTAACCTCGATCTTTCGATGTGATTAGGAAGCTTGGCCCCCCCTTCTTCAAATCGTTGTTCTCTATTAATTCAATCCGTTGTTTCTAAGAATATTGTACGATACGTTGTCATTTCTTTCGACTTGTTAACATTTGGTTTAATTTGTACATCGTCATATCTTTTCAAAGCAGATTTGAACAAATCAAAAGAACGGGGCAGTCAGTGAGTACAATTTATTGATTATCGAAGTGGTAAAGAGTGATCTACCCTTCAAAATCCTAAAATGGAATACAATTAGTGCAATATTTCAAACCAGTTGCTTCAAAGAGTTGCGACATTAATCACCCTTTCTACTTAGGTATCATATCAAATGTACAAGATTATCAATTCGATTAGATTGGTAACTTGATATAAAATAATACTCGAGTAATTGATAATAACCGAAAGCCTACTAACATATGATTACCTACGTTGATTCAATTATTTGGGAATGATGAAAGCAATGGCGAACTTGTCAATTTTTATGTCATTATTGATCTTAAAGTTTAAAGTCATTCATCATTGATGAGTTCACAGCGAACGAACCAAACCATAACAATAAATTCGAATTTAGGATTTAATTATTTTGTAATTATTATTATTTATAAAAGCTGCAGCAAAGCAAACCCATCAATAAGTTTATTCACCAAAGTAATTGTGGGATCAAATGAGAGGATTATTTCATTTATTGTTACCATTTTGCCTGAAAAAGTTCCACGAACATGAATGTAGTGAGCCTTATTATTGGGTGCAATTCTGTGTAGTATATATAAATGCCAACAAAAGTGGTTGCTTGTGTTAAAACAAAAAGAAAAATATTTGATGGGACATACAAACGACGGACCATTATTACGCGACAACCGTTGATAAAACTATTTTAGGGGCCGGGACGCCGATCAATGTACAGGGTTGAGTTTATAAAGTTACAAAATTATTGACAGCGCGTCCCAAAGCTGAAAAGATTTTCAGTTAAAAGATGTATCGTCGTCTCTTCCGATTATACCATAATAAGTTACTGTTTGTATAACTTCGATTTCGGTTTTTTTTTTACCTTGTATTCTCATGCTTTTGCGCGCCCTATGGCCGCTATCTATTGTCTTCCTTAGCTAAAACGGGCCCGTAGTCTTGAATTATTGTGATCATCGACAAGATAAACTTGAAGTGGTAGTTTGGACTTAGCTTTCCAATAAATAAATTGGATAAAGCTAGCTCGTCAATGTTATGTAATTAATCAAATTGTTGGGGGCCGGGCATGATGGAATAATTGAGTATGTATGCAATAATGATTCACGACTTAATTAAACACTCAAATCATTCTTGTCGTTTGGATACACTCGGGAAGTCGGAATTCCCATGAGCTTGCAAATCCTAGGAATTAAGAAAGTATGGGAATTGGGGAAATTTGTTTGGATGAACAAGGGAATTCAATTACCATGGGAATTTCTACTTACCTAGCCCCCCCAAGGTAATTAAATTCCTACACTTTGGAGGAATTAGAAATGGCTGGGAATTTCCAATTCCTACACTTTATGGTATCCAAACAACTCAAGATAATTCAATTCCCAGGAAAATAAAATTCCTACAGATTTTGAGGGTATCCGAATGACACCTTAATCTTATCAAGGAAGGGAATTGACATGGTGGCTACTCATATAGACATATAGTCATATCGCATTGGCCACTATGGTGAATTCGGTGAACATATATGTTAACTGTGTGCATATATACGAGTATCTATCATAAACAAGAACACAAAGTCTGTTAAAAGACGATTTCAATAAAAGAACAAAATGAAATTATTGCAATTACTACTAGTATGTTTTTGCTTAATTATCTGACCCGAAATACAACAATAACAATGAAAAAAAAAGTCAAAACTCAACAACCTTGCGTATTACATTTCCTTCCTAGCTACCAATCTACATCACAAACTACTAAAACTACAATACAGGGTAAAAATACAATGATCGTATGATTCATATCCAAGCCCTAAAAAAACAAAAACGAATAAAGACAAACAATAACAAGATTCGAACAAAAATATAGTCTTGAAAATCAATACTTACTATTAAGGTCAAAGTCAACGCCCCGACATACACTAATTAATCATTGACTTTACTGTTGACGGATAATTAAAAGGAGACGCCTACGACGTCGTTGCAACCCGGGGGTCTCTCCACCACAATCCGACGTCGGATGATCACCACCGGAGCTCGAAACGACGTCGTCAGCGTCAGGACCGTCCAACAAGTCCGACAAGTAATTTTCCAAATCTTCAGGGGTAAATTTGACCACAGACTCAATTTTTCCTCTTTCTCTATTCTTAGCCAACAAAACCTTGTATTTCTCGTACATCTTCCTATATCTTACGTCAACCTTTCTTCTTATTGACGCTTTCATCTCCTCTCGTAGCTTTGGATCCTGTACGACCCAATCCACCTGCTTACGGTACTCCTCTTCAAACTCAGCGTTGAATCTTCTAAAACACTCTTTTACCTTATCAAGAGGAATCTCCATCGTTAGATCACACGGTAAAGCCGCGATTACTCTCCCCCACCCGTTCCTTTCGTAGTTGGCCGCGTATTGTGTAACTTTGGCACCGTGTTTCGTGACCCATTTTTCACCTAGGATGGAAAAAAGTTTCGTCCCTCTTACGCTTTTCACCACGTACTGTAAATTATTCGCTAGGAAGAGATACGAGAGCGAAACGTCTTTATATTGTTCCGACTTTGCGTCAAGTTTACATAGTAAAACTAGAAGTAACCATGCAAAGTGTAACGCTGCAGGAGACGTCGTCGTTTCGCCCTCGAAGTAACTCTCCGGTAAAGGTGACTGTAAGCTTGCCGGGTAATCCGCTAGTATTTTATCTAACGCAGAAGTGTGATATATAAGATTGGATAAGTAACTCATGACGTGGCGTGTTACCTGGTGGACCCCACCCCCGGGGACCACGTTCTTCGAGTTGTCCTTTTGTATTGACGCTTCGAAATCGGTCAACATTGATCGGACGACATCCGTGATACGACCCATGGATGACCTGGCCTGTGATCGGACGGCCGAGGTTAATTCCGACGAGAAGATTCTATCAACATCCGGAGATAAGTCCGAGATTGTTTGGTAAAGGTCAAGGAACTTGAAGAGCTTGTCGGGAGATTTCTTAGCGTGTTTAGCAAGTTTCCCGGGGATTCTAAACAGAATCAGACCAGAATCTTTGCAAACCTCGGAGAATATGGAATCTGTAACGTGCTGAGAATGCTTAGAAAAAAGATGATCGCATAGAATCCTTTCCCCGAAAAATATTTGCGTAACGCAGAATCTTGCTACGTTCATGCACTTGTTCATCTTTGCTTCGATCGTATCCCAATCCATTTTAACAACTTGTGCTTTCTTCAATTTACGTACTCCAATCTTAAGAAACGTGTCCTCGACGAATGATTTTCGCGCCAATTTGTAAACTTTGACGCATTTTTTGGTGAATCCTGCACACATCATGCAGTCTGCGATCAATTTAAGGTCAGCTATAGCGGATGACTCTTCTGTCGTCGTGTTTTCGTCGTCAAATGATATCGTAAACACGTTATGATGATCGGCATTGTTGTGACTATTTTTATGATCGTCTGATGTGCGGTGGTGGTGACTGGTACGTCTAGGGTACAATTGGTCCTTGTTTGTCTTTAGAAGAGAGAAAAATTCGCGGCTAAGCCGCTTCCTGGCTATACGGAGTAGGTTTTGACCGGAGACGATTTTCTTGACGGAGGTTGAAGGGGAGGAACAATTAGGGGACGTGAGGAATTGTAGGGCGGCCTGGAGGTCTTTGATGGCGCGCATAAACTCGAGAACTTCTTCGCGACTGTGGTGGTTGAAGAGGGAGGTGTTTGGACAATAGTCGGAGGATGTCTCGTAATTTTCCCATTTCGAGATGATCCTCACGGCCTCGTCCAACGTCTCCTCCATGTTTTACTACGTAAAAACACGGATTAATTATCGTAATGGAATTTAATCGGGGTAATTGTTACGGGAGTAATAATTTGAGACAACAAGGAATTGAAATGGTTAGAATTGGGGAAGAGGGGTAAATTTCATTCATTTGTGTGTAGAGGTAATTTCAGTATGGAAGGGAGTACGTAGAGTTAGGGAGAAAGGATGGAGAAGAGGGATTTAAGGACGTAAGAGAGGAGAGGGATTAATAAAGAAAGCGTGGATTTTACATTTTTTGATCGAGGGGTTGTCATGAAAGAAATTAAATGGAAGAATGTATTACTGAAGTTTTAATTTATGATCATGAAAATAAAATTAAACTAGCTAGCTAGTCGTCATGCATGCATGACCTTCTAGAAAATTTTAATTTGACGTACTAGGTTTGCATGCATGGTCGTGTGCCTAGATTAAAATATGAATAATGAAATTATGCATGTATTACAAACATGTACATGCATGTTGTCATAACTTATAAGAAATACCCTTTGTTGGTGTATATAGTAGAGAAGATAACACATGTACTCGTATAATAGTCGTATATGTTGGTATTATATATGTTAGTTGTCAATTCACAAACCAACAAATTAAAGTTTACAACCATATAAGTTTATGATTTATCATATGTGGAATATAATTGCATGTGGATGATGGGTTTTCTATATATTTAGCTGAACGGACGTATTCTTCCATCAAAGTAAATTGCTTCTACTGTCAAATGTGCATTATATATATATACATGTTGTCTCTTTTCAAATAGTTATTCTTGTTATGAGATTATGATACGTCTATGTTTTGTTTACGCATTCGAATACTGCATACATATACTTGTCCCTCGATTTTTCATAACATTGATAATCGACCAGCTAGCTAGCTAGCTTATTAACACTCTTATTTGTACATACCTATGTGAGTTGTCGCAATTAAATATGACGAGTTGGACACACTATAGAAATACCGAATTATTAAAAACACAGGATTTATATTTACAACTCGACATTTTAATTCAAACAACTTAAATAGCCACGAGTTTTATAAATTTCATACAAGTGGTCATTATAACTAAGGATTTAACTTGAAAATGACGATTTCAGTTTGTTAGGAGAGGGTTTTACACCAAACGTAACAGGTCTCATATATAGAAGACTCTGATCTAGTTCTTAATAATTTTATTATTATCACTAAAAATCAATAATAATTTACAAAAAGTTCTTAATCCCATCTGCATCCAAAATATGGCCACGCGTCAATTAAAAAAAAAAAAAGGAAAACAAGCCGACCACAGTGGGAGTCGAACCCACGACCTTTTGATCCGAAGTCAAACGCGCTAATCCACTGCGCTATGCGGTCTTTGTTGTCCTATTTCATTTAGTGTAGATTACAAAATGATGGGGTTCGGGAAAAACGCACCAAATCAGCCCCCACAATGGTTTGATTTCACATAATTAGAAAGCTGTGGGGGTTGGCTTATAAACCACTTTCGCCGATTAAACATTCATCTATTAGAGACGAGTGTTTGTATAGTCTAATTGAGATCGAAATTAAAACACTTGAGAAAGCTGGAATGTTGACAAGTTGTAAACCCAATTGACTCACTCCCTCCCAAATAAATTGGTCTCCAGACCAAAACTCCACCTCTCCTCTGATTAAGTCAGCATGTGGGTTACGCAAAGTGATGTTACGAGGAGTAGAATGAAAGCAAAGAAGCTTCGTCTGGAGAAATGTTACGAGTCACGGAACGCTGTCATCACTGCTTCTCCCAGCATCGTTTCCGTCGTGACCCGACCCGGTTTGGTATCCGGTACCGGGTTTATTATCGAATGCAACGGTGACGGTGACGGTGATCATGATGATAATAAGGATAATTTGAATTACGTCTCTACTGTACTTGCTCCTGCCGTTCTTTTTGCTCCACCTCATCATCAACTTCAGGTCATCTACTATAATTAAACCATATTTTCTTCGTTTTTTTACTGGATTGCGTAATTTGATGGTCTGATCATTCAACTAAATGCTTGGTATCGTTGTTTTTTTACGGCAAATTCACGTGGTACCCCCGAACTATGTCAGACTGCCCTCGGTGTAACTTGTGCAATTGGGGGCACCACGTGAATTTGTCGTTGTTTTATTAGTAGAAGGGTTTCATAAATATGGAAACCACCAACATGAATATGCAGGTTAATGTACATTAACCCGGTTTGGGGGTTGTCCCGGGTTTTGAATCACCCGGAAAATATGGACATTTGTTTGGAAACCACCACAAATTGAACACAAAACTTTATTATGCAGGTTAATGTCTATGTATCAGATGGTCATGTGTATGAGGGTGAACTGGTGGTCCATGATCCCCACTATAACATTGCGGCCATTAACATCAAATCCAATTCCCGGCTACCTACTGCTGTTGTTAGGGGTTTGGATGATGCCGAGTCTATTCTCCTGACTGACTACTACCAAGATTCATCCACACTTTGCCCTCGTTCTGATTTATTTAAGATTCAGCCCTACTCTGATGTATTTGTCATCCAGCGTTCACCTCGATTGAATCTCAAAGTTAGACCTGGCGAAATTTGGTATGCTAACTTGTTCTCGGATTTTGAGCATTGATTTAATTGTTTCTGAATTGTTGTGATTAAAATCGTATTGTAAGATTTATTAAACTAAAATTTTATTAAAAGCGACATTGGTGACATGTCATGTATCTGATTCATAAGATGTTAAGACTCAAAATTGAAATGTAGATTTCAACAACCTCATGTGGTTTTTCACACAAGGATTAAAATGAAGTAAAGTTAACCGATTAATCATGGGAAAGTGGTTCTATTCCTTCCATTTTCGTTCCTTCCCACCCATTTCTTATATGTTTGCTTACAATTTTGTGTTTTTCTTTTCCCTTTTTGTTAAGCCCGTACGTCTGTTGTCGTCATGATTGCAAAGAGCTTTGTTGGGTAAGAGACGATGTGTATGAGGTAATTATTTCATATCTCTGTGTGTGTATAGATGTGTTTTACAATTGCTGCTTTATAGTGTTATTTGTTACACAGCAGCTCTTTCGAGAAGTGCTTTTTGTCTCTTCACGCATTGTACTTGTCATTAGCGTATGGCTCCAAGTGAAGCACACCAGTAACTAAGATCTTTTCTCGTGGTAGGGGGAAGATGGAGCAGCAGTTGTCAACAGTTCAGGGGAAGTCATTGGAATCATGTTATCCGCTTCAGTTTTCTTACCGAGTAACTTATTGTCCAAATGGTGGAGCCATTATAAAACTTACAGGTGCGGAGTCATTTCTTTCTTTAGTTTGTATCTGTATTCATGGTTGAAAAAGGTTCAAAACTTGATCAACGTAACATCAGCCAAGGGTTGCTCAATTGGTTGTATCCATAAAGCCTAGTTTACGCTCCCACTTCCAAATTTGGTTTTAAGATCTTATCTATCCTCATAGGATTCTGATTTCGTAGAGCAACTCTAGATAACATGGTATTCTGTTTCTCTAATGTTTCTTCCTGTTGCTACACTTCAGTTCATATTCGAACTTTGGTTATCTATGTGTAATTTTCTATGCATGAAGGCTTTGAATGGCATAATGTTTTATAGATCAACATGATATCTCAAGTGTTCGTAGTGTTAAATGTTGCCACTGGCTTTTTCAAATGTTACCCCTATTGTGGATTGGGAGTTTGGTAATCAATCAAAGTTGTTATTTCTTGTGTGGAAACTGGATGGTTTGCTTGCATGGTTTGCATGATGGGCTGCCCTTGGAACACCACTTTCACCACCTCTCCAGTCTACATAATGCCCTGGTTGCAAATCTCTTTGTAAAACAGTGTGAAATGGAGAGAGTTGCCAAGGCTGCGTGATAATCTTTATTGCCCTTTTGGATTCATAGCTAGGGTTTGTTGCTTCAGAGACTGAGTAATATAACGTGGTATCGATTTCTTGTTTCTGTTTCTTAACAATTTGCGTGTTATCTGCACTTGCATGAATCTTATGTTTCCTATCATTGCATGCAAAAATCGAGCTTTGGATTATCGAATATATCTGCTGAAGAGTGTTAAACTGTCTCATTTCCCTGATGTCCTCTATCCGTTTTACTGTTGCATTTTGCTCCTAAGGGTGGACCCAAGATTCAAATGCTGTGGCGAGATTATACCAAAATAAGAAACCAACCAAATCAAAATTATATAAATTCCAATAGTTTAGTGCTTGTCTAGATTCAAAAGAGATGTGTAACTAAACTTTATAAAGTAGAAGATAGTATTGTATGAGGATTCTGAGGAAACAAACCCTCAGCTTCCATGGCATATTGTAGGGGCTTTCGCATCGAAAATTCTTCCTTTGCGTGCAAAGTGTTATTAGATAGTTTCTTTTTGTTTGTTTCTGAAGTCTGGAATTTTAATTAGTCGGTCAGTTGGTGTATGTAAATCAATTCATATGCAATGAACTGATTTAAGGTCTCAGATTCCTCGTAGAATCAGTTCGTGCTCTGGCTTCGTTGCATATAAATTGTCCACATCTTCATAGCTTAAACTAAGAGAGATTACATGAGTTGCTCCTGAATTTACACTTGCGTAATGTTTGATTCTTTGGTGTAGGAAACTATTTCAACCTTGGCATGGAGTCGACATAATCAATCTTAATACAGCTAAATTGGATTTTCTAGAACAATTCAGAAATAAATTCCCAAATATAGGTACAGGGGCAGTCGTCTCAATGGTATTGCTCTGAACTTGTTGCTACATCAATTTCTAGTGGATTCTCTCAAAATGTAGATTTTCTCTAGGGGAGGCCGGGTAGCTCACTTGTCTTACGAGAATGTCTTATCCTCCCTCTTTATTTTGTTTTTGGTATACTTATATAGTAATATATGTTATCTGATAATAAAATATCTGGTTTAAACATGATCTAGTTTGGTATGTGAAGTCATCATATACCAAATGTTCTTACTTGAAATGGTTTTGGGGAGATCCGTAATTTGTTGATCAGAACGGCGGGTAGTACTAATATTAGTAGTTCACAGCGTGTTAGTGTCCCCATGTATGGTTAGGGATTCATGTTTGAAATACTTGTGAGTAGTTGTCCTTATGGTGCTGTTTCCTCTTGTTACAGGTTGAAACAGACACTCCAGCTGATTGCTCTGGTATAAGGCCAGGAGATGTCATAGTAAAATGTGATGGCGAATCAGTCCGAAGTAGATTGGAGGTGTGTTCAGTAATAGACAAGTCGATTATTAGAGTATTAGCATCTTACAGTTTCATGTGTCATTTTTGTCAATGCTCAGCTGAGAGAATATTTGTTCGCTTTGCCATTTGTTTAGTACCTTTCTATAGTTCTTTGGATGCTTACTGTGTGCCTATTTACGTAAAGTTAACACTATATGCTTCCATGTATATTATTGATTTGTTGTGTTTTTCATGGTTCAAATTTTGTGGTCTCTTTTACTTGAACTTACTGACGTGAGACATGATAACTTTCCCAACTGTAAAATGACAAATCTGCATGTCATCGGTCAGAATTATGTGTCAATCGCGTGGATATGTTACCATCTAACTTGAAACACAGGACCAAAGTTATTTCGATGATATCTTTAGACAGTTATGCATCAGGTGTAAGTTCGATTCATTGATATCAGAATTCTTTCTTTTGCAGTTCTTTGAGAAAATGTGGGCAAGTGCTGGAAAAACTATGGAGTTGACTCTTTTAAGGGTTAGTGATGGTAAACAGTATAATCCCAGCATAATGTTTGGAGATACTCCCGCCGATAAATTTTACAGGTAAAGCTTCTCGTTATTTCTTTAACTAGAAGACAACACCATTTCTTCAATGTCTTGCTAGTCATCAGCCTTGTTTCTTGTCTTGGTAGTCATCAGCTTTGTTTCTTGTCTTGGTAGTTGGTTAGTTTTTTTGGTAGCCTTGTTAGTCATTAGCTTTTTTTTACTGGGGAGGGTAAGGACTAGGGACCTTTCGGAAAAAGGAGAAGGGGTACGGTAACTCTCGAAAAAACTAATATGGTCGAACAATAGTGATCTGTGTTCTACAAGTTTCTGTGAATTTTCAAGAGAAATGGTGTCTTGAGACTGTTAAAAGGAACAGAGGTGAACCCAGGAAGTTGTTGAGTCTCATTATCACACTAAAATACTAAAGACTCAGGCTTTGGGTACTGTTTGATGTCTTTCAGGTGGAAGGATTGCAATTGAAAATTACTTAACAACAACAGCGATAATCTAGCATATGGTCGTGCGCTCTAAGCAGTTTCTGGGAAGGTCCGAAAAATGATCGATGTATTTATTCTTAACCCATAAGAGCATGCTTCCAGGATCTTTATGGCTTGTCTGAAGCTTAGTGATCTCTTTGTATGTTCTATATTAATTGACTGATGTATGCCTTATATCTTTTGTGACATCAGACATGTAGTGAAATATATCCAATCATCCGTCTTTGTTTGAGTTATCAAATACGGAGTATGACCTTTTAGGCTTGTACATAGTCCTTCAATCGCCTATCTCCGTGTTGAATCCAAATTATAAACAAAGTTATTTTTAGACGAATGAGCTGAACTCTGGTCTCTTGGGAATGTACTAGGGAGTACTTTATTCTCCAACCTCCTAACCTAACAAACACAAGAGCGGTTCAAAAGACACATCTCAAATAAGATGGACAATTCGATCAAAGCACATAAACAGAGTAATTGAATGCCTGAATGGTTTGGACTTAATTTGTTACAAATAGACGAAATATTTAAAACACAAATGTCTTAAGCTTTAACAATCCGATTAAAGCAGAGTGACTCAAATAGATAAGCACACAAGTTTTGGGCAAGACCCTTCATTAGTCTGTTACAGATAAGATGATTAATTGATTAGCGTCCAAACTTAAAAGTACGCGAAAGCCAAAGCCCGCGTTTAGGCTGAAGATAGAACACTTCAGTCTCATTCCGAATGTTGGATTACGACTAAGAGCATAGGACTTTAGGCCAAAGAACACGACGAATCAGGATTAAAAAGTAATTGTGTGCGCATGGTAATAATTGTCTATTTAACAGAATTTTCAAAAAACGAGCGTGAAGAAAAAGAAACCTGAGAAAGCAGTCCTATAACAAATGAAGGACACCTTTATTTTAAAAAAAATACTATTAAAGGAGATCGATAATTCAATATAACTCCTCCCCAAGTCCCAAAGATAATTCACAGATAAGGACACCAATAATTCAATAGGTCTCATCTCGATAAAAAAAAAAAAGAAGAGAAAATGCGGAATACGATTAAAATAATAGGAGAGAGAAAATGAATAACCGTTAAATACACACTAATAGTTTAGACTTCTAATGTCCAAAGTCAACTCAATTCATGTGCTCGTGACTAAAGTCGAAGGAAATGTTATTCTAATACTCGTACACACTTCTATTGTTTCATATCGTGATATCGAGTTATGTGACTCATGTTTAATGTTGTGGGATTGAACTCTACTTAACTGGTCAATACAAAAGAATATCCGAACAAAGGCATCAATAATTTACAGAGACTTCTATCAAGTTCTGATTCCACCAAAATCCCAATAAGTCCTACATATCTGCATAGATTATAGGGAGCAAAGTACAACAAGAAGACGACCACCAATTGTTACTGATTGTTAGCCTGTGGTCAGCTATGTTGTTGCTAAGGCCCGTTTATGTCGATACAATCCTGCAAGAGGGACGCGACCACCTAAATAAAGAGCAAAATACGAAGTTAGAACCAAAAGATAAGTTTGTATATAGCTGCAGCAGATAGAAATTCTTATGCAAATCAACCGTTGCCTGATATGATCATTTGAAAGGTCTAGGGCTTCCTTTCATGGGGCCTCAGTATAACTTAAGAAAAATAGGCAGATGTAGCATGGTTCCGTGTTCTACCCGATTGATAAGGTAACGAAGAAGCCACTGCAAGGAGCAATAGCTCTCCCAGTTCACACAAGGCAGGGAGGAACACACACAAAAGACATGTAGTTGAAGCTTGTTTTCTATTAACTTTCTTTAAAGACAAGAGTTGTTGAGAAGAGTTCCAAGTTAGAGAAGTGTTGTCACAAACTCAATAAAAAGATGAATGATAGAAGCTTACTTGTAAAATTTATTTTGGGTAGTCTCCCCAATGGTCAGATTCAACTGATCACCTCTACTCATCCTTAAGACATTCATCTCAACATTTTTCCCAGCAGTATCCCACATGTTCTCAAAAAACTGGTATAAAAGTACAATGCTAATATCAGTAAGATGGATACAGATATCAGTGAAGCTACAAAAAAAAAACAAAAAACTTGAGCTACAATAAATAGTTCAGGAAACATGATCATGAAGTTCTATAAAAATTCAAAGCAACTTTGGAGGAAATAGCTTGGTGACTTGAGAAACCAGACAACATACACACTAAACGTAACAGTGTGTCAGTGACTTTCTTTCTATCTTACAAAGCCCCAAATGCCGCGCAAGAAAACATATCAAAAAGCGCAACATACCTCCAACTTACTGCGGACTAATTTGTCATTACATTTTACTATGACATCGTCAGGCTCTATCCCAGAGCAATAAGCTGGAGAGCCTTCTTCAACCTGTTACATCAATTAAGATAGCGACACACATCAATTAAGATTAATTCAAATCATGTCTCTCCACTAATAAAGTGACTCTTTCTAATAATAAAGGAGCTACATGCATACTCACGTAGAAGCCTACAGTGAGACAGAGAGTAGCATGGTAAAACTCACCTAAGTTTATGTGCCCAAACCGAAATTCATGTTATCATGTACAAGCCTTAAATAACGCAGAGGGAGTAACTTGGTAGGAAAGTCAGAAAATGAACATCATGTTGACCCTACACTATGATCCAAACAGGTACCAATGCGGCGTTGAGATTAGAAATTACCTCTGTAACAACAACCCCTGTGACACCATTGGGGAATAATATTGCGACCTTCTCCAGGAAGTCAAGATCAGTTTCATGAAGATTGATAACTTCTAAACCAAGCCAAGGTTGACGGCATTCACTGTTACAAATAATCAATGATCATAGAGATGAGAATGATTGGGTTAAACTGTAACCTGCTGTTCTTCATTTAACTTCTAAAAATTAAAAGAACTATGATTATAGCACAAGGGCAAACATGACCTGCTATATTAGTGTGTGGCAGACTTTATCTGTTTACTACTGACTATTCTAGAGGGGTTTTATCATTGGAATTAAGCTTACAGATTGCTCTGTGCAGAACACATAAGGGCACCACTCAGAACAAGACTTCCATAAATCAGCTTATAATTAACTTTGGAAGTAGAGACACATGCATAAACCAAATCTACAGTTACCAAAAGGGCAGAGAAGACAAATGGCCGAATCGGGGCAGAAACAACAGTCCCCTGCCCCAGTCCCAAGTTTGAGCAAACCCATTACATCGAAAAAGCCATCTTCTTTCTGCGCAAAACAAAGAAACATAGCCATAGACATGCTTATATAAACTGCCACAAAGATAAACAAAGAGATAGATGTCATACTCCACCATCGTACTCTTCTAGTACAAACAACTCTTTGCAAGCATTATCATTATAGAAGGGACGGGAACTGAAAGAGAAAGGGACCAAAAAGATGATGAGCAACATACTAAACTTCATCTTAATGATGAAAAAGTGCAATATAAGCGAGGAATTATCATACCCTAGAACACCAATAATAACTTGTAATTCATATGGTGGATCAATATAGCGCGAGAGGGCCATTATCTCGGTTTCATGCTCAACTTTGAATAAATTGGAACGAGAGCACAATTTCCTATTAGGCGTCTCAGGTGTGGATGTGACATCATCCAATCCCCGAAGTGTTGCGCTTGGTAAAGGGCAGTCTGAACGGATAATAATGGCGGCAATATTATAGTAAAAGTCACATCCCAAGAGTTCACCCTTGTACATTTTACCATCGGATAAATATACATCAATCTGGAATTGAACACCACGACTCAGTCTTTAGTGATAATTACACAAACCTATCTATGTTTCATCCCAAAGGAATAACATTTAACAACTTTACGTATAATCTCGAAAGTAACGTATAAAGTGGTCTCATACATACGATCATCGAAGAAGCTAACCTCGACTTCATGAGGAGGAATATTAAAAAGAGTGGCAGGAGCAATGATAGTGGAGACGTAATCATCACCCGTATTCGACTCACATTCTATAATTACCCCAGTCTTCCAGATTTTACTGTGCCTCTTCCTCTTAACCCTGTCGCCCTCGGCCGTATCTACGATTAATTAATAGAAATTTACCATCAACTAACTAATTCTATAAATTAAGCAGGCAAGGTAAGAGTGAAATGTGGTGATGAAAAAATTACCGGGGGGTGGATAATAGGTAATAATAGCGACGACGCTGGAAGAAGCGGTTAAAATAGCGGCCTTTGTTCGCGGTAAAAATAGTGAGGTGTCGTCGATTGGTTCCGAGTCTGAAATAAAGCAGAGTCTATCAACCATGGTGCGGCGTCCGGACAACTCCATCGCCGACGGCTCCAACCTAATGTTAGCGGCTGAACTCGAGTACTGGAGTAGAATTTATAAGGAAACGTGTAAAGACGATAATACCCCTAAAGTAATATTAAGAAAATAAAAAGACGATGTTATCCTTAGACAAATTGTTCAGAATGACCTCGGAATCACTATTTTTGGGTAATTATTTAATATAAGGGTTCTTTAAATAGATTATTGGAAGTTAAAATGAGTTACTATAAGTAATTTTGGATTGGTTATGGATCACTCATCTCACCCAACTAATACAGCCCGAACCCGAGTCGTCTACTCTCATACCCATTTACATAAATGAAAGGAAACCCCAGCTTGCTTCCTTCATAAGTAGTCGGCCTCCTTCTCTCCTCCCTCTCTCTCTTTTTCGTAGCCTCCATTCTCATAAGATCGCAGCACAATTGTGTCAACTTAAAACACACACAACTCTCACATACGACCTTTGATTAAAGCTCGAAAATCGTAAACTATTTAGTCTGAAATATGTTGGTGGAAGTTGTAAAAAGCTCATGCGAATAGACATGTTTTTCCCGATGCGTCACCACACCAGCCACCCCACCGTGTAGCCCGTGCGATCCCCTTCGCCACCCCCCGCGCAACCTCCCCGTCGCATAGCCCGTGCAGTATTGCCAACTTACAGTTGAAAAGACGATAATACCCCTAAAGTAATAAGAAAGGGACGATAATACCCTTGGATAAATATATGATTTCATTTCCGGCTTGGCGAGATTCGAGAACGAACCAAATTAAAAGCTTCTCTTCTAATTTCTGGAGAATCCTCGATCTCTTTCTATCTCTCTTAGGGTTCCAAAAAAAAAATCGAATTGGGGCAAAATTAATTTGGGGAAAATCAGTCTCCACTTTTTCGACACTCTTTTTTACACATAAATTTGGGGAAAATCACATGAATGTTCGGGCACATAAATTTACAGGGGCTGTCGCCACTTTTTTCGACACACTCTTTTTTTTTGGTAGCTACGAATTTTGACACAGTTTTACGAGCTTCAAAGTACAGTTTCTTTTGATGTGCTCCATCTCCTGCGAGGTTTGACATCTGGTTTAGCAGTCATGGCTGCTCTCGGTGATGAACTTGCCAGTTTCATATCATGAGAAATTGTTGCATTTTCAGACTTGTGTCCTTGATTATCAGTTTTAGTTCTCAATTTTAGGGAACCATTGCATTGTACTCCTATTCTTCTAACATTCTGGACCGAAGACCGGACTGAAATGTTTGATCTAGATGTTTCCTTGTTCTCCTTGTTGGTGGTGGCCGACTCGAGATAGAGTTCGGATATTGTTGTTCTAGTGTTCTTGACTGTTGATCTGAGGGCAACTTTAGCAGTACTGACTGGCTTTTTGACAGTGATTTGTGGTGAACCTTTCCCTTTCGGCTGTGTTGCTGCCATGTTGTTGCCTGTTGTTAATTTTGTAGACATTTTCTTCTGTGTGGTTGATTCCTTATTTTGGATCTGTGGTTTTGTGCAACTTTTCTGGGTTGTTGTTGGTTGCACGTTCTTTAGCACTGCCCTTGTAATCTGTGGTCTTGGATTCCTCATGTGCCCTGCCAACACTGATTTTTTTGGACAAACTTGTTATTAGTAAGCTTATTAAGGATGTCATAATTCTGAGTAAACTAGATAACAATACCGACCTTAATGAAGACGTGCGTGCTAGATAACAATTTGGGGTTGGCTAACATGAACTTAGGCATACAAAAACAGAAGATTATGGCCCCGAAAAACTAGCCAAGTTTTCGTAAACATTTACAAGGAATGGAGGATTAAGGATTGTAGACAGTAGCCAGCCACAAAGTAAATGAAATTACGGAAGAGCTGATTGTATAATCATGCATACGATTCATTATACATGGAAACGTTACCTGAAACTTTGATTGGTCGCGTACTGCTGGTAGTTTTGGTTTGTTTAAGGATGCCAAGAGCAGCCGCTTGCTCAACTAATTGCTGAATCTGAAATCCAAGCTTTTGGTCCTTGGTGTCTAGGCTTCCCGTAGAGCTTGAACGGGAAGATGTCGTATCATTTGCTCTTGCTTGCAGCTTTCGAGTCGGTCCTTTTATAGACACAGACCCTAATAATGAAGCATTGTCATTCCTGAGTGCACTGCAAATGCTCGTCAGGTTTGCGACTGCTAGCTCCAGATTCTGCAGCTTCAGCTGGTTTGCCTCGGCCACACCGTGAATGTCCCTCAACGTAACCTGCTCTTTCTTGGTTTTGCCTTCATCCGACTTGCTGCTGTTCCTTATCATATCCAAAATTATCCCTGCTCAGAATGTTAATTGGTCAGTACAAATCAATGACAAAAACTCCGGTTAAAGGTCCGATTGTAATAAGCTGCTGTTAAACATGAGTATAGATTGTGTATAACACGCTATATGATTGACCATTCACTTCGTGCATGTTTTTGTGTCATAGTGATCAATTTTATGGAATGCAGAAAAAATCGTGGAAGCCTTACCCGAAATTGGAGATGGAAATGCTCCCAATTTACTGCTTTCTGTTGTCGTAACCCGCTTTCGAATTGTGTGCAGATGATCAGAAATGTTCTGTTGGGAGAAATCCTGATGGAAAACAAAATCACATTAGATAAGCTTATTGTGATGACATTCATGTATAAATAAGCTGCTGTTTCAACATTAGATAAAATGTCAAATGTTTGTGGTATTCTTCATTGACTCGTTATTTTAAGATTACTTAAATTGGCAGGCCAACTGACCGGCCTTATGCCGGCTAGTGTAGGAGGAACGCATGAAATTTGCATATTGACTTCAATAAAATTCACTTATTTTGATGTTAACTGACAAAAACAAAAACAAAACTAAGAAATCGAACACGATGATGTGGAGTATTTCTCCCCCGTTATTTGAATCAAAATGTAAAGAACTTTTCAATGGGAAATCAGAAGTCTCAAGCACGAGGAACATTCACTTTTTTTTTCTCCGTGTGTGTGGAATAGAGCTGGTTTATATATAGACGAGTTCCGAAATTATGTCATGCGTGTTTGCTCTCAATAACCTTACCAATTGAAGAGGGCAATTCTTCATGTACTCCATTAGTCAAGTCAGTGGTTTAAGGTTGCCTTTGACTCTCAACGATCACCTGAGCAAGATAAAGTGATGAACGGATACTCATGTTTTACATAACAACTCGTGTGCACCATAATAGTGAAAAGACAAGGAAAGCTATTGACTTATCCTTCGACCATTTTGTTGCATAAATTAAATAATCAAGAGGTACTGAGTTTGACACTTAGCTTCGGAAAAGCGTTTTTCATATTGGTAAATTTAGGTGTGATACCAATATAAATGCACAATAGTGTTTCTCGATGGCATGCTTTCAGTTTTCATGATCTAAGATTTAGCACTAAAAACACCCAAACTTTTTAGAAACCTCTCCTTTAGTTTTAGAGGTTTAAACGAGTGGGATTGTTGCCTACTAGTCTACTACAATAGTGCATATGTTGTGTATAATAATTCCTACACACACAGTATTCCAAAGTGGATTGAGAGTCAGCGAAAAGTAATAAATCACTTACAGCCATATATCTTGTTTCTGCGCTGCTTTCTAACACTACTGATGGTCCAATCCCACATCTCTCAGTAGTGGATGTTGCAATCACGATTGCATGTTTTAATTCATACACCCTCTTGCGACTCTTAATACTCCTTATTGCCTCATTCGTTCTCGAGGTTTGAACTTAAGACTTCTAGTTAAGAGTCACGCGCATATCTAAACAAAGAAGAGTTTTGATCGTGAAGTTCAATTTTTGTAAAACTAACACCAATGGAATTCTTATCACGTAGGTATGGGATTTTGATTTTGACATACAGATAAAATCCATCATTCATGCAAGCATTATCAAACCTTCAATTTCTTCAATATTATTAGGAAACTAGCTTTGCATATATATACAATTGATTGATTTATATACACATCACAAGTATACCTAGAATTAAAACAAAAAATCTATGAGAATCCTAAACATGCTAATGACATTCATAATGTGCTTTTTTTACTCCATAACTATATAGAAGTATTGAATTGAACAAAACATTACAGTCGTCAACTTCTTCATCACTCGTCTCTAACATCAAGCTTAGCCGTGCAAGTAAGTATTCGGCGAATTATAGACGAGAGACGATAACCATCACCGGAGGATTTTTTCGCCGTCTGAAGAACCACCACGTTCTTGTTATTACGAGTCTTGTTGCGTCTCTTACATACCGTGGCAACTCTATTTTTAACATTAGACAACAATTTGCTAGCCTTTTGTTTAACCTCGCTACAACCCTTCTCTTTGTCGTTCGGCTTTGAGAACGTGTAGGCCGTCCTCACGTAATTCAACCTAGACGACCTACTATCCCCTAAACTTACGCTATCTTCACTAGCACAACCAAACATACTCGGTTTCGAAAACCGAGAATTGAACGTTGGGACAACCTTAGTTTTCTCATAGTATGGGAAGCTCTTGCTTGATGAGATGAATGTCGAAGACATTATAATTGCGCGCTGCTTAGTTGTTGTTTGTGTGTGTTTTATGGAGTATGTCTTTATATTGTATTTATAGTGCTTTACATACCTTTTGCTTTCCTTACTTTGGACGGTAGTAATAAATAAATCGTGTTTGTATATAATTTTGTAAGAGTTTGGCTAGGCCTATGTTTTGTTATCCTATTGGAGGTTGGAGAATATAATAAATTATAAATCAAACTTTCCTAATTTGCCAAGTAATTGGTTTTTGTCCATAATCCATACCAATGACAGAAGATCATCTATTTTCCAATCATAACTTTTATTTCCTAAAATCTTTGGGATATTAGACAAAGTGATCGATTGAACAATGTTCGCATGATCAAGTCGTAACGATTCACATTTTCTGTCCCAAAAGGTGTCATTTCATGAAGGAATTATTAAGGAATGATTAGCATGGAGTTTATATGTTCACATTGTAATTGATATGGTCAATATCTTCTGATGTATTATGGTTAACATATCCTTGTAAATTAGGCACAGATATAATCTTGTGTTGTATTTTAGGATTAGTTATTATTGTAATTATCTTGTGCCTTAATTATCCCCTAGTATTACTCATGTACGCTTAGTATATAAGCACAACTTGTTGGTCAATAAAATTAAGCTTTCATGTATAATTCTCTCCTCCCTCTCCTCTCTACATTCTCTACATGGTATCAGAGCAGTCGATCCTTTGACGCGCTCATCAATGTCTTCCGCCTTCTCGTCTTCCATTTTTAATCTTTGAAAGCTTCACTTGGTCGTTGATCTTGTGACTACGACTCTTCTATCCCCCCTTCAACTGTTGTTCTACTGTGAACATGGATTTTCTTTCTCAATCCTATCTTTTTCTTCCCTTCTTCCCTACTTGATTTTTCCTCTTTCTAATCCACGACTAATCTTGCCCCCTTTCTCAAATCTTTTTCTCACAAATTCGCTTTTTTTCTGAAAATTTTCTTGTCCCTGTCTTGTTCTAATCTCACGCTTATCTTATCATCTTCCTCTATCTCAAGTATTGCTCTCTGCATCTTCTCTTAGTTGACAGATTTTTTTTCCTCTACCTCTTTCTCACCTCTCCCAAATTTTAATCTCATGTTCTCAAATTTATCTTCTCAAATTCATCTTCATTGTTGCCGATTGTCGTCACGGTCATCGGCACGTTTAATTTTGCTGCATTGTCTCGATCAAATTGTCGTTGTTCTTGTGATCAATGAGCTTTGTTGTGGTGACTTGTGTTCCCGCAACTGTTCCCTACTCTGTTCTATCCTCTATTCTCTCTGTCTCTTCTCACATTTTCCAAATTTTTATTCTCTCTCGAATTTTTATTCCCTCCTCCCTGACGTGGTCTACCACTGTCATATTTCCATTGCTCCCTCTTTATCCTCCTCTTTTTCTCGTGATTTTCTTCATTCTTTTTATTTTTTTTTCTCTCTCTCAAATCATTCTCTCTACTCTCATCTTCCTGAAACATGGTCTATTGTGTACCAATGTCTTAATATTGTCTCGTTCCCTCTCTTTTCTCTCTTCATGGTCACTCCTTTTGCCTACTCTTATTGGTTTCGGTTGATCTTGTGACAATCGAATGTCCTCACTCTTAATGTTGTGTCTCTCTTATGGTTTCGGATTGTTTGTATATAACAACCGAATGTCCTCTCTCCGACGGCTTGCTCCTCTTCACCAATCTCTGCAATTTCCGTTCAAGATTGGACTTACCCTTCGGCCGTCCATCTTGCGGGGGCGTATTAAGGAATGATTAGCATAGAGTTTATATGTTCACATTGTAATTGATGTGGTCAATATCTTCTGATGTATTATGGTTAACATATCCTTGTAAATTAGGCACAGATATAATCTTGTGTTGTATTTTAGGATTAGTTATTATTGTAATTATCTTGTGCCTTAATTATCCCCTAGTATTACTCATGTACGCTTAGTATATAAGCACAACTTGTTGGTCAATAAAATTAAGCTTTCATGTATAATTCTCTCCTCCCTCTCCTCTCTACATTCTCTACAGGAATGACGTTTCAAGAAAGTTATTTGACTTCCTATAATTACCAAACGGGTAGTAAAATGTTCGGTTTGCTACAAAAGGATAGAACCACAAAGGCGACAAATGCTCCCTCATGAGTTTTAACATCCGACCAATGGATAGTCTACAACTTTAAATCAAAGTCAATTGAAACGGAAGTGGGAATCAATGAGGATCCTCTGTCCCACTTTGTGTGCCACTCCCTTTACCCCTCCAATCAGATTTCAAGAAATCATTAAATATAAAATTTGAAATGAATTTCTTAAGGTTATACTCCCTCTTACCCAAAGAGATTTCCCTGTTTTTTTTTTTTTTTGCAGTTTTGAGTAGGCATGTTGGGAGCTATATTTAGACCAAATGAATTGTTCACTTGTTTTAAAAATTAGTAAGTATTTCATTGTGCATTGCAGTCAACCAACTCTACCTGATTTCAAGATAAACGGGTTTTTCATTTAGTCTACAAATAGTCTCGAACATGGCAACTCAAAACTGCAAAAAAGAAACAGGAAAATCTCTTTGGGTAGGAGTAGTATATAATATGGATTTCCTGAAATCTGATTGGAGGGGTACATGGAGTGGCACACAAAGTGGGACAGAGGATTCTTGTTCTTTCTTTGTTTTATAATCCCCGCTGAATCAACACAAATCCCAAATACAAAATAATGAAATGCTATCATGTAATTGGTGGGGTACAGGGAGTGGGACAGGTGATCCGCACTGCCTCCCCAATGACGCCTCACTGGAGAATCAATTGTTTCAATAACCCATGTCCGACAAACATTATTATCATTCATGTTTACTCCTAATCACAATCAATTCCTAATGACCAAACCACAATCAACTCCTAATCAGCAAACTGCAATCAATTCCTAATCACCATAAAAGACAGAGTTTAATCCTTATTGAGCAGCCAACAGAGCAGGCGAAACCATGACTGCGATGGGTTGTCGTGCCAAGACCGCCATTTTAAGTGTTTCTCCAAGCGTTGTCAGTGTTGTGACTCGTAATATTCCTGGTAATTTTTTTGAATCTTCCTGTTCACGCTTCTCGCAATCAATATACGGAAAATTGATTGATTATTTTAATCTGATTAGACATTGATAGTTTCTTAATTATTGTTTAGATGATATGCTGGAGGGTGGATCAAAAGAGGATTATGTAATTTCGGAGCCTGGGGTGATCATAGAATGCGAGTATCAAGGGGTTAGAGTATCAATGAAGGAACCCAGCTATGTCTCCACCATTATTGTTCCAGCTACTCTTTTTAAACGTACTTATAATCTTCGACCTCATGAAATCGAGGTTAGCTTACTCGTCACAACATTTAACTTAATTAATTCTTAGTTACTCTATCTTAGAGAACAGTATGCATAACCCTAGATACAACCTCTCTATGTTACTCTTTCGGAACCAAGGGAGTTTTTTTATGTCTTTAATTGTTTCACCAACGTTGTTTGAATTCTGATTGTTTTGGTAGTTAGTGTCCTTTTCTTTATTTATCTTCTTTTTCTTATGTAAGTTTACTCAAGAGTAATGAGACATATCATGTTCATGCAGGACGATCTGGATCTATCGGAAGGTATAATGGACAAGGGTCACGAGGACAAACTCATGCAGATTGATGTATACCTAGAAGATGGTAAGATGTACAAGGGTGAGCTCTTGGGCTGTGATTTTAACTACAACCTTGCCGCCATAATTATTCATTCAGACTGTTTACTAAAAACGGCAACGTTTCGGGACTTGGATGATGTCACATTTCTTGGTATGAAAACGCACCTTGAGATGCTTAAAGAGAAATCATGTGAACTGCGCCGTCATTCACATAAATTTAAAGTTGAGAAGGGAACCAAGATTATGGCCCTGTCTCGTTCTTGTGTACCTCCATATGATATTGAAGTCAGTTCGGGTGATTTAAGGTATGTAAAATCTTCTACCCTGTACCACTAAAACATCATGTATATCTGGGTTTAGTATGTTCACTGCTGATTGCTCACCTTTTTGGTTCCCTTTCTCTCTCAGTGCACGTGCCTGCAATGGTAGAGCTTGCAAAGAGGTGTTCGCGCTTATAGAGTCCTTTGACAATGTAATCATCAATCTCTATGTCTGTCCATCTATCTTTTGTGTCAAACTCGATAAGCATGTCTGTGTGAGCTGTGGAACAAGCGTGTGTGTTTTTCCTGAGCTTTTGGCGTTGTGTTTTGGGAGAACAAAGACACCTTTGTTATTGAGAGTGATATCTTTTTGGGTCTCAACTATTTTTTTTTATATTATCTAAGCTTCAATTCAGCATATCGTGGTAGGTAGTCAAGCGCTTTACTAACAACATTTTTCTGCTGTGATAGGGCTTTGATGGAGGAGTTATTATCAATTTTGACGGAGAAGTCATTGGAATCATGTTTGAGAGGTCCCCGTTCCTACCGACTAACTTAATTTTAAGATGGTGGAACCATCTTAAAAACTTTAGGTGAGTTATGTTTCTCATATCTGCATCCAGAATTTATTAATTTTGAACATGTGTAAGGAGTACAATGTATATATCCTTCTTGATCCAGCTGAGGGCTGAAGACTTGGTGGGGATGATACTCTAGGGAGAATTTGGTTCAGGGCCAGGCCCAAAATTTTTTATTAGAGGTGAAAAGGGGGGGGGGGGGGGGGGGGCGAAATTTAACTGCATTTGTATTCAGACCCTCTTGAAAATTGGGTGTTCAGAACGTTAGTGTAGCCAATGGACCCTTGGTTCCGCCCCTGATTTGGTCGTATATCTTCTCAGCGACTCAGCCCTTTTGCGTAATTGATACTAGGTTTAGTTTATGCATGTCTGTGTACTTCTAGAGTTGATATTAAGTGGAAGTGTTTTTCGAGTTCAGTCCCTACATGTTCTGAACACAGTGATGTAGATATGCTTAATTCAAACAACACCCCCCCCCCCTTTTTAGAAGACTGAGTTGTAAACCTTGAAAGGCCGCCATGTAGTAATGTGTTGGTAAATGATGATATTATCAATACAAGTATCTGGTGTCAAGTATTGTATATTTGGTGACAGTGTTGCATTAAGGACGACGTCTATCTTTCGTGAACCTTATGGATAAGTGCTAATGCGGTGAAAGTGTTTTTTCTTTTGGTATATGCCTCCCTCAGTGTCTTTCTATTACAATTATTTTGACCTATCCAAAAAGTAAGTTTTTATAAATCTGTTTGTGGTGCAAATGTTCAGTCACTTCATTCCTATCACCTTGCCTATGAGGATAGTTTCCTAGAGCCAGATTTTGGACAGTGAAGCCCCTTTCATAGACTTGGACTTTGGAGTGTATATACCCGAATTTCTAACCCACTGTATGATGTTTTACCAATTCCACTTGCTGCAGATCATGCCTTTCATAGTAATCTTTCATATCTTACTTATCAAAAAAAAAAAAAAAAGTAATCTTTCATATTTATAGCCGGATGTTTGCCTATTCCTTTCTGCTGCAAACGTATCACATCTTTGAGATCAGCCCAGATGCTGAGGTCATTTTGGAATCAGCTGAGGTGCTAGAATTCAAGTTGGGGACTGTTCTTTAGTGATGGTTGTTATTATCAGTATTATCACTGTAATCTACTAATCTTCCCTCTAGTTTTCACTCACTTCATTAGGCTATCTTTTTAACTTCCGTGTCTGTATACTGGTTTCTTGTCATTTTGACCCAATTACCGTTGCTACATATTGCCTTTTTTATGGGCTGGAACTGCTATAGATGATTGTTATAACTTAGACCTAAATCCCACTCTTAGAAGCTTGTGCAATAGCTAAGACTCAAAAAGATAAGTTTAGTGGTTGATCTGTCAGTTTATTCCCACCAAAAGTCGTTCGTAAATTTTTCTTTCTAATGTGATTCCACTATTATCATTGCTCAGTATCTACATTTTACGCTCACATTATATATATTCTGATGGCTGTAACTTATAAGGTTTCCTTCAACCTCGTGCATGAAGAAGCATTTTCAAGATCAATTTCTGTATTGATGCATTTTGGTTAATTAAAGGTTCCTTTAATACCAAAGTAGAATATTATAAGCTGCATGAGAATACGCAGAGAGAGCCAAGTACAGGAGACAATCACTAGGTGAGGTAGGGCGGGGGTGGTTTAGTGTGATTTTATCGGCACATTTCTCACTGGTTCGGGGGGGGGGGGATAATGAAATATATTTAGAAGATAGGAGAGAGAATGATAATTGGAGAGTGAAAATGAGAACTAATACCAGGTCTGTTTACCCGGTTGAAGAGTATGTGATTGACCTATGTTTGCCTTCATGATTCTAGTACTTGCTTTCAGAATTTTCTTATAGTTCTTAAATTTAAAAGTAAAATAAGCAGATAATTGTCTAACCTGCTCATTGGTAGTCTATAATCATCGATTCTTTGTGATAGGGAATGCCGTCAACCTTGGCTTGGTGTAGCAGTTGTCAATCTTCATGAAAGTGATTTTAGCTTTCTGGAAAAGTTTGCAAGATTATTTCCCAATGCTGCCACGGGTGTCGTTGTGAAAATGGTAAAAAGAATTCTCTCGTAGCTACTTGTTTTAAGCATGGTGTAGGGTAAAATGGTATTCACCTTCTGACTTTCGTTCCGTGCTGTTCTTCTGTCTTACTTAAGGATTCTAGATGAACTCGGGCAAAATTCTCCTTGTTCTACTTTCGCACATGAATATTAATGTGGCTGCTTTTTCAGTAAAGAGAATTTCTTTGTTAGCGGAGAAGAGAGAAGTCTGATTAATCCCAAATGATTTCCTTCAGATGCAAATGGCTCCCACTAGACTGTCCCCCAGCACCACCCATCACAGCCACTACCACATCACATCACCAACCCACCCATACCCTCACCCTTGCGTTCTTTTTCTCTTCTCCCAAAATTCTAACACAGTATGAAGGTATACGTATTATATTGCTTCTAATAGTAAACACACTACTCCCTCCGTCCCAGCTCAAACACCCCATATTCCATTTCGAGACGTCCCACCTCAAACACCCCATCTATTTTGGGACATCTTTATCTCTCCTACTTTTATTAAATTATTACATCATCCCTCACATTATCTCCTACTTTTATTAATCCTCACATTCTCTCTCCTCCTTTTTCCTAATATTACCCCCACTCAACATACTATATCAAATTTTCTTATTCCACTACAAAATTGGCTCGGGGTGTTTGAGCTGGGACGGAGGGAGTACTCAGTTTTATACTACTCGTTTACTATTATTCCAGAATTTTGTGCGAAAGAAGGGGTTACATTTGATTTAGATTGGAAGTAGTATTTCTGAAGTGATTTGAAAGAAATAATTAACTAACAAAGTGCGTGATATAGATGTAGGAGCTATCAGTTATTGAGACTGTATTTTATTTTCTCTTTGCGGTTTTGTGTCATAGCTACGTGGGAGCCCTTGAGGCTTTGTGTTATTGCTGTGTAATCGTGCTTACGTTAGTGGTTTCGAGCTTTCAATTGGTCAGGTTTTATAACATGTAGACAATAGAACATGCGGGTCTTCTTCTAACCATTTTCCTTTGTAGCAACTGTATGTAATTGTGCTTGTGTTGTTGCTTGTCATCTATTTAACAGGTTGAAGAAGGCTCTCCAGCTTATTACTCTGGTATACAGCCTGATGATGTCATAGTGAAATGTGATGAAAAATTAGTCCGGAGTAAGTTAGAGGTATGTTGAGCTTTTGGAGATGTTTACCTGTTCATCATTTGGGATTTTGGTATAAGAAAGAATGTCATTGATGGTTAGCATGTATAATCTAGTTCCTGCACTTGTAGAATGCTGAAACTCTCTGGCTGAGCAGATCGCCCCCCCCCCCTAAACGCATGACATATGTAGCAAGACATATATCTTTGCCATGTCCAACTTTGAATGCTGGTTAAGAAGACTCCTTGTGTGATACCATATAGCTGACATCTATTCTATACATATGTTTATTTTCATTCCTGCTGTATATGGATTGAATAGTGTCAAAACTGGAGTTGGTGCCGGATAATATCAAGCTTCCATACTTCAATGTGGTTTCTGCTTATGTATATATAAGTTTTGGTACTGAGCTATGTCTTGTAAACTTCAGTATTTTGTACAACATGATGATCATATCTTTTTTCAACTATGTGCCATAGCTCAGGTGAACTGTTATCTGTATTGATTTTAATCATATTGGCGTTTGACTTTATTCCAGCTTTTTGAAAGCATGTGGGATAAGGCTGGGAAGACTGTTGAGATGAATGTTTTAAGGACGAGTAATGGTGATCAGTTAAATCAAAGATTGACCATTGGAGAGACTACCCCGGATAAATTTTATACGTAAGCTGCTAACATCCATTCTTTTATCGTCTTTTCTTACTTTCGAAACTTCTTTTAACAACTCATACCTCCCAATAGGAAGGTTAAAATTGAAGAAAAAAGCTTCAGTATCTAGGCTTGTCGTCTTTTAGAGCTCTGGTAACTGGTAACTGGTATCATGGTTAAATTGACATTCAACCTACAATGTATAGCCCTTGTCTGTGTGAAGGGGAGTGGTGTTGTTCAGTGCAGTGGCTTATTCAGTTATTTGTGACCGATTTTTTTGCGTGAGTAGGAGGGTAATCTTTGGTGAAGGTTCTCCAGTGACCTTGTTGGCATGTCTTGTTGCATTTTGTAGCAGCCAATATCTGCACCAGATTGTGGGTTTCATGCTACTATTAGCGTCATGTTCTTGTGTTACAACACTTGAGTGATTAGTTGTTGCAACTCAAAATTAATGCAGCAATTTGTCATTTGAATGGTCATGCTCTTTTCTTTCTAGAGAGTAGCTATGTGAGGAGTTGGTTCCAGAATTCTTTGTCTGCATGGTGATTGTAGGCGTTGGTTAATAATTTCAACTGAGGTACGGGGTTATAAAAGTAAAAATTTGTTCATAAGTACCTCTTGCATGACGGGATTAGTTCTCGACCTGACAACACTTTCTTTTTCAAGGACATAGACAACAGCTTCTAAAACAGTTCTGCTTGATCAGATAGTGAGTCAGGCATAACATGAAAGGAAGCCCCCAAACTTTCAAAGGGTTGTAACACAATAGTAGATTGGTTTGCAGGATTCTTATCTATACGAGTTATCCTTTGATTCTAATCTCGTTTGTTGCTGTCTAGGTGGTCGCTTCCAATTATCACTCAAACAAACTTGAGCCCGAAGATATGATTACAAGCTAGCTGACATGGTGGAAGACAATCGCACAATTGTGTATACAGTAGCTGTTGAGTCTTGTTCTGATATTGTGCTTGCTCCATCATCGAAATGTTTTCGGTTGACTTGTATATTTGGATGCAGATGTGTAGGACTTAACATCTGGCATTAAAAAGTAGACGACCAGAGTCAGCTAACAAATTGAAATCTTCTTTTCAAGTTAAGGCCCGAGTTAAATACAATAGTCGCTTGTAACTAAAACCTTAAGTGATCTAAATCATTAAGCCTTTTATAACTTGAACATGGAGTTCTGAACAAAGATGTTGGGTTTGAACCATAAGACCTTGAGATTAAGTTTGATGATGAGACTGTCTACGTTCTTACACAACCATTTGCCAAATCCAATACACTGCACCAAAGACAGAAAGGTAGTCACTAGTCAGGTAGATGTAGAATTCGACATGACAACAATTCCCTCTTTCTTGCTCGTGTTGCTTATTATTTGGTTAGTTCTAAGACCGAGGAAGGCGAAGCCTAAGATTAACTGATTCATAGCCAAAGGTTAGTTTTGGAGAGGCTACAATAGTTGGTTGTTATATAGTGACCGTTATATCGGTATAAATTATTCAGGGGGTAAGTTTAGGCCCGTATGATACAACTTTAAAAAAAAAATTCGGAAATTCAGTTTTAGAAGCAATGAATTTGGTCTTTATGTTAGCAAATATACACCTCCGGTTCAAGTCAGTTGTCGGTTGAATACGAGCCTAAGTTGTGTGTCTGTGTGGTGGGAGTTTATAACACTGTCTAATGGTATTGAATTATTAAATAAGAACTCGTTCCTCCTCCTCCTCTTACTCGCTGGTAGTGGTACTGCGCTGGTGATGTGGACTGGACGAGGTGAGGATACGAAGAGTAGAATGGAAGCAAGGAAAGGTCGTCTGGAGAAAGATGACGAGTGGAGGAGTGCTATTATCACTGCTTCCCCGAGCGTTGTCTCCGTCGTGACCCGACCCGGTTTATTATCCGGTACCGGGTTTATTATTGAATGCAACCCCAACAACAACTACTATCTCTCTACTGTACTTGTTCCCGCCCTTCTAATTCCGCCTGATCATCTCCAACTTCAGGTCTTTTCTTTGTTTTTTTTTTTTTATTGTTTGATTGCGTAATTTGATGGTCTGATCAATTAAATTTCGTTACATTTTGCATAGTTTGATCAATTTGTACGGCAAATTCACGTGGTACTACTACTACTAGCTGAACAGAACTGAACTGAACTGAACTGAACTTTATGATGCAGGTTGATGTCTATGTATCAGATGGTCAAGTATATGAGGGTGAAGTGGTGGTCCATGATCCTCGCTATAACATTGCGGCCATTAGCATTAAATCCGATTCCCGTCTACCTACTGCTGTTGTTAGAGGTTTAGATGATGCCACATCTATTCTCGTGTCTGACTACCACCAACATTCATCCATACTTCGCCCTCGTTCTGATTTGTTTAAGATTCTGCCCGGCACTGATGTATTCATTCTCTATCGGTATTCTCAATTGGAATTGGAAGTTAGTCCCGGTGAATTCTGGTATGTCAATTGTTTTTTCGAGTTTACAGTTTTTGTTTGTTTGTTTGTTTGTTTGTTTGTTTGTTTGTTGTTCATGATGGCTCAGAAAGGGAAGTGTTCCTGTTATAATTTTATTTTTGCTTCGCTAACAGTTACTGGATGACGATTCATGTTAGCCGACCCAAATCATTTTGGGAATAAGGCTTGGTTGTTGTTGTTGTTGTTGTTGTTCGCTAACAGTAGGAAACCTCGAAGAAAATGGTGGAAAGTTTATGCTGTTTGTGTTGGTTCCATCCAAATTCCTCCGGGTTTAGGGGAAATAAAAGAGATTTTTTTGTTAGCATGCATTTTCCATTGCTTCCTTTCATAACCTTCTAAATCCTATGTGAATATTTTAACCAATCAAACACGGGAAGGTGGTTCAATTTGTTCCTTTCTGCACATTTATTTCCTAAAAAGTTGACTGTTTACTTACAATTTCGTGTTTTTTTTTTCTCTCTGTGTAGCGCATATGTGTGCTGTGTTCATGATTGCAAAGAGCTTTGTTGGGTAAGAGATGACTCACTTGAGGTAAAAAAATTTCTTATCTGTCCATCTGTTTTGCAGTTGCTGCTATATAGTGCTATTCGTTACACAACAGCTCTTTTGATGAGTGTAATGATCGTTTGCCTCTTCACGCATTGTACTTGTCATTCCACATGGCTCAAGTAAAGCACTCCAGCAACTAACATTTTCTCTCTTGGCAGGGGGGATATGGAGGAGCAGTTGTCAACACTTCTGGAGAAGTCATTGGAATCATGTTATCTGCTTCCCTTTTCTTACCAAGTAATTTAATGTCCAAATGGTGGAGCTATTTTAAATCTTACAGGTGCGAAATCATGTGTATCTGCATTCTTCATAATCTAATACTATATATTAAAACCTGAAACCAAGTCTTTTCTACGACGACACTTGGCATACATTAATTGGATAGAACATAAAAATAGCATTAAATACAATTATCGGTTAAGATATGGTAAGAAATTATCATACATTAATTGGATAGAACATAAAAATAGGATTAAATACAATTATCGGTTAAGATATGGTAATAAATTATAATAGAGTATTATAGTTTTAGCTAATTTATGGGAAATAATCATTATGATAATTTGTTAGGATAAAGATAAGGCAATATTTTTTTTATAAAACGTGTATAAACAATATAATAAATATATAGCCCGGGCGTGGCACGGGCATGCAAACTAGTTGAAAGTTCAAACCTAAGCTTGCTCTTCTCTCCTTATCCCAATATCCACCTAGCGCAATTAAGAAAATTATGGCTTGTAAGCGTGGCAATTAATCCAGCTAAATTTGGTTGTTCTTTTTTGCTTCTATTCAGTATGTGCATGAAACTTTTGTCATGGGACACTTTTTGGGAATTTACCTTTTGGTCATCCTTCTTGTTGGGGCTTTAAGATGTACTGGGCAATACTTGGTGTAGTTACTTTTCTCCCTTTTGATTTTGTAAAAGTTGGGAATTGTAGTACAATAAGCAGGCTTAAAAAATAAATCCTTCAAAGATCGAGCGGCGAAAGCATGTTGTATCCTCTACTTATGGTAGGATGATTTCTCTACTTTTTTAAAAGTCACTGTCACCCTACAACCTTACAACTTCACCATGTTCTATTGTACTCTTTGTAGGATGATCTTTCCCAAAACCTGGTCTTGTTATGAAATTGTTAAAAGAGATAGCAATTAAGAAGTAAAGCAATAGCAATTTTTTAACCCCTTGTAGTGGCCTGTGACTACATGACATCAAATAGGGACGGGCAGTCCACAGTATTCCCATGCCTGTGTGAGAGGGGGTATAATTTGTGGAAGTAATAGAATTATAACACACGATATTTGGGAATCTCATAAACTCTCAATATAATTACGTAAATAACTTGCTTGCTTACAATGACCTTGGTATAGACCCTTATTTATACTATTACAAGACTTAACCCTTACGAAACCTATCTCGTAACATATTCCTAAACACATATTCTAATATACTACGTATTCCTAAACACACATAATATTACCTAACCGGAATCCTCCGGAATACTCCATAATCCTCTATTACCCCCCATCAAACTCATGGTAATTTGACTAAAATTACAATGAGTTTGCCAAAACGATAAGGAAACAAAATAACTCCGTCGAGATCTTCAAATCTTCTAATCCGGCAAGTTGATTGTCGTCGTCGCAAAAACACCATTCTTTCCGAACTCACTCGAAATCCAAATTGCAGAACACTCAAACACCGCAAATCACCACGGTCAACACCATTAACTTCACCACTAAATGCCAGATACAAGGGAACCATGAATCACCATGGTCTCACAAATCATGAAGTGACCATTATCAGCTTCATCTAAAAAGAACCAAAAATAAATACCATGAATAAACATGGCCTCAAAACGTGAAGTCATCATATCAATTTCACCTAAAAATAACAGACATGACTGATAGGGGCACTCCCCCATTCCTTGATCGGCCTAAAATCATCACACAAAATCAACCAAAATCAAACGACAACTAACCACTGAATCGAAATACCTTTGCCTTGACTTACGACCGTAGGCACCCAAATCACTCAAAAACAAATAAAATTGACGACAAAAGAACGCACAATCATCGAACATCATCCGAACAATTCAACTCTTCACTGCCAACACTCACGGCAAACACAATTCCACATATCAAGAAAGATGAACCAATACCAAGTCCGCAAATCGCACTTACGGAAAAATCTGCTGATCATCTTTTTCTTTTCTTTTTTTTTTTCTTTTTTTTTGACTTGATCATCAAGCACCAAGATTAACACTATCTCGACATCATCGATCATATCAACATCTTCAATAAACTAACGGAGGGGGGCCTTTATTCAAACTAAAATAGAATCAAACATAATACTCTTAAAAATAAACCCTAAAACATTAGATCACGAACAACACGTCTCCGAACACCAAATTCCCGCCGGCAGGCATTATCGATTACATGCCCACCGGCAGGTAGCGGAAGCACCTTTTAGAGTCCTCTAGGAAAGAGGCTCTGATACCATAATAGAATTATAACACTGTTGGAGCGACAATGACCCACATGTGAGCTGTGGGATAATATCCCACATTGGAGAAATAGAAGATTGGAGACTAGTTTATAAGGTGGTGGGTTACTCCTCCTATTGCCAATTGGTTTTAGGATGGAACCCCACCAGCTTGTGAGCTAGTCTTCCACGAGGGGGCCGATATTGGCCCATGACGACTCTGACATGGTATCAGAGCCCAAGGTTGGTCTTGGGTCCGACGATCTGGTCCCATGAGTTTATCCAGTTTGGGAACCGGTGAATTTGATTGAGGTTTGACGACCCCAGATAGGGGATTTGCGAGTTAACCTGACTCAGGCAAAGGCGTTTGAAAAATTTGAAAGTGGGGAATTTAATGGGCGAATTTAATGGGCTCACATGTGAGGGGGGGTGTTGGAGCGACAATGACCCACATGTGAGCTGTGGGATAATATCCCACATTGGAGAAATAGAAGATTGGAGACTAGTTTATAAGGTGGTGGGTTACTCCTCCTATTGCCAATTGGTTTTAGGATGGAACCCCACCAGCTTGTGAGCTAGTATTCCACGAGGGGGCCGATATTGGCCCATGACGACTCTGACAGGAAGTGAAGAGTCTGAAGCACCAAATATGAACTTGAGGTTTCATCTAAACTAAAATAGTAATAGAAGGCTTTTTGGTTCTTACTTCTTACTGTATAAACTTCTTGACTAAAAATATTCTGTTCTTTTTTTGGTAGAGGAATACTGCTGTCCTACTTCCACCACCCCCCCCCCCCCCCCCGCCCTCCGCTTCATTGTGGATCTTGGATTGTCCAGCAAGAATTGTAAAAGGGTTTACTAATTTACTTGTCCTTGCTACAAAACCCTACCACATGCAATGTGAGATACTCTGGATTCGAAATGCTCAACATTGGTCATTTATTGGTCATTTGAGATCAGTTTCTACTTCTTAAAGGCCGTTTCTTGGAGTCTGCATCTATTGCATGTTTCACGATTCTTGTAAAAAGGTTTACTTGTCCTTACTACAGAATCCTACCACATGCAGTTTGAGATAACCTGAATTCGAAATGCTCAACATTGGTCATTTATCGGTCATTTCAAATCAGTTTCTACTTCTTAGAGGACATTGCTCGGAGTCTGTTGTTTTCTTTCTGGCTGCAAAGCTAGTCTCTTGTTTTGGTCTCCTTGGACCTGTCTTTTGTCCTTGCCATATTATAGTGTCAGAGACTTTATGTGTTTCAGGTTGGGAAGTCATAGTACCAGCCTACCAGGTCTAATGACCTACTACCTTGATAGCCTTCTTTTCCGAGCGGCTCTAGGGTCAACTTCAGGGAAAGCTCAATTCTGTATTTGGGAAGGGAAGGGAGGTGGAGACTGGAGAGTAAGGGTTTAGTTGTGTAAAGGAAGCCATTTCAAGCCCGTTTTCAACATTTCAAGCCATTTTTTTTAACAAGAAAATACTATAGTATTAGGGAAGGTTCTAAGAAACAAACCTTCAGCTTCCAAGTCGGAAGACGCTACTGGCACAATGTAGAGACTGTTGCATAGATAATTTCCCCTTGCCTTGCAAAGTGTTACTAAAAAGTTTCTTTTTGTTTGTCTCTGAAGTCTGCATGTGAATCATTTCATAGCAACTGGATCGATGCCTCAGATTTCTTGTAGATTCAGTGTGTGCTGTGACTTCCTAGCATTATAAATAGCCCATATTTTCATTGCTTATACTGAGAGACATTAGATGATTTGCTTCTGTATTAACCCTTTACCCTTATGTAATGTTTGATTCTTTGGTGTAGGAAATTATTTCGACCTTGGCATGGAGTCGATATAGTCAATCTAAATACAGCTAAATTGGATTTTCTGCAACAGTTCAGAAACAAATTCCCGAATATAGGTACAGGAGCTGTCGTGATAATGGTATTGCTCTGAACTTTTTGATTTATCAAATTTTAGGGGGTTCTCGCTCAATATAGGTACAGGAGCTGTCGTGATAATGGTATTGTGCCACACAAGCTAAAATATATATCTCTTGTTACCTTACCTGGTGCTATACTTTGACAAAAAAACTTGTTCTAATTGAAGATCTCGACCGTTCAAAGCTGGGATTCTAGAGGGGATGTTGGAATAATCTAGAAAAATCTAGATTAATGATCAAGATAAGTTAAGAAAAATCTAGAATTATGTCAAATGTTTAAGAAGGATGTTGAAGTAAGAAGAATGGTGTAGCTAGAAAAGTCTAGAAGTGTGCAAAATATGTCAGCTAAGTCATTGTAACCGACTTACAAGTCCTATATATAGCACATGGTGCTACCAAATGTAATGAACAATTCAAGAAAGAATAAAACAAAATTAAAGTAATCAAATATTACCAAAATGTAATCTAAAATTTCAACAATAAGGTGGGCGAGTGGGGAAAGGGGGAGATTGGGGTCTTGGGAATAGGGCAGGGGTGATCGGTCAGGCGGCTCAGGACAGGTCTGAAAGAGAGAAAGGAGATGTAGTCATGTAGGTGGGGTATGTTGTCAGAGATGATGGAGGAGAGAGAATGAGGGCATGGAGGAGGATCAATGGAGAGATAGTGCTCCGAGGAAGGGTACCAGATTGGTTGTGTAATGTCAGGAGACCGCCGTTGCCACTGGGGAATTGACCGGCGCTTGGAGGGAGAGTAGAGAATGAATGGGGGGTGGGTTTATTAAGTAGGTTTCGTTGATGATTTAAACAAAATTTTAATCAACAAAGTAAAAGTATTGTGCTGTAAATTCATAAATTATTGGTTGATATTCTAGATAAAATTGTCAAAAATGTTGCCAAGAAAGGAATTAGAAAGTTTATAGGCCGCCAACCCTAATAAAGAAAGATGGAAGTTCAAACGGGATCAAAAGAAATTCAAGGCACAGAATTGATGGATGAACAACGAAATATAGATAGTATCAGGAGATCGACATTATTCACCACTTCACTTGTGTAAGTCAAATTAGTTTATCACCTGCCTTTACTGGAGATGGGAAACCTTTCTTTCCTAGCCGTGCTGTGAGCTTAGGTGGGATTAGAGCATCTTGTCATTTTTGTATCTTGTTAGACTGTTTAACATCGTCATATCATCTGTAAGGATGATTTAGATGTTGCTTTTGTGAATATGCCTTGCTATCTTACCTATGTTACATTACTTACATACAAAAGGAAAGAAAATATTTAATTATCCATAAAGTTCACATATTTCCAGGCTCTTAGGGTTTGGCAAAGTGATAAGAAGTGGTTGTAACTTGCAAGGGCTGTACTGTGGCCATAATTAGTCGTGTGAGCTAGTACACTTGGTCAGAGTGGAACAAGTTGAATTTGGTGTGCAGTGTTATCGATGGCTCTTTCATTGTCTTGGTTTCTTCTGGTGGATATGTTCCATCTTAAGATTATCGTGTTGTGCTGCAAAGATAAAGTTAGTCTTCTGAGTATCTGTGGAACTCAGTGCAATAACTCTAATTCAAATTTGTAACTAGCTGGGTATGCAAAGTCATGTGAAGCTGACTTTCTTCATCTGAAGATGGTTTTGGGGGAGTTGTTTTCCACTTTGTAAATACTGATGACAACACCAGGTGTTGCTGATAGTACTAGTTCAAGTGTGTTTAGAGTGCCCATGTAGCTTTACGGTTTTATTTTGAAATACATATGTGTAATTGTCTTCTTGTAACAGGTTGAAAAAGACACTCCAGCTTATTGCTCTGGTATAAAGGCCGGAGATGTCATAGTAAAATGTGTGAGGGAACCAGTCCGGAGTAGATTGGAGGTACGGTTCAATAATTTAAGGCCTTTGGCCTTTTTTTACTTTTTCTCTGTGTGTGTGTGTGGGGGAGGGGGGGTTCCATTTTTGTAACAAAATTGTTCCAGTGATGGCTGTTAATTCTCTTTTCTGTTTCACACAACATTTCTGGCAAATGTCTTCAGTCAATCTCTCCTAAAAATATCTGTGAGTTTATATGATGTAATGCGAGGTCTTTCTTGTTATAGCTATATCTAATGTGAGGCTGGTGGCCGGTGGGTATCATCTGGCTTGAGGGTTAGGTGAGTATATTTCCTGTGTCCTTTTGTCAATGCTTCAGCTGAGAGAATACTTATTCGCATTGCCATTTGTTTGTATTTCTTACCCTTCGATAGTCTTTGCTTTTTTTTTTTTTTTTTTTTGAGTGTTCGGGTACTTGCTCTGTGCCTATCCATGTGAACTTAAAAATTTATGCTTCCATGTATATAAATGATTTTTTGTGTTGACTTTCATGGTTCAATATATTGTGGTCTCTTTTACTTGAAAGTACTAGTGTGGAACATGATAACAAGAAGTGAAAAGGATTTGCATGTCCACCGTCCATATTAAGTGTCAGCCATATGGATATGTCACCATTCTATTTGAAACACAAAGCCTAAAGTTAGGGTACTTTGTTACTTAAGAGTTAAGTCTGTTATGTATCGTGTCAGTTATGTCGAAGTTCAGTCTATCGATTTTAGAATTCGTTCTTTTGCAGTTTTTTGAGAAAATGTGGGAAAATGCTGGAAAATCTATGGAGTTGACTGTCCTAAGGGTTAGTGATGGTAAAGAGTATAATCTCAGCATAATGATCGGAGATACTTCCCCCGATAAATTTTACAGGTAAAGTAATAATTTCTCTAAACTCGAAAGCAACGCCTTTGTTTCATGTCTTGATCGGTATAGTAGTTGTTTGTTTCTTTGGAAGCATTGTTTTACTAAGGAGGGTAGGGACCTTTCTTCCTGGCTTTGGCCAAAGTTTCTTGAATTCTTGATAGCATGAGGTATGTGGTTTCTAAAATGAATTCTTTATTGAATTCAGTTAGGATCACTATATTGCCCATCTGTACCTTAGATTGACCAGTTAGTTTTTAAGTTTCATGTAATATTTTTTGTACGTAGGGTGGACTCTAAAAGCGTTTATTCATTAAATCACCATACTATCTTTAAAATCCCGGCGTGTGGTTGCCCCTGACGAGTGGGGGCCTAGGGGGCCCTAATGCCATTCACTTTACTTACCTTGTTAAAAAAAACAAGGGGAAAAGAGGAAGCTTTAAAAAGCTCATTCTAAAAGAAGGGTAAGAAAACTCTAGAAACTGGAAACTAATGTGGTCGAACAATAAGTAGTGATCAGTGATATGGAAGTTCTTCCGAAGAGTTCATTTTCAAGAGAAATAATGTCATGAGACTATTATGTAACCGAGGTGAACCCAAGAAATTTTTGGCTCATTATTGTACTAAATACTAATAACGGGCTTTTGGTATTGTTTCAGGTGGAGTGTTCCATAATGTGACTTGACAGCAGCAACACTACCACAGTAACAATCCAGTATGATCGTGCGCTCTAACCAGATCTGAGGAGGTCCGAAATGAATGCTGTCTTAACTCTTTACCCACTAGACTATGAGAGCCTGTTTCCTATTGCTTTTAGATTAAACGGAGCAACTACATAGTTGACAGCATGCCTATGTTATACTCCGTATATCTCCGATGGCTGTTATCTATGAACAACTGGTGTTTGGCCTTTTCATTTTGTAAAGGATCACTTGGTTCCGAGTGATGACTACAAATAAATACGACAGTAAGTAATGAGGTATTTCAATCTTTTGTATTACCTCTTACACGGTCCTTCAATCGTCGGTCCTATGCCTGAGATCCAAATTTAGAATTGGCACCCTATTTTGGATACTACACCGAGAAGTAGATGATTGAAGGAAGAAACCATTGTGCCCTCTGCAGTCTTTTTTCTTCTTTTTTTTTTTTTTTTTTCTGGGCCGGAAAACTTTATAGAGAATTACGGGGTCATTATTAGACGGAGGAGCATATTGAATTCCGAGGTGACAATCTCACACCGGTCCTTCCTCTAGCCTAAATTATTTTGATGAGCAACAGGAATATATCCAAGTCACCAAGTGCACAAATTTATACTACTAAGCACTCATCCCCTGTTTGGTGCGTGCCATTTAAATCAAAAATCTTTTGGCGATATTGAAAACATTGACTTACTCCGTATATACTCGTGTTCATTAATTTAGGACATTGTTCACCAAAAGAACCCACATTGCTCAAAAACAAATCTGGGGTACAAAAACTACATATGCCTCTCGCCTCTAGGAGCATGACTGCATGACATAATTTTCCCCTCTAACCAAATTTGTGCTTTTTGCTTGTTAAAACTTGCGAGTAAAAGCATGGGCGATATATGTACAATTCGCCAGCAACTCGAAATCAGTGCGATGAAGACGAGACTTGAACTCTATACAACTCGATACTTGAATGGGTCCAGTTGAGCAAGACCAAGCTTGACTTGAAAAACTCGTGAGTAGCTCAAAGTTTAAATACTCCGTATACATTTCATTATTTTGATACTCGTGGGAAATGGGAATGGTTTGATATTGGATGTGGGCCTAGAGGCCTACCTTTGGACCATAGAAAATCGTTCCATTGGGCCTGATCTTTTATATGGATGAGTCTCATCTGTAAGAAAACTCGGGTCGCTAGGCTGGCGAGCTCGAGCAATATGATTGAGAGTTTGAGACACCAGCTCAAAATTGAGCTCGCGAGTTCACCAACCGAGCACACTGAATCGTCAAACAAGTTCGAGTCAAGCAAAGCCCTGCTTGGGAACAATTCGGCTCAATTGTACCCTACGCTATTCATCGACCTAATCTATCAAACACGAGACGATTCCAGAAAACAAATCTTACACCTGTCGAACTAGACATGTCGAATGGTGGTTTAGGCAATGCCCTTAGTTTGTTACAATGAAGTAGATGACTAAAACACTCGAATAGACAAGGACACAAGTAGTAGTTTGTTACATATGATAGGATCATCATTCAAACTTAGATAGGCACGTACACAAACTAAAAGCGAGACTACAATTCAGAATTCAGCACGGCACACCACACCACAGGCAGTCGCGCGCAAGCTCCATTCTCCTCCCTAGCCCTTAACTGCGTTAAGAATCATGTACACGAAAATTTAAGATGAATAACAAAAATTCAACCCAAGAGTTGAGTGTAGTATAATTAATCGATCTGCTAAAGTGGAGTCACGTAGATTTCTTGATTAGAGATGCTTTACCTATATATTCCTTGAACTCTATCCAGGTTTTAGATCTTTCACGTTTTGGAGTTACTGGGGGTAGACCCTAAATAAGAAGAATGAGTGATGATTATCATATTACAAATCCCCAAAATTATAGTAAGGTAGTAGGTTGACAAAAATGATAAGAAATACTATACGTACCATTGCCTCCAAACTCAGGTCGACAAATCTTTGGATGACAGGGGTGGGAATGACATAATCAGAAGACATGATCGTGTCGAGTACGACGCCTAGCAATCCCTTTGTCTTTGTGTGCTCAACCGGACTTCCACAAAACCCAAGATCCGTCCTGGTTTTCATAGGAACAATCTCCTGGAGCTGGATAAGAGGGAGTTGCGGGTGCAGGTGTTTATGGCGAATGGCAGGCATATGATCCCTGAAATGAACAAAGGAACCTAACACATGTCCAACCAGCAGGATGGTATTCTGATTCCCGGTATTCCTCACCTCTTCTCTCATGCCAATGTTGGGGTAAGCATGAACCGTAGGAGGTTGGTCTTCGCCCTTAGCAATGGCCGCAGCCGTTATGATGGGTATGGTAGGGTTTGGAACCACAATTTGGTTTATCGGGTCCAAAGTTCGCACACAGTAACCAGGTTGAGCGGTAAACCAGTGACGGTCTGGTTTATGTGTGTACGCAACAACCTCGTCTCCGCACTGAACCCCTGGAGTAAGATATAGTGATGTGCTGTTATATCCAGTAATAATCTCCATATCTTCTGATTCATCAGAATCATCACTAGCGACTTGTGTACCTTCATAAGCACGTTGCCTTTGCCGAGCACGCTCCCTTTCCCCAGCAATTTCAAACAGAGCCAATCCATATTCATCGCACCTTGCCACGAATTCCAGCGGCTTCTCTACATTCTCGTAATTGATTGCGACCAGACCCGTCACGTCATCAAGAAGGAGGGAGCTTGTTACGACATAGGCTGCACTCCATGCAACTCCACTTCTAAAATAACCACCCTCTTTCTTCTTAACAACGTAAGTCAACTCATCCATATATAGAGTAGTAGTAGTAGTGGTATATTACGTATTAGTGAATGTTCCGAGTGAATTACAAGAGATTTGAAATTGAACAGGAAAAAAGAGTAATATGATCCAATAGGTGGTATTTTGTAAAATATGTGGAGACTGGAGAGAGCAAAGAAAGGAGTAAAAATTGATGAATCTAACCCAGAGATGAAATTAAAGGAGTGTTAGTTGTTGCGCTTTTATTGACAACTCCCAAGTTACAGTAGTAGTAACTTATTATTACCTACCAGATCAAAAGGACACCAAGAATTCAATAGGAATCGTCCTAGTCACACCAAATTGTACGAGTACTTTGTACGGAGTTTTAACTTGAGACATGGCATTATATTATCGTGTCATGTGTTAAAATTAACTATGCGTCTAGCGTTTAATTTATGGAATGTTTGCAAGAATTACTCCGTATTTAGCAACAACTCGTCCATTCAATTCAAGACAGCCGTATTGCAACATTTTTTAAACACGCATTAAGAAACTTACAATGGACATGAATGAATTTTGGGGGTTCAAAGTGCAATTGGAACAACGGAACTCGCGCGGTGAAATATTAGTTGTGTACTTGAGTTACATTTCCTTAGCAGAGTTCGGGTAAAAATATGTTACGACTCCTCTAGACTTAACCAAACGACAAATTAAATGATACTTTACATACTTATATTTCGTGAATTAAAGGAAGTACGGAGTAGTAAATAAATCATGATTTTAGATTGCATCAAATTGTTCGCGAATCGCGTGGAGGTGACCAATATTCCGGATGTAGTCACCTCAAGTCCTCAACTCAACCATCAAGCTATATAACATCTTGTCATACACACCATTATTTTGATTTTTGAGTACCCATATCGGCATATTGTCACTCCCAAATATACTCTTCCACGCTGATTTTGGTGTAGAGGACCGAAATGGCTCCAAGCAATACACTGCCCACGTGCCGAAGTTCTTAAAAATGAGGGCAATTAAGTCCAAATGTTGTGGAACAATACAAATCTTGCATGACAAATGGGCAGCCTTTTTTTTCATACGTACGTACGTAGTATACTAGTATCATCATTCATCCTTAGTAAGTACTGTATTATATAAAATTTAAGAATATTTAGCATATATTGTTTGAGTTTGTTTAACGGTCAAAATGTAATTTTGACATAATCGAATTGCGTTTTTTCTAACGCGTTTCTATGGAGCACATGATAAAGAGTTAATTTCCTTCCTTGATCAAGTAAGATTCTTACTTGAAAAAACAAAACATCACCTAAATAAGGGAGGAAATTAGTTCTTATCGCACATGTTAGAAAAATCGAATTAAAATTTATATATATTGTATGAAGATCAAGGTTAACCCAAGCTTTAATAGTTAGAAAATCAATCAGGCTTAGATCGTCTCGGGTTTCAATTTTCGAATCCCCACCTCCATTCCTGTGTACAATAATTCCATACAAAGTTAGAAATGAACGAAATGTTACTACGTCGAGTGTAAGAAACAGAGGACTGTACTACGTAGTAAATAGAATCTAAACAGAGACTCGAGGTGTTTTCTTGCATTGTTTTCTTGGACCCTCTTTAGTCTTGACCACTCCCAAGATATCATCAATAGAACAGCAATAATTCAATAGGAATCTACCTATTGACAGAAAAATTGTACTTATTTGGGATGGAGAAGTAATACCTTTTCTTTTTCTTGTAATTTTGCACATCATTGATCTAGGAGGAGTAGAGGAGTAGAGGAGTGGTTCAATTGTTCAAATTCTAGTCAACTTTTACTAGATAACGTAGTAAATTTCCTACCGCGAGTTTTAACAGTTCACTAAGCGTTTATGCATTGTTCGCTAGAATCGTAAAACAAACTTCATGAACAAACATTTTGGGATTATGATTGTATTGAATTTCAATTTTCAGAGTATCACAACAAAAAGGTAAAACACAAATGAAATGTTAATTATGTTGAGTCTAGGAGAATAGTAAATTGAATGTAAGCAGAGATTCGGGGTGTTTCTTGCTCCCAAGTCCCAACATCCCAAGATATCAGATCAATGAGACAGTAATAATTCAATAGGAATCGTCCTAGTGACAGAAAAATGTACTTTTTGGTTATGTATGTGGCCCTATAAGACAACAGGTCTGTTCTATTACTTCTATACTCCTCGCTGCCTCGTACGTCAATGAGTTCAGCCATAAAATGGTTTTTTTATTGCTCAAATAGTACATGAGATGATGTCACCGTCAAAAAAAAAAAAAAAAGATGATGTCAAGAGATAAGTTGAGCTTATCCAACACTCCATCGTTTTTGAACAAGGATATTGCAGAACACGTGTTGAATATATTTGGTCAAATGTACAATTTACTTATTTTTAAATCAGGACAGAAAACCTGGTTATTAATGTTACGGAGTACTCCAATTGTTAAGCAATCTGGTCAGGCGCAAGACTGCACTAAACATTCTCACTCTCTAAATCCTCGGGCGTATTTGTATCCTAGATTTTGAGATTGCAGCATTCTGAGATCCGAGTCCATGTCCATGTTCGTGCAACTTAGCCCCTCTATTTGTAATGGTGTTTCCTCATTTCTTCAAACTTCTCTCAACTATGCCCCGAGTACTCGAATAGTATTAACATGATTGTGTAAATAATGAGCCCTTGACTTCAATTAATCGCAGCTCTACTAACAAATCCAGAAATACTCCAATCAGATACTAGTACACAATTATAACAAAGTAACCTTCATATCTGCAATACAAGTCAAACTAAAATAGCCAAAATATACATAGCAGTGGAGATGCACCAAATTATGCTGGTAAATCAACCGTTCCAGTTATTAATACCACAAAGTCCCTACATATCTGCATCAGTTATACAAGTCAAACTACTATAGATTCCTTCTATAGAGGGAGGAAAATATCGGAACTACCATTCTTGCGGTTGTCTTCCGCCGGTTGCCTGCCACCATGACAGGCGTGAAACTACGTGTCTACAACCAGCAGTTAGCTTGTAGTCGGCTATCTTGCTGCTGAAACCCATCAATAGGGAAATGAGTCAAGTGGCCACCTGAATAAAACACACAATTAGCGCCAAAAGATAAGTTGATTTGCTTCACAGGACAACAGCAGCAGCAAATAGAAATTCTAATGCAAACCAATCTTCTGTGATATGATCATTTGAAAAATTGTGGGCGACCTTTTTTAAATGGGCCTCAGAATCTCAGATTAACCCACCAGATGGATATAGCATGGCTCTGTGCTCTACCCGATGGACTTTTACTAACTTTCCTGATCCCGTGTTTCCATGAGATCGTGCAGCAACTGGTTAAAGAGATCTTATTAAGAGTACAGAACTGAACCCTTCACGCTTTAAAATCAGTGGTAAAGGAGGTAACTCAGAACGAATGCTAAACATTTCTCATTGAACGAATGCTTAACATTTACTTACATAAACCTCAGTATTCCCTCACAAGCCAATTATCAAACAGAATGGCATGCCTAACATCAGTGCTCTAACAAAACCATTAACCTATAGGTCCAATACCAAAAACACCAAGTAGAATTGTTACGCACAACAACTATCCACTGAAGGGTAGAAAAACCCCAATCCTGAAACCCGCCAAAAAACACACTCACAGCAGCATGAAGTTAACCCACCACCTGGTGCAGATGTTGGCCGCTCCGAACATGCAACTAGACATGGGAAGTCCTCCCATAGTCCCATGTGACTGTCCCAAATAATTGTAAAGGCGACAAAGAAACCACAGGAGCGACAGCTCCATCACTTCACACAGGGATGGGGAGAAAGCAGAAGAAAGAATTCCAACCAAGAACCTCAAACTAACCATAAAACCTCTAACCAGGGCTCTATAGACTACAAGCCTTAAACTTGAAGCTAGTTTTCTACTCCTAACGTTCATAACAGATAATGAAAAAAGACAGAAGTGTCATTGCAAAAAAGGTCGATAGAAAGATGGATGTTAGAAGCTTACTGATAAAATTTGTCCGGGGTAGTCTCTCCAATGGTCAATCTTTTATTCAAATGATCACCATTACTCACCCTTAGAAAATTCATCTCCACATTCTTTCCAGCCTTATCCCACATGTTCTCAAAAAGCTGGAATAAAGTAGAATGCTAAGATCAGCAAAATGAATACAACCCAGTTGATTTACAATAAAAAAACCGAGTTACAGTACATGAAAATAAAAATGATCACAAAGTTGTAAAAGTTTATAGGATCCTTTGCCCGGTAGCAAAATATATAAACTGACAAGCAACCACAGTGAAGTATGGAAGCTTGATACTATCCAATGAAAATAAGCATATGCAACGATTTTAGCAATATAATACCCAGCGATCTTGTTGAACTACACATGTCATCTGTAGGGAGGAGGGGAGTATTAAGTGTCTGCTCAACCAGAGAGCTACAGCCTAGAGCCTTCTTTCTATAACTGAGAACCTAGACAATACGGTAAAATAACAGTGACTTCCTTTCTGTCTTATTGGGATGAGCAAGAAAACATCTCCAAAAGCTCAACATACCTGCAACTTACTCCAGATCAATTTGCCATCACATTTCACTATGACATCGTCAGGCTGTATCCCAGCGTAATATGCTGGAGAGCCTTCATCAACCTGTAACATCAATGACAAGCCACAATATTAATACAATCACATACAGTCTGTATATTTACTGTTAACTAAGGAAATGAAAAAAACTGACATAAACCCGCATGTTCATAATACTCTTTCGACCAAGAAATTTCCATTGTCTATGTCGTACAAAATATGACCAGCTGAAAGGACAAACCGGTAACCCGCAGTCCCGCACACAAGCACAAGTGCACAACTACAAAGTCTGACAGGCTCCCGCCTATGGCAAGGTGAGTGGGACGGATTAGGCAAGCCTTTCCAAGATGAAGGAAACTATATCGACAATTGCGTCGATAGACTTCTTGTCTGCAATGTTCAAAATTCGACCAACTGAACAACTAATGGAGACATGAACACACAAACAACAATACTATGTCATCTCACAGGCTCCCGCCTATGGCAGATTGAGTAGGACGGATGGCAGCCTTTCCAGGCTGCTTCAAGATGACTTGTAAAGGAAATTACATAAACAAAGCAAGGACTGAGTGAACCATTTTGCTTTATTCCATCATGCTCCAAAGCCAAAATCTATGGTTCAATTGGAAAAGAAAATCACACAAGAACACCAATTGCTTATACCAGTGAGCATTATGGTTCTTCTCAGTTCTCACAACGTGTGGGGGCCATAATTAAAAAAAGGATTTTCTTTTTTAAACAGATGGTGCCCACACCTCTTAGTGATCAAGGAACATGGTACAATTTACGCACGAAAACACACACACAAAATTGCACATCAGCCAACAGAGGGAGTGGCAAGGGAGGAAAGTCAGAAGGTGAACATCATCTTAATCCTACACTATGCTCTAGCCAAGTAGCAACAAGTCACCAAGACTAAGAATTACCTTTGTTACAACAACTCCCGCAACAACAACGGGGAATAATCTTAAAAACTTTCCCAGAAAGTTAAGATTACTTTCATGCAGATTGTAAACTTCTACACCAAGCCAAGGTTGACGACATTCCCTGTTACAATGAATCAACAATTATACATATGCCAATGATCTGGACAAACAGTTATCTGCTATTATTAATTTTAACTTTGAAGAAAATAACTACATTTCAAAGAAATTTTTTGGAAGCGCCCATACTAAAATCAAGGCAAACATGACCTGCTTTTCAGCACCAAAGTTCATTACAACCCAGCCTCATAATAATATGTAAGTACCTAATCTACCCCTTTCCCACTCCATCTCTCTCCTTCCCTCCCTCACACTCAGCTTAGAATCTATAAGTTTTACCGTTTCCGTTCCCACACACCTTATGTCAATCCCACTTATATACTTCTCTCATACCACAACCATGACCTGCTTTTCAGCACCCAAAACTCACTACAACCCAGACACATTTTACTATTATTTAGCAAAAGATTGCCCCCTTTTTGAGTTTTTCAAGAAGGCCAATGTGTAAAGAAGTTAAAGCTAGGGATTAAGGGCAAAGGAAAGGGTAGAAAAAAAGAACTAGAAGGGAAAAAAACTGGAAATTGCATAGTCGAACGCCTCAGGTATGCCTCACTACTATCAAGGTGCTGCCTTTAACGCTTCATGAAATCCGCTTGCCTCAGGCACACTACCCGAGCCTCTGTTGACTGAGTTTACTTCGTCAATGAGCTTGGGTTACAGTTGGGGGGAACGGGCAACACCATGTGGGCTAGAGCTGCAGAGGTTGTTGGTGTTCACAGTTCAACGACGGGAGCATTGCAGCAATACACTACGAAGGCTGGGTAAGTGGGTAGCGCGGTGGAAGTGGGCAGCCATAAGAGGGATGAGAAGAAAAGTGGCAACCAATCAGGCCTAAATGGAACTATAATTTACCATTTTTATTGTTGGATCAGAAGTAAGCTTTGCTTGGCTTTTGCTGAATTTCCATCCTTGAGCAGTTGGTTATCAGTTCAAGCCCACGGGGTTCATATGCAGGAACTTGAAGTCAAGATGCATGAATTTGCGGAAGTTAAAAAAAGAACACAATGAAGTAAGAGCAAACTGGAGACAGAAGGTGATGATAAAATGAAGAATAGTCCTCAACATGTATGCTAGCATCTCAGCTGATTTTGAAAGGAACACCTACGTATCTGGACTGATATCAATATGTCATATATCTGTGGCAGCAAAGCACAAGTAAAATTTCCAGCTAGAAAATGAAAAAAGTACTGAGGGAGGCTCAATCAACAGCCAAAGGAAGAGGAGAAAGACTAAGCCCACAATTAAGACTGAGGGAGGCTCGAAAAAAGACTTCCATAAATAACCTTCAGATCAACTTTGGAAGTAAAAACACGTGCATAAACTAAGCCCACAATTAAGCAAAAAGCTGAGAAGGGAAATGACCAAATCAAGGCAGGACCAAGCTCCACTGCCCCTCTCTCAAAGTTCTGGACACACATTTTGGTAACCCCCCCCCCCCCCCCCCCCCACCCCTCACTACCACCCACCCACACACACACACACAAACCTAAATTCCTGGTCTGGCCCTGAACTATAATGCCTAGAATATCATCAGCACCACGTCTTGAGCCCCGAACTAGATCAAGAAAAGGAAATACATTGCAATCGCTTTACGCATGTTGAAAATACAAGAACTTGTATGCAGATATGGAACATCAATTTACCTAAATTTTTTAAAATGGTCCCACCATCTTAATAGTAAGTTAGTTGGTAAAAATGCAGACCGATCAAACATGATTCCGATGACTTCTGCATTGAAGTTGATAACTACTCCTCCACGATTGCCCTATTACGTTAGAAAATCTTAGTTAGAGCTGGATTACCTACGCGGCTACCCCTATAAGCTAAAAATAAGCTTATATGATATATCAAATGTTCTTAAAAATAAAAAATATGTCACTCTCCATCACGAAGGAATCTTCTTTCTGCCAAAACACAAAGCCATGTACAAAGCCTAAACAAACATAAGGGCCCCATAGACTTTGACACACAAGGTAGATAATAAACACAGAAATAGATGCCTTACTTTGTAACTTGACTCTCTGAGCGCGAACAGCTCTTTGAAAGCAGTACCATAACGGTTAGGACGAGAACTGAGAGAGAAAAGGAACAAAAAACCTAAGCAGCGAACATACTAAACTCAAATATTAATTATGAGAATGTGGCATAGTATAGAATAATTGACAAACGATAAAATGCCGAACGTAACGCCGATGCCATATGGTGCTTCATAATATCGTGACAGGGCCATAATCTTGGTCCCATGCTCAACTTTCCCACATATTCTTCTTAGGTATCTCAAGGTGTGTTTTGTTGTCAATAGATATGACATCGTCCAAGCCCCGAAGTGTTGCTGTTTGTAATGGGTAGTCTGAATGAATTATTATGGCAGCAAGGTTGTAGTTGAAATCGCAACCCAAGAGTTCTCCCTTGTATAGTTTACCGTCTGATAAATATACATCAACCTGCACAAACACCGTTTAGGTTGACCCTCAAGAAAAACACCATTTAGGTCTTTTTGAGTTATGGTATACGGTACGTACTTGGTTGTGGTTAGGAATTGATTGTGGTTTGGTGTTTAGGAATTGGCTGTTGTTTGGTGTTTAGGAATTGATTGTGATTAGGAGTAAACATGAATGATAATAATGTTGGTCGGACATGGGTTATTGAAACAATTGATTCTCCAGTGAGGCGTCAGTGGGGAGGGATTTGTGTTGATTCTAGGGGGATTATTGTAACAACTTGTGACTGTGGTTTAGGGAAAGCTGTGAAAGGTCGGACGTCTCAGGGTCAATGGTACAATCTCCGGTTGTTGGAGGGAAATGTGGGGTGGAACTTAATTAGCGTTATATGAAGTCGTTGGTGGAAACAACAACTTTCTTTGGTTTGCAATGTCTGACGAGGGATTTGAGGTTGGTGAGGGGGATCCTGTTGTTGGGATCTTTCATCAAGATCTGATCCCTTATACACCTAAATTTGGAAGATCTACGTATTACTTCCCTATCCTTGACGACTCTCAATCTCAGTGGGACAGCAGCCTTGGACCGCATCCTTAAGGCTCCTTTTTCTCATCTTACCTTAGTTGACATATCTGGTGTAAATCCTAGAATAGGAGACAGATTTAAGGATACATTTGGGAAAATCCCTCTCATACAGATACATGGATTTCAGGAGATGATGGGGGAGGGGGAAGAGGGGTGCACAGGTTGTCCAGTTTTCGACGTTAGTGATGGGATTCTGATAGGCTTGTATATGTTTCATGTAGATGGTCTTCATCATATCTTGCCTCACTCGTACGTGGCCAGGTTCCTCCGTGAATTCTTGTAAATCACCTAGGAAAATGTAGGTGTTCAAGTAACTTTTGTTGTATTATTGTAGCTATGGTGAAAGCTGATCCAACATGTTGTAAAAATAGTATCGTTGTAACCAAAGAACAAGTACTCCGTATTACCTTGTTTGTAACCAAAGAACAAAGAAAGAACAAGTATTAGCTTGTTCCCACTTCCGTGTCAATTGACTTTGTTTTAAAGTTGTAGACTATCCATTGGTCGAATGTTAAAACTCGATCATGAGGGAGCATTTGTCGCCTTTGTGGTTCTATCCTTTTGTAGCAAACCGAACATTTTACTACCCGTTTGGTAATTATAGGAAGTCAAATAACTTTCATGAAACGTCATTCCTTCATGAACTGACACCTTTTGGGACAGAAAATGTGAATCGTTACGACTTGATCATTGTTCAATCGATCACTTTGTCTAATATCCCAAAGATTTTAGGAAATAAAAGTTATGATTGGAAAATAGATGATCTTCTGTCATTGGTATGGATTATGGACAAAAACCAATTACTTGGCAAATTAGGAAAGTTTGATTTATAATTTATTATATTCTCCAACCTCCAATAGGATAACAAAACATAGACCTAGCCAAACTCTTACAAAATAAAATACAAACACGATTTATTTATTACTACCATCCAAAGTAAGGAAAGCAAAAGGTATGTAAAGCACTATAAATACAATATAAAGACATACTCCATAAAACACACACAAACAACAACTAAGCAGCGCGCAATTATAATGTCTTCGACATTCATCTCATCAAGCAAGAGCTTCCCATACTATGAGAAAACTAAGGTTGTCCCAACGTTCAATTCTCGGTTTTCGAAACCGAGTATGTTTGGTTGTGCTAGTGAAGATAGCGTAAGTTTAGGGGATAGTAGGTCGTCTAGGCTGAATTACGTGAGGACGGCCTACACGTTCTCAAAGCCGAACGACAAAGAAAAGGGTTGTAGCGAGGTTAAACAAAAGGCTAGCAAATTGTTGTCTAATGTTAAAAATAGAGTTGCCACGGTATGTAAGAGACGCAACAAGACTCGTAATAACAAGAACGTGGTGGTTCTTCAGACGGCGAAAAAATCCTCCGGTGATGGTTATCATCTTTCCTCTATAATTCGCCGAATACTTACTTGCACGGCTAAGCTTGATGTTACAGACGAGTGATGAAGAAGTTGACGACTGTAATGTTTTGTTCAATTCGATACTTCTATATAGGTATGGGGTACAAAAAGCACATTATTATGAATGTCATAGCATGTTTAGGATTCTCATAGATTTTTTGTTTTAATTCTAGGTATACTTGTGATGTGTATATAAATCAATCAATTGTATATATATGCAAAGCTAGTTTCCTAATAATATTGAAGAAATTGAAGGTTTGATAATGTTTGCATGAATGCTGGATAGCTGTCAAAATCTCAATCCTATACCTACGTGATAAGAATTCCAATTGGTGTTAGTTTTACAAGAATTGAACTTCAACTCTTCTTAATTTGGTTAGATATGCGTGTGACTCTAAACTAGAAGTCTTAAGTTCAAACCTCGAGAACGAAGGAGGCAATTCGCAGTATTAAGAGCCGCAAGAGGGTGTATAAAACATGCTATCGTGATTGCAACATCCACTACTGAGAGATGTGGAATTGGACCATCAGTAGTGTTAGAAAGCAGCGCAGAAACAAGATATATATGGCTGTGAGTGATTTATTACTTTTCGCTGACTCTCAATCCACTTTGGAATACTGTGTGTGTAGGAATTATTATACACAACAAATGCACTATTGTAGTAGACTAGTAGGCAACCATCCCACTCGTTTAAACCTCTAAAACTAAAGGAGAGGTTTCTAAAAAGTTTGGGTGTTTTTAGTGCTAAATCTTAGATCATGAAAACTGAAAGCATGCCATCGAGAAATCCATACTTTATTTCCTCTTGATGTGGACATCAAAGTGGAAACACTATCGTGCATTTATATTGGTATCACACCTAAATAATTTACCAATATGAAAAACGCTTTTTCGAAGCTAAGTGTCAAACTCAATACCTCTTGATTATGTAATTTATGCAACAAAATGGTCGAAGGATAAGTCAATAGCTTTCCTTGTCTTTTTACTATTATGGTGCACACGAGTTGTTATGTAAAACATGAGTATCCGTTCATCACATTATCTTGCTCAGGTGATCGTTGAGAGTCAAAGGCAACCTTAAACCACTGACTTGACTAATGGAGTACATGAAGAATTGCCCTCTTCAATTGGTAAGGTTATTGAGAGCAAACACGCATGACATAATTTCCGAACTCGTCTATATATAAACCAGCTCTATTCCACACACACGGAGAAAAAAAAAGTGAATGTTCCTCGTGCTTGAGACTTCTGATTTCCCATTGAAAAGTTCTTTACATTTTGATTCAAATAACGGGGGAGAAATACTCCACATCATCGTGTTCGATTTCTTAGTTTTGTTTTTGTTTTTGTCAGTTAACATCAAAATAAGTGAATTTTATTGAAGTCAATATGCAAATTTCATGCGTTCCTCCTACACTAGCCGGCATAAGGCCGGTCAGTTGGCCTGCCAATTTAAGTAATCTTAAAATAACGAGTCAATGAAGAATACCACAAACATTTGACATTTTATCTAATGTTGAAACAGCAGCTTATTTATACATGAATGTCATCACAATAAGCTTATCTAATGTGATTTTGTTTTCCATCAGGATTTCTCCCAACAGAACATTTCTGATCATCTGCACACAATTCGAAAGCGGGTTACGACAACAGAAAGCAGTAAATTGGGAGCATTTCCATCTCCAATTTCGGGTAAGGCTTCCACGATTTTTTCTGCATTCCATAAAATTGATCACTATGACACAAAAACATGCACGAAGTGAATGGTCAATCATATAGCGTGTTATACACAATCTATACTCATGTTTAACAGCAGCTTATTACAATCGGACCTTTAACCGGAGTTTTTGTCATTGATTTGTACTGACCAATTAACATTCTGAGCAGGGATAATTTTGGATATGATAAGGAACAGCAGCAAGTCGGATGAAGGCAAAACCAAGAAAGAGCAGGTTACGTTGAGGGACATTCACGGTGTGGCCGAGGCAAACCAGCTGAAGCTGCAGAATCTGGAGCTAGCAGTCGCAAACCTGACGAGCATTTGCAGTGCACTCAGGAATGACAATGCTTCATTATTAGGGTCTGTGTCTATAAAAGGACCGACTCGAAAGCTGCAAGCAAGAGCAAATGATACGACATCTTCCCGTTCAAGCTCTACGGGAAGCCTAGACACCAAGGACCAAAAGCTTGGATTTCAGATTCAGCAATTAGTTGAGCAAGCGGCTGCTCTTGGCATCCTTAAACAAACCAAAACTACCAGCAGTACGCGACCAATCAAAGTTTCAGGTAACGTTTCCATGTATAATGAATCGTATGCATGATTATACAATCAGCTCTTCCGTAATTTCATTTACTTTGTGGCTGGCTACTGTCTACAATCCTTAATCCTCCATTCCTTGTAAATGTTTACGAAAACTTGGCTAGTTTTTCGGGGCCATAATCTTCTGTTTTTGTATGCCTAAGTTCATGTTAGCCAACCCCAAATTGTTATCTAGCACGCACGTCTTCATTAAGGTCGGTATTGTTATCTAGTTTACTCAGAATTATGACATCCTTAATAAGCTTACTAATAACAAGTTTGTCCAAAAAAATCAGTGTTGGCAGGGCACATGAGGAATCCAAGACCACAGATTACAAGGGCAGTGCTAAAGAACGTGCAACCAACAACAACCCAGAAAAGTTGCACAAAACCACAGATCCAAAATAAGGAATCAACCACACAGAAGAAAATGTCTACAAAATTAACAACAGGCAACAACATGGCAGCAACACAGCCGAAAGGGAAAGGTTCACCACAAATCACTGTCAAAAAGCCAGTCAGTACTGCTAAAGTTGCCCTCAGATCAACAGTCAAGAACACTAGAACAACAATATCCGAACTCTATCTCGAGTCGGCCACCACCAACAAGGAGAACAAGGAAACATCTAGATCAAACATTTCAGTCCGGTCTTCGGTCCAGAATGTTAGAAGAATAGGAGTACAATGCAATGGTTCCCTAAAATTGAGAACTAAAACTGATAATCAAGGACACAAGTCTGAAAATGCAACAATTTCTCATGATATGAAACTGGCAAGTTCATCACCGAGAGCAGCCATGACTGCTAAACCAGATGTCAAACCTCGCAGGAGATGGAGCACATCAAAAGAAACTGTACTTTGAAGCTCGTAAAACTGTGTCAAAATTCGTAGCTACCAAAAAAAAAGAGTGTGTCGAAAAAAGTGGCGACAGCCCCTGTAAATTTATGTGCCCGAACATTCATGTGATTTTCCCCAAATTTATGTGTAAAAAAGAGTGTCGAAAAAGTGGAGACTGATTTTCCCCAAATTAATTTTGCCCCAATTCGATTTTTTTTTTGGAACCCTAAGAGAGATAGAAAGAGATCGAGGATTCTCCAGAAATTAGAAGAGAAGCTTTTAATTTGGTTCGTTCTCGAATCTCGCCAAGCCGGAAATGAAATCATATATTTATCCAAGGGTATTATCGTCCCTTTCTTATTACTTTAGGGGTATTATCGTCTTTTCAACTGTAAGTTGGCAATACTGCACGGGCTATGCGACGGGGAGGTTGCGCGGGGGGTGGCGAAGGGGATCGCACGGGCTCCACGGTGGGGTGGCTAGTGACGCATCGGGAAAAACATGTCTATTCGCATGAGCTTTTTACAACTTCCACCAACATATTTCAGACTAAATACTTTACGATTTTCGAGCTCAAATTATTCGACTGATACTTGGAAGCGACCACCTAGACAGCATTCGATCTGAAACACACACACAACTTAGGCTCGTATTCAACCGACAACATTCAATCTGACCTGAATCGGAGGTGTATATTTGCTAACATAAAGACCAAATTCATTGCTTTTGTTTTTTTTTTTTTTAAGTTGTATCACACCGGACCTAAACTTACCCCCTGAATAAATAGTGATTCTGAACAATTTGTCTAAGGATAACATCGTCTTTTTATTTTCTTCCTAATATTACTTTAGGGGTATTATCGTCTTTACACGTTTCCATATAAACACTACTCCAGTACTCGAGTTCAGCAGCTAACATTAGGTTGGAGCCGTCGGCGATGGAGTTGTCCGGACGCCGCACCATGGTTGATAGACTCTGCTTTATTTCAGACTCGGAACCAATCGACGACACCTCACTATTTTTACCGCGAACAAAGGCCGCTATTTTAACCGCTTCTTCCAGCGTCGTCGCTATTATTACCTATTATCCACCCCCCGGTAATTTTTTCATCACCACATTTCACTCTTGCCTTGCCTGCTTAATTTATAGAATTAGTTAGTTGATGGTAAATTTCTATTAATTAATCGTAGATACGGCCGAGGGCGACAGGGTTAAGAGGAAGAGGCACAGTAAAATCTGGAAGACTGGAGTAATTATAGAATGTGAGTCGAATACGGGTGATGATTACGTCTCCACTATCATTGCTCCTGCCACTCTTTTTAATATTCCTCCTCATGAAGTCGAGGTTAGCTTCTTCGATGATCGTATGTATGAGACCACTTTATACGTTACTTTCGAGATTATACGTAAAGTTGTTAAATGTTATTCCTTTGGGATGAAACATAGATAGGTTTGTGTAATTATCACTAAAGACTGAGTCGTGGTGTTCAATTCCAGATTGATGTATATTTATCCGATGGTAAAATGTACAAGGGTGAACTCTTGGGATGTGACTTTTACTATAATATTGCCGCCATTATTATCCGTTCAGACTGCCCTTTACCAAGCGCAACACTTCGGGGATTGGATGATGTCACATCCACACCTGAGACGCCTAATAGGAAATTGTGCTCTCGTTCCAATTTATTCAAAGTTGAGCATGAAACCGAGATAATGGCCCTCTCGCGCTATATTGATCCACCATATGAATTACAAGTTATAATTGGTGTTCTAGGGTATGATAATTCCTTGCTTATATTGCACTTTTTCATCATTAAGATGAAGTTTAGTATGTTCACGGCAGCTTGCAATGCTTATACCATGCACCAAGGTGCACAATGAGTATGGTGCACGATATAATTTGCGCGGCAGCTTGCTCATCATCTTTTTGGTCCTTTTCTCTTTCAGTTCCCGTCCCTTCTATAATGATAATGCTTGCAAAGAGTTGTTTGCACTAGAAGAGTACGATGGTGGAGTAAGGCATCTATCTCTTTGTTTATCTATTTATCTTTTGTGGCAGTTTATATAAGCATGTCTATGGCTATGTTTCTTTGTTTCTTTTATTTGTATTTGGTTTTGCGCAGAAAGAAGATGGCTTTTTCGATGTGATATGCTTTGATTTTCGACAACATTTTTGTTTATCATATGACCTTGTTTACAGCTTATGATAGTAGGCAATCTGTCTCTGTATTATCTAAGATTTTCTATTGTGATAGGGCAAAAATGGAGGAGTAGTTATCAATGTTAATGGAGAAGTGATTGGAATCATGTTTGATGGATTCGTCTTCCTACCAACTAACTTACTGTTAAGATGGTGGAACCATCTTAAAAACTTTAGGTGAATTGATGTCTTTGCAATGTATTTCCTCTTCTTTATACAGTTTGGGGTTCAAGACTTGGTGCTGTGAAATTATAGTGAGCATTTGGTTCAGGGGGGAGATGAGAAACTTAGGAGTAGGATGGGGGGTACTTAAATTTTCACTACATTTGTAATGCAACCTTAATAAAATGGGTTTGCTCAAACTTGGGACTGGGGCAGGGGACTGTTGTTTCTGCCCCGATTCGGCCATTTGTCTTCTCTGCCCTTTTGGTAACTGTAGATTTGGTTTATGCATGTGTCTCTACTTCCAAAGTTAATTATAAGCTGATTTGTGGAAGTCTTGTTCTGAGTGGTGCCCTTATGTGTTCTGCACAGAGCAATCTGTAAGCTTAATTCCAATGATAAAACCCCTCTAGAATAGTCAGTAGTAAACAGATAAAGTCTGCCCACACACTAATATGCAGGTAAATGAAGAAGTTTATATTTGGTGTCAAGTGATGCCTTTAGTATGACCCTTCTCTTTTAAGACTCTATAGATAAGATGCCTTTGATGTATGGGCTGGTTACAATTGTTTGCTATATGCATTCCTTTTGTATATGGGTGAAGCTCTTTGTGTCTTTCTATACAGCTACTTTTCACTGTAAATACTATCATTTGTGTCTTTCTAATACAGCTACTTTGGCGGTAGCTTAATTCCTGTCGCACATCATTCTCATCTCCTATGATCATTGATTATTTGTAACAGTGAATGCCGTCAACCTTGGCTTGGTTTAGAAGTTATCAATCTTCATGAAACTGATCTTGACTTCCTGGAGAAGGTCGCAATATTATTCCCCAATGGTGTCACAGGGGTTGTTGTTACAGAGGTAATTTCTAATCTCAACGCCGCATTGGTACCTGTTTGGATCATAGTGTAGGGTCAACATGATGTTCATTTTCTGACTTTCCTACCAAGTTACTCCCTCTGCGTTATTTAAGGCTTGTACATGATAACATGAATTTCGGTTTGGGCACATAAACTTAGGTGAGTTTTACCATGCTACTCTCTGTCTCACTGTAGGCTTCTACGTGAGTATGCATGTAGCTCCTTTATTATTAGAAAGAGTCACTTTATTAGTGGAGAGACATGATTTGAATTAATCTTAATTGATGTGTGTCGCTATCTTAATTGATGTAACAGGTTGAAGAAGGCTCTCCAGCTTATTGCTCTGGGATAGAGCCTGACGATGTCATAGTAAAATGTAATGACAAATTAGTCCGCAGTAAGTTGGAGGTATGTTGCGCTTTTTGATATGTTTTCTTGCGCGGCATTTGGGGCTTTGTAAGATAGAAAGAAAGTCACTGACACACTGTTACGTTTAGTGTGTATGTTGTCTGGTTTCTCAAGTCACCAAGCTATTTCCTCCAAAGTTGCTTTGAATTTTTATAGAACTTCATGATCATGTTTCCTGAACTATTTATTGTAGCTCAAGTTTTTTTTTTTTTTGTTTGTAGCTTCACTGATATCTGTATCCATCTTACTGATATTAGCATTGTACTTTTATTCCAGTTTTTTGAGAACATGTGGGATACTGCTGGGAAAAATGTTGAGATGAATGTCTTAAGGATGAGTAGAGGTGATCAGTTGAATCTGACCATTGGGGAGACTACCCGAGATAAATTTTACAAGTAAGCTTCTATCATTCATCTTCTTTATTGAGTTTGTTACAACTACATGTCTTTTGTTTGTGTTCCTCCCTGCCTTGTGTGAACTGGGAGAGCTATTGCTCCTTGCAGTGGCTTCTTCGTTACCTTATCAATCGGGTAGAACACAGAACCATGCTACATCTGCCTATTTTTCTTAAGTTACACTGAGGCCCCATGTAAGGAAGCCCTAGACCTTTCAAATGATCATATCAGGCAACAGTTGATTTGCATAAGAATTTCTATCTGCTGCAGCTATATACAAACTTATCTTTTGGTTCTAACTTCGTATTTTGCTCTTTATTTAGGTGGTCGCGTCCCTCTTGCAGGATTGTATCGACATAAACGGGCCTCAGCAACAACATAGCTGACCACAGGCTAACAATTGGTGGTCGTCTTCTTGGTGTACTTTGCTCCCTATAATCTATGCAGATATGTAGGACTTATTGGGATTTTGGTGGAATCAGAACTTGATAGAAGTCTCTGTAAATTATTGATGCCTTTGTTCGGATATTCTTTTGTATTGACCAGTTAAGTAGAGTTCAATCCCACAACATTAAACATGAGTCACATAACTCGATATCACGATATGAAACAATAGAAGTGTGTACGAGTATTAGAATAACATTTCCTTCGACTTTAGTCACGAGCACATGAATTGAGTTGACTTTGGACATTAGAAGTCTAAACTATTAGTGTGTATTTAACAGTTATTCATTTTCTCTCTCCTATTATTTTAATCGTATTCCGCATTTTCTCTTTTTTTTTATCGAGATGAGTCCTATTGAATTATTGGTGTCCTTTATCTGTGAAGTATCTTTGGGACTTGGGGAGGAGTTATATTGAATTATCGATGTCCTTTATTAGTATTTTTTTAAAATAAAGGTGTCCTTCATTTGTTATAGGACTGCTTTCTCATGTTTCTTTTTCTTCACGCTTGTTTTTTGAAATTCTGATAAATGGACAATTATTACCATGCGCACACAATTACTCCTTAATCCTGATTCGTCGTGCTCTTTGGCCTAAAGTCCCATGCTCTTCGTCGTAATCCAACATTCGGGATGAGATTGAAGTGTTCTTTGGCCTAAACGCGGGCTTTGGCTTTCGCGTACTCTTTAAGTTTGGTTGCTAATCAATTAATCATCGTATCTGTAACATACTAAGGCCCCGTTTGATAGGACTGCATCTTTCTGAAATGATCTGATCTGATCTGAATGATTCTGATCTGAACAGATCTGATTTGAATGATTCTGAACTTATCTGATCTGATCTGAATGTGTTGAAATTTTGATTGAATTTCAACGAATTAGTATCAGTTATGGACCAAATACATTGATAAAAAAATTGAACATTTCTGATCTGAATGATTCTAAACTGATCTGAATGATTCTGAACTGATCTGATCTGATCTGAATGATTCTGAACTGATATGAATACTACTGCGAATAAGTCATATCAAACAGGTCCTAAATAAGGGCTTTGCCCAAAACTTGTGTGCTTATCTACTTGAGTCGCTCTGCTTTAGTCGGATTGTTAAAGCTTAAGACATTTGTGTTTTAGTTATTTCGTCTATTTCTAACAAATTAAGTCCCAAACCATTCAATTACTCTGTTTATGTGCTTTGATCGAATTGTCCAGTCTATTTGAGATGTGTCTTTTGAAACTCTCTCGTGTTTGTTAGGTTAGGAGGTTGAAGAATAAAGTACTCCCTAGTACATTCGCAAGAGACCAGAGTTCGTCTCATTTGTCTAAAAATAACTTTGTTTATAATTTGGATTCAACACGGAGATAGGCGATTGAAGGACTATGTACAAGCCTAAAAGGTCATACTCCGTATTTGATAACTCAAACAAAGACGGATGATTGGATATATTTCACTACATGTCTGATGTCACAAAAGATATAAGGCATACATCAGTCAATTAATATAGAACATACAAAGAGATCACTAAGCTTCAGACAAGCCATAAAGATCCTGGAAGCATGCTCTTATGGGTTAAGAATAAATACATCGATCATTTTTCGGACCTTCCCAGAAACTGCTTAGAGCGCACGACCATATGCTAGATTATCGCTGTTGTTGTTAAGTAATTTTCAATTGCAATCCTTCCACCTGAAAGACATCAAACAGTACCCAAAGCCTGAGTCTTTAGTATTTTAGTGTGATAATGAGACTCAACAACTTCCTGGGTTCACCTCTGTTCCTTTTAACAGTTTCAAGACACCATTTCTCTTGAAAATTCACAGAAACTTGCAGAACACAAATCACTATTGTTCGACCATATTAGTTTTTTCGAGAGTTACCGTACCCCTTCTCCTTTTTCCGAAAGGTCCCTAGTCCTTACCCTCCCATGTAAAAAAAAAAAACTAATGACTAACAAGGCTACCAAAGAAACTAACCAACTACCAAGACAAGAAACAAAGCTAATGACTACCAAGACAAGAAACAAGGCTGATGAGTACAAAGACATTGAAGAAATGGTGTTGTCTTCTAGTTAAAGAAATGGCCAAAAGTTTTACCTGTAAAATTTATCGGCGGGAGTATCTCCAACCATTATGCTGGGATTATACTGTTTACCATTACTAACCCTTAGAAGAGTCAACTCCATAGTTTTTCCTGCACTTGCCCACATTTTCTCAAAGAACTGCAAAAGAAAGAATTCTGATATCAATAAATCGAACTTACACCTGATGCATAACTGTCTAAAGATATCATCGAAGTAACTTTGGTCCTGTGTTTCAAGTTAGATGGTAACATATCCACACGATTGACACATAATTCTGACTGATGACATGCAGATTTTTCATTTTACAGTTGGGAAAGTTATCATGTCTCACGCCAGTAAGTTCAAGTGAAAGAGACCACAAAATTTGAACCATGAAAAACACAACAAATCAATAATATACATGGAAGCATATAGTGTTAACTTTACGTAAATAGGCACACAGTAAGCATCCAAAGAACTATAGAAAGGTACTAAACAAATGGCAAAGCGAACAAATATTCTCTCAGCTGAGCATTGACAAAAATGACACATGAAACATATTCTCCTCACATTATATAGCTGTAATATGCAAGAACTTGCATACATCATATAAGGCTATAACACGCAGGAGTCCTTCAATGGTTGTACGGAGTATCTATTAATCTGAAAGCAATCTCAAAGAGCCATGTTATTTGAGGAGGAATTGACTGAATCACACACCTACCCAGAAATCTTGTGTAAATGACCAGACCATCAAATTACGCAATCGAACAATAAAAAAAACGAAGAAAAGATGGTTTAATTATAATAGACGACCTGAAGTTGATGATGAGGTGGAGCAAAAAGAACGGCAGGAGCAAGTACAGTTGAGACGTAATTCGAATTATCCTTATTATCATCATGATCACCGTCACCGTCAACGTTGCATTCGATAATAAACCCGGTGCCGGATACCAAACCGGGTCGGGTCACGACGGAAACAATGCTCGGAGAAGCAGTGATGACAGCGTTCCGTGACTCATAACATTTCTCCAGACGAAGCTTCTTTGCTTTCATTCTACTCCTCGTAACATCACTTTGCGTAACCCACATGCTGACTTAATCAGAGGACTGCCGAGTTTGGGGGGCGGGAGACTCTGAGTACCGAGTTGACTCAGTGATTCCGAGAGCAAATTGGGTTTTAGTGAGTCAATTGGGTTTACAACATTTGACCCAACGCGACTTCATTATTTTGGCTTCATTCACGATTTCCACGATTATGTTATTTCTCATGTTATTAAATGGACGGACAATAAAGTTACTCGCTAGTATTTATCCGTTATGGTCACTTTTTTGGAAAGGCTTTTTTAACCTTTGCGAAACTTGACATGAATGAATAAACTTTGGTTATTAGTTAGTCAAAATTGTTCCGATTCAAAAATGCTCTAAAAGGCCCTTTATTTTGCCATGTGTACTAAGGTGGAGAGAGCAATCAATTGAACCTCATGTTTTTTTGGACAAACATACCCTCTACAAAAGGGTGTCTGGCCCAAAAGATTTGTGAAAAGTAGCACGTTTGACTGATCCAAAGTTTGAGATAACGAGGCCTTTTTAAAAACGTGAACGGGGCCTATATGTACAACTACTATAACTACTACAAAGTAATAGTACGTATCATTCTTGCAAACTCGGGTGAATGATGAATTGCTCAATCGTATGTTAAATTACCGATGTCCCCTTGTTCCCCGCTCGTTATAACTAAATAACACAACGGGAGCGTAATTTGAGGATTGCTTATGAAAATCACAGACGTTGATCTCTAACTAGTGGATCAACTTTACACCTCCGGAGAAGAGCTCAACATTGGTCTAGGACGAATCGAACTGAACACTGAGAAATTGTAAATCCGATACCGCACCAAAACCTATTAGCGCTTTTGGTATGATCGATGGTTATTCTTAATCTGAAAATCTTCCGAGTTCCCACCCTCTTGTATCCCAAAAGGGCCAAAACAAACCACCCCGGCCTATATAACATTATAACCTACAAGTATGAATTTTTTTTGAACTGAACCTACAAGTATGAATTGATGATCACTTGTCCACGTTTGTCTGAAAAAAAAATAAAAAAATAAAAGGGTAAATAATAATAAAACTATTATTTTTGATAATAATAAAGGGTAAATAAAACTATTTCATCTCACTGCTCAGATTATTTTTCACCTCATTTTCTACTCTCGACTACCTACCCTGACAGTTCCGTCTCTTTGACGCTTCGATCTGTTGGACGGGCACTCGTCGCCGTTAAGTTGTCCGCCAAGAGGTGCGATTTTCGTTTCCCTACTTTTCTTTTTGTTTCGACTTAATTAACTGTAATGCGAAACATGTATGTCAAGTCAACTTGTCAACTTGTCATGATAGTGATTTAACTCATCGTATAAATGATTAATTGGGGTTGTAAATTATAATGATCGATGAGTATATATATACTAGTATATTATTAATAATCAATTCAACTGTGGATGTCTAATGTAGGATTATTAATTGGTTTTATTGTATGATTTGGGACTATATAATTTGATGTTAGAGGGCGTATATATGAAGCTGAAAATTATGTGTTTGTGAATTCAGATTATTCAACCCTGAAATGCCACTGCCTCACTTAGACAAAGTGTGGCTCATTGACAATGGTCAAAAGCGAGGGGGTGGTATGTGTATTTCACCGACGGGTCTGATTTTGACTGTGGCGCATGTGCTTGGTAGCTTGAAAAAAGCTGAGGTAAGAAGTCATGATCAACGTTTTAGGAGTGCTACTGTTATCTGGACTTACAAAAAATGGGATTTAGGATTGATTAAGGTGGATTGTAATAATGGCGAGGAGGAGTTTCCCTTTGTTTACTTAAGACCAACTGTTTCGGTAGATGCATTTGCCGATGTGTTTAGTTACTCAATGTCTGACATTCCCTTTAGTGTGAAATACGGGCACATTGGCTACCGATTTGATGGGTAACTTACCCGTAGGTGCCATCAGGGAGTTAGATAGGATTCATAGTGTTGCTGTTTGGAAAGAAGAGTTACGGCGTGTTGATAGAAATCTACCACATATACAAGTAATAGGATTTGGTGGTAGTCCTGGCATATCTGGTTGCCCGGCGTTTATCAAGGATGTGTGTTTCGCATCCAATCAAGGTTCAAGCTACATTATTCCAATGGATGTTCTGTTCCATTTTACTATGGTTCTTGCCAAGGCTAATGTAAAAGGTAAGTTTTATTTAAAATCAGATTTCATTCAATAGACAAGAATTAGTGTTGTTAAGTTTCAGATAGAAATCACCTTTTCTTTCCATTCTTTTTTTATTTAAATTCGTGTGTAGGGTTTCATAGAGAGTTTCTAGATGACATTCCAACTAGTGAAGACGAAGACGAAGATGAGGATGAGGATATGGGTGAGGACTGAGGACGAGTATGATGATTACGACATCAACAACAATGCAATATAAGTAAGATTCATATTGATTGTCTCTTATTCATCTTTGATGTACTGAACTACCCTACTCATGTTAGTTTCATATTGGGGCTGTCTTCTGCCTTTGATCAATGGCTTATACCTTGGGTTAGTCAAACTCATATCATCTAGGTAGTAGGGGACAAATTATGTGTGTCCAAGGGTCAAAGTTCCGGGAACGTAGTTTATACTCTTCTTCATGGGATGATACTCTTCTGGTTCATGTTACTCATGTTAGTTTCATATTGGGACTGTCTTCTGCCTTTTGTCAAGGCCTTATACCTTGGGTTAGTCAAACTGATCTAGGTAGTAGGGGACAAATTATGTGTGTCCAAGGGTCAAATTGAGCTACTTGCCTACTTCATATGAATTTGGCCAAAGCTAAATGTTCAAGTGTAAGTCTGTGAGATGATGATATGAGAAGTTCCAGAAATTTTTCACCCTCGTATCTAATTGGCACCTTCATATCATTTAATGTTCGGAAAACTAATTTGTTTCTAGTCTTTCTCCTTTGGTTAATTATAAGCTCTTGAATTTTTCTTCAAGGTAATATAAGCTCTTTAATTTTTTGATCTTGTTGTTCTTGATCCAGTTGCAGGGTTCCGGAGTTCAAGGCTGAGGCTTGTGCATTGCTGAAACGTCCTAGCTAGGTCACTACGTCACCACATGGAACTGCTGATTCTTGTAATAGTTTCAACTCTTCGTCTTTTGACTTCTGCGTACTCTCCAACTTTAGAAGTTGATCGATTCTAGTGTGTAACAAATTAAAAGCCTTCCCCAAACTATTTGAGTTAATTAGTTGGTCTATATCCCTGTATCAAACTAAGGCTTTTGCCAAACCTTTATGTATCAAACTAATTTAGTTAATCTACTTTGACTGGCCGTACCTTTGGTCGAATTGGTAAAGGCATTGCGTATATTGAACAAGTCTACTACCAAGTACGAAGTTATGTATGGGCATAAACAAGCGCACTATGAGGGGAAAGTGGTTCTGTTGCGATGGAACGGGCCATGTGAAATCTTTGCTTGTGTTTGTTGGAGGGAGAAGCTCGGGGAACCTGAATGTTGTGCAAGCCGAAGGAGAGGCCAGGTTTTGGATGGAGCTAGCACCACTAGCTTGATTCTTGCCATACAAGAGGATCGATACGGTTGTTTAGTTTTTTTTTTTTTTTTTTTTTTTTTTTTTGGTACAAAGTAGGGGTATGAGGATTTGAACCTAAGACAACCCCCAGGCAAGTTGAGTTCCTATCCAATAGGCCAATCTTGATCCTCGATACGGTTGTTTAGTTAGTACTGAGTATTCGCCATTTTGGTACATACTTCTAAACCAAAGTTAGACTCTTGTTAATTAGTGGAGTACTTATTCGAAACCGCCATCCCCAAGTATAAGGATAAAAAAAAAAAAAGATAAAAAATAAATAAATAAGGTGTGTATGATAATTGGTTATCTTATTGTTTCAAAAAAAATGTGGGAAACTTCCTAGTACAGTAATACTATACCCGGGGTAATACCCTCGAGAGGGGGCTAGGATTTTATTATTTTAATAATAATTGTGTCTTGTTGGGGTAATATCCGGGGGTATGTTATTAATTTCGGAAACCTCCTATAAATTACCACTTTTTGGTAAGGAATCACTTTATGAAAACTTTTTTTTGTGAAAAACCACACTTGTTACTAAGACTTGACAAACGGGTAGTTCGAGTCGAGTTACCTTTCGGATCAGTTTTGGGGTTTGGGTCGGGTTCGGGTAGAGTCAGGTTTAGTTCGGGTATGTCAACTACGGTCACATTCGGATCGGGTCGTATTTGGGTTGGGTCACTCTAAATCGTTTCATTTTAAATTGTTCAAATCTGATCATATCAATGTCAAATCTCATAAAATTTTGTCTCATATTGAAGATGTGATATAGTTAATCAAAGTCATTTTTGTTCGATCGATTCATTTAAATTTCGGATTATTCAAGCCCCGGTCATTAGTATGGGTCGAAAAGTATTCGAGTCGATTTCGGGTTTGGCCAAATTATTTCAGTTCTCAAATTGAATTCTGATTAGAAACTCAGGTCAAATTATGAAAGACCAATTATGAAACGACCATGTTCAGAACAGCAATGCCTCGCCAGCATTAACATTTGAGCATTCAAACATCAATTATAAAATAACACAAAATAAAATAACCCTGAACTCTGAGCAGTGATCACACTGATCAAAAGCAACTCATTCATTCACATTTAGACACAAAAAAAGACAGTATGATGCCGAAATGTTACTAATTGCATTGCTTGTTAAATGTTAATTCAATACAGGCTACTGATAACGGTTTAGCAAAAAAATATCAATCTGCCACAACATTCTTAATGTTAGGTGGACCAAGATGGAATGCAACCGTGTTTCTCCTACGCAAGTTTTTCTATGAATAGTTTTACACAAGTGTTCTACTTGGGACACTAATGAAACTTCCAGGGTTGTAAATGGACCCATGCAAGTGCCGAAGCAGCAAAAGCTCAAGGGAATCTGAGATTGAAGTTCGGCGATAGAGAACAGACCTTGAAGCTTCCAGGAGAGCAAATCTCTGGGGATAGCAACCTCTTCTCTCACTCTGCCTTGGTCTTTGGAGTTCTTCCCGATGATCTTTGCATCCCAGAAGTACACCGACCAATGAACTTGAGAACCTCATCAATGAGTATGACCGGAAGTGAACAAAGCAGTACTAGCAGCCACTCGTTCAGGCTAAGGGGAACTATGCCGAAAACTTTGGCAAGGAATGGCACATATAAGATCACGAAGTGCAAGCCAAAGGAGACAGACATAGCCAGAAGCAGCCAGGGGTTAACCCATGGAGGCATAGACACAAGGCTGCCATCTTCAGAAAGAGCGTTGAGGGAATTAAACATCTCAATGGCGACCAACACGGAGAGGGACAAGGTCATAGCTTTGATTTTCCCAGATTCAAAGTAGTCACAAGGATCTGCGTCAAATTTGAATGTTTGGGCTCCAGCAGTGAAAGGTGACGCTGTGAAATTGTCCCATGAACGGCACTGGCCCCAGTTTGCAAGCTGAGAATAGTTCACTAGACTGTGTCCATCTTGGCTAAGGTCGATACCCATGAACGATCCGTGAGTGAACCAGATGATAAAGATACCGACAGTCGCCAACCCAACATAAAGACCAATTACCTGCATGTGAGTAACAAATCCAATTAATACAAAAATACAGGAAGCCAAATCAGTTTGGTACACTGCACGACAGATTCGCCTCTCACAGTGCTTCTATAAAGCCAGTACACTTACCAAGTAGCGGAATAAAATCCATGCACTGATCAATGAGTCGTCACTCCTTCGTGGAGGTTTCTTCATTATGTCCTTGTCAGGAGGATTGAACCCCAAAGCTGTGGCTGGGGGACCATCAGTAACAAGGTTGACCCACAGAAGCTGAACAGGGATAAGACCTTCGGGAATACCCAAAGCAGCTGTGAGGAAAATTGATGCAACCTCACCAATATTTGATGATATCATATACCTGTAATTACGCAAAAGGCTAATTACAAACCAGAAAACATACATAGAACTGCCAGCACTCAACTAACTATTATCAAAAGAGGGAGGGACAAAATATTGGAGCTTTATGAGAAGCACAAATGTCAATTCCAAACGAAGCTATAGAGCAAGATTAATCTCAGTAGGGGACTTAAATAAACATGCCGCGATCACTGCTCGATCCTCACGTATCAACAACTCTCAGAAATTGTGAAGTTGAGATAACACAGATTCCACTACAAGTTTTTATAGATTAAGCCATATTATTGAATACTGATGTGCAAATAACCGCTGACCAGCAAACGACACTTAACAACGTATCAGTAATCCACTTAATTACACCATAAACACTGATGTCAAAGTATAGGAGCTCTTGAAACAAAAAGACCATCCAGAACAACACAGCATGACGTCTTGCCTTGGCAGTTCAGTTTGAGAAAGCAATGCCATATCACTTTCAAAGTTTAGTTAATAACAAGGAAGAAAGAGGATGTGGTACCTAATAAATGCCTTCATGTTGTTATAGATTGATCGACCTTCAGACACAGCAGAAACAATTGTGCTGAAATTATCATCTGCCAGAACCATGTCAGAGGCTTCTTTTGCAACCTGGTGAAGTAGGAAAAAGGTAGGCATAATCAAATGAGAGATCGCAAATGTTAATTTAAAGACGTAGATAGTGAATATTATTAGCATGGAAGAAATGAGTGAACAGAAATTACTGGCAAACTAACTTCAGTTGCAATATAGGTAATTTAAATAAATACAGACAAAGCACAAAGGTACGGCTTATACTTGCATTTTACCAGAATTCTCCCCAATTTTTTCAGTTTTGAGCTTAATACATAGAGTACTTGAGTTTTACCAAAAAAGAAAAGGTACGACTCGGAAAAACACAAGAACATGAATGGAAAGCAAAAATTGCATGTGTAATACCTATCTAGACTAGAAAATGAACCATAAATTCATAATTCGATTGTTGTCTTTATTTATCTTATAAACCCCCAAGCTGCCTCTACCTTCTAGTGCGGCAATTGGGTAAGATTCAACACATATTGCTTCTGAAACCTCACTAAAGACAAGCAATCAGCATTCATGGTGGAAAAATTAAGTCCCAAGGAGCCACCACGCAGGCAATCTATATCCTCCGCTTATACTAAATGCCAAAGATTTGACTAGATCATAAGCCTTGAATTGTACAAAATCAATGTACCACATGCTCAAGCAAGTCGTAACATCGAATAATCATACAGGACGAGGATCCAATCTGACCTTAGATGCTAAAATAGCCACAGGAGAAGACGCATCCGAGGAAAAATGAATGAATTTATCTACCACCTCAGGGTGAAAAAACCATGCACATATTTGACCTTAAATCATGAAAATATATGAAATTTAACCCATAAAAAAGTGTGAACAAGATCAATCACAAACCTCTGTTCCAGAAATGCCCATAGCTATGCCGATATCAGCCAGCTTCAACGCAGGTGCATCATTCACACCGTCACCAGTCATCGCAACCACTTCACCATCATCTTTCAGCAACCTTACGATTTCTTGTTTATGCCTAGGCTCAGCCCTGGAGAAAAGCAATCCTCCAGTCTTTCTCAGATGACTTCTCTTATCAATAAGCTCCATGAACTCCCTCCCAGTAAGACTTCTCGTGCTAATGTCTTCATGAGACCCAAAGACACCAATCTCACGACAGATAGCTTCTGCTGTGTTCTTGTTGTCTCCAGTGATGACCATGACTCTAATGCCAGCAGCCCTGCAGTCCTCAATAGCTTGTCGTACCTCTTTGCGTGGAGGATCCTTTGATAGAAAAGAAAAAGCATTTCATTAGTTTCCTATACAAAGCTTTCAAAGAACCTAAGAGGGAGAGAATTCTTGTAATCTAAAACTGAGGAAATAGCCAATACTCACTCTTAAGCCAGCAAAGCCAACAAAGATGAGTTTGCTCTCAATTTCGGCATAGTTGGATGGATTGAGCAAGAGGTCGTGCGCGGGGTGATCCTCATCACCATCATAAGTGGAAAATTCTGCAAGGTCCTCCTTGTATGCAAATCCTAGACAACGCAAGGCACTGCTGGACATTTCATGTAGACTGTCCAATATTACACCCTTTGTGATCTGATCCAACTCCGCGAGGGAACCATCACTCAACTGTATGAAGGAGCTCCTTTCCAATAAATTTTCCACAGCACCCTGCCAGAACACCATTTTACTGTAAGCTCTATATACTGTACAGGACTCAACAACAATTCTCCTTCCCAAACACATAATGTTCTAAACCAGAAACCTTAAAAAGGTAAGCATGGACATAGCCTGAAGTAAACTTGGAAAGATATGTCAGAAAAACACAGGTTCATATGCAGGGGCAAAACTATGCAGACTATGGTCTGTCTCTGGAGAACTACAGTGCAAAAGAATTTGAGGACAAATCATGATACAACCAGAGGGGAACATGATGAGGAGCAGACCACAACATATCAAAAGCTGAACTCTCAAGTTTCCAGATACACACAAAAACATGAATTTTAAGGCCTCTTAACTGCAAGTTCCTCCCTCACCATTTAAAAATTAAAAAAAAAAAAAAAAAAAAAAAAACGAGTATCATTTGGACAGTTTACAATCTCCATTATGCTGCACACCCATTTATCCCCTTTTATATAGGAGGGTAGGCCGTAGGGGTAGTCATGTCAGATACAAACAAAATAAGGAAATTTCCAAGCAGTTTACAAATAATATGCATATTTAGATACCTTCACTAGCAGTGAGTTCTTCCCAGAGCCTGAAGTGACAATGACACCCATAGACTTCCTATCACGGTCAAATTCAAGAGTAGCAATACGACGATCAGAAGTACTCCACGCTCGGCAGCAGGCTTCAATAATCCCAAAACAAAACAAACAGTTAACACCAACAGACATCAAATCAGAAGGGCAACCTCTTGAGTACGGAGGCGACAGTCATTGTCACTTACATAATAAATCCTTAGAACTCGAAGTCGTACGCTTCAATCCATTGGGCAGCCCCATTTTCTCGACCATAACCTGAAAAGAAACAGTAAAACGTCATATTATCTCATATACATAGCTAGATACATGCTTGTCTACTTGCACATTAACAATCAAGATACATGGTCCAATACAAACCCAGACACTAATCTCAGGCGCTAGTAACAAAAACACTCAGCATGTTCCAACGATTTGAAATTGGGCTTTCTGTACAGCTGAACTTTCTGCTCATAAGTGTACAAATACAGACCAGTGTTGTGCTCATAGGACTGAGTAAAATAAAGGGGAAAATGGGAAGAAAAATAGCAAGTGTAAAGTTTGCTCGAATCTCACCTTCAATGCAGCCTCAGTAGGCATTCCAGTGGCAACAAAATGTTCACTGGATTGTTCAATCCCGGCATCATTGCAAATAGCTGCTACTTTAGCAATCATCTGAAGATTTGTATCAACGTTACCAGCAGGCCAGTTTTCAATCCCACCATCAGCAGGATTATAGGTGGTCCCATCCACATTAAAGGTCCTGAGAGGAGCCCCCCTAGGCCCCATTGCAACAAGCTTTGACACGGCCATCTGATTTGTGGTCAAGGTACCCGTCTTGTCTGAGCAAATGACAGTAGTGCAACCCAATGTCTCGACACTAGGCAATTTTCTGACCAGTGCATTCTTCTGGGCCATCTTTCTTGTTCCAAGGGCGAGGCAAGTTGTTATAACAGCAGGCAACCCTTCAGGGATTGCAGCAACAGCGAGTGCTACAGCAATCTCAAAATAGTAAGTACATTTCTCAAAGGAGAACTTGAAATTCGCTGGCCACCCATTAACATACTCCCAGGTTAGGAAATACTTGACATTGATCATCCAAACCAACAAGCAAATAACACCAATAATAGCAGTCAGCATTTCACCAAATTCATTCAACTTCTTCTTCAAGGGTGTGTCTTCCTCATTCTCAGACGCCTCCTGTATTTGCGAGTGCACCTTTCCAATCTCAGTACTCATCCCCGTATCAGTAACCAAGCAAATACAGTTTCCATTCACAACTGTAGTCCCAGCGAAAACCATACATTTCTTCCCCTGAATATCCGTATCCTCAGTCACAGGCTTAACAGTTTTACTCACTGCTTCACTCTCACCTGTCAACGACCCCTGCTCAACCCTCAAAGTCGAGCTGATCAAACTACAAACCCGCATATCAGCAGGCACCTTATCACCAACCCTAAGCTCAACAATATCCCCAGGCACCAACTCCTTGGCAGGCAAATTAGTATTCCTCTTCCCATCCCGTACCACAGACGCGTGTTCAGATTGGATTTCCTTCAACGCCTCCAACGCTTTCTCAGCATTATTCTCTTGCCAAACCCCGACAATAGCATTCACAATCAAGATCAAAAATATCACCAACGGCTCAACAAAAGCCGTAATCCCCATCTCACCGCCTTCATTCCCATCATACCACGCAAGCACAAACGAAACCACCGCAGCACAAAGCAAAATCCTAACTAACGTATCATTAAACTGATCCAACACCAACCTCCAAATCGACGGCCCGTCATGATGTTCCAACTCATTCAATCCATACAATCTCTGCCTAGTTTCAACCTCGGAACTCGAAAGTCCAACCTCACGACTCACTCCGTACTTCTCCTCACACTCTTTCACATCTTTCGACCACGCCGCATACGATTCCCCCTTTTTTACCGTCTTACTACTCACATCCTCTCGTTTTTTACCGTAATCCTCCCCTCCTTTCCCCATTTTTTTACCTCTATTTTTAACCACCACAATTTTACCGCAATTAACCACTCGTTTCCGTTCAAATTAACTCCTGAAATTATCCAAATTTACTCGATTAATCACAAGATCTAACACTCTCCATAAACCCTAACTTACTAAAATTAAAATCAAATCCAAATAATCACAATCAATCGAATAATTAACAAACAACAAAAATGCACAAAATGATAAAAATAAAAAAAAAAAAATTACCTGATAATCGAGAAGGAAGAGAGGTGAAGAGAATGAGATCGGAAGTGTGTTAATTACGCTTTCTTCCTTTCCTAGTAAACTTCGTATTTTTCTTTTATTTTAATTTTTTTTAAGTGACACTTTATTATTAATTTTTAATTTGAGAAGTTTCTCTCTCCTCTCTCTAGAAAAAACGGAGATTTGCAGTTTTTATAGGGGAAGGGGGAGAAGAAGGAGAAGAACAGACCGCTTCTTCCTCACGTTTCCTCCTCCGGTTTCCAACTGATTTGGGGGGAGTGTTGGTTCTTTCTTTCTTCTTATTAGTGTGCTCTTAACACCTCAGTTTAACCAATGAATGATTGACACGTGGTGAGATCGTAGCGGGTTGATGCTGATCACGTGAGCCGGTGATTTGGTTTGTTGTTGAGTTTGAGATTTGGTGACGTGGTGGTTGTGGATTGGTTGAGTTGCATGCTTAAGAAATATTAGAATTTTTTTTTTTGAGAGAGAGAGAAGAATAAATATATTACTTTATTGGTTTGTTTGAGTGATTAATTGGGTTTGGTGGTGCGACGAACCTTCGTGGTTCCTTCTTATGGCTTTTTGAAAAGTTGTGTGTTGAATACAACTGTATGATAATGGAGTGATGGATCGTTATTATTGTGTTGCTAAAAGTAACAACTGAGGAGTAGAGTGTTGAATACTAGGTTCAATTACTAAACTTGTGCACTTGCGCGAAGAATATATTCTCGATATTTACTTCAATTTTGTGGAACTTTTTTTATACTCGGATTGAATGTTAATTGTTTCAAAATTAGATGGATTTGGTGTTTGAAAATGGTCATTGAATCTGTATAGTACAATGAATCTGATGTTTGTATCGCATATGGGAGTAATGTAGGAGGGTAATTAACCCCGAATTTAGTTGAAAATTTTGTTCTAAGTTGCACATTCTATTGACAAGGTACGTGGGAACTATGGCTAAGCATTTTGTAGTTAAGCTAGATCGACTGGTGGTAATATTGCATATGTCATTTGGTGATAAGTTGATAACATTGGTTACGTTGACTAATTATTTCATGTTGGCATAATGTCTAAGTTTTTTTGGGGGAAATTGAGAAATTAAACTGCTACGCTAATTAGAGTGATCACTTATTCACCCCCCAAAGAAATGAAGTAGCGGAAACTAGAACGACTTTTTGCGTTTCACCATATGTACACTAAGGCTTTCCGAAGCTAGAATTTACCAACATTTGCATAAATTAATAAGTTAGATAAAACGGTTTTATGGTGACATGCACATTCTAGTAATTTGGATTTGTATATGACAACTTTGAATTAAACAAATTATTATACGCAAAAGGTTTATGTGGAGAAGTGTTTAGGTAAAACGTAATGTCGTTATTTAAGAAGGGTGAAACAATATACATCTCTTGTAGTCTTATAATCATACGTCGCCTAACGAATGTAAGCAAGAAACATGCATTATTTGACATCAATGTAGAGCCAAATGCATTACTTGAAAAAGAAGTCAACACTTCAATTCGTTTTTAAGTAGCACACGTATGTCTATTATGTAAGCAAGGCATTTTCAATGGATGTGATTGTGGCAACCACGATGAATCTTTCCTCAGAATATTCGTCCATTTAGTTTCTTAATACTTAAATAAAATTAATAATAAAAAAAGTAATAATGCAATGAGACGTTACAAATCGAGAAGTTTCCACCATGTTTCTTCCCACAAAGCTAACTCTTTTTTATAGTGTATCGTGCAACCTTCCACATTAGCTAGATCTAAAATTTATTATTAATATGAATTTAGATATATATTTATTTGTTTGATTAGCTTAAAACAAGTCTGATTTCACATGCTTGCTTTTAAACAAATTAGCAGCTGTCAAATTTTTCAAATTTTGTTGGAGTAGTACCATTATACCACATTTCCTTGGTCCTTCCTCTTGTACGGGCATACAGATTATTAAGTTTTGGTTTGTTTAATCACTTCTTAATCCATGTACTCCATGTTCGTACGTCGGTACGTATGATCGTGTCTCTTTCCCAATTAACTAGTTTGCATGCCCGTGCCACGCCCGGGCTATATATTTATATTGTGTATATGCCTTATCTTTGTTCTAATAAATTACCATAATGATTAATTTCCATAAATTAGCTAATAATATACCATATTCTAACCGATAATTGTATTTAATGCTATTTTTATGTTCTATCCAATTAATGTATGATTATTTATTACCATATATTAACCGATAATTGTATTTTAATACTATTTTTATGTTTTATCCAATTAATGTATGCCAAGTGTCGTCGTAGGAAAGACTTGGTTTCAGGTTTTAATATACATATAAATTCTGATACTCATATTAATCCTCAACATCTTATCATACGTATCGTGTTACGATATATTAAACTCGAAATATTGTGATGCCACTCCCGGGCTATATATTTATGTTGTTTATACACGTTTTATAAAAAAAATGTTGCCTTCTCTTTGTTCCAATAAATTATCATAATGATTATTTTCCTAAATTCACTAATATTATATTACTCTGTAATAATTTATTACCATATCTTAACCGATAATTGTATTTAATGCTATTTTTATGTTCTATCCAATTAATGTATGATAATTTATTACCATATCCATACCGATAATTGTATTTAATGCTATTTTTATGTTTTATCCAATTAATGTATGATAATTTATTACCATATCCTAACCGATAATTGTATTTAATGCTATTTTTATATTCTATCCAATTAATGTATGCCAAGTGTCGTCGTAGGAAAGACTTGGTTTCAGGTTTTAATATATAGTATTAGATAGTATTAGATTACACCACGCATCGATGAATCCCGTACACATTGCAAATGTTAGTGAGAGTATACGATCACATCACTTCGATTGGCGACTACTCAACAGAATTCATTGACGATGAAACTTCTTTCGTTTTTCGACTAAGAAACGCCGAGCTCAGATTTTTACGCCTGTTTTGAACTCTTGTGTTAGAGATCGTCACCTCGACTATGGTGTACGAGTGTACGACTAACTTGCACTACGATGAGTTCGATCCCCCATAGTTCTTGTCTTCTTGATAGGAGATCCATTTTAGCAAAGTGTGTAATTTTGGACAGCCCGGTGTCATTTTCATGGGCTTACTAAGGCGTGTATAGACATTTGTAACCCATCATTTTCGTGGGCCTACTGACACTCGTAAATTGATTCAAGAAAATTTATTCAAGTAGATCCAGATCTTGGTACTTTGCGTCGGAAAAATGATATCATGCCAAACTGACGTACTCAATCTGAGTACTACCTAGAACGGCTAGAAGTCTAGAACATTTTTTTTGTCCTTTATTTGTTTCTTTAATAATGTAGTTAAATGAGTTGTAGTTGTATACTTGTATATACGGAGTAACAAGTTAGAAATAAGTGAGGATTAACTATTAAGGTTGGTTTAATGGTTAGAAAATCAACCTGTCTGTAGGACTGTGGAGTGTCCCGTGTATGAAAATAAAATGATACCAACAATAGGTTAAAAATCCTTATCTAGTGTCCAACGCGTATCTGGAGCATTCGGTTGTGTTGGCATGTATCTCAAATAACCTATCGAGAAATCCGACCTCAAGGTAGTATATGTCTTATACGAGCGAGGGATTCAAGTTCATGATATAGAGTAATAATAAGAGAATGGATGTAACACAGTAAGTGTTAAAGATTGTATAGTGAACTTTATCGCTCTATATGATGTTATTCGACTCGAAGCTATGAATAAAGGTCAAACTCTCACATGTTTTTTTTGCCCCGCAGAGTCGTAGACTATTGACTTCCAAAAATAGGCCTGATTCAGTTGGTAAGATGGGCCCGGTTCGGAAGAATGGAAATGGTATTATGGGCCCGGTTCGGAATTTGGATGTATGGGCCAAATACAGGCAGCCTGAGGGGTGCCCAGGAAGGAAAGGACACACGGGTCATGCACACATGCCCATCAATTTTTACCACTGGAAAACTGAAGTGGTAATTAAAGTCCAGTCCTAATCTTCACTCTGTTAGTGACCTTAGTTAGAGAAGAATCGAAGATACGTGTTCACCCGTGAATTTATGGGCCCAAAAACTAATTATTTTATGTAATATCAAGAGAGCGTTTTACTGTCTTATACTAGTATAGTCTATCGAGATAGTCGGAGCAAACGGTAAATCAATTGGAGAGCCAAAAAGAATAATGTATATACACTTCTAAAAAGAAAGTATAAAGGGATCTCAAGAATCATAATTACAGGGCCCTGTTAGTTAAGCACAATTAGTCCTTTAATACAAGGGATTCCTTCCTTTAAACGCGTGACGTTAAAAAATTAATATTGCAAAAGGCCCACTGTAAATATTTGGAAATCATAACAAACAGATTGGATTAGGCCCATTAAGACCCAAAGTGTACCGAAAGAGAGGAAAATTAACCCACAAAATTTGTTGGATTGATTTTTGGATAATAAAGAGGAAGCGTTGAAAGTTAAGGAAGAAGTTTCTTTTTTTCTATTGGAAGGGGACATAATTACATTGGAAAAAGGGGGTCTTTTGTGAATGGAATGACACACAACAACACAAATTAAAAAGACTTGGTGTAATATCGAGTCTTTAAAATTTCCGACGATCTCATTTTATTGACATAGTAAATTTTGACAGAAACGATTATTTTACATGAAATATAACCAATTAGTAAGTCAATTGTCGTATCATAGCGAGCTGTACATTCCATCCTCGATAAATGTTGAATTCATTATCGGGCCTAGTTGTACACAACCCCCTTGAATAGTGGAATATTACCTTAAACTGATTGTCGACAAAATAAAGCGATTCATTAGCTTACAAACCTATTTTCTTAGTCGTTAATCGTCAATATGGCGGTGCTTCTCACAACTTAGACACCGTTGGTTGTCTTTGGCGAAGCTAATAATCGAGATCACAGTGGACAAGATGAAAGGTGTACGAGTGACAATGTACATACACATTGGAAGGAAAGTAAAAAAGAAGCATGCAGAGTGAGTCAGTAGTACAATAGCAAGGAAATGATAGCAACAAGTAGTCACGAGAGAGCAGTAAAAACAGAGTCCTCTGAGATTTCAGCCTTAAATATACAGAATTTAGTACTCATATCCGTTTGGTAAAAATTTGATGCTAGCTTCGGAAAATTTAATGTTGTGCAGTGAATTAACAAATTTAACTTATCTGATAATACTCAACCCAACCCAACAACTGTCAGTTAGAATAAAAACTTGTCCTACTATATGTCAGAATGTTTGGAAATAAAGCTGGAACTATATTATTAACTGATACTTTCCGGCGAATCTAGGGGTGTCTAGGGTACACGACTACATGAGTAACTCCGACTTTTTCAAAAATACGAAATTGGTGCTAACACTTTCAAAAGACTAGTAAAAGAAACGTGTTTTTCCACGCTAATTTTACGGGACTAGATTTGTTGACGTATGTAATTTACTCTCATGTCAAGCCCAGTGTATGTGGAAGCCCCAGGTTCTCCTAGACAATGCCGTTTATGTTCACGTGCTTTTGGCTCTGTACTACCCTGCGAAGTTCATCTTACATCTTACTTCTGTTACACTATTCTTCACTTGCCAACACTATTTTTCTACAAGAAATTATAGGCGAATACTGGTAAACAATTTATTACATGATAAAGACTCGACAACAATGAGTTTTAAGTGGATCTTTTTACATGCTAGAAAAAATGTGTTTGGTTATTTGTTCGAATTGCCGTGATTAAATGCGATAGGTATTAGCCTTAATATAATGATAGGATGTTCTCTCTTTACTGGGAGTGATTATTGGATTTCTCATTCGTTATAAAATTCTAAATAAATTCGTCAAGTAAGCTAAGCAAGACCAAAATTGTGGTCGAGGACTGACCAAGAGTGGTACGATGTTCACTCGTTGATCGGTCGGAAAGTTGACTCTCACCAACTATACACGTAAAAAGGTTTGTCATACGAATTGGACTGAAATGAGAATCTATTTGATCGACATATGAGCGGTTTTACCTTAAGCGATACACATTTCCACGGCGTGAAACGAACAAAATAACCAAAAAAGTTTATAAACTGAGATAGATTTATGCTAATACTATGTATCTGCGAGATCTCAGAGACTGAGCATTTGACCGTTTTGGAGGGGAGGGTTAGTTTTGGTTGCCTCTTTAAGCTGCACGGGTGCATTTATTTATGGTCAATTTGTAGTACATTTATAACCAAACCAAGCAATGAAAAACAAAACATCCCCTGTATTTTTCTATCCCTTCAATGTCTTTTTGCGGGGTTTTTATCGACGAATCCCCTCCATTTTTTACTGTTTGAGCAAAGGACATATCGATATTTGGGTAAACATACCAAGGAAGATCCAAAGCAACTCTTTGGACCATTGCAAAACCAACATACATGTATAGACATTTTATTTCGATCACATGTTTGTGTTAGTGTCAATTAAGCTTTGATTCGTGATAATTATCGACAAGTTAAGACAATGTCAAATAGATGAATAATCGCCACGTAATATTAGTCTATTAGATGATAACCCTTTAAAATGGATTGACGTTCTTTACAAGGACGATCATAATATAGAGGAAATGAGGAATCCCGAGTCTTGGTCGTAAGTATTTTGTAGAGACAAACACCAATTAACCATGCTAAGATCTCTACATAATGCAATTATTAGTGTTTGTATATATAATAGTAGAATTTTCAATCAACCAAAAGTTAAACTTACAAGTGTAGGAATATGAATTGGATCAATTATAAATGTACCTTATTAAAATTCTTACTTTTCATACTTTTTGGATCTTTTGATGTGGCTAAAATTAACTAGTAGCTTATTAAAATTAACTAAGATAAAGCATATTACACCAAGGAAAAGATTTGAAGAGATGAAGGTTGCTCGAAAGAAGAAAAAGGCTGCTACATAATTCTTACCATTAATCTTTTCTAAACAATGATATGTTAATGATCAGATTATTAGGCATATTTGAAAAGAGAAAGTCTCACATTCTAGCTTGTACTATATAGTGGTAAAAAACATAAAACAAAATGATCATTATATTTGTAATGATGATGCCCTCGAAAAATAATTTCCAAATGACAACTTTGTTTCCCGCCTGAAAAAAAAAAGACTAGGGCACAACAACATTGAAGGTCGAGATAAATCATTATGCATCTTTCAAGGGGTAAAAGCATGAAATAATTAAACTTTTTGGTAGGGCAATAAAATACCTTAATTATTTAATTAACAACTAATTTTTTTCTTTGATTTTATCATATATAAAGTGTGTGAATTTTTGTTATGCAATCGATTCATGCATATTTACTTTTGTAGTCATGCGCAACGATTACACCCAAAACTTTAAGTAAGAAAACGAAGTAGCAGACTCATACTCACCATTATACGTAGGCTCTCTGACTTCAACTGCAAACAACGGGAGCCAAACATTTGACCTTAGCCATAGTGAGGATGACATTAACATCCGACCTTTTATCAGTTCGTTCTGTTTATTACTTAATTAATATTCTAATCAACTAGAATGAGAGCATGATAAGATTAGTTATAGTTGATGAAAAGTTGAAAACCCACCTCTTATTAGTAGTAGTGGTAGTAATCATGATGTTTTGCAATGAATATTACCTAAAGATTCAGATTATGGAAGACACACCAAATTAACTGAAAGAGAAAGTTTGGCACAAGGCACAACTTGCGATTTTGAAAGGTACCCTTACTGAGAAAGCAAGAAAAAACAACAAAAACCATAGATTATATCATTGGATTTTTCGAAAACACATACATTCAATCTTAAGTTAAACATTATTTATGCATCAAAGGGAGGAAAAGGTTGCAGTCTTTGCCTCTTTGGACAAGAATTCAGGCTGTTTAGCACATTTTAGTACAGGTTGGAATTTCGTACATTAGACTGAAGACATCACATTATTTTGAGCTAAGAAATCATATTTATTTATGTGACAATGATGCAATAGTAGCCTAAATGTCATTCTCATGTATATATTACTCGATTGTTTAATAAAGCTTATACTATCATTTTTCTTAAAGGCCTTAACATTTCTAATGACTGAGATCTTAAATGCATTCAACCATACAAAATTGGGGACCAAAGAGGTTATATTCGATTCATCTGTACTCTTTTGCCTTCAATTAGTCAGAGTTGAGTAAACTCATCTAAACGAATGTAAAGAAAAAACGAGAATGAATGTGCAAAAATTGTCTCGCGTGACTTCTTTATAGAGTTATCTCGTTATCTATGTTTTAGATTAGAAGAGAATATATGTTGCACTCAGTTGTATAGAATAGATCAACACCAATTATCAAATAAAGCTGTTATATATAATCGAAATTTACTATCCTACACATGTACAATAGACATGGTGTAATAAACGAGGGTACTAAACTCAAATTAGCATTCTCCACAATTACAAACCTACTCTTCTATGTCACCATTTGTTTGAGTAGTACCAATAGGTACACCAAAACATTACAAAGGATCATTTTTAAGGTTGAATATATATTTTCCTTGTCATAGGCCATTAATCATATGCATCATGATTTCCATAACTTAGGGTAATTCCAAATTAAAGGTGTAGAGCTCCTACTTACACATCACATGAGACATCTACATTCTTTTGAGTCAAAATTTTCATTTAACCAAAGCTAGTGTGGACCCTCCAAAATTATCCTTAAAATATAGCCCTAATTCCTCCCCTCTATTCTTCACCTTCCAACCCCCTCTTTTTTTTCCTTTAAAATGCACTAACAAAGCTAAGAAGAGCCTACTCTTCCCTTTCAAAACCCTTTCCCTCCTCTTATACACAAATCTTCAACCCTAATAATCTAAGATCATCTTCCAAAAAAAAAAAAAAAAACTCAAAAATGCCCATGAAAATCAAGAATATGAAGGGTATAGATCTTTCTTGTGCTTCACCGGCATCAACGGCAATATGTTCGAGTACAAAATCATTACAACGTCTAAATACATACATTGGTGACCAATACAAAACTTTGAGCAACAATATTAGTAACACATATTCATCACCTTCTAGAGCACCTTGCATATCTGAACTACCCTTCACTCCTAGGCCATCTTCCTTCTCAAGCTACCGCGAAAAAACCCGAAAAATAACATCCATTGTTAAGCATAGTGATGTTGTTACTAGGAGGAGGAGCTCAGCTGATGTAACTGATATCAAACGTTACAATTACAAGAAAAATAGTTATGATGATCATCATGATAATACTACTAGTCATTCTTCTAGGTATCTTTTAGGTGAGTCCAAATATTTGGACTCATTATTATCCGAGAATGGGAATGGGAATGGGAATGGGAATGTAAGGAATTATCAGCATTGTAGTAAGATTAATACCAAAAGGAATGATACCAATTCCTTCCAATCCCTCCCTAGTACTCCAGTGTTTGGTTCTGAGGGGAGAAGGAGTACGTCTCGTATCGAAACGAGGCGGTTCGGGTCGTTGTTGGATGCTGAGAAGGAGAAGATTAGGAGTCATTTCTCGTTGATTGATGTAAGTGGTGGTGGTGAGGAAAGGAAGATTAAGTCCGGAATGCAACAGAGGAATGCAGGGGAAACATATTGTGATAATAGTGGTAGTTTGAGACAGAGGAGTATGGGTCATTCCCATTCCTGCAGGAATGATTCCCTTGTTCGAAAATCGTCTTCTTCTACTACACGTTCTCGTGACCAGGTAAATTTTATCCTTTTCATGATTTGTTTATTTAAGTTTCTTTAAAAAATCGTCTATCGTGTTCTTCACACATGTGAGTGTCGCATATAGAAAATAATAGTAGAAGATTGACGGTTTTTTAGAAACTGTGAAGTTAATTACTCGTTGTATTGCTTATTGGTTTTGAGATCCTTACTTGGTTGAGTAAACTCGATCTTTTTACTTAGCTCACTCAAGGTCCAATCATACATGTGAGTATGTGACTAGAAATTAAAGGTCCGATACCTCAATTTTAACCATGCTAACTCGTTAATGCGTAGCTAGCTGGCTTATTTGTTTAGTAGTGTGACATTGTACTATGTGAAAATGATGCTTGCGGAGTTGCGGTAACGGGCGTCTGATGGTAAGATAATAATTACTGTAGTTATTAGTAATTATTAGTGATTAATGTGGTGAAAACTTCGAGTTAAAGCATTATAAGGTACAGACTTACAGAGGGAGTATATACTAGTGGACAGAGTATTATATGAACTGGGGTAGAACTTTGATGGGGTTGTCTGTTGCTGTCCTTTTTTTGGAATTACTACTATAAGTTTTTATGGTTTATTGTGCCATGCACCAGGTGGTTGTTTTGAGGGTCTCACTCCACTGCAAAGGTTGTGAAGGCAAGCTTAGGAAACATCTCTCTAAAATGGAAGGTAATTCCTGAATCCATCATTTGTTTTTTTTTTTGTTCATATACGATCACGATACAATGATAGAGCATCGTCTGGTGATAGTTGCACAGACAGCACAGTCGATGTTTGGCTCTAGTGATAGAGTGTGATAGTTAGTGAGTGAGGTTTCTGAAATACATGTGAGAAGATGGTACGATATTTTCCAAAATTGTCCCCGACCATACCAATTCACATGACAAGGTAGTTCGCGAAATCACAATGCACTATTAGTGGAGCATGAGCTAGTTGTTGCTTCACAAACTTAAGCTGAGTCTATAATTAACGTTAAGGGTATAAGAGTGATGCTTACGGAAGTTGGTTTATCTTAATTAATGCAGGGGTGACATCATATATTATCGATATGGAGACTAAAAAAGTTACCGTTACCGGAAGTGTGACACCATCAGAAGTCCTAACAAGTATTTCCAAGGTAAAGAACGCCCAGTTCTGGCCGTCTCAAGCTTCAAACTCATCAACATCTTCATCTTCGTCGTCGAATTCTTCATCACTGGACTTCAATTAAGGAAGAGAATTGGATCAATCAATTGAAGGTCAACTCGATCAATGTGAAGTAAAATGCTATAGTGTGAGCTTTTAGTGCAATTTTAAGTTGTGGTAATGTATTGCTCTCCTATATATTGTGTTCTTGGCAAGAAAAGTTTTCTTTTTACTTAGGGCTAGCTAGCTCTTAGTTAAGTATGGAACAATGTGATTTGTACTTATTTAATTTCTTGATAGAACAAAGTTTGTGTGAAACAGATTCACCCAAACTTGAAATTTTAGTACACATTTCGATTAGCTCAAAGTCGATGACTCGTAACAGTCGTTCATCTCCAGTGATAAGATTAACGAGAATCAGATTCGAAACCCATCTGCGAGATATTGTGTATGTGTTCTTTTTGACTCATGACTAGCATTTGGATAACAATGATTGATTAATGACATATGTATGCTCCATTTGGTACAATGTAGAGATGATTAGACATGTGGAAGAAGCCCATGATCCAAAGAAGAGGCATGGATATTTGAGCATGCGCGAAGATTTCAAGTAATTGAGACTCCACATTGAGTGCCGATGAACCATATACTCTTGTTGGGTAATTACATAGACATTATTACCTTTTTATACGCCCCTTTAATTTGCATGATTCACCTTTTTTCTCATTGGGAGTAGGTGTACATTTGATTTTTTCAATATACTTTGTTCACTTTCTTTTTTCATTTGGAAAATTTGTAGTAACTTATTAGAAATTCCAATTTGGTTGAATTTGAATGTTTTCTCTCTAGTCACTTTCACATTAGTGGATCGATAAACAGTAAATTCATGCGTACGTAACAACTGATATATGCAATCGATTATTCAGCAATACACATTTATCGACAATGATTTCTTGGTGCATGTCTCACTGATTGTTTTCATGACAAAAAATATCTATATGCGCATTTCATAATTTGATTAGAGTTCGAAATTCGCCGTCTTTATCGCTCAATCAACCGAACTAACAAACAAAACCACTACAACGACATGACACTAATCTCATCTACTACCTCTTTCAATTCATTCCTCATTAAAGTTAGAAACTTTGGATGTCAAAGTCTACGATTATATATCATCCAAAATGGGAGTCAACAGTAATATCCTTTAGTCATCACTGTTTTCTGCTTTTAGGGAACGATCATGAATAAATCTGCCATGAAAATTCCATCAAAAGCAGCAGAAAAGAAGTAGAATGTCTTGACTATTACTACGTAATCGTATTTTGGAAGCAACCCAAATTATTATTTGTAATTCTATCCACATTTCTCATGATTTTAATTACTATTTGCTCCCCTTTTTTTCCTCTCTTTTTCCCTTTTTTGTTGGGTATTTGGTAGTTCTTGGACGGCTGAGAAGAAAAATTATCGGAAAAAAAGTAGAGAAAAAGCATGCAAATCCACCTACTAAAGAATTAGCGGATTACCTCACATATATTCATATTATTTATGACTTCCGTGATCAAACTTTTATAGTATGGACCGGCGCACCTCGAATGGTTATGTTGTGTGCTTAACGTTGTGTGCCACGGTTGTTAAAGTTTACAATAGTGTTAAAATTCACGAGAAAAACGTTCGATGTCAATAGAATAAATCAATCATATCGGAATCATGAATCGTCATAAGTGTATGATGAATTGGGTTGGACTATATTAGCCTAGCCCAACCCATATAATATGTGGAGGATTCCACACACACTTGCTCTTATCTCGAGTTTGAAATGAATGGATCGACATAAATGAGCAAAAATAATGATACGAGACTGGATCAGTACTTAAGCTCGTGTATGCCATGAACTTGTTACAAATAATTATTGGTTGTATGACACAAAAGTTATATACTTGTTCTATGTGACTTTAGGATATTTTGATGATTATCTTAGATCATTAATCAAATGGTTAAATGAGCTTTGGAAGAGTGAAAAGGATGCAAGGAAGGAGTAAAGAAGTTTCAATAGGGGTCCATTGCTTGGCAAAGAAACGACCTGAAAATGATAGTTGCGATGGAAAATTGGATTTTTGCCCCTTAAAAGTTGAATCACATGCAACTTTATGCCCATAAAAATTAAACAAAAAATCTCTTTGGTTTTGCTTTGTAAATTCACTTTATATTTTTGTAATGTGAATCATACAAAATTCTAAATTTAGTGATGTAATATGAAAACTATGGATAAGTAGAGCTTATTGGTCCATTGGATTATAATTGTTTATTAAGATTGAAAATCGAATTCAGAGTGGACTGATCCAACAACTCGTTAGCCACAGGCCCAAAACTCCCAGCCTGTTAGTTTGGCTACCACATAATACTAGGTCAGCCCATATCAATTTTTTTTTTTTGCAATTCACGTGGTACAAACCGTCAAATCTCGAGGGCATTTGGTACAACATTGCAAAACATTGGGTACCACGTGCAATTCTGCAAAACACGAGGGTACCACATGAATTAACCCCCCAAAAAAATTAATTTATAAAATATAAAAGGTGCACAATTATAAATAGACAACAAATGAAATAACTAGTTCAAGACAAACTCCAATTTAAAGTAAAAGTATCTCACTTTGAAATAAGAAGAAGAAATTTTTTGAACAAAACAGTAATTTGTGGCTAACAAGCATTACATTGCCAAAGTAACTCTCAATCAATTTTTAAGGAGTACTGCTGTGTAGAATAACAGCTTCAAATAGTAAACACACTTCTCTGCTTTACAAACAGGTTTAACGTACAGCCATAGTAATTACAATCATGTATGTAAGGTGTAAAGCACACTACTCAGTAAGGTAAACATTGATCTCGAGCACGGTCTCGAGCCCATCAGTCTCATGCTGAGCAACAGGAAGAGTCTTGACGAGGGCGAATCCTTTGGCGTTCACATACTTGCCGGTTCCACCCATAATGGCAATCAAAGATTCCGAAACAGCAGTTTGGTGAACCCCAAAGAAGTTGATACTGTCAACATACCCGCCTTCTTGGAACATAGTAGTGAATGCCATGGTCTGAGTCTTGCCATCAACCGAGCTGTAAACATAGAATCCTTGTGCTCGGCCTACCATACCTGAACCAAGGTCATGGCTTTCGGTTAGCTCATCGTCGATTGCAATCATTGTTCCGAACATGAGCTGCTGCAGGGAGGTCTGTGCAGAGAGTTGAGCGCCATTCACGACAGGGAAACCGTACCCTCCAACGAAGTTATTGTTGTTGTTGCCATTGTTCTGCATCACATTCGGGTTGACACCACCAAGTCCGGTAAGGAAAGGGACGTTGTTGTTATTTGCGATCCCGCTGTTGGCGTTACTTTGAGGGAGGCCGTTACTGGTAGGAAGGACAGCACCATTGGGCTTAGCAAAAGGGACCTGACCGTTAACTGCAGAGTTGGTCACAATGCCAGTGATAGCTTTGGCTGATGGGTTAGTTCCACCTAGGATGTCATGCATGAAAAACGTCATTCCAGGGTGCACGCCATCTGGTACAACACTAGCAGCTGCAGGTGTGGCCGCACCAGCAGCCCCACCAGCACCTGAAGTTGTAGCTGCACCAGCAACCCCACCACCAGAACCAGAGGTTGCACCAGCACCCCCACTGCCTGAAACAGTAGCTGCACCAGCAGCCCCAGCTCCTGAGCCTACAGTACCATCATCAACTGGGGTGTCTGGCTCGGGGACAGGAGAGACCGTTTCATCAAGGACTCGAGCTGAAGTGGCAAATGCAATGAGTAGAGCTACCATAAGATAGAAAATTTGAGTTTTCAATGAGAAAGCCATTGCTGATTCGAAAATTTCGTGGATTTTTGAAGAAGCTGTAGTTAGTTGATAAGACTTGCTTTGAAGATTAGCTGATGAATGTAAGTCTCTCCCATCTGAGTTTATATAGCGTACGTAAAAAGGTGTGAGGAATATGAGAAAAAGGAGTTGATAGGGTGGAGCAGTTGTCAGTTCAATATATCCAAGTTGTGGTGTATTGGTTAGAATTAAGGAACCTAAACCTCAAAAAAACCCAACTAAGAGAAATGATTAGATTATTGAAGATTTCTGCTGCTAACTGCTAAACACACCAACTCCTTATTTCTTATTATACTCATCATTCCATCTAAAGGTTTTGGTGCATATGCCATACTTGTCAAACAGGTCGGACACGGGTTCAATACGAATAAGGTTCTGGGCCAAAAACTCGTTTTCATAACTAGAGTTGGCGGGTCAGTACGTGTCGTGTGTTAAAGAGTCAACTCAACCAAAAGTCTAGACTGATGGTTGAGGCCCAATAATTGGTTATATCTTAACATCGGGTTTACAGGTTGGGTCCCATTTTGTACAGCCCGTGTAACAAGAAAATGCCTTGGCTCAAGCATTCCTCCTTCACATCCATATATATTTTTCGAGGCAACGGAGCTGCAAGACTGCGAGTCTATACACACGCAACAAAGATTGAAACGCCAAAACAATTGTCTCAGAGACCAACCAAGGGCGAGTTTCGTACCACCTCCATACGCCCAGCACATAAACACAATATTTACGAACTCTTGCACAAAGATTCCCTGACCCAAAATATTTAATAATTGGACACAAATTTTTTTTTTGTAGCTAAATCATGGTAATTATTTACACTCACTGCTCATTTTTTTTTTTTTTTTTTTTTTTTTTTACTTAATCAACATTTCGAACAAAATTTACTTGCACAGATATACAAGGGACTCAGGAGCTCAAGAAAAAAGCCAAGTCTTGTATTATACTAGCATTTCTAAGTGATTGAAAAAGTTATTGCAAAGTGAACATATATAATACCATATCGAAACATACACTAATATAACTCAAAACCTTAAGACTGGGCACTGACAAGTTCACTTACAAGCATACTGGCATGGTCGGAAATAGCACAAAGATCACCAACCAGAGACTCCCATACCGAAAGTTGACATCTCATGTTCCGCTTTTCCATCTCTTCCAACAAGAAACAAGCTTCATCCATCTTCCCATCCCGTAACAAGCCTGAAACCAAGCTATTAAAGCTTTCCAAACGAGGACAATGACGACTCATCAGCATTGCATTAACAATACTCAAACCCCTTTCATATTCACCAACTCGAATAAACCCATCAACCAACATCCTATACGTAGCTGCATTAGCCTCGCACCCATTGATTTGCATATCAACGAGTACCTTATACGCCTCCTCAACCTTCCCTTCCTTACACAAAAAGTTCACCAATATATTATAAATCACAACATCAGCCTTTAGCTTCTTCTTCTTCTTCATCTCAAGAACAAAACTTTTCGCTTCCTCAAACTTCCCTCTTCGAGCAAGATCAGTCACCAAAACCCCCAAATTCGCAGCCTTCGGTTTACAACCTCTATACTCCATATCAAACATCATCTTCTTAGCCTCATCATACTTCCCCAAACCACACAACCCTTCCATCAACAAACCGTAAGTAACCGAATTCGGATCCCTCCCTTTACTAATCATATCCTCAAACATCTTCATACCCTTCTCCACCTCACCCTTCTTACACAAAAACCCAATCAAACTATTATAAGTCACAACACTTGGCTCAACTTCTCTCTCAAGCATTTCATCAAACACTTTACATGCATTCCCCAACTCCCCTCTCATCAACCAACTCTTCATCATCACGTTATACGAAACAGAATTCGGGCAAAAACCCAATTCTTTACTCCTCACAAACAAATCACCCGCATCATCAAATCGATCATTATCAACCAGCAGATTAAGCAGAGTATTAAAAGACACTAAACTTCTCTCACAATTAAATTTCCGCATTTCATAAAACAATTTAATTGCATTATCAACTAAATTACATTTCCCATAATGCTGCATTAAACCTATGAACAATGATTCTCTGCAACGCACATTGCGAATTTTGATCAAATTAAGAAGTGGGTCGATTAAATGGAAGCTTCTTGAACGCGCAAGCTTGTAAATGAGAGAAGAGTAAGAAGGGTAATCATGTTTAATCCCCATTTTTGTGTATTTTTCGAGGAGAGACAGAGCTTCATCTGGGTCATCTAGCTGTTTCAGGTCAGCAATGAAGGGTATCGGTTTCGGTTTCGGTTTCGGTTTTCGAGGTTTCGGGTTCGGGTTTCGGTTTCGGCTTCGGGGTCGGGTTTTCGTAGTCGATGATCGGGTTTGGGTGATTGGTAGTGGCGATTTGAGAGCACGGAAGTTGAACAATTTGTGCATTTTTTTGGGTTTCGGAAAGAAAAGTTTGAGTAGAGTGATGAGGAAGATAAAGGGAAGTGTGAAAATCAAGTTTCATAAGTTCGTTAAAACGGTTGAGGAGGTGGGCTCTAGTATTGTAGGGCCGGGTGAACAGATTTCGGTCTGGACCGAAAAATATACGGGATGCGAATATTTAGTACGGGTTTTCGTCTAAACTCTAGACTTTATTTGAGACAGTAGGTGGTTCGGAAATGACTTGGTATCGCATGTTTCAGATTTGAAACTCATCTAAGGTTCACGCAGTCCCCAAGAAAGAGCCAACGGGCTTAATTTGACGCTCGTGTAAAATACAATCAAGAATCAAGGTATACGGATTTGAGTTCAATTCGTCTCAAATTAACAAACGAAACGTAGAAAATCCAATAAGAAATTAAACGGTCGGATTGTTATGCACCCATAAACATTGATCATAATGGTACAACTCATAATAGTGGTAAAACAATAGGAAGATTGTAGTGGTGATGATGACGGAGGATACATACGGAAGCTTGTCCAAACTCCAAACATAAGAAGAACTAAATCTAAATATCGATCCAATATAATTTAATAATAACTCGACACAACGATGCAAGCACAAACCTTGTTATTATTATTTTTTTGGTTACACAAACCTTGTTATTATAACGAGGCAAAACTGCATTTATCTAATGCGGTTATTATAACCAATCAAACTAGAAGTTAAATATTTCTACTCTATCAACCTAGAGTTATTATCTAATGCGGTAAAGTATTATTATACTATGTACTAAATAATAATACTAGATACTACTACTCATCATATCATAAAAGACAAAAAACTATATATGTAGTGGTAGTGGTAGTGGTTGTGGTTGTGGTTGTGGTAATTGTTGTAATTGTTATACCGCTGGTTCCGCCGCTGCTGCTGGTGGTTGCGCGGAAGCCACTGGGAGCGGTGGATCCTTCTTACGGAAGATTTTGCTACAAACCTTGTATTTCATCTGCGCAAAGCATACACCAAGTGATATAAAAACAACAACTATGCCTAATGTTCGTCCACAGAAAAATTGTACGGAGTATATGATAATAAAACTAGGAGAAGTATGTAGTAAATCAGAGTAGGCGATCCAATATGATCTAGCTTGAAAGTTCAGCACCACTGGTAGTAGTACATACGGAGTACATTTATTCAAGGAGGTTAAAATAGAATTAAAATTACTAGCTATATCAAGTATACCTAAAGAATTTATCTAGTATAGTCTTATATTCCTATACCATATAAGACATGAATGCATTAGCTAATTGTTCATCTACGGATCGATTGTACGTGGTGGCTGTGGTTGCATGGTTAGTTGTATCTTCGACTGCGATACTGGTTGTGGTTGTGGTTACGGTGCTGCTTGTGGTTCCGGCTGTGGTTGCGCTGCTGCTGCTTCTGGTTGGGGAGCGGATTTTCCGAAATCCTTGAAGAATTTTCTAACACACTTGAACTTCAAATCTAAAGCGCCTAGACACATCACTAAAATAGCAACAACTAGGCATATAGTAGGAACTACCTTGTTATCAACATCTGCCATTCTGATGATTTGTGATGGTACGACAGAATTATTCTTGAATAATACGTTTTGTTCTTGAATGACAAGATTTGCATTTCGATATCGAGAGTATAAATACAGCGGTATATATCCTAGTATTGTGCTACTATTAAAGGAAATATAATTGATACGTACAAAGATCACTAGAGAATATTCGATGGTACGTATGAACATATAATTATGTATAAGTGCCACGATATGATCTCGATTCTACAATGATTCTCATAATTACCTAAATTTTTAATGTATTTTTCCGGCTGTAATCGAGTTATTTGAAATTATGGAGCACGATTCCATAAACTGATTTAGCTAAATCCAAGTTTTAATTTCCGTAATCTGAAAATTATGATATAGTTCTACCAAAAATGTTAGTACAAGATGCACTTGCCATATGATTATATGAAAAAGATTCAACATGGCATAAATATAGAAAAGTTTTTTTTTTCTACAACACTTTTATATCATTCGACCAATTAACTACACAATAATGACAAGATATAATTTACGGCACGTTAATATGATTCGTTATATAAAATCGACAAGATATAATTTACGGCACGTTAATATGATTCGTTATATGAAATCGTCATCGTGTCAAGAAGTCATGTTACTTATGTACGTAACAAATTGTACTTACACTCAATTGAGGCTATATAAGACATTTGCAAGCTACTATAGTACACTTGACCGTGGCTGTGTGTGGAAGTTGCTTCATCTGCCATAGATTCTGAAATTCAGTTGATTACCAGCAGCCTGTCGAAAACGAAAAACACAATGAAAATCAGAATTGAAGATTTGACATTATAGACACTTAGCTTGAAATGGAATAACATAAGGAGTACGCAAAATCATGCCAAGGAACTTACAATGGAAGGGTGTTTAATGACAGAGATGCGACAGTCTTCCCTTTGTCGATCACGAGAAAGGAGAAGTCTAATATGCGGGATGCTTTTCCAACTTTCACCTAGAGCCGGCTTTGCAGAACCAGCTTCTCCTGCTACCATGTGATTTGTCACCTGAGCAGATGTCGATGAACAGTAGTTAATACTACTCTACTAGTATGTAATAACAGCAGACTGAGCTTAATTGACAGTTTGCGCATATAACTGCCTGATGAATGCTCTGTGGTCAGTTAACTTAATGTCTAAAGTTCACAGTTCAGAAACGGGACATGTATACAACACTGAATAAAATGATCGGACAGCAATTCATTTCGAAGTAGTAAACATCAAGGAATACTCGAATGACATTATCAGGAAGCCATATACATTTTCAGAAAGCCGTGGCATTAGGAAACAGGGGAAATGATTAGGTCCTGGCATTAATACTCTGAACCATCAGTTGGAGCTTCAGTGCTAAGTACGTGAGTAGTTACAGATACAACCTCAGAGGTTCTTGTCTAAATATTTCACCTATTACAATTTAAGGTTCTTTTATTATTAGACTATACTTGCGAATCTTTCAACAAACAGGCTGTATATTGAACTACGTATTGGTTCAAACATGGTACTTACCAGTACACAGACGTTGTATTCATGAGCTATCTTCTTCAGTAAATTTCCAGCTGAAATCATTAAAGCATGTCCTGAATTTGCAGTAAACATCTAGTCAGACAGTAGAAGTTTAAAGACATCTTCTACTAACAAGGACATGAGTGAGGGGTGGGGTGGTGAAAACAATGCCGATATTGGTGTTGCAGGAAAGTTTTGCCATGTAGAAGATCGCAGTAAGCTTAGTTCTGTACCAGTTGTATACTAATACATTAGAGACAATCTCACTGTGATTTGATCACAGAGTATGGCCGCATACAGCCTAGAGAAGGGCTTCACTTGAGACTATGGAAAAAATTCTGTGCTGCAGCCTAGACGTAAAAAAAGACGTGTTTTGACAAACGCTAGGACTCAATGAGATACTAGGCTATAGATTAGAACCTCATGAACTGTCATGACAACAATCATGAGAAGGGTTCAAAAGATTAACAGCAAAACCATCACAGGTTGGCCACCTCCAGAAAAGTAGTATGTATTCAACATGTAAATTGCCTTAGAGTAAAAACTGCAAGCCCATCAGTGAAAGCAGGCACTGGGTTCCTCTGATGTTAAAGGACAGTCTCGTGCAATGAATACTTGCGAGAGAAGTGGAGTGTAAGAAAAAATATACTACATCTTCTTTGACTGGCCGGACATTTCTATGCACGACTAAGAGATGCAATCTATATTCTGCCAAGTGCCAAGTTATGCCCAAGACTCAAGGGTCAGCATTTATCCTAGTCACGCATTGTTTCAGTTTCACTACATTTACTTCAACAAGAATCAAATGCAAGGCATCAAGTATATAGTTTGAAGGTAAAAATTTGGCTCTATCTTTATTTATGTTTGAAAATTTGTGTTTGCATGCTTCTTCTCACAGAGAGGATTACATATCCTGCGAGCACACAGAAGACATGTGAATTGGCGAACAAACACCCAATTACCCAAAGGTCCCAAACGTACTGACTCATATCGCATAGAATGACAATGAACAATTTTGGGCCTATGAGATGACGACATGGTCATCAACAAACGCCAACATAACGCCAAGAATCAGAATAATCAACTCAAATACCAGAACTAAAACATTAACTTTTGGGAAACACCATTGTTGAAAAAGTCCTTACCATATGGACCACCACCTCCAAGAACAGGAATGATTAGTGACGAAAAGGAGTCCACAATGAGCAACCTCACCAAACTCTGACTCGGGAGCATCTACAAGAACTTCCAACTTTCAACAATACTACACTAGTATAAGCACTATATTGATGATATTTGGTTCTATGTGCCACAAGAAAAGTTTACTATTACAAACCTGATTCTTTAATTTCGATTCCAGTTGATGTAGCACATCAAACAATGAGAAGATATCGTACACTGGGAAACAACTTATGTTCTTCAACACATTATGGAGGGTCTCTTTATTTTGCTGCAACACGTGAACAAAAGACAAGTGGGTTCTTTAGACAAAAGTTGACCTTTTTTTTTTTTTTTTTTTTTTTTTTTTTTTCCGGGAATCATCAGAACTCAGTAATAGGATGGAGTTGTCACTGGCATAAGATGATTACTACTTGATAATTTTTGGAATTGTACTAAAAAAGTTTATCTAAACTGATGAAAGGGCTCATGTAAGGCATTGATTCTTTTGTCGACACAAGAAAATGGTAAACAAATATACAATCAGTAAAGATAACCAAAAATACATCTTCATGCTGGAATGAACTCATGTAAGAGCACTGATCCATCTGTTTCCTCATGTAACAATTAAAATAACTAGAAAGAAGAATGTGTAACCTGTTTTTTTTTTTTTTTAAGAATAGAAAGAAGAATGTGTAACCTGTTGGGAAGCAGAACAGGAAACTTTACTGACAAGGTGTGCAACACGTTGAGCAGAGAACGAGTTTCCAGTATCTATGAAGACAACCCCTCCGACATCTCCCTTAGCAATACTTGCAGCGGCTTGCAAACAAACCTATATAACTGAAGCTACATCAAACCACACAGTATGTAGGAGACTCACACAGATGTAAAAATCTAAAATTTTTACAGGCACTGCATAACACTGAACATGCAAATCACCTGCGTTTTGCCAGATGAGGACGGTCCAACTAATTCTGTAACAAACCCTTCTCGTAAATCATCATGAAGAAAAGTATCAAACCTGAATCAAACTCAACAACTCAGTCAATTTACCCAACAAAGACCAAAACTTTATTCAAACAATACAATCAGAAATGCACACAAGGGCATTCAGAGGCATACCCTTCCAAACCCAATGATAAAGTCTTCCTCTTGTCCTGAACATGTTTCAGCAACTCGACACCATTAAACCAGGGTCTATGAAGCCCGTTTACTATCAACAGCAATTGCTCAATTCCCTATTCATCCACATAAATCACATTTTCGACACGAAAACAATAATATTTTACCAAATGATCCCTCATGATTGTACAACTACACCAAACATCATAATCAGAATAATAATTAATAAATAGCAAACCTGCTTCAATCTCTCTGAACTGAATTGTTTCTCAGCAAACGAAATCAAAGCATTGAGGTCATGAATCAGGAAATCTTCAACTACAAGAAGAACAAAAGTAAAGGGCAATGATTACTCAATTATCACAAATTAAAACAAACAAAAAACACCAGTTCTTTATTTATACGCTAAATCAATGTTAGACATAAACCCTAAACATCACTGGGAAAAAAACAAATTGGGATTTTTACTAAGACTACCAAAGTTTACATCTTTTTATAAGATTATTGCAGAAATTTCAACAAAGATAACAAGGGCAGCAATTAATTTGGGGAAAAAAAGGTGAAAACTTTTACCAGTGAAAATGCCGCGAGACCCACAAAATTCCTGAAAATTGGAGTCCAAAATTGGGTATTCTTCCTCCATTGATTTCAGAAACCCCATTTCCTCTTTTTTTTTTTGGCGGGAATGGGTGAGCCAGGTATTATTCAGGTGCTGGGTTCCGGTACGCAGGAGGGAAGGTTGGGTTGCATTGGCTTTGGCTTTGGCTCCCAAGGATAAAAAGTTTCGAGCTTGCCACTTACCGGACCCGAGAAATTAACATCGATAATTTTGGTAACGATTGACTTGTGGAGAAATAACACGATAAATTAACATTGATAAATTTGGTAACGATTGACCTGTGGAGAAAACGTCAATAATTTTGGTAATGATAAGGCAATATGGCATTCGGTTTCAAGCTATTGGGTGATGAGACGATAAAGGGGAAAACGGCTTTTTTTGGGTCGCATTACAATGACAAGAAAAAAACGATTCTTTTGGGTCGTTTTACAATGACAAGACGAGAAGTGTGTTACTAGTTGTTAAAGATAATGTTGTGGCAAGGCAACCAGGAAAAGTATGATTAAGATTGGGTTGAGATGGAGAAAATTACTTGAAAAGCATAAAAAGTAAAAATTCACATTGGGAGACAGCCATAAAATTTTATTATATGATGAGAAAACAATGAATATAGTAGGATATCCTTGGATTTATTCCAATGTAAACTAAAGAACTCAGCAGGTGAAATTGCTGGTTCCAAACCTAAACATAACTAATTGCACCAACACTGAGACTGCTTTAAAGTCCTAATTCTATCTGTCTGATGAGGGAATGCTTTGCATTCTTTATTCTTTGACAGTCTAATTGAGAGAACTTTTCTCTGCTTAGTTTGAAGGGGCGAAGAAAATTTCATCAGAAGTCCTCTTTCCGCGGAATTGCTTCTCTAAATCAGCAGGCACATCGAAAGCAGCCTCAAGCACTTCTGGTGACAGTGCCTTCCACACTGAAGTCCTCCCTGCCAAGTGTGTGAACACGGGGCTGTCGTACCATAAGAAAAGAGAGGATTAGATATCAGTCAGAAGCATAATACTTAAGTAAACAGTAGTTCTGAAAATCTGAATATGTAAGGAAAGCACAAAGGTGGTGGATTCTTACTCAGGGGTAGAAATGATGGAGAACCAGTGCATGCCATCGTTGTCAGCAATCTTCGAAACTACAAAGAACCTTGGCACAATGAACAAATCGCCAGCCTTTAGGGTGACTTCCAAGACCCTCTTGCCATCCACACCTACGACTTGCACTCGGCCACTTCCCCTCAGAATATAGGTAACCTGGAGGGCAGAATCGCATGAGAACCCAGGAGAACACATGGACTTTCCATCGATCCTAACAAGATCAGCCCCGAGCCCAACTTCACCAACCAAAGGCAAGTTCTTTGTGTTCAAGACAACCACCCTTCCACCATTCTTGATATCAACATCCAAAGGTGCTTCCAAGCAGTTTAATGCCATGCCATCACGGTGTTCCTTCTTGGGAACGGGCATCTTGTGAGAATCACTGAGCTTGACAATGCCGTTGCCTGATTGCTTGCTAACTAAGGTCTTGACCACATCTTCAGGCAAGTCCCAAGCACGGCCGACAAACTCAGATGAGAATCCAGTGAAGATCCCATTGGTCCCAGTTAGGAAGAAATCAGTGAATTGTCCGGCTTTGTGACCCTTAGTGGTGTCACCCATGAAGAGAACAATCAAGTCAGAGTCATCCTTGTTGTACCACCAGGTAACCACACCAAAAGGCAGAGCAATTGTATCACCCTCCTTAATGGCAATCACCTTCTCCTCTTTCTCAGGAAGAAAAATTCCGGCTACTCCTTGGCCTACGACAAAAGGCGAAAAATCAAGGTCAGGTAAGTCAAAGATTTCAATCATATCAATTCGTACATTCCGAGCTATACTCAGAGCATAATCTTTAGGTTCCATCAAAAAATTGTAACTTGAGAATGTCTACACAACCATTAACATTACTGGTAACATATTCATAATTATATCAGACATCATGATTCCTTTTTCATCCAACCCTTTTGACAAAGATTCTTCAAGTGTCAAGGTCAATTTGATTCCTTTACAAGATTATATCATTATGATTTCATAATCAATAACAAAATTCAAAATAAACAGATTATACTAAGACCAATCACAATCTTTTCCAAGGGATCATGTAAACTAATCAAATTGAACTTCAAAAGCATTACAATCCCAAAATCATGCTTAAATTGATCAATATGAGAGAAATCAAATTAACAAATTCCTGAAAATCTGAGTATCCTAAAGTGCACAAAATTGAATCTTTAACTATAAAGACTGCAAATTTTGCACAACTAAATGAAATCCAATCCAATATTCTTCAAAATTCAATGATACAATTACACTAACATTAGAAATTCAATCAAATTGATCATTCTGATTATCTGATGCGTACCATAGAGTGAAAAAGATCAAATCTTTAATCATATAACAATCCAAAATTTGCACAATTAATTGAAATTAATCCATATTTAACTCAAAAAACAATCATACAACAACAACAATAAAAAAAATCAATCAAAGTGAATGATAGTATGATACCAACAAACAAAATTCCACCAATTTCATCATTAATCATTACTCATACAATAAAATGATCAATCATAAAAAACAAATCAAACCCAAAAGAAGAAACGTGAAGGAGAAGATTAATATCTATACCTTGAAGAACATAGGCAACTTTGGAGGAATCAGAGTAACGAGGAAGAGCAAACCCATTTTTGGAAAGAGAAAGTTTAGCAGCACCAATATTTCCATGTTTAAGCATTGGAAGCTCATTTGGACACCATGCATAGTACGATCCACCTTCTCCTCCGTACGCCTTCTTTGCAACTCTTGGTGTTAGATCAATCTCCATCTCCTTAAAAAATTTCTTTGAAATTGAGGAAAATTTGGGAAAAATTTGATGAAGTTTTTGTGAGTATTTATTTGATGATGAACAGAAAAATGTGTGAGATTAGGAGAGATTTGAGGGTGTATTTATAGTGTGTGCTTATTAGGTTTGCATGGCACGGAGTTTCGTGTGGATTAAGTTTAATTTTATCCTTAAATCCTTAATTAATCCGGTTTCTTTTAGTATGAATGGATTAATGTCGAATTATTGGATAATGTAGATATTGTAGTGTTTAATCAATTGTAGATAATAATACGTATTTAGATAACTTTTCGAGTAAGAAATTTGTTTGATTGGGTAATTCTTTGGTTTTACGAGATTAGAATCGATAAAAGATAGATGGGTTATTAATTTGCTAATTGAGGAGTTTGGATTTAAGTTGTATACTACGAATCTACTAGTAGTTGATCGTCAATCGATGACTACTTGGCCATGATACTACTTGTTGGGTAAGTAACTAAGTACATAAGGATGACATACTTGGAAAATATGTTTTAACATTATATTATTAAAATTAAATGGATAAAATCGAGTATGATTTGATCTGATAATCTGATATGAGTGTAACACCTTGAAGAGGTATCTATCTAACTAGATACGGAGTATATAGTTTGGTTATTTTTTGGATAAACATGTCAATATTGTAAGCATAACATCATGTAGAGTGATACAAGAATCTAAATGCATTCCTATCCATTTATGTATTCGTGAAGATATCCAAAATGCTTCAACATTAGTTTGACATGTAAAAAGCGCTAATATGTTACGTGTGGCATATGATTATGTAAACTTAGACATTCTTTTTAACATTTTTTCACCAATCATTTTATTATTTTTGTGATGCTCATCTTGTAAATTCTTCTATATTATTACCGTACCCCCAAATCGTAGGATAATGTGGTTAAGGCCCTGTGCGATTCAACTTATTCAACAGTGTTTTCAAATCAGATCAGATCTATTCAAATCAAATTAAATCAGTTTTATTCAAATCAAATCAAATCAGATCAGAATTATCCAAATTCCAGTAAATGAATCTAGTCTATTTTTCGTTATTAATTCGTCTAATTGTAGTTAATTTGTCAATTAATTCAGTTCAGATCAAATCAAATCAAATTTATTCAAATCAAATCAAATCAAATCAAATTTATTCAAATCAAATCAAATCAGATCAGTTCAAATCAAATCAAATCATAAAAATGCAGTCCAATCGCACAGGGCCTAACTCTTCTAATCAATTATGTACGGAGTAAGATATAAGAGATTCCCGTCCCAAAAGTATTCCTAGTTGTATATTTTGAATATCTTAAATAATCCTACGTTGAGAAAAATATAATTTTGTGGTGATCGACTTTATATATTCAAATCAAACAATAAGTATAACATCGTCCTAGACATTATATTGATTGATTGACTTTCACACTGTAATTATATTATTGCTCGTACTATTGCTGGTATCTCGATTCAACTAAACAACAAATGATCAAATAAAAGTCACACCATTGACATTAATGAAAATAAGACGACTAAGAACGAAGCTTAATTAAAAAATGATACTCTATTTAATAATTAATTTCATTTCTTACTTATGAACCATGTTGAGGGCTTGTGGCTCCACACACCACTTTTAAAATATGTGTTAGATTGAGACATTAGAATGGATCATAGAAATGATAAGCAACATATATCAAAACAATGCATGGGAGAAAATAGTATATAGTACGTCAAATTAAAATGTAACGTCAAATGGAAAACCAGTGACCAAAAGTCATTATATTGATTATCATCATTTAAAAAAAAAAGACAAAAATCGTCAAAGAAAAAAGTTAGCGAGTGAGATAAAACATTATTAACAATTGATCACATATAAACTGATTAACGTATGTAATTATTTGTATATAATAAAAAGTGTCTTTTATCAATTTTACCGTAGTGTAGCATGACAAATCAGCACCCTACGTAATTTTTTTTGCTAAAAACTTTGCTACTCTGCTGATATACTATGGAGATGACTTGTAGGATTAGAGACTTTTTATGTTATCCTAGGAATATTATTTTATATATTGAATATTACAAAATGTCACATAACACTATGCACACCAAGTTATTATCGATGATGTACATTATATACTAAAGCTCGATCTCATACTAATCTCGATCTCATATCAATAAAATATATCAAGATATGGTGTATGCACTATATACTAAAGCTTTCATATCAAACTAGACCTATCTAGCTACGGTACATACTAGATCTCTTATATCAATCAAACGTCCAAATCAACCAGGACATACCAAGGAAGCTCGTATAGGTCGATATATAGCTGTTATCGATCAATTCGAGGTACATGGTAAGATCGTCTCAAGACTCTCAACAAATGAAGGATATTACGGCAGTGAACAATTCCTATTGTTACCGTGCGTGGCTCGAGTAATATATAAATATGTTGATCGTGGATTTGTGGTTCACCTCCGCAAGATCCGTGTCCTCTATCCTTTCGTTGAACGATCATCTCCGTAAGTTCCGAGTTCCATATATTTTCATTGTCGTTCGTTCAAGGTAACGTAGTCCTAATGCGTCTTGGAATTAAATCTTCATCGCTACTTCATAATATGTGTCGTTGAAAGTGGTGATAGTGCTTTAGCAACAATCATGGATTAGTTTAGCCTAAGAATTTCGAATGTATAGAAATTCAAATTCAATAACCACAAATTAATATTCAAATTACCATAATCGAGTGGGTGATCTGAGAAAAATACAAGTGACATATTTTATTAATAGAAAATAACCGGTAGGAGGATCGCGGCGTATCGATTTAAGACTGAGGAACAATCATCGACCAGATTTTTTGTTTTCCCCATTTTTTTTTTGTCGAAGTACATAACCCGCGATCATCCTTCACATTTTTTTGAAAGATTGGGTGAGAAAAATGCAAGTGACATATTTTATTTGTAGAAAATAACCAGTGAAAATTTAGAACTATAAAATTAAGGGTAAGGGTGGCCCTAATGCCATACCACATTTCTTTCACTCCACGCCACTTTTGAGATTTTTCTGACAAAAACCTCAACTCTTCACTAATTTCCCGTATAGTGGCCCACAATACCAATGCTTATACCATGCACCAAGATGCACAATGAGTATGGTGCACCTCCTCACAATAGAAGAGTAGGGACAACACTTAAAATAATTTAAATTTATTTAAGTGTGGTCCCTACTCCTCTATTGTGAAGAGGTGCACCATACTCATTGTGCACCTTGGTGCACGATATAATTTGCGCCACAATACAGCCGCGTGGAAGAGCAAAAGAGAATTAGTTAATTGGGTTAGTAGTAAAAAATTTTAAGTATAGGAAATAATTTGCTTGTGCAATTTTTAAGAATCATAGTAAACTAGTTTGCATGCTCGGCCTACCCCGGGTTACCTATTTATATTGTTTATACTCATTTAATAAAAATGTAGATTTATTTTTGTTATAATATTATTAGGAAATATATTTTACATACTCTACCTAATTATCTAATTCTACTTACTCATCATATTTTTATTTCCTTTCCACTATTACGTCACCCGTTATACTATATCTCATATTCATTCCACTATCACGCCACCTATTATACTATTTTATTCTCATTCCACTATTCCGTCATCCGTTGTACACATTATATTTCAATTTATTACCATAAATTAACTGTACTATAATAACTAATTATTATTACCATAACTTATATTGTAATATCCATAAATTAGTTAATACTTACCATATTATATAATTTCGTGTTGTGCTATCCAATTAATATGTGCCAAGTGTCCTCAAGTATAATTTGATTTGTTTCCAAAATCACTAATCCTTAATTTTCTCCATTTCGTTAAAACTAATTATTTCCAAATTTGCACTAGAAAATTTAGACATTTTCCAATTTGTCTTTATATAAACTCCTAGCCCTTTCAAAGATCGAAACGGAAAACCTTTAGGATTGTCTATTTAACAAATGCATATTGATAAAGGTCTACAATGTAGACACAATTAATTTGTCTACAATGTAAAATTAAGTCAATAGTAGTAAAATTAAGATTGAAGTAGTAAAATTAATTTGTGTGAAAAAATCATGCAGTAAAATTATTTGTGTGAGTAGTAAAATTTTGTTAGTATAGTAAAATTAATGTTAAATGTAGACACTTTCAAGTGTCTACATTTTAGACCTCTAGCATTGTCCTTAACAAATATCCTATTTACATAAACGATATTAATGTCTTACCGTTTATTGTAGTTACTTCACAAGTTGAAATTTAGAAATAATCATGAGCGCGGACGATGGAGTTAGCTCTTTGGTTAGCGAGGCAACACTGGAAGAAACGAAATCGTATGCGCAAAGCTACATGAACAGGCGATTCGCTTATCTTGATGATCTCGGTGCGGAGCATGTGAAAGCAACACGGCTGTTTGAGATTTCTTTCGTAACGATAAACATATTTCAGACCGAGGTTGATGATATTACTACTTCTTCTAAACATTGTGAAGTTTATGGACATATCGAAGTTACCGATGAACATGGCTACAAAACGGATATCTTTCGACGAGATCGACACAACCCCGAGGTTGTGTCGTCCCTCGGTGGCAATTTGATCTTAACCAACCCAAGTATTTCACCTCTCATACCCAATTCGTTTTTTAAAGTTGATGTACTTCTCAGGGACAAAATTCGAGAGGTCGAGATCGCCAAAAATTCATTCGATCTTGATTTTGATCATAATGTTGAGTACGACGAGCTGAAAACGTATCATGTTCACGACGGAGAATCTGGCTCCGCTATTTTGCACTACTGTACGTTTGAGTCTGCTGTGATAGCTCGTGTCGATGTCAAACTTATCAACAACAAAGCCGACGACAACGATAATGTTAACGTTGCTGATGATGTGTCTGGAAATATAAGTGCTACCATTGAAGGTGCAGGTCGAGATATTTCGCGATTGCTTTTCGATAAGCAACGTTATGAGCCAGTAAGCGTGAACTACAAGAATAAGAATAAGTGTTTGTTAACAAGATCTATGATTGTTGTGCCAGCATATGCATTTCTTAAGATTCACATAAATTTGTTGGATGCGAATACGTCTCAAGAACTTGCTAGTGGCCTTATAGTAGATTTCGAAGCTACAGATGATAGCCGCCCTACGAAAGAGATATCAGGCGAAGAATATGATATTCATCATGTGAAGGTGATTTGGAGACACCCTTATTATCTTCTTTGTGACGACAAGAAACTCAATCATGACCACCGGTACGTAAACTTTGACTCTTTAGATATATGTACTTGATATGAACTTGCGCGGTATTCACCACTATAGTCTATATTCGTCCTCTATCTGTTATATTGGATAATATACTTTTGATTGATCAAAATGCGAGTTAAAAAGATAGGAAGTAGCTAGAAACAAAATTTCGAGACCGTGTCTGTAAGAGCAAAATTCTGATCATACTCTCTAGAGTTTGTACTGCTCGTAGAAACAAAACAAAATGTGTTTACCAGTATTGTTCGTTAAAATGTTTATAACGGGGTATGCTTATGAGCTAATTCTTGGTGTTTTCAGGATCATATCACCTACGATTTCGATAGCACACATCGGAATAGCACAGCCTCTCGTCGAGGTGTTTGGAGTTTCAATCCGCACTAATGTTGGTTCTACGGTATCTCTCCATGGAAAAATTGACGTGCGTGACGATGATTTAGATGAGTTTTGCCTATTCGTAAAAAACAAGGGTGATCCACATGTGTTGTCCGCTGATATCAAATCCTTACCTTTTAAGAAGCTTGATCGTTGTCCCAAAGGTACAAGGTTCATTTTGGAGACGGACCTCGTTGATCACGAAGATCGTGAAATATCAAAAGGATTTCTGCATTGGTGTATTGGTAACATCGGGTCCTTGATAGATTGGTATGATAAGCGTATTTGTTCTGTTATTCGGGGTGAATTCGGTCACGCATTGATCCATTATGTTATATTTAGTGATGGAGTTGAGGCTAAGGTCAGCGTATTGTTCACTTCTCCTTCCAATGTTACATTCGATGTCCATGGAAAGATCGTTACTGAGTACGAGGGTTATCCTTATGAATCTGAATATGACAAGGAATTTTATCGAAGTGCAATATTTGAAAAGGCTCCAAATCACGCTATTCAATTATCGGGTGACACGGAATTTCCATTATCGAAACAGTATGTTGCAGTGCCATTCAAGTCTTCGCTTACAATCAAGCCAGAACTCTGCCTTTGTGCTCGTGGTGGTGATAAACAGTTTGAAGAATTGTTCGACTCTGTAACATTTCCGATGAAAGGAGGCGTGTCTTCTCGGGTTTTAGAAGGAAATGACTAGAGCCTTTCTATGCGTGTAGAGTATGCAAAAATAACAAATTGCAACGACTTTTATTAATGTATGAAATCCCAACATTTTATTACGAGTACGAAAAATAACTATAACAAAGCTAGCTAGAAAATAGTTTGGATATTGTATGAGTCTTATACTCTTATTTTGGTGCAAATAAAACTAAAAAGCCTGAAATGTTGTTTCTAAAGAAATGTTGAGCATTGTTGTCCTTGACTGGCATGTTTCCTTTCCTTTTAATTTGGTGGGGGGAAGAAGATGGCATCAGAGGTCCTCTTGGCGCGGAACTGCTGCTCCATCTCGGCAGGGGCGTTGAAGGCGGCCTGCAACACTTCAGGGGACAATGCCTTCCACACTGAAGTCCTGCCTGCTAAGTGTGTGAACACAGGGCTGAAATACAAGCAAAAACACAGGATATCAGTAAACTTGTAAATGAAAATAGTTTGAACCGAATTCAATCAGATGTCGTAAAGTAGACAGGTTACTTACTCTGGTGTAGTGATGATAGAGAACCATTCCATGCCTTCATTGTCAGCAATCTTCGAAACCACAAAGAACCTCGGAACAATAAACAGATCATCTCCCTTCAGGCGGGTTTCCAGGACCCTCTTCCCATCAACCCCGACAACCTGAACGCGCCCACTCCCTCTCACAATGTAGGTGACTTGAAGAGCAGAGTCACACGAAAACCCGGGTGAACACATGGATTTCCCATCAATCCTAACAAGGTCAGCACCAAGGCCAACCTCACCCACCAAAGGCAAGTTCTTGGTATTCAAAACAACTACTCTCCCACCATCCTTGATATCCACATCCAATGGTGCCTCCAAACAGTTCAAAGCCATGCCATTGCGGTGCTCCTCCACTGGTTCAGGCATTTTGTGGGACTCGGAAACCTTAACTATACCGTTGCCTGATTGCTGACCGACTAGGCTTTGGACTACCTCTTCTGGCAAGTCCCATGCCCGGCTCACAAACTCAGCCGAGAACCCAGTGAAGATTCCATTAGAGCCAGTCAGGAAGAAGTCGGTGAACTCTCCTCGCTTGTGACCCTTAGAGGTATCACCCATGAAGAGAACAACAAGTTCAGTGTCTTGCTTATTGAACCACCATGTAACCACGCCGAAAGGCAGAGCAATTGCATCTCCCTCCTTGACTGTGATCACCTTCTCCTCCTTTTCGGGTAGGACGATTCCCGCTACTCCTTGGCCTAAAGGAAATCAAAACAAACACTTACATAAATCCATGGTCACATATACATAAATCCATGGTCACACATACATATCCATATTCACATAATAAAGATTGACCAAAATCCAGTGTTTTCATCAAAAAGTAAACTCCATAGCCAAAATTCCAACATATTTTCCAGAAAGAAGCAACATTCGATTATTCGATTTTCCTACAGATGATCATTATTATAACACAACACTTTGTTTTATTTCTCTTCAAAGTTAAAGCAGGTATGTTTAATAAGCATATTCTAGCATCCACAATCAAATCAAAAACAATAAAAAAGGCATTGACTTTTCTTTTAATTGAAAAGGATGCAAGTATGTAACCCAAATAACACTGATCTCGAAACAAGAAAAAAGCTTACATAACACGCTTACATAACCCTAATCAACATAAAAGACAGATGATATATATGCACCCAACACAGAATTACAATCTATTATAAACTAAAACAATCATACAAGAAAACAAACACACATATATAGAAGAAAGTAAGTAATTTGAACATAGAAGAAGATCATATATACCTTGAAGAACATAGGCAACCTTAGAGGAATCAGAGTATCGAGGCAGAGCGAAACCATTCTTATTCAGAGAAAGCTTAGCAGCACCAATGTTTCCTTCTCTAAGCATGGGAAGTTCAGTAGGACACCATGAAGAGTAGGATCCACCTTCTCCTCCATACACGACTTTCGCGTTCTTTGGTGACAAATCAAGCTCCATTTTTTCTCTCTTGGACTTAAAATTATGAACTCAGATGATTGTTTTTTGCTTTTAGAAAAGATAGATGATGAACTGGTGAAGATGATGCAGCAGATGTTAGGTGTATTTATAGGTCAACAGGGGTCCTGTGCCTCGATTTACATGTGCTTAGGAAACTAGTTGGGTGAGTAGAATTCTAATGGAATCATGATTATGATTTTAATGATTGGATAAAATTGGAACAATATTATTTTGGATAATTTTTTACCATATTGGATTAAATTCTTGATAACTTAGCATACTTAGAGGATTAAATTAAACTTGAATTCAAACAAATAAAATCCTGATAAATGGATAAATATAATTATCCAGAAGAAATTTTTATTTAAATAAAATTATCCGGAAGAAAATCAGTGTTAGTAACAGGTATTACTTCTACCTCAAATACGAACTCTGGAGAAGATAGAAATCACTGTCCAGATTTATCATCAATCCTATTATCTTTATCATATTTCAGCTTCTTCTGTAAGTTTGTATCGGATATATTTTGTTTTTAAAAGTGGATAAAATAAGATAAGAATTTCATCAATTATCAGGTACTACAGATTTTACAGAAGTTAGGAAAGGTTAAAAATTACAAGGGAATAGAGACTCAGTAAACAGAAATCCTGGGTGATCTGCTGATCTGGATCAAGATGTCGATTGGTTTCAAATTGTTTATGAAATAACAAGAATAAGGTGCTTATAAAATTAATTGTAAAGCTTTCATATGACCATATCATCCATTAATTAAACAGAACACCGGCAAAGCGACGTGCGCCTTTGTCAGTTAGGTACTTCAGCAGCCAAACAACAGCGAATCGTCACTAAGAGGCATTACAACGACAACAGAGTTGCATATCGACTAACATGAATTGTCATACGTAACCATATCCATTAAGAATAATCGAGCCTTAGGAGTGAGAGTCGAGATATTACAATGGATCAGGAAACAAAAGCGGACTTGTCATTTTCTCATATAAACGAGCAAAAACTCGAATCATCAAAAGAGTTTCTGTGACATGAACTTTAAATACATTTGTGCGGAGTCATGTGACAAAAGGTAACATATCTTCTTCTTTTCCCTGTTTGAATATTCGGAAAAGCGGATTGACAAAACACCTATGATGGTATACCTGTTAGCTACTGCTACCCAACTATCAATTCATCCTCACATTTCCACAAGCAGAGTGGGCGCTCCCTCTTGGAGGATGTTAAGATCAACTAGAAAACCTGAACTCTGTGTTCAACTAAGGACTAACCTTGATCATGAAAACACTTTCCAACTTACGCTGTCTCCTTCAAAGGAACCAACTCTTTATGTTGCTCGTCAGTAGGAGGTGGAGGTTTAGGAGTCTTGTTCCTTAGGAAGGTTTTTGCATACAATGTGCCAAAGACAATAACCTGACATAGATCAGTGAATCATTAACACAAGAACAGAAAGTACTCGGTAATTATACGAGCAACACAAAGTCACGTGTCTGTAAGTTAAGGGCCTTACTGCTCCAACCCATTGCAGTGGGCTCAGGGGATGAGAAAACCACAAGCATGAGAGTAGGATGCTAAGAAGCTACAATCAGAAAGAGCAATTGTTAGCATGAGAGTAGGATGCTGAGAAACATCAGATCAGCCATACAAACTCCTGCATCAAAAAAAAAAAAAAAAAAGGGAGAGAGAGAGATAAGAGTACCTGTCTTGTTGTCATAATGGTGGCAAATGAGAGAGCGCCAAACGTTCGAATTGTATAAGAAATAAAAAACTGACTAGCTGTTGCTACCTGAAGACGATCTACAGTCAGATACCACATTTCACAACCGTAAATCAAACGCAAAACAGATTTTGCAACATCGTTTCAGATATCTTACTGTAGAAAGTAGAGCGATATCATATAAACAGTCATTGTGTCTATAAACAAAATCTACTGCGTCCAAAAGTTGCCCTTGTAAAACAAGCCCTGAGATTTGAGAAGCAGAAAAACAAGTGCATCAATAGATGTGTAACAGATCATCAACTAGAGGAATTTGCAGTCTGCCAACAAAGGACCTACCTGTCATACTTAACACACAGGAGCACAACGTTGTGTAAAATATTTGGTTGTGTATTTCCATATTGTAGCCTTTGAATAATTTATCTTGAAATGTGCTTGTGAAGCCATCAAATCTGTGACATGGACAGACATTAACAAGTCAGTGATGTTCTAGTATCCGAGTCAGATCAGGGCAGTGTAGCATGTGATCATCTAGTGATTAGTTACAAAGACAGGCACACGGATCAGTTGTAACTCAAACAAGAAGTGGCACTAAAGACTATGTTGAATAGGCTAGTTCACGAAGCAATTTTGTCTGAAAAGAAACCAATTACTACTTCAGAAATGGATCACTCAAAAGAGAGACTGCACACCACCACCAACAGTCCCCCGCCCCCCAACCCGTGCCCGGAAGAGTTAAAAAAAAAAAAAAAAAACGGTTTCAGAATCACATTTATCGAACAAGTATACATGCTGCTAGTTTGTAATCTAAGAAAATCAAAATACATAGCTTGGATTTCACAGTCATACCCAAGATAACCAACCATGAGAGAGACACCCCAAACAGTGCTCTCTCTTCCATTTTTGTAGGGGCTAATATCATCAGCAGCCTGTATTAAGGAGAAAGAACTGATATCAGTATAGCTCGAAACATAAACAAGTGGATGACAACTTTGAACAGACCACGCTCTAACAGCAGCAGAATTCAGTCATGATACCACCCACCACAAAGTTGGCAAAGAAAGAGTGTGTTCTTAACTTCTTATTTCTTGACATTTTGTTGATAGTGGTAATTAGTGAGCCCTAAGAAGAAGCTTTTTCTTCTCCAAAAAAAAAAAAAAAAAAAAAAAAAAAAAAAAAAAAAAAACTCTTGAGAGGGAAAGTACCAGATACAGAAAGCAAGCATCAGCTCAACAACCTCCAATTACCAAACTCTAACAAATAAGATAGTTAAGAAGAGAATAAGGAGAGAAGCAAACATACCGGGTACAAAATAAAGACAGAACATCCAATGGTAACAAGGACTGCCCACAAATAGTCAAGCCCCATATATCTCTTCGACATAATAAGTGTACCCCAAACCTGAAAGTGCAAGGGAAGATGAGAAATCAATCATTCACCTATTACATAGACAAGTTAAGCATCAGTGCTACTCATAAGTCATAAGTCACTCTCATTTCACCAATTCTATTCAAAACCTATAGCAACAAGATTACCATCAATATTTGATCATCTTTAAGTGTTTCCATTTCCGATGGAGCCAAAGACTAATTATTCTTTGGTTTTTGGGATATAATGGAATAAAGCAAAATGGCTCATGAAACTGTCTGTGCTTCTTATTTTGTGAAGTAACAGTTAGTCAGTGCGATTCTCGAAGCAATTTTCATTTTGGGTCATCCGTGCGCAGCCTCTATGTTTCAATAGGGGTAAGGCTTGCGTGCATCCGACCCCCCCTTACCCCGCCTTATGGCGGGAGCCTTTAAGGCACTGGGGTTAAAGATGTTGATCTTCTTCCATAAGGAAAAGATGGTTAACTCTCACATATCTATAACTACTGGAAGCCACCACTAGGAATGAATTGTCGAACAGTCCCTACAACGTTTTCTAGGTGGCCGCACAAATACATAAGCACATTCAGGTGTAAACCAAAAAAGTTAATCCTGCAGCTTCACCAACTACAGTAAAGGTGCTACTTCCACACTCTACCTTAATGAAATATACTAAACTTCATAGTCATATACATGTATAGCAATGGATGTACAATGAACATACCATGACCGGTATCATTTTCGCACATTTTGCAAGAGTCTGAACAGGAAAACTGACATACTTGAGAGCCTGAAAGGAAAACAGAAAGACATGCATCAGTACAAACTATAATCAAATCATTCCAAATAAAGTTCCAAAAGCCCCAAGTCCCTCACAAGTGTTTCTTTACCTCGTACTGGCATGTCGTTGTAAGAATATTTGTCACTGAGACCAAGCAATAAGTATAGACAGGGGCAACAGGATCTAAAGCTTTCTTACTCGCCTGAAGTAAAGACAAAGTACAAAACAATATCACAAGATCATAAATTTCAAACAATCACAAATGGTTGTTACATTAGACACAAGGAAATTCCGATAATCTGATAAACATCTTACCAGCAAAGCACCAGCAGAGACCGTTGACGTTGCAAGACGATTACAAAATACTAAAAACAGCGAGTACTTGAAAAACTCTTTGTTCTCTCCATATGGAACTCTCATGATCTTTTCCTGCATAGTTGCAAACTTCTAGTTATACACACCGAAAACCAGCAGCTCACATCTTCTTTTCCCACTCAAAATTTCTTAGCAGACGAGATGAAAACTAAAACGAGATAAACAACCAAACTCCAAACAACAAAAGGCATAACCTTTTCCATTTCTCAAATCCGCGACCACTCTTAGTAAGCATAAAAACCAGTTCTCCGCGCTCTCGTTATATCAAAACCAAATCATCTCAAAACTTAACCTTCAACCACACACTTGTACATTGCAATCGGCAAGCACTCGTCTTAAGACTGTAACAAACATTTCTACGCGCTCTCGCCACACTAATTGCATAAATGTTTCCAACCACGATTAAAACTTCTTCCATACGCCAAAACCTCAATCTAAACAATCTACATTTTCCCCAAATCAAAGTATCACCAATTCACCACCATAATCTAGCTCCAAAACGAGGATCAAGGTTGGCCTAGTGGATAGGAACTCAACCTGCCTGGGGGTTGTCCCGGGTTCAAATCCTCATACCCCCACCCCCCCCGCAACATTAGCTGCTCCTTTGTACCAAAAAAAAAAAAAAAAAATCTAGCTCCAAAAATTACACACAACACAAAACTTCCTACATACGATTCAGCTAAAACTCTAAAACCTCAAACATTAAGCTTCAGCGTAATCAACACAATCACAATTAAACATTAAAAACATAAACATTAAAAAAAAATCAATAATAAACAAATAACAACAATAATAATCTGAATAAAAAATTAGGGTTTTAGGTGGAAATAAAAAAAACACCTGTAAAAGACCGTAAATAACAAGAGTAGACATGATTCCGGCGACGGCGAAAGTGCCTTTCATCAGCTTATTCTCCTTCACCGCCACCACCGGAGATTCCATCCTTTCTATTAATAGAAATAAATATCACTTTCCTCTTTTAAACAATCACACTCATTCCATTTCTGGCAATTTAAATTAGATCCAATAAATAAATAAATCCACCTCCTCTTGAATTAATTTTTTCCCCCAAATTCAAAACCCTAAGAATTGATCAAAATTAATAGAGTAAAGCTTCTTAGAGAAGTAACCCGATAAGAGAGAGGAGAGAGGGAAATGAGAGGGAGTGATGTTGATGTGATTAATGAGCTTGGGACAGTGTCGCCGTGCCGATTACGCCGGCGCTATTTTCTCTCTCTTGTTTTTTTTATTTTTATTTTTATTTTGATATTAATTTCATTTCCCTCTCTTTTTTTTTGGTTTTTTTGGGGGTTTTGACTTTTGACCCGCCAAACACATCGTATGGTGGGTTTTTGCCACGTAGGACTTCCATTCTGAATGAAAGACGTGGACCCCATACTCATCTCTGTTTTGTTGGGTGGGCCGAACACGCGAACATGGACTTTTTCGTAAAGATTAAAGAACACTATTTTCTTAAGTTAAACTTGTAGTTAGTACTAATTGGTATTTTATTATGATCCAACAAAAAAAAAGTTGGTGCCTTTTCACAAGTTTTTTTAATATTGCAAATTTTATTATTGTCACTAAAAATCAATAATAATTTACAAAAAGTTGGTGGGAAGTCGAGATACGATATTATATTTAAAAATAAAATAAAAAACACTTTTGTTAATAGTATCACCTTAATATGTAGGGTATTAGTTATTTTTCGTAATATTGTTGTATGGATTTTAAGAATAGGCTTCAGATTAAGTCGATGAACATGATGTGATAATGATAATCATCTTCATCAATGTAGTACTACGTAGCGGAAGGGGAAATAAGAGAGCGGCGATCAATTAATTCGGCCGTTGTGAACATCGTATGTGGAGCAAGGGAACGCACTTAAAAAGTTGTTAATTAATCAATAGTGTAATGTGAGTAAACAAATTTGATGAAAATTAAGCAATGTTTTCTTGTGCCTTAGCTTGCTTGGGTATGTATAAAAGTCGATGAGACAAAATAAAATGACAAAATTTGAACATAAAACGTCTTCCGTCCCTCTTTTTATTATAGTCGAGACTAAATCGTGGCAGGACAATGTGATGGTAAAGAGTTTACTTGACGAGGAGTTGCGTAGACGGTATACCTAGACCATATTTATATTGATCAACTGATCGTGAAATGAGACATTATTTATAGTGAACAGTATTTGTCCACGCATAAAGATTTAGATTTACAAACGCAATCCAAAACCAGAGGTGTGGATTTTCCTGTCGAAACCAAGTATATATAATGTGAAAAATTGAACTTTGCTAAAATTCTTTCTGATTGGCTCTGAAGTCTGATCCCATTGAACACAAATGAGCTCCATTCCTTGTACTCATCCTATATTTCCTCATATCCCTACCCGCTTAAGGTACGTTTCCTAAGTACGAGTCTGACATTTATAAAATTCGGACTAAAAAGTCTAAGTCGATGGTTAAGGTCTAAGGTTCAGTTTCATTACTAATGTTTTAATTGTCGTATCGTGCTATGATAACTTAGCTTGATTTTTTCGTGTTCTTACTGATTTTCAGTACACCTAAGTCATTGTTAGTCCATTACAAGCAAAGATGGTGCAACTTGAGTTGCTGTGCTGGTACTAATGATGCAGAGGCAAATCTTGTTGATGACGAAATTTCATCTTCAGAGTTAAATGATCAGAATGGATCACTGAATTCTGTGCCTTTTAGAACGTTATTGGATGCCGAAATTACTCCAGAAACTGTTGATTTCTTTGTTAGTGATGCTGAGGGTGACCCTGATCGCCCTACCGAGGGCTACTCTTCTATTGATCAGGCTCTTATCACCTTGAAAGAAGGAAAGGTATAAAATTGAGTGTTACACTTTCTTACCTTATGTTGAAAAGATAAGGTCGATTCATATCAAGGGTCAATTGGAAACGACCTCTCTATTGTTATCGTAGCTATGTTATTAGCTAGGACTCTTTAGCGATACTAGCCCTAGTAATGTTAATTTGATGAGTTTCTCCGAAAATGAGGCTTATGACCCATGTACTGTGCTCTGTATGATCTGTCTCTCTTTTTTTTTTTGACGTGAAATGGTCTGTCTTGTTTTTGCTTCGAAAAATTAACAATTTTTCTTCACTTTGGAAAATCTCCTGAGAGCCTTCGGCAGTAGTGTTAGTGAAGCTGAATTTGCAATGTCTTGTCACTGTACTAGTTTATTTTCCGAGCAAGTAACATCAGTACATAGCTCAGTGTGCGTTTGCCATTGTAGTCGGTTATTTATCCGAGCAAGTAACAGATGAATGCTGTTACAGTTTCTTGATATTTATTTACATGACAGTTGGTAATCTATCATATGGACAGTTTGTGATTGTCGTAGATGATGAAAATGAAGACGAAGGAAACCTAGTCATGGCAGCATCATTAGCAAGTCCACAGGCCATGGCCTTCATGGTGAAATATGGATCAGGCATTGCTTCAGTGGGCATGACAGGTGAAGATCTTCGGAGATTGAAGCTCCCTCTTATGTCATCAGATACCGAGGATGTGAAATCTTCTGCTCCTAATTTCACAGTGACAGTGGTACGACTTCTGAGTCCCCTACAATTTTAGATTCATAGCAGTAAACCAGAATTTGTGTGGCACTGTACTTTATATTCGGATTAGATACTATGCTTCAGGCAATCAGGCCTGCTACAATTCTGACATTACTTTAGTCGCGCGCTGGCTGCTAACTTGTTTTCAATATGCTACATGCCTTTATATGATCATATGAATATACTTCTGTGCTTCTGTTCTGCTTTGATCAACACCAACAAGACTTTGTGACCTTAAATTTTAACTGCAACTGCTATGAAGTGATCATGAAACTGTACTAATTTGTTATTGGACAACTTTAGGATGCAAGAGTAGGAACAACCACTGGGGTGTCAGCTGCAGATAGAGCGAAAACAGTCCTAACTCTAGCATCCTCGGACTCTAAACCCGAAGATTTCAGGAAGCCAGGACATGTTTTTCCACTCAAGTACAGAACAGGTGGTGTTCTGACAAGAGTAGGACATACTGAAGCTTCTGTTGATTTGGTCTTGTTGGCTGGCCTTAGACCTGTTTCTGTTCTTTCTGCTGTCATTGATCAAAATGATGGATCTATCGCGTCTTCAACCATTTTAAGAACCCTTGCTTTGCAGCATAGCATTCCGATAGTTTCTATCACTGATTTGATTAGGTAAAGACTTGTGGTTTGGCAAATGATCAGAGCATTCTCCTCCCATTTTTCCATAATGAAGCATGTATATATCTTTCTGTTCTATACTTTTGGATGTCTGTCGTTCCAAAAATCAGCTTAATGTTGTTCATTCTGTTGGTAGGTATAGGAGAAAAAGGGAAAAAATAGTGGAAAGAACAGCGATTTCAGGGGTACCAACTAAATGGGGACAGTTCCAAGCTTATTGCTATCGTTCGAGATTAGATGGACTAGAGCATGTTGCTATAGTCAAGGTGATTAACTAACAATGCTGATGAAACTTCTTATTACTGCAGCAGTCGCGTTTACTTATAACATTTGTTGCGCTTACTTATTCACAGGGAAGTATAGGAAATGGTCAAGATATACTGGTGAGAGTTCATTCTGAGTGTTTGACAGGAGATGTATTCGGCTCAGCTCGTTGTGACTGTGGGGATCAGCTAGATTTAGCAATGCAGCTGATTGCAGAAGAGGGAAGAGGAGTTGTCGTATATCTACGAGGTCACGAAGGCCGAGGGATTGGTTTAGGGCATAAACTTGAAGCTTATAATCTTCAGGACTTAGGCCATGATACAGTTGAGGCCAACCTAGAGCTCGGGCTAGCTGCTGATGCGCGAGAATATGGCATTGGGGCACAGGTAATTTATTTGCCCTTCAGAGACTAGTAATTTCACTCGAATTCGAGCGTTTCTTTGTACAGATTTTGTGCCACATTGTGCAGATTTTGAGGGACATTGGTGTTCGTACGATGAGGCTAATGACCAACAATCCAGCAAAGTTCACAGGCCTAAAAGGATACGGCTTGGCAGTTGTAGGAAGAGTTCCTGTGATGACACCCATAACAGAGGAAAATAGAAGATACTTGGAAACCAAGAGGACTAAAATGGGCCATATTTATGGATCTGACATCCAAATCTAAAACATACAGGAGAGTGCATGTAAATGACAAGTATTGACAACTGAATAATGGGTTTTCGGTTTTTCCACAACAAACAAATAATACCTTTTTTTTTCTAAACAATAGAATTTTTATGCAATTCAACACATACCCTTGTGAAAATCAATATAAAACCATGCACATTTTACCAAAGCAAATTTGTTCGAAAAAAATTCAAGGCAATATATTCAACTATCTAATGATATACTCCGTACAATTTTGTATTGTAAAAGAAATTAAGGCAAAGTTTACGTTGGTGTTCATAGGAAAAACATATCTGAAAATTGTGTAAAATCGCCGTGTTTGAAGAAGATGTGCATTCTCGTACGAGTCGGTTTTTGATTCCCGGCAAGGGATACGTTTTTTTGGCCGGTGGTTGGAGAGGTGGTGCAATATTGTGACTGATCCAATGTCTAACATGCCCCCGTTATCAACATTGTTCCATTGGTAACGCCTAATAATTCAACCCTCACAAACATTACTAATAAAAGAATAAAACCATTTGGGTTGGCCCTTATATACAAATATTACAAATAGAACCATTTAGGCTGGCACTTTAATTGGCTACTCAATTTTTGCTTTAGCTACTCTACGCTTATTTTACATTGAATTATTTTTTTGTTAGGGTTACGATAAACATCAATGTCAATATCCCGCCTTCTGATCACAAATGAACCTTGAATCTTAGCTTGAAAATGTCGAAACAGAATACAAGGGAGGGACAATGGAGCAACGATTAAAATAGAGATGTTATTACTCGATGAGGCGCATAGTGTTTGTAGAAAGGTATGTATGTTGTGACAAGAGACAGACTTCCCCTATCCAAGAGATGTCCATGCTATACTGTAAAAATTAGAGCTTTCTTAAAAGCGATAAGATTATCGGGACGATGATACTCCAACATAAGGATAATCAGTATGTTGTATGTTATAAATGCAAGGAAGGTAAGTGGAATATCGTGGGCAAGAGGGTTTCTATTGTACATGGAATGATTTAAGATTTCGGTGAGAAATACTCCACTGGCAGGAATGTGTAAGGGAATAAGAGATATTATAAGTACATAGAGCATAAATGCCAATAAAAACGGTTCACATAGGCATTAGTGTATTTCTGGATAATGACCTACATCAATTTCAAATTCAAAATGGGTATGAGATGCAAGATGGATTCAAATATCTATGTCTACAATCTAGCCGGGATATCTAGGTTTGATAAGCTTCTTAATAAAGCTTGTGAGACGCAACAAGAGACCGTCAACGTATACCCTAGTATTTAAAAGTTTGAATAGAAGTATAACGTACGAGTGTACGACCATTGAAATGAAGTATATATATATAAAGCACGACCATTGAAAAATATCAGTTTGAAAGAAATGGAATATAGCGTAGTCTTAAATGATTTCAAATGGATATAACTCATCTTCATCATTGATGAGTTTAACTTAACGTTGAATTACGAAAGAAGTACTTCTTGATGCTCGATTTTTTTCTTATTGGTAGAGAAACTTGAAGTCCCCTTGCTCTTGCTCTTTGATCTTTTCGAACACCGAGTATCACCTTATCCTCGTCTGGTGTTTCGTCTAAATGTATTTCTATTTCGTCACTGTAAAAAAAGATTAAAGAAACGTGTTAGAACAAGGAAAAAAGATAAAAAAAAAAAAAGGTGTTTAGCCTCACTCTACGTCTACGGTGTAATCAGACATTACAGCGGCTCCTGATAAAACAACCAAACTTGGCTAAAACATTGAAACAGATGTTTCGTAATATTTTTCGGGTTGAAATTGTAAAGCCCAGATAGTTTTAATATCTTGGAACTTTATGTTCTTAGCCCATCTATCATGGAAAATTGATTGACTTGACTGTGCAATCACAGAGTAGAGTATACCTCTTTCATCTTCACACTTCGTCATATCTGCTGATCTTGCTATAATGTCAGCATTAGATATGATTGCTTGCCTGGCTTCCAAATCATCTTCCGCCGCAGCCAATTTCAAGGTTGCCCATTACACCTGTCCAACGGGACGGGTCGGGGCGGCGGATTTCGCGAGGGTGAAGCGAAGGGCGAGGGTTTCCTGGGTTGGGAAGGGGAGAGAGAGGGGGTTGAAGGGTTGAATGGGGAGGAGGGCGGCACGTGGCGTGATAAGGAAGGGTTTCGGTGGGGATTGTAGTAATCTATTCCTAAGTGTGTTTTGTTTTTTCTCAGGCCCATATGACAGTTGACCCGCCCCACTCTAAATCTGACCTTGATTGACCCGCCCCATTTATATATGGGTCGGGCTTGACCCTATATAAATGGGCCGGGGCACGGGCTTTAAATGGGGACCCGCCCCATTGAACAGGCCTATTGCCCATGTGTCTAGAGTCAGCCAGTGATCTGGACCAATATCACATATAAGTATCCATAAACAGTAGATAAACTTATGGAATTATAATAAAGTAAAACAGTAAAAAAAAAAAAAAAAACATACCTGCATTCTTTCCATCTGGTATGCATGAAATACCTGCAGGCTCGGACAATTTTTCCGACCAAAACATGTCGCGCATCCGTTGCAATTCATGTCGAGTATATTTTGTCAAATCTTTGCATATACATCCTTTAATACAAAGGATCGTGCCTCTCTTCCGTTTCTTAATACCATATATATGTCTCAGCTTCTCTCGATCCGTATCGGTTTCACGTAGAGGTATTGCAAGGTATCTCGCTAACTCATCGACTGACTACCTAACTTGGTTTGAGTTTCCTCGTCTAATGTAAATTTATTATGATACGCATAGATAATCCATGTCTTAGACATATCTTCCCAATTGTTGCGGAGAGTTAATTGAGATAGGTCGAGTACCAAAGTTTTGTACATGTTCAAAGGTTCCTCGAATGTCGTGCATGCTAACTCTAATAGCTTCTCTATTCTAGCAACCTCTGCGATATGGAGGCAAAGGGAGTGGTATCCCCTTTGCCTCTCATCGACATCGTCGCTTTGCAAATCAGATAGGGCTTTTAAGACCTCCCCTATTCCAATCTTCACTTGCTGGTTCTGGTTCTCTTTCCCCTCTGAACTCTTCTTCTTGGTGCTCGTTTTCTTCTTAGATGAACTTGAAGCCCCCTTAATTGTGCGCTTATTACTTTGGTATGAAACCCCAAGAGACTTCTGCTCCGCCCCATCCATCTTCACACAAGCACCATAAGCTAACTTCCATTTCCCCTGACTCACATATCCCAATACATATACGTCTTCCTTCCGTAACACTAATGTTGTACTAACATCCTTCTCTTTATAACGCCCTAGAACCTTGACGAGGAATACATTGCGTTTATTGTGTTTCGACGTAACTCGTTTGCCACGTAGGGTTGGGCCCTTAGCGAACACAATATTTCGTATGTGGTCAATTGTGGCCCGATAGCGATTCATTAGGCTATATTCAGCATCTTCTCGAAAATCGAGTAGAACCTAATCCTCCTATAAAAAAATAAATAAATAAAAAATGAAAGAACGTGTTTAGAACAAGAAAAAGAAGAGAAAGAAAAAAAACAGTAAAAAGATGAAATAAAAGAAAAGGTGTTTGAACTCACTCTATGTCTGGGACGTAATCCGACATGACGGCGGCCCTGATAAAACAACCAAACTTGGGCTAACTCATTGAAACAGATGTTTCATAATATTTTTTGGGTCGAAATTGTATAGCCCACATGGTTTTTATAATCATGATTGCTAAACGCAACTTTTTTTTTACTAACGTAACCTGATAAAATACCCATCATGTCCCTATTTTTCCTAAAATAACACAAATACCTTTAGCCTATTATTTTATTATACAGATTGTCTTCCTATCATTAAAAAATAAAAAACAGGCGGAATTTTGCACGACATATACTAACCTATTACGTACCTCAACTTCATCGTTATTTTAGCTCGATTCCGTCGATTCGAAGGTTCTATGATATTATTGAAATCTTTCCTATAGTTGCAATGCAATTTAGTGTTTGATATTATGATTATTTAGACTTGCTTGCTTGAAGAAGTGTGTTATCATTAAGGGTAATATTGGAAGAAAAATGGAAAAAATAGGTTACGCTAGTATTTTTCAGGTTACGTTTAGCAATTCCCAGACTGTTTTATGGCAAATTACCCAGGTTACCGATTTTGGGCTGAAATTGTAAAACCCATATAGTTTATAATATATAGCAGATTGTTTTATGGCAAATACCGGTTTTTCCTTCTATATATGTGTATCGGAAATTTGGGATGGTGCGTGGTCAGCCCACGTGTTAATCGGCAATAAAGACAATTTAAGCGGTTGAAATTATAATACCAACCAAATCAAATACACATGGGTTTTATCCGGTAAAAAGTTCATTTATTGTTAGAAATAGAAAACAATTCAAGCCACACAATCACTCAAAATCAATACATGAGACAAACCAAATTAACAAAAACAAAATACAAAGACTCGCTCCCCTTCCATTTTCTATCTCCTCCCCCTCCCTTCCCCCACCCGACACCACCCACCCACCGCTTGCCACGACTACCACCGCCCTCACTGACTACCACCAAACCAGGATCCGACACCACCATCTCGTCCAGATTACTCCGGCGACTCTCCCACCGCCCATCCCCGACGCCGCCGCTGATGTGCGCTATTTCGTTGTGGTTAAAGTCGGGTTTTTGAAGTGTTTAACGTTGATTTTTGTATCATTTGACTGGTTATTATGTTACTTGGTGTGATTTGTGTTTGATACAAGAATTAGTGGTTATTATGACCATTTGGAATCTCAAGAATGCCGAAATTTGGTCCGTTTATGCAAGGCAAACTTTGGAGCTTCATATCTCTCAGGATATTTGGAATTTTGCATTGAAACCAAGTGGAGATGAAAGTTCATGATCTTACCTTTCCGAAAAGTGGTTACACACCTTCACCGGATAAGTAACGAAAAAGTTATGCGAGTTTGAAGATTGGACCCGAGAGCAACGCGCGGCCCGTGGATGCTGTTGGCGCGGTCCGCGGTTTTGGACGCGCGGTCCGCGGCCCTCTGCGAAGCTACTTTCCGTATTTCTTTATTTACCGTATTTTATTGTTAGACCTTATTAATACCTAGGTTTTACGTTTTATTTCATAACTTTGCAATTCTAGACTTATTTTGGGATTATTGAAGAACTCTATGGAGAACTAATTCCTCCATCTTGGTGATTGTGAATTGAAGCTACCGTTTATCGCCAGATTGTGAGATTATTACTTATCGATCCTATTGTGAGTATTATCAATTCTTTTGCACTATAATTCTTATAGATTGTGTTTGTTCTTGCTAGGAGGCCTACTAGTATTAGCAACTTATATGATCTAATCGCTAGGAAAGTAGCAACTTTATCTTTCTAATTGATTGCTGATTCAACGTTAGATTGATTAAGGAGGGAATTGATTTATATTTCGATTTGAACCGCGTGTGCTTGAATTGCCTATCTTTGTTGATATTCTTCTAGATCTAATTGATCCTATTGAAATATATCTAGGCGCGTGTTCTAGATTGATTGATAGTTAGGGTTGTTTATGATACGCTGATTCGTTCTAAATAACTAGTAAAGGAAGAATAGAGATTTCGGTTTCGCAACAAAGTGCTCACATAATTAGATAAGTGATCTTCAAGGATCAATTGATAAATCGGTAGTGGATTGAAACAAGAACCAAGACTTGTCTTTTAATTGATTTCCAACTTATTTGTTCATGGCTTAGTTTAATCAACCTTCAAACAAAACTCCCCCAATTGGTTACCCAATCGACGTTACATACATAGACATTAACTAATACCCTGTGGATACGAACTTGCTTGCCCTACTACATAGTTTTAGGATAAGTATTGAATTAATTTGGTGCAACCCACGACAATTGCCTACCAGCCGCTCATTCTATCGCCACAGTTTTCTCTTTCTTCCTCTTTTCCCTTTTTATCAATTGCGTTTATTTTTTTGTTTGTCTGTTATCAATATTACAAAAAAAAAAAAAAAAAAAAAAAAAAAAAAAAAACAAGTGAAAACTCAAGAACTCCACTCTCGGCCAAACTCAAATTCAAAGGCCACATAATTTTTCTTTTCCTTATTTCAAATCTTTTATTCCCCAACCCTATCTAATTTCGTTCGCATCCCTGCCCATATTTCGACACCTGATCGTCAATTTCATCATCACCGTCCACTCTTACCAGGAACACTGGATTCCAAACTCTATTTTAGACTCCAAACCTCCTGCCTACTACACGACAACTTAATTCAAAACACTATAACCACTCTCTCTTTAACCAGGAAAAAAACAATCATATTCTCACGGTCCAAATGGACCACTCTACGTGCAAATGGACAACTCCATATAGCTGGAAATTTGAATATTTACGTCTAAGTCTAGACGTTGTGATACGCGTAAACGTAATAACCAGTACTCAAACACGAGGAGATCGATCGGGTTTTATTATACATTGATGGGCTTCTCTTACGTCTCACAAGCTCCATTAAGAAATGCATTATCCTGCCCGTGGAGTAGCTCTCACCGAATTTTCATCTACCCTATTTACAATAGGCACATTCTTTTCATCGATCTTCCAATCACTCACCCACATTTATAACCCACAATATACAGATTTTCCATACGTTAGAGTGTATTCGTTCCAACATCTTTACCTTTAAATGAAATTTTAATGTCTATGGTAAACATGGGTATCTCTCACATAGGGAAGTCGGGCGCTTGTTACCACACACAGACCTTTCGGCAGACCCTATGCGTCTCGCTTGACCAATAAAATGTTTGTACCACTGCTCCATTGTCTTTCCCTTGTCATCTCTATCAACATCTTCGAGATTCAACGTTATGATTGTTACCACACACAGACCTTTCGGCAGGCACTATGCGTTTCGCTTGACCAATAAAATGGTTATACCACTGCTCCATTATCCTTCCCTCGTCATCTCTTTCGACATTTTTAAGATTCAACGTTAAGTTAAACTCATCAATAATAAAGATGAGTTATATCCATTTGAAATCATTGAAGACTACGCTATATACCATTTCTTCAAACTAATTGTTTTCAACGGTCTTACTGTATACTTTTTTTCAACAGTTGTACTTATAATTATATTCAAACTTTTAAACATTAAAATATATGTTGACGGCTTCATGTTGCGTCTCTCAACCTCAATTAAGAAGCGTATCAAACCTACATGCTGAACTAGGTGTAGACATAGATATTTGAAACCATCTTGCCTCTCATACCCATTGTCAATGTGAAATTGACGTATGTCATCCAAAAATACATACACTGGTGCCTATGTGAACTATTTTTTATCGCCATTTATGCTTAATGTACCTCTCCTAGTGGATAAACTCTCACTTAAATCTTCAACCACTCAATTTACAATAAACATCTTGTAATAAATCGATCCATCATACATCGCAACACAACCCAATAAGATGGGTAGTCAGTTCTCAAGGCTGAATATTCTCTCTTGGATTTAAAAAAGTGAACGCCTTATTTGTAGTATGATGGTAGAAAGCGATTATAAACTGATCATATGAGCCTTAGTTTTCCAAAGTGTGACAAATCAACTTCATAAACTTTTTTCCATAATATATAGTGTTACACACTTTGTTGCCCACGATCTTCCACTTACCATCCTTGCATTTATAACTTACAACATAGATCCTCCAAACGTTGGAGTATCATCAACTCGATATCCTTACTGCTTTTAATGAAGCTTTAATTTCTCCACTAGATCAGGGACATCTCTCATATAGGGAAATCTAACTATTGTCACCACACACTTACCCTTCTCCAAACACTATGCGTCTCACTAGAGTAATAAAATCCTTAACCGTTGCTCCGTTGTATTTCCCTTGTAATCTATTAACCACGTCGTCTTGCCTCCGGTTATCACGAACTACCGCTATCAACAACCTCTAAAATGACTGGCCAAAATGACTTCTTGATGTGTGCAGGTATATCTGCAGGCACGGTCAATTTGGCTGGCCAAAATGACTCCTTCTGATGGTGGAGTTGCTCAGCCGCTCAGAGGTATAACTTCCACTAGTACAAGGGCGTTTACACTCCTCTAGTGAGCTGCTGTTGCCCTTCCTTTTCATCGGTAGTTTTGGTACCTTATAATTTTTCCTCCTTGAGGCTCTATGCTCAGCTGATTCTCATGAGGGACCGCAAGATATGCACAAAACTGCTCGATAGTGGTTATGTTTAATGTTCCCTGAATATTAATGTCTAATGCCCAAACATTGTAGTACGTATATTCGTAATACGCATTACTCAGGGATGACCAATTCCTCATCAACATTGTTTCAGACAAGGAGAGCGATCAGACTTGATATTTGTTGACGGGTTCCTCTAACGTCTCACAAGCTCGGTCAAGAAGTGTATCAAACCTTGATACCAGAGATTTGAAACCAACTTGTGTCTCGTATTTATTGTCAAATTTGCAGACGTAGGTCATCTAACAGTACGCCAATGCCTATGTTAGTTGTTTGTAGATCGCCCCTTGTGCCTGATGTACCACTCTTACTGCCTTTCACCCTCCTCCCCTTGGTGTAGCTCTCGCCGAAGTTTTCCTCTATTCCACCGACAACAGACACACTCTTGTCTACTATTTTTCAACTACTCTCCAACATTGATAGCTCACAACGTAAAGATCATCCTTACGTAGGAGTACCTTTGTCCCAACATCCTTGCGTTTGAAAAAACCTTTAGTTTCGACTGTAAAACAACGTCATCTCTCACATGGGTATGTTGGACGCTTGTCACCACACACCGGTCCTTCGGCCGACACAATTCGTTTTACTTGAGCAATAAATTCCTTGTATCTCTGTTCCATCGTCCTTCCTCTGTTATCTCGTTCGACATCTTCAAGATTCAATGTTAATTTTTGATCCGGAGACAGAGCATTCATATCAACATCTATCTTAGCCTATCAACAAAAAATACGTTAGATGGAAATAGAGGATAGAGCAGCCAAGTTGAAAATTGAAAACCAAACTGCGTGAAACCGAAGGAGACGAGGGTGTACCTTGTGTTCGGAATATAATCAGACATGTCGCAACCTTCAGCACAGTATAAATGGACGTAGCGTAGCGATAAATGGATTTCATTAATGATATAATTAATTTCTTTTCATTATGTGATTTTAAACTTCGAAAACTAACATAATTTTTTTTTCTCATTGTGACACATATCATTTGTAAGAATATTTGTTAGCCTATTAGTATTATTACTACAAAATCTACTCGTGCAAAATGTACGGGAATTCTAAATGTTACTGAAATGCAAAGAAATGATTACAAACGGTTTTCTGTGTGCCAGCTAGGCATGTTAATAACACATTACCTTCCGTAATTGAGGAAAATCTCACTTAAATTACGGAAAGAAACGTGTTCTTAACAAATCGACCTGGCCCAAGGAGAAAACATACCTTCTCTTGGTTTGGAGGAACGACACAAAAGAATTTTGCCGTTCAATCTCTTCGACGGGTTAATCCCACTGACTCCATGTCACCCGCTCTCTTTTACTTCTACAAATATTGAATTTTGCAACTTTTGTTCTCGATCTTCACATTTCCAAAGTCGACCACTTTTTAGTTTTTACCCAATAAATAGTATTCTTACTCGTTTAATTGAAGAAAATAAAAGGAATCCCTTATAAAATCGATCTAAGTTGGGATATAATCTTTTTTTTTTCTTTTTGGCAGAAATTTGCTCTTTTTTATTTTTATTTTTTTGGTATATGAAGCTTATGAATTACGATAGTAATAATGAAGAGCTAATTTGATGCTTTTATGTTGGGGCTTTGAAGAAAATATTGAAGTGATCAGCTGGAAATTCAAGCTAGACTTATGGTAGTCTTGTTACTCCATACTTGTGTAGACATGAGTAAAGCTGGTCATCTCACTAGTGACTGTTCCGTACAAGGGAATCTCGTACGGAACCTCAGTTGTGCACTGATCTTAGTAAAATTGGAATACTACAAATAATATGCATTACGAAAGAGTTAACTTGTTAAAAAAACAAAAGTGAAGTTTATTTTACCATGATTATATCCCAACTTAGATCTCAAATGCATCATGTTGCCATAACCTTTGCCGAAAAATACCATGACGCTGATGCGTATCATGATTAGAGATTGAGTTGCGTATATTTAAACATACTATTAATTTATCGCAATCATTCATGCTATGTCAAATTAACTCGGAGTTGGCCAGGAGTAAAGTTTAAGTTTTGTACTCGTATATTATTGGGGCCAAGCCCAAATGGTTTTTATTAGTAATGTTTGTAGTTGTAGCCTTGTAGGCCTTGTGAATTGAAAGTTGATGCTGTTATGGGCTGAGAACGCGAATGATAGAAGTAAGGCTTGGCATGCTATCACTTGCGCAATTCCTCGTTTGCTTCATCTCTTTCCTTATGCGTAGACAAAATAATGAAATATACGAACTATAAACCAAATTTTGGAGTAGTTTTGAAGCTTTTAGTTAGTACGCAAACAAAGAGGTTGACTGATTAAATTAAAACAATTGTGAAAAAAAACAAAATGTTTTTGTTACTATTAAAACTTGGAATGAAACCAAACCCAGGAAAACATTAATCTGCAATGAACATGGACGAGGGGGAATTCTATCGGAAAACCAGAACAAATTCTTTCTTAATACCCGACAAACGGCTTCGACACTCTTCATATAATAAACTTATACGATTCATCGTTGCATATTTTAATTAGAAACATAATAATATTATGTAGGCTTAATTTAAGAGAGCCAAAATTGAATTGGATAAAAAATTAGTTTGGCGTTGAACAACCGCATACGGCTTCAATATTAGTCATGGTCCTCAGGAAATGCTCTTGCAGATTATTACAACTAATTAAGAAAATAAAATTTGAAATGACCACCTAAATATGAATTGAAGCAGATAATCATCTTAGGTAAATATGATTTGTGTCCA